>CM070549.1:7234800-7834800 GCA_036346405.1 Phyllostachys edulis
CGGGTTGTGGAAGAAGTCGTGGCTCTGAAGCGGTTATCACAACCGAAGTGGTAACCACGACCACCGAGGTAGCGGCTACAACCAGGAGTGGCGGCTACAACCAGAGTAGTGGCTACAACCATCGAGGTAGCCGCCATGACCATTGAGGTTGCGACTCACGACTACTAAAATGGTCGTGGAACCCAAAGAAAGTGTCGCGACCTCTCTGCCCAAATTGGTGATGCACCGACCACCGCGTGAGGAAAAGAAATCGTTGCAAACCTCCTTCACGATATCCAAAGAGAAATCGCAATTTGAATCGAAGATGAGGAATACTTCAACCACATTCGATTCCTTTAGCCTGCTTCCATAGTGGGGTCTTACGCTTAGATCTCGCCATCGAGTCCCTCATCCCAAAGATATTCACAATAGAGGACACTTTTGACAATGAGCGTCTTGAGAAGGTTTGGTGGGATCAGGTCGAGAGAATGGACAAGCCGAAGAATCCAGAGCTGGTTTACTCGATATTTGCTCGATCAACCATGAGTGTAAGTATTTAATGATACTTATACACGTGGTCTTCCTTATTTCTTCTTGTCTTTCTTTTTTGCGAAAGCTCTAGAACAAATTACCGTTGTTGGTGAATATCACCGACAACTTCTAGAGCTTCTGACAGGGAAAAGAGGAACTCTATAAACAGCGAGAGAGGTGGTAAGTCACTATTTTTCGTAGTTGTTTTCGACTTGACTACTTATATAGTGCTTACGGGGTTTGTCGTGGAAAAACTCACGACTAGGTACTAGTCATAAAAGGCTTACGACCAGAAGCTTTGTCGTAGGAGAACTTACGACTAGATACATGGTCGTAGAAGAACTTACGACCAATTTAACAATGTTCATGTCCACTTTTAACCTTTACAGGTTAAATAGCGGCAAAAAAGACTACTGGCCGACTAAACCGATTATGAAAAAGAGGAGTCGAGAAAGCTATGGGAAAAAGTAGAATTCCTCTTGAGGAAGCTTAAAGAAGCTAACTCTGCAACTGAAAAAGCGCAGGAAAAGATAAACAGTAAGTGCTGAACTTAAGACTGCTTATGTTGTTGATTTTTACCTGACTGTTGCTTCTTTTTTAGAAAAAGAAGATGATATGAGAAAGCTCCAGAATGAAGTCCAAGATAAAACTTTGGTCATTCGCGAGATTTCTCGTATCTCCAAAGATAAAGATCAAGAAGTTACGAGGTTAAGATCCCGAATATCAGGTAAGCAATTCTTTACCTGCAGTCCTTTACGAGTTCTTTCCCTTTTCTTACTTCCATTTTTTTTTAGAAATGGACCTTGAACTGGGAAGGCTCGAGACTGAAGTCAGGGATAAAACCTTGATCTATCACGAGACTGTCCGCATTGCTAAGAAAAATGCAGAGGACATCATATCATGGGAGAAGAGGCATGCAGAGACCATTGCTTCCCATGATGAAGAAATCAAGAAGTTGGATTCTCGACTAGCAGCTAAGGAAATCTTTTACCTGTGATTATTTTTGTTTTCTTTTCCTCTAGGGGTTTTATTTTTGCTTGACCAGTCTTATTCTTTTCAGAGCAAGCGGTCGAAAACAATCAACTCCGCGAGGCTTCGACTCGTACCCAACAGGAGATGAAGGCGATGAAGATTAATCTTCAAGGCAGTATCACGCTCCTGAACAATGTACTTGGTGAGCTATGTACTGAGGGAAAAGCTCCTCAAGATGATACGATAGCTGCTCATATAAATACCATTGGGGAACAAGTCGAGACTTTGCAAGAACTAGTGACCACTCTGAAGGCCAACCAAACTGAGTCGATAAAGGAGGCGGTCGAATCTGCAGTAAGCTATGCATTGGCAAAACTTAAAGCTCATGACCCTAGCCTTAATGTGCAACCAATCGAAGCCGACTTCGACTGCCCTGAGGCAGAAGCAAGCCGTCTGATAGAAGAAATGCAATCAGTTGGCCGGAAGGTTTCGGAGGAGATGCGACTGGGCTCTCCCTCTTCAGAGTAATTTGTAATAAACCTGTGAAAAAACAAGCTTTTGTCGATGTATTATATAATCCATCTTTTTTCCTGCAAATCATCTTGTCGAGTAGTTAGTAACTCAAAAGATAATTAACGAATAAAAGACTAAGAATTGAAGTCAAATTAATAACTTTATCCTAGCCCCCGACTATTTGCTTAGTTTGTTTAGACAAACTAAGTAAATAGTGTCAAAAAGGGTTTCTGAAAACAGAGAGGTTTGGTTAACTTGTAGTTTTTGGTCACGATTGTCATGCCTTGGTCAAAAAGTGGGAACGAATCAACACTAGGAAGTTCCTTCTAGTGGGCGAGGACCACGTGCGAGAGGAAAGTCTTCGACTAGGTGATGTTACCATCTCAGAGCTAGATTAATTAAATCGAGAACGACAACTTAAGTTAAACAAACATCCAGAGAACTTCAAAAAATTCGTTCGCCCTTCTTTGGAGGACTCAATAAGTCTGTCCTGGTAGCAGGAGTAGGAAACTGAACGATGCTAGGAAGTTCCTTCTAGTGGGCAGGACCACGTGCAGAGAGGAGAGACTTCGACTAGATGTGTTTCTTCCTCCAACTTAGTTGAGGCGAATCGAATACACCAAAGGCGGTTGAATAAATATAAAAAGTGCACTCTGCTTAGAATATTTTTCAAAATAATCAAGAAATAAACTAAGGTGAAAGGAGTGGCTTTCAAAAATATTTCGACTAAATAGAACCCGAGCTCTTTGTGTTGGCGGCAAAAGTGAGTAACAGTCGATACTAGGAAGTTCCTTCTAGTGGGCGGGGACCACGTCAGAGAGGAGAGGCTTCCGACTAGGTGATGTTACTTCGCCTTTACGACCGGTGTAAAGGAAACGGGTGTTTGGAATATAGTCGAAAGATTATGAAAGCACTACTCAAAAAGTAAGACAATAGAGGTAGAGAGAACACGAGTCTTTATTATGCGAGCGGTTAGTTACACATAAAACTTGCGTAACGGGTCGATGTTCCAAGAATTCGAGAGAACCTGGCCGTCTTCCATTGCCAACCGTACCAACCCTAGCCGAGTAACTTCGACCACTGTGTAAGGACCTTCCCACTTGGGAGAAAGTTTGTTCCGATTAGACTTGGATTGGCGAGCCTCAATACCAAGTCATCTCTGACAAGGCTGCGAGGTTGGACCTTCGATCGTAGTATCTGCGCAGGGCTTGTTGGTAGACTGCTGAATGGATTAAGGTCTGGTTTCTCCTTTCTTCGAGTTGATTAATATCATCCGCTCGAAGTTGTTCCTGGTTGGAGCCTTTGAAAGTTTCGACTCGTGTTGATCGTATCTTCAGTTCCGGAGGAAGCATGGCTTCAACTCCGAAGACTAGAAAAAATGGTGTTTCACCTGTAGCCCGACTTGTAGTCGTACGAACTGCCCATAATACTGAGGGTAACTCTTGTACCCAAGCCCCCGAGCATTTGATGAGCTCGTCGAAGACTCGGGTTTTAATTCCTCTCATTATTTGGCCGTTTGCGTTCATTGCCCCATTACTTTGGGGATGGGCCCGCGAAGCATAACACAACTTGGTACCCAACTCGCCATAAAATTCACGAAATTTTGCGCTTGAAAATTGCTTACCATTATCTGTAATTATTGACTCGGTACTCCAAATCGAGTAATTACGCATCTCATCATAAATCGTTTTGCTTAGTTGTTATCGATCCACGAGTTAAACTTCAATCCATTTTGTGAACGTATTAATAGCCACAAAAAGGAACTCGAAACCTCCTAGAGCTTTGGGGAACGGTCCTAGGATATCGAGACCCCAGGTTGCAAAAGGCCAAGATAGAGTATCGTTTGTAATGCCTGAGCTGGTTGGTGTATTTGCCTGCTATGAAATTAGCATTGGACACTTTTTAACCAACTCTTTAGCATCGTAAAGGGCTGTTGGCCAGTAAACATCTTGCCGAAAGGCCTTACTGACCAGCGTTCTGTAGGAAGCATGATTTCCACAGATGCCACCATGTATGTCGTGAATAGAGGACTCCTTCGCTCTGCGGAATGCATCGCATGAGCACCCCTTGAGTTCCTCGTTTATAGAGGACTCCTTTAACCAAAGTATACATTTTGGCTTTTCGGGATAATCGATCTACCTCGAGATCGTCTTCGGGTACAGAACCCTTCTGAAGATACTTATAGATGGGCGCCATCCAGGTATCCTCGTATTCTAGAGAAGCTGTCTCAATAGGAGGTGTCTCGGTTCGTCGACCGATGATGGCTTCGAGTTGTTCCAAGAAGACTCCTTTTGGTACTACTGAGATCGGGAAGAAGCTATTCGAGCAAGGCTGGTGCGAGAAATTATCCTTTCGAGGATGAATTGTGCCTCGAAACCTAAAAATGCTTTTCTAGCTTACGCGCTCCGATAAATATCGAGACATTGTCGGGTTAGAAACCTTTGGTACTCTTTCGACTTGATTCACGACTAGTTGAGCGTCTCCTCTCACGAGTAGTCGGCGAATCGAGAGCGCTTTCGCTGCTCGTATGCCAACTAGCAAACCTTCGTATTCTGTCTCGTTGTTAGTGGCCTGAAAGTTTAATTGTATAGCATACTTTAAGGTCTCTCCGGTAGGAGATACCAGGACCACCCCACCCCTCGAGCCACTTCAAGTAAGCGACCCGTCAAAGTACATCATCCACTGGTCGTGGGAATCGTACTGGGGATCCTGAACAGGTTCAAGATTTGTCCATTCGCGACAAAGTCCGCCAAGATCTGGATTTGTGGCCGTTCGGGACACGAAATGGATGTCGAACGCCCCAAGTTCGATTGACCATTTTGCCATCGTCCATTGTTTCCCTTCTCGGAGGATCGCTCCCAAGGAAACTCGAGACGACCTGACTATTTTGTGCGCTGAAAATAATGCCGCATTTCCTCGAAGACATGAGGAGGGCATCTGAAGCTTTTGGACTGAGGTAACGCTCCTAGGCCCGTGTAAAACTTCACTTACGTAGTAAACCGGCCGTTGTGCGTTTTTTCGTTCTCGACTAATCTCGCGCTCTTTCACGTGGCGTGGCAGCTAGGTAAATTAAGAGCGTTTCTTCTGGCCTCGGAGAGACCAGGATAGGAGCACTCGTAAGGTACCTCTTGACATCCTCAAAGGCAGCGTTTGCCTCTTTCGACCACTCAAAACCTTCGTGTTTCCTTAGAAGTTTAAAGAAAGGTAGTCCCTTTTCTCCCAGTCGTGCGATGAAACGACTTAAAGCCGCCATGCACCCAGTGAGTTTCTGGACTTCTTTCCTTGTGGTTGGAGGGCGCATTTGTAGAATGACCTTTATCTTTTCGGGATTTGCTTCGATTCCTCGTATAGATACTAGGAATCCAAGTAATTTTCCTGAAGAGATTCCGAACACACACTTCTCGGGATTGAGTTTTAGCGATGTTTTACGAGGTTGTCGAATGTTTCTTGTAGGTCAGTAATATGATTAAGTCTCTTGATGCTTTTAACGACTAGATCATCAACATAGGCCTCTAGATTTCGGCCTAATTAAGATGAAAAAGTTGCTTGCATCAAGCGTTGAAAAGAAGCGCCGGTATTTTTTAGACCAAATGGCATTTTGACATAGCAAAATATACCAAATGGTGTAATAAATGTGGTCTTTTCTTCATCGTCTAGACACATATTGATCTGGTGGTATCCAGAATATGCATCTAAAAAACTTAACATTTCACAACTTGCAGTAGAATCAACCAACTGATCGATACGAGGTAAAGAAAAATCGTCTTTTGGACAGCTTTAATAAGATCAGTAAAGTCTACGCACATACGCCATTTGCCGTTTGACTTTCTAACCATCACAGGATTAGCCAACCACTCTGGGTGGTTGACCTCTCTTATAAAGTCTGCTTTAAGTAGCTTATCCAATTCTGATTTGATAGCATCTCGTCGATCGAGGGCAAATCTCGTAATTTTTTGTTTCTGGTACTTTGTCGGTAGTAAAGCTAGCTTGCTCGATCACCTCACTGGGACTCGGGCATGTCGGATGCTTGCCACGAAGACATCTGTGTTAGCTCGGAGGAAGGCGATGAGGCGTCTTCCTACTTGGGGTCGAAAGTATCCCCATGCAAAGCAGATCTTGAGGGCTCCCTGCGTCGGAGGAACCTCTTTGACCTGTCGTTCGACTTTGGTGCGACTTTAGGCTTCAACTTGCTGGTCGGGTGACTTTCTTCTCGAGTTGGTATTTGTCCAACCATCTCGAGGATCGTGATCGCGCAGTATCGCCATCTTCTTGTCACAATGAATTGTGATTACTCCTTCGGGACTGGCATCTTAATACATTGATATCTATAATGAGTAGCCATTAGGAATTTTGCCAAAGTTGGTCGTCCGAGTATGGCGTTATATCTTGATGTCGAAATCGACCACATCAAAGGAGATTTTCTCGTCACGAAATTACTTGGTGAACCAAATGTTAAAGGAAGAGAACTTGGCCAATTGGCTTAGTGAAGATCCGATGCGATCCCATGGAAAGAGTATCGTCTCGGGTCTTACCTTGGTCCCGGTACTTGCATGTCATCGAGGTGCTCGTAAACAAAATGTTTAACGAGTTGCCACCATCAACAAAACTTGATTGACCCGACAATTGTTGATGGTGGGTTCGACCACGATTGGATACCGACACAGTCGAGTCGAAGGAATCGGCGATCACCCTTCTCAAAGATATGGTGACTTGAGCCACTTCGATAGTTTATTGACGAGAGGAGGATCTATGGAGTTTACCTCACGTTCGTGACCTTAAATTGCCGCTTTGATTCATATCTTGATGATCCCGTAGATGTGCTCGGCGGTGTGTTCGGATCTGGGCAGCATCTCCTCGCCGTCATCGAGGACTTATGACCACTCGTTTGTCCTACACGCCGAGAGTGGGAAGTGGTCCTTCTTGGTGTAGTAGTCTTCAAGCTTCCGTTGAAAGACGGCGATTCTGAAGGTCATGTCCTTCCTTTTATGGAAAGGACACCACCTAGACTTATTATTTTTTTTCGATCGGGCGCTTACCTTTGCCTCGGTCGAGTGCGGCTTGGAGGTGCGTGGTTCTTTATCATTCCGGCCAAAACCTCCTTGGAACCGGCGGCTTGGTTTTTGACCCTTCGCCTTGTTCTTGGACTTTTTGCTTTCTTATCTTTCTTCTTACCAATGTCGCTTTGGCTCTCGAGAGGTATTGTCTTCTCGATCTATTGTGTTGTTTCACTCGACCGCCTCGAGGCGGTAGCATATCGATCACCATCTCAAAGAGTTAAACGCGATGGTAGGTGGATTTAAAGCAATATCTTACATTATCCTTCTACTACGGACTCCTTGGCAAAAGCCACGATGACAGATGAATCGAAACTTCGGAATTGAATTACGAACTGACTTAAGCGCTTGATGAATTGGCGCAAGGTCTCGTTAATAGATTCTGTCTCATCCGTGCAAGTCGTCCTCCTTCCTGGCGATTGTAAGTGCCTTGAAATTCGCTAGTAGAAGGTCGTGAGGTGTTGCCAAGAATAGATCGACTCGAGTGGTTGGTTCAATAACCACAATCGAAGCGCATCCTTCGAACCACGCTTGGAAGGTAATTCGCCATCACATGCTCTCCTCCTCCTGTTTCCTCGGATAAGCTGTTGTAGATTTGAAGGAATTCGATGGGATTTTGGGAACCATCGAACTTCTCCATGTTCATTTGTCGAAAACGAGGTAGCCGTGACGGCTCGGAGATCATGCGAGAATGCCCAACATCCAGTAATAACTTCTTGATGCCTCCTTTGTAGGAAAGAAGGGTTGATATCATCGGTGGTCGTACTCGATGATACCCGATGTGAGTTGACCCGACCTATGATAGGTCTCGATCCTACGAGGAATACTCCTCGTAGTTCATCTCTTCTTCTTGATTCCCATGTCGGAATGGTGGCGATCACCTCTCGAGGGTTTGTTGATCATCGATCGTTCGAAAGACATTTCTCCGAGTTGGAGATCGATGCGACTTACTGTTGCGTCGATTCCTCTGTGGTGATATGTTCAATCGACTGGTAGCTGAAGAAGTCGTATTGCTACGACTCCCTGAATGATGTCGGCGAGGTGCTTCCAGTCTTGCCATCGTGGACCGAAGCCTTTGTGCGATCTCTTCGACGAAGAGGTCGTAGCCTGGCGCTCGGGCGAGCTCTCGAGTTGGATTCTTGAGCAAGTCATTGATGTACTAGAGTTCTTGAGC
Source organism: Phyllostachys edulis (assembly GCA_036346405.1). Lineage (NCBI taxonomy): Eukaryota > Viridiplantae > Streptophyta > Magnoliopsida > Poales > Poaceae > Phyllostachys > Phyllostachys edulis. The sequence continues at coordinate 7,243,024 of CM070549.1, forward strand.
TTCCTCTGATTGATATTGGATGCGCCCAGGCAAATTCTTCTGGGCTTCAATCTTCTTCCGTCGAATAGCCTCAAGATTTTCCATGTCGGACTCTTGAGGCGCCTCGATGGAGTCGCGAGAATGTCGAGGATTTCTCGCGTTCATGAAGGTGTTGGTCGTGTCCGCCATCGGTGGTGTCCTAGCCACCGCCACGAGTGGCGATGCATGATCTTGGGAGCATCGGCTCGGTCTCTAGGAGAGTGACCTTGATCAGGGAGGGCGAAGACCTCCGTTGATGATTTTCACTTGTGCTCGAGGCCTCGCTTGAGGAGTAGTCGAGACACCATCTGGCGACTTGGAGTAATCCCCTCCACGTAGCGGAACTGTGGGTTATAACCATCTCCGTCGGCAGGTGTGATCTGCGGAGAGATGGTCGAATTTGCAAGAAAAGCATGCTTGATCCCGCTCTCTCTGAAGTCATTCGGAGAGAGAGATCACTGAGATCTTTGGTGAAGCCACAATTGTGGTTTCGAACTTGCCTCACCAAGTCGGATCGCCTTAGGGGGACTCGGACACCGAGGAAAAACTCTCGTCGTGTTGTGAGTTCACAGGTGTAGTCTGGTCGATTGACCCTTGTCCTTTGAGAGGCTAGATTCCTCTCTTGGATGTACTGTTGTGGGGGATATGGATCCTCCTCAACTCCATCAATGACATTGTCTCTGGATCTGGGGGAAGATCACCGGAGGCGCAGTACCATCGGATGAGTCAATACTGGCTCGTAATCGAAACAAGCATCCATGTCGACGTCATAATCTGCCAAGTCGAACCAATTCTCCTCGTTCCATTCTCCGCCATGAGTGCATGAGATTTGGGAAAAAGAGAGTATCTTGACAAGGGATTAAGGAATATCCCCACGGGCGCCAAGCTGTCCGGTGTTTTAGAACCGAACTTACGTAAAGATTGTTTGATTCGGGGTCTCCTAGAATGGAATCACGAGGAGATTGACACGGGAATTTTTATACAGGTTCAGGCCTTCTCCGGAGAGAATAACAACCCTATTCCTGTGTGTGTATGGTATTGAGTGTATTCTGAACAATCAGTAGAAAAATTAAGACTATTACAGATGATAGTGCTTGTCTTCCTGATAGCCCGATCCGATCTGTCCCTTCCTTCTCTGATTGCCGCCTTTATATAGTCCGTGAAGGAGTGGCCATTTCTCCAGGTGATGTGGCGCCTCATCACATCCGTGTAGGTAGCATCTACATGCAGATCTAGTAGCTCCACTGGTGTTTGCGTACAACCTATATTACCTCCACCTATTAACAACACTGGGTACGACTACCCAGAAAAAAAATCCAAAACACGGGCTAGGTGAGCCCGACACATTAATCATCCCACCCACAATGTTTTATAAATAGAACTAACTCATGTAAGTTCCCATGCCTGCCCTTGACCGTAGAGCACATTATTGAACAATTTATTACACTCTGCAGATGTTGCACACTTTACCCACAAGAGATAATCGTCTCAACATATACACATGTTTCCTTAGACATGTGAATCAAGGGGAGATTACCACAAGGCCTTTATAGTGCATCCCCTAGTATTTGTTACACTCGCTAAGGTTTCACCTGAGAAGGATTACGCCCCCACACCTGCATCAACCCTTACCCAAACTCCCTCTTGCGCCCTCTTAACGACTTTCGTTGTGCACCCCGACCCATCACCGCGAAGGCTTATGGCGTCGCGAGTCATCTACCTGGTGCAACTCGTACTGACGGATACAAATTATTTAGCCAGGTAAACACCATTATAGACTTGTGGTTGTACTATTTTACATTAGGAGGTTATCACAGGATTAAGTCCTTAGGGGCCATCTGGGTGGTTCATTCCACATATCAACCACAAACCAACATTCCACGGGATACATTAGCACCCACCATCATACCATCCGCCCAGATGTGGCAACAGCAAGTTATTAGGGTTTTTGAGGAGCAAAATACATTAACTCAACCATCTCAGTCATTTACCCACAATGACTACCCAAATGCAATTTCATGATTTTAAGAGATGATGATTGGGATAGTTAATACCCTGGTACTTAAGCAAGCCTAGCATGACGCTTAAGTACAACCTATAACTAGTATAGTTACCACATAATCACTAGGGTGACAAGGATTTAAGGAATTCAATTGTCAAGGATGGCATATTAATAATTTTGTCATCAAGTAGGTATTTAACTACCTTAAGATCATTTGACATACGTTTGCATAAGGAAATAAAGCATGCAATTTGATATTTTAAAAGAATATAATTTGCATAAAATATAGGTTCAATATGATGAAAGTATCAACTCGTCTGGGTCTAAGGCAAGAGGGTCCTGATAATCTTGTGCATGATCAAATTGAAGGTCTCCCGCTTCTTCGAACTCTATTCGGAAGAACGTGCCAGAAAAGAACAACAAGCAAAGAAAGTAAGTAAATAACAATAAATAATAAATAAACTCCAAACTGAGCAAAAACAGTAACAATAAGTAGATCTTGAATTTACAAATTTTTAGAAACAAGTTTCATTATTTTTGGAGTTAAAATGAGTGAGAACTGAATTTTAGAAGTCTAGCATTTGAATTAAATCAAAAAGGAAAAGACATAGGATAAAGGGGGAGTCAATGGTTGGCCGGGCCCGCAAACAGAGGCGCACACGCATGGCCAAACCGTATTGACGTTAAGATTGGGCCCGCTGGCAGTGGTTCATCGAGAGGGGGAAAACATTGGTTAAAGAGCCTCGGTAACTACCATAATTACTACATGCATGGGTCCACCAGTCAGCCACAAGGAGCGGCAATTAAAAGCAATTATTAGCATGCAATTTAATTACTGTCCGAATCGACCGAGATTCGGTGCCATCACGAGCTACAGGAGCTGCCCGTTCTTCGGACCAAACAGGGACTACTCGAGTGCTTCTTAACGTGCTCACCGCCAGTGAGGTTGGCCACAGGGGCGGCCAGAAGTGCCCAAAATGGGATCCCTCGGCCTTGCGCACCCGACGGTGCTGATGGCGGTGGCGGAGGAGGTCTGGTGCAACGGCGCGGCAACAAGGGGTAGCGGCGGCGGTCCAAAACCGAAAACAAAGCTCCGATGATTCTTGACAAGAAATGGTGGCAGCACTAGAGGGAGGGATGCTCAGGGAGCTTACCACGGTAGGAAAGGGGCAGGAGGTGGCCGGAGGGCTGAGATCGGTGGCGGTGAAGCTGACGGCCAGAAGCGAAGGGGATGAAGGAATCTGGTAGCTGCTGAAAATGAAACAAGAAATTGATTTAGGGGAAAGATTTAGGAGGTGCCAAATCACAATGTGACGCGAAGAGTCAGGCAAGGGCTTCACTGGAACCCGAAAATGGCCGAAGGGGCGGCAGTTCGGCACGGGAGCTGAAGCTCTTACTTCGGGTTGGTACTTACCGAGAGAGAGGGGAAGCAAAGCGGGGAGGATAAGAGGGCGGCCATGGCTTCTTATAGCCGAAAGGGAGGAGATGGATCCGTTGGGGAGCCATGATGGCGGCGCAACGATCAAGGGCAGCACAGTCAACTGATAACCGGGTGAGGGGACACGCGTTGATGTTAGGCGAGCACGGAGAGCCGGAACGTGACAGGCGTTGACACGGGAAACGCGGCAGCGGCAGGCGAGAGCGGAGCGCCCGGATGGGACGGTGTGCACACGGCGTTACGGGATGGGACGGGGGGTCCGGGCACGGTCGCCAGGGCGCTGACGAGGGCGGACGTGGGCCGTGTGCCGGCGGGAGCGGCGAAGTCGGGACGGGATGCAAGGTGATGGGTGGCAGGCGGGCATGGAGGAGCCAGAGCCGAGCGCATCGGGGCACGCACGTTGGTGCGGTCGGGTGAACGAAGAAGAAAGGGAACAGGACCGTGGGAGGCTGGGCTGGGGGAAATTAAGGTGCCAGGATGGGTTGGAGGCCAGTTGGGGAAAAGAATGGACCGCCCAAGAGAAATGAAATCCTTTTTTAGAGCTTTTTTGAATTTGAGGTTTTGAAACTTTAGAGATTTAGCTTGAGCTTTGAAATCAAATTGAAAACTGAAATTACTATTCACAAAACGAAAACAGGCTGTTACATGATCATTTCTATTTCTCCACAAGATGCTTTAACTTCCATCAAGATCCTTCCAAAATGATTCACAACGACCAGGAAGACTGCACAGATACTCTGAAGATCCAAATATATAGCTTGCAATAAGACAAGTTGTACAGAGAGATTGCTAAAATAGTGCAATCATATGCTTCTAGAACAACACTAAAAATTAAAGGAAAATAAAGACTTTCAATGGTATTAACATCCATAAAGATTTACCAAAATTATCACTAAGTGTTAGCAGCTCATGAACTCAGTTAAGATAACAAATTCATGAACTCAGTTCTTCATACAGATCTACTAGTTTCAGGAGCAGCTAAGCACTACAAGTTGTACAGTATCATCATTACAAATATGGAAGGAAACAACAAAGGAAGGTCAAAATGGAACAAACTGTTTCCTACCTCCAGAAAACATATCACATTGTCAACAAGGACATGCTATGCGATCACTCCCCTTGTGTTATCATCCTAGGCAAGGACGTGGAACAGGACTTGTGGGCATGTGGCCACTATCAAATACAAGATAGTGTGTAGTCCTCAAATGCAATACACCTTTCCCAAACATGAAGGCTTTGTTGGAATTTTGGGCTTGGCCTATATAATATTTCAATTAAATCCTAGAAAAATCCCAAAGACCCACTCATGCATGGTGGAAGGTGGAAAGTTTAGTATCATATTGCTAGTCTAGGTGGGAGGAGACCAACATATAAAGTGGAGTTGGTCTTACCTAGTTGAAGCAACCAAAAGGAGAATGCGCGCGCGCGCCCGCTCGCCCCGCCCGAGACATGCGCGTGAATGGTCCGGCTGGTTGTGGAGTTGCAGCTTCTTTTTGCACCTCATAACCTTGCACACTAATCAGAAACTGAAAACTGAATACATTGTTTCAATTGGCTTTTATGGCATGCATTAACCGCCGTTAAAATAGTGTAATATCATTTATGATGTCAGTTTCTAATCAACATTATAGCGACAGTTTCTTCTATTGACTCTGACTCTATAAAAAGGAGATCTCTCCTCTCAAATCAGACACAACCAGAATAGAAAGAGGCTATCATAATAGACAAACTCAGTTTTGTGTTGTTGCTCAGTTCCTTGTTGTTGTGCTACCTAGCTACTCCATTCCTTCCTCGGCGTGCACTGACGTGGGGAGAGCAATGTCTCCGAAGCCGTTGTCCCTCGCGATCCTGCACTAGTTGGGGCGAATCAAGTTTTTGGGAAGCGTTCGCGTGACTGCTCACTGCTTCCTTTTCTGCATGTCGTCTACTTCGGATCAGACTCTACCGCGACCTTCAGCGGAGTGATCCTCTGTAAGTTGTGGTGATAACATTTCATATGCTAGGCTTTGTTTCCTAGATACTTATTATATGATGATGTTGATGCCTACTACTGTTAGTAGCATATTTGTTTTAGGCTTTGCCTTGTTAATGCATATATATAAGATAGATATATTTGAGTTGATGATCATATTCTTGTTCATAGTCCCAAATATGCCTAGTATATATGCTGTTGTCGATTCAATTATTGTTTTAGGAATTATAACAATCACAAAAGTGCGCATATATCTAACAGGTTTTGTTGTCCTAGTATTCCAAAGGGCAAAAACTTGCACTTTAGAAACTCAAATATGAAAGAAAAATTTATAATCAACATCTAGATTTAAAAACCAAACTTTCTTAGTTGGGCATCCTTTTAATATCAAGGTAAATATCATCTTAAAATAGCAGGCAACCCTCCTCTGTTTCTCCTAGGTACAACAGATTCACCATTTCATAACTATTTTTATACACCTCCAAGAAAAACAAATGGGGGCATTTTAAACATCTACACGAAAATGATCTACAACATTTTAGTTATCGCCAAAAATAATTTTATCACTTACTATGGTTAAATCACATCACAATGTGACTGCTGCAATAGCAGAGTTTGAAAATTCATATAAAATTCATACCTCAACCAAAATGGGTGATTAAGAACTCTATGCAAAGATTATAAAGTTAGCTACACAATTCTAGTTATTCCCCAGAACTAACTCATTCATCTACATGTTCTAATCCACCAAATACAGCGGCATCGCCCGACTACGACAGTCTACAGGACATCAGACGTTCAAAGGTCATAACTGTTGGAAAGATTAGAAAGTTATATGCAACTCTCTAGAACAGCACATTTTCGGATGCCATCTCTATATACCCCAAAAATTCGATAGATCTGAACTGCTGTAAGTTCAAGCTCCATTAATTTAGTTTTGGTGATTAATGACAAATCTATATGTGAGACTAACATGTTTGTTGACCATGATATTATTTAGTCTCATTTAGATGAAAATGTGAAAATCATGTAGGTATACATTCGACATCATATTCTTATATCTTGTTGTATTCCTCGGATCCAAAATATAAGTTGAACTCCACAAACAGTTTAACTAGAATATGTGCATATGTTTTTATTACACATGCGTGTATGCACACATTTAGGAGGAGTTCACTCTATGTTTTGTGATTTCATTAGTATTGATCCTTTATATTGGGGATCTCTACTTTGAAACATATCCTTTGAGTATATAAAACTTGTGTAGTTCATATATACTCATATTGCTTTATGTTCAATTATTTGCAATAGTGTTATGGGACTAATGTGTGTGCTAAGATGTTTTTAAAGGCTTAGTCCCGGATTATGGATGACAACCTGGAAATGGCAATGCAAAGAAAATAGAGGGAACATGGCTAGTAGGTTGAAAGTTTATTTTGTGTCATTTTGATCAACCAAGTGTTATGCATTGTATTTAGTTTTATACGGAAAATTGTTGATAAAATCGGTATGACCACGAGTTAATGGCGGTACTACTGCAAAGCTGTAAGACCGGTTTCCAATTGGCGGTACGTATTTTCCAGCAAGCATTTTTTTAGTTTTGTTCTCTCATAAGCGGTATGACCGCATTGAGCGATACTACCGCAGTACGGTAGGACCGATGTTTACATGGCGGTACGTTATTTTCAGAGAGCTTGTTTTTGTGATTCTCTGATCCTCTGGAAATCGGTAGTACCGGTTTAGCCTAGAGGTACTACTGGAGTGTGGTAGTCTGGGACCTTGTGTGTCTTGATAGTCTGCACCTACTTGATAATAGTCGGTTCAAAGGCATTTAATACATGTATATTTTGGTAATTAATGATAATCACATTGTGGGACTAACATTTTCTATGAGTTGGATGAATAAGTTATGTTCCATGGTAATGAAAACTTTGGATGTCATCATGAGTTGATCGTCATCAAGTCAAGGTTCAAGAAGAGAATGCATCATGTGTTGATGCATATCAAGATCTCGAAGAGGAGATGATGATAAGTTGATCATTAAGTCAAGAGAAGACCCATTATGTATTGATGGAGGGCACGTGAAGGATGCATCATGGGTTGATGCATATCATGACAATGACCCGGACTTAAAGTGAAGGTGTGTGTCATCAAACTTCAAAATGATTCTCAAGGCAAAAATATAACTAGCAGGGCTAAGAATGTGTTCCTAATCTTTTACCGGTCTTGTTGTTTGGTTGGAAGACCGGATTGCTAGTATAAGATTATCGTACTATTAAGAGGGGTCTTGTCTAGTAGCTTGAGTCTCATCATATGTTGATAACTCAATCCCGCTTGCTCTATATCTCCGTGGCACGATGATATTATTTGCAAATGTGTTTTTCAAATAGCTGAGGCTCATGCATCTAATCCTTGTAGCATGAGACTATACTTTGCATATATGTTTTTCAAATGGTTGAAGTACATGTACCTTCTCCTTGTGGTATGATCTAAGTTTGCAAATGTATTTTGCAAATTCTTAGAACTCATGCATTTTCCTTTGTGTAGTCTAAGATTGCTTGTTGCTATTTCTTTGGACTTAGACCATGGTAGTGACTCTTTGGATTTCTTTTGATTTCTGTATTGATATAATTTGGTTGAGATCATGGAAATAGGTGGGTTGTGTAGCCCTCTGAATAATCTTTCCGTAGAGTCTAATATCACTCAATTCCGACATCGGAGTCAAAAGTTATGACCTTTTTTAAGTGTCATCTGTGTTGAAAATTGACTACGGTAGTACCGCATGAGAGGAGTGGTACTACCACCGAGCAGTAGTACCAGCCCCTGTGAGTGCGGTAGTACCTCACTAACACTTCAACGGCTAGTTTTTGAGCATTTAATGCACCATTTCCGACCGTTGAGCGATGGCCGCGATAATCTTAGGGTTTCTCTGACAATACTACATAAATCTTGATTTTTCTTGGTCTGCTCCCAACTGCTAGTTTTTGTGGTGGAGGCTATAAATACCTCCTTGGCTGATTGAGAGACAATCTTTTGGCACTCCACTTCATTCTCTTGAGTTAGTGTGAGCTTCTCCTCTCAAAGTTGCATGTGTTGCACCTTGTGAACAAGGAGAGAGGTCTCTAGTTGCAATGTTGCATCTAGAGGTGGCTTTTGTATCCACTTGAGCTTGCGCATTTGTTGCACGTGGTGAGAGTCAAGCAAGGGGCATGACATATTACTCTTGGAGGTTGCCGACTCCTAGACGGCGTTGGAGGTGTCGTGTCTGGTGATCTCTTCAAAGAAGATTGTGAAGAGGTCCGGCGTGTTGTGAAAGTTGGAGCTCACCTACCCGGAGCGGGAAAGAGCTACCACTAGTGGAATTGAGGTGTTTGGCTTAATTCGTGGAACCGGTCCAATTCGTTTGGGCTTACCTCAACGTGGACTAGGGGAGACCGGTAAGTCTCCGAACACCACGGTAAAAAGAAACCATATCATTGTGGTTTGCTTTCTTGTGCTCAATTTATATTCAAGCTTTTTACATTCTTAGAATTAAATTGATTACTTGTCATCCTAGAATTATAAACATTAACATAGACTTAGGTTGTTAGTGCACTTAGCGAGACTAGTTGATTTAGGCTTTAATTGTACAAAACCGATTTGATTTACTCTTCTGCACATAAACTCAGTTTTAGCCAAAGAAAATTTAAAACCCGCATATTCAACCCCCCCCCTCTCGTTGGCATCCTCGATCTTACAAATGCGCAAAATTAGAAACTCAGAAGTCACTAATCACCCAAACTGAGGCGAATTATAAGCTAAGTACTCTCCAAAACGCAAGTTAAAACCATCTGGAACTCATTATTCAACCTATAGAAAAAGGATTGGAGTTGGTACCCTCAAGTCAGACTGTCAGAGGGAGAGAACAATGAAAACCTCTTTTCCTCCATCTCATGTTTCCCCTCCATGCCTCCTTCTCCTGTCCTTCCTTCTCTTCCTCCTTGCAGCAGCTGCTGCTCCTCTCTTGGAGGCACAGAGCAACGGCACAAGGAGAGTGGTGGCTGCAGCACAAGGTTGGGGAAACCCTAATGACCCTGCCCCCTCCCCCATATACTACCTCAAATGGGCCAAGTCGGGCCAGCCCAGCCCAACTAGCTCAACCCAAACGGCCAAACCACACACAACCAATGGGTTCAACCCATATGAAACATAAAAATATTCCACCCAAACCAACCCTTTTAACAAGTAAATCCAACCCAACCCAAACCGTTTTGCCTCTCAACCCAATTGAATCCATACATTTGCACCAATTGCTTAAATCCAACCCACTTAACCAGCTAACTCGATCCATTACCAACCCAAACCAAACCGTTATGCCCCTCAACCCAATCGATTACATCCAATTGCACATTTTCCTTAAACCCAACCCACTCAACCCGTTAACCCAATCCATTACCAAGCCTACTTATGATAATCTAAACGCTACAGATATTCCGATGTCAAAATTATTCTCTCCACAAGACATAGTCCTCGGCTCCTCGCTCGCCAATATGTAAATGCCACACTTGTCCCTATCCCAAAAGTATAAACATATCATCAAAAGACAGCCCAGTTTTTCGGAAGGTAACGTGGTCAATTGATCAATACTTAATAGAGCAACAATTGTAGTCTTGGGAGGGAGAGAAAACGAGAGATATTTCTAAATATGTTAATGTTAAGCACATTGGATGAAACATTTTATTTCTAAATATGTTAATGTTAAGCACATTGGATGAAACATTGTTCAAATTCAACGCGACTAATCAAAATGTCCAGTCAGATGAATAGAAATATGTACTTCCAGTGTTTGGAAAACCTAAAATTCATGCGCTTTGCAAAAGGGGAAAAAAGATAACGAAAAGAAATATACAACAATGACACTCCGGTTCATAAGTTATCCTGTACAGACAATTTGAGCGTGAGATTCACAAACCACAACTCATGTAAACATCTTTTGGTCGGAGGCAGTCGAAACCAATGGCTTTTATTTACTGAACATCCCCAAAAATGACTCTCTCAGTAAAATTGAAATCCTATCGCGATGCCATACTTGTCTTGACTTATGAACAATCAAGTAGTTTTTATTTGTTCATACTTTTCGCCTATGCTTCCACCTTTCTGCTTCTGGAATTCAATGTATCGTAAAGTGCTTGCAAAGAAGGCCTCTGTAGATGGATCAGCTGCATTGTTGTCACTTTGCTTCTCTGTCCTAATCAATTCAATCAAATCTTGGATTACAGTGTTTGTGATCTGTGGAATTCCTTTCTCAAAAAAGTACAAATACCTGAAAATAACAAAAGTATGAGGCTTACAATAGAAGCAATATGCACCAGAAAAGATATCAAATCTAGGTCTTGAGTTTACTTGTTCAAAATTTCGATAAATAGAGTGACAGATCCGCTGCTTCCCCTTGCTACGTTAGCCATCTGCTGAGCAGCATTCGCAATTCTCAAGGCACGCTTTAAACAAAGGAGGACCCTGGAACAAAAATTCAATCAGGCAAAAAAGGTACGTCTTAGATATCAACAGCAGGCCCGAAGTTATTGGCTACATATTGCCTTTAGTAGTTTAGTTAGCATAAAAATATAAATTGGAGACATGGAAATCCAAGGGACATCATGCAATTAGTTTGACTGGCCACGAAATTATGATATACTTATTTCAGTATCATTAGGAAGTAATGTCCTAGCATTTTATTTGCAAGACTAAACTAAAAATTAAAATATGGATGGGACGACCACAAGATCCAATAAATCGGGACACTTAAATAAAGTGCATCAATAAGTTTACCTTTCACCATCCATTATTCCATCTTGGTCATCAGTCCAGAAAAGGTGTGAGCATGCATAGACTGCTCGGCATTGATCAGGTTTCTTGAGTAGTTTTGCCGAGTACTGCACAAAACAGAGTCAATGTCATTTACCAGAAAGGCTAGCATGCGTACTAGAAGAAAACAGATTTGGGCAATAACAGGATTCAAGAAGGCGACAACAAAGCAAGAAATCGTTACCCCTGTTGTCTTATGAGTGAGGGTGTCTCTATTTTCCACCCCAAATATATTCATCCGCTGAAGGGTTCCAATTATTAGGTGAAGTGCAGTAATTTGAGCCTTTGAATCCTGCTTGTGGCACACAACCATTATAAGGGGGAAACAGAACATAAGTATACAAGCACTCCAATGTTCTAACAAATGCATAGCACAGGACATTTATGACATGATCCAGGGTTATAACAAACTACTCAAATAAGTAATGAAAGAAAGTGGACAGGCAGGTGGGGGGTCATACCGCGATTTCTTCTTCATATAAGATGAACGCTTGAGTAAAGAACTCATAAGCAACCGGTTCCAAATCACAATCATTGGCAGCCTGTAAAAAAAATGAAGTCACACAATGGAAAGCATTATGAAAAGAATCAATCGATTGTCACAACAATACCTCTGCACATTGCAGATATAGTCTGAGAGCCAGTTCTGAAGAAGGAACACATGAGAGTGCTTCAATAGTCTGAAAAATGGAAAATGATAAACATTGACGAGGGTGCTGAAGAATATAGAGAGATCCACAAGCCTATAGGCTATAGCCCTCAACATTTATGCGAGCAAGCAAATCCAGCCAGTACGAGTTTTGCCACTAGAGGAAGGCTAGCATGAATAGTTTTCTGTATCTAAGATAGGATTTACTAATTATTAATCCTAATTCACCAACAGCTTCAAGTTAAAATAATGCGGAGAAATGTGTGATAATTCTTGAATCTGGCTATTTTACAGAGGCAAGAAAATAAAATATATATATTAAACTGCAAGTGAGAAAACTATTTGATGCTGTTCATGTCCTGAGAGTGAAATTCTGAAAGTTACAAATGTATGCAAAAGAAAGAAAAACCTGATGCAAGATCTGGAATATTTTCTTAGGAGTTGCAGGAACTTCCTCCCCAGTGACATCTCCATCTTGACCTTGTAATCGTCTGACCAACTGCAGGCAAGACAAACCACAGATTAGACTCCTCGACTGATAATAATTTGTAAACAAAAATGAAATAAAGAACCTTCCCAAATATGCACCCAATGTCTGATAAAATATGCGGACATTAATGGTTTGTCAGAATCGCTGCTATCAACTTTCTTTTGTTTCTTCAATTCAAGGAGGACAGACTAACATCTAGGGGACATATCAAGTGCATGCACATTTCTAGATGCAATCATGCAAACTTTCATGTGGACCGTTGGATAAGGGGTGGATGGATCAGATTTGGGTGGCGTCAAGAAGGTGGGAATCCTCATAAATAATTTTCCAACATGTGAGGAGTTATTTAGAAAGCTATTGATCATGTGATCCTCAAATCCCCCCAAATCTTATCCATCCATCCCTCGTCCAACACTAAGCAAGCCCATCGCGACCATCAAGCCAGAAATTGCATTTGCCGAGCCTTTCTCCCGAAACGGCGGCAACTCCAGAACTCCGGCAAGGCGACAAGCTCGGCACGCGCGGTAAGGGCGGCAAGGCGGCGATCGCACGCCCGCGCTGGTCCAGCCTCTGCGCCGAACCGCTGAAGATCTCGCGAGTTCTCCAGTAGCCCATGGCCCGCCATAAGCCTGGTCCGCTCCATCAAGATAGTGTTCGGGAATCGCCCTCCTCAGCTCAGCCCGCCGCCGCCGTCCTCCTCAACCGCAGCCTTACGGCCGCGCCAAGGGCCGCTGGGCTGCCACACGGCCATTACTACCCCACTACCGCATGCCATCCCGACGCGCAGGTCCGCTTCCTCTTCAACAACGTGTCGCCGACTCGCCAAGAACCGGATCGATCTTCGACACCAAGGCCACCTCGCATATGACCTCCGACGCCGGTATTCTTTCCCACACCTCTTCCCAACAGATCTATTCCATCTTCCATTGTTGTCGATGATCCAGATGCATAGTTTACATGATTGCACCTAGACATGAGTTTGCAATAGATATGTCCCCATATATCTTTCCACTGAACAAGGCCTTGAGGAAAGGCGATTTAAAAACATAAGTGGAAAAAGACCCATTCCTAGAGAGTAAAAACCTGATCAAATCAATATTAGCATGCCTACTACAAAGCAGCCTGCTCAACTATACAATTCATGTTTTTTGAGGAACTTTGTGTATGAAGATATCATGGCATGTGAAGGTTCTTTAGTTTACGATACTCTTTAAATATAATTGTGAACAATGAAACAAACCTTCAGAGCAGAGAATACTAAAGACGGCACAGTGAAAGGTAGACGCTTGGGACCTCCCCGAAGTATATGCTTCTGAACAGTACATAAGATCTGAAAGATCAACAGGTATTTTCTATTAGCATTTTCAAACTGGGCAAGTGTCAAGACATGTACCCTGATATTAATAAATGCTAAATGCTGCCAGGCAACATAAATTAACGTGCAGATGTCTGGTTGTCAATTTAGAATGGCTAACGACAATTGGCCCTAGTTATTCATTTGGTAACCATCCCATCCAGGTTCAATCCCATCCCACCAACCGAACACACCCTAACAGGATACGGTCTATTGCTCTGTTTTAGGCTCAAAGGATATGGTCTAACTCTAATGATTTAACAAAATGATTAGAAAAAACTTCAGTTTAAGCAAGCTGGTGTGAGAATACCCTAGGTGCTTTTTCTAACTTAGCACTTTAATATCCTATTACACTTAAGTTCCATTGTTATCTTGCAACCTCATTAGTAGGGCAAAATGCTAGCTCAGAACTCTGCCTGCACATCAGTAGCGCTGGATATCAAAAACATAGATGTGTAAAATGGACATATAATACAGATGCATAACAATGAGTATGTCACCACCAAGACCTGAGTTAAGAGGAAGAAGATAATGGAGACAGAAATAAGTTTGCATGCCCTCATCAACTTCAGTACAATAACAAATGTACCTTCAGCATCTCTTCATGGTCATCATTGTGCAACATGTGAATAAGACGTGCTACAGAATTCTGTTCCTCCTTAAAATCCTCCTCGTCAAGCTAAAACAACAAAAATTAACATGTTAACAGTGCAGGTAAACCTGCTGAAAAACTTGCACTGATCTAGCTGCATAAGATAGAGTCAGCAGCAGAAAGAAGATAACAAACCAGTCCAAGAAACTTGTAGAATGAATTGTATGGTATTACCTCATCATCTTCAGCCGCATCCATATCTTTGATAAGTCCCTTAATTAAATCAAATAGAGACTCAATCTGCAAGAAATAGCAACACAGAATCACATGATGGATTCCTTAGAAATCGACAGAGAAACAGCGTAATGTGAAATATTACCTTGTCGGAAGTAGATATGCAAGTTGTGTTCTTCATTATGCTTTGAATTATTACAAGAGCCATCACTTTGGTTGTAGCATTATCTAGATAATCCATAACCCGAGGATAGTTTGAAAGTTCTAATGCAGTAACAATATTGCTATATTTCTCCAGGGGAGCACTAAGAAGTGCAACAATTTGCTTTGTTGCTCTGCTATCTTCAATTTTTGCCTTGCCTGAAAGTTTCTTGACACATGCACCCTGTCCAATATTATACATGACATGAGCTAGAAGATATACATGAGATGAAATTACTTCATGCGCATACCTACATCAATTATGACACTAAATGATTTTGTAGGGTTAGTGAATAGATAATAAGAGAAGTGGTATAACCTATTTCATTGTCGCTGTTAGAAGACTTACCAACACTTGGTCAACGTAATCAAGCCGATCTGGATGCACACGGAGAGTAAATGTCAGAAGTGATACATATAAAGTAACTGCTCCAACAACTGGCATGTCAACTTGGGCTTCTATCACCTGCCAGAAGACCATAACTCAGTTGTTTCAGTTTTATCTGTACGACAGCAGAAAACAGCTATATAATTTGAATAAGGAATCAAGAAATAAAAGGTGCAGCTATATTCTATGGTTCCAATCCACCCCACATTTAACAGTATGTATATTAACAGTGGAAATTGTCATTTTTTATCAAATGCATATTCATAGCATTGCAAGACTAATTAATGGCTACAGCAAATGTAAAAACACAAATTAAGATTAGCATAAAAAAGGTAAGACTACATGACATACATGATTGAATATTGATTACTAATAAGCAGCAACAAAAGATTTACCTTTCCAATAGCATTGCTGAACTTTGCAAAAGCTTCGACTTGCAAGAACTCTGGCAATACCTGCACAATTCATTAATGTCAAAAGCGTAAACAAATTCTACAGTGATGAAGTAGTGTGGGGAATGCTTACTTCAGGACTTGTGGGAGCATAGTTTGATAATCTGTCCATGAGTTGAGATAGCACCGTTTTGATATCAACATTTGGCTGCAAAAGAACTTTAGAAATGACTTGCGTTCATAGTGAAAATAAAATAGAAAGTACATGATACAGATTCGTAGTACTCATACTTTGCACTTCATTGTATTTATTTATTCTACATGCAATCTTCCATGTTAATCATACATTGAACTTATAAATCATGTCAGATATTGTACTACATAATAAAGACTACTAAATTATATGTTCATCATCTAACTACTGTACCACGACAAAGTAATACACTTCCATACTTTAGTTTGCCCTCACAAGACAATTTTACAGCAAACTAGCTAACATCATTAACATGATTACCATCAGATGAAGGCTAAAAGTGCACCTGAACTTATTTAGTTGACCTTCTGGTTGCAATCTGTATGTAATTGCTTCTTTAAGTGGTAAAGCACAACAAAAAAAAACACTATGTAATTTTCTAGATAACAAAACATCAGGTAAAACAAACCATATTGATCAAGGGAGGAGGATGACTTGCGAGAAGTCTTTGGTTGACAGAATTTTACAAAAGATGTCACATCATAATCATGAAGTGTCATTGGATGACTTCTGTTATGCAATGATCTTCAGAGAGCAGCATAAACTAGGCAATTCCAGCAGGGAATCAAGCTAAAAAAGACAAACTTGCCAACCTGTAGCTGGGGAAATGCGCTCAACAATGTTTCCAATGTCTGTAAATGGTATTCGTCTGGAAATACTTGGATTATGCAGTCCATCAGGTAGAACTGTGCAAGTTCGTCCTTACAATTAACCACCTGCCAATATATTTCTGCTTCAGTTTCCACTAGAATCACGGAGGTACCATTGTCATTTTACATCAATAAACATAACTGCAAACCTGTTCTAATATCCTGGGAAGAACAGTTTCTTTGTACATATCAAGGTCAACGCCCTCAATCTGACTTAGAACATGAAGGTTTTTACCTACCTAGAAAAAAAGAAGAAGTAATGTTATAACTTATAAAATGACTCCAAAGAATATGTCAAGGAGAATATGTAGATGCCCATTGACTTACCAGATCACGCAGTTCATTTCTTTCCTTCCCCCGCCTCTCCTTCTCCCGAACAGGCCCCTGCAGAAAAGAGTCATCATTTTCTGGTTTCAGATCGGGATCATCTAACCAGAGATGGCATGTGTGATAAATGTTCTTTATCTGAGCAACATACAGGACATGATATGCATGCAATGCAACCTAACAAGGTAAATGCACAATAAAAAAGCAAAGGAAAGAAAGAAAGTTGTGCCTTCAGGTTAAAAGCCTGAAACAAACCTGATGCTGCATCCGGACCCAGAGTTTGTTCATTTCTATGAAGTTCTGAAGAACAAATTCAACTGCATCATTAATGCTTTCAGCATCCCTGCGTAATGAAAGTTGCAAAACAAGATGGGGATATAAGAAAACTATTAAATAAAAAAGAATTGCATAAATCTGAAGTTCTGAACTGACATACACTACCAGGACAACTCGATGTCGATGTCCCAACTCCCAGCTATGGTAAACTAAACTAACTATACAGAGTTTGTGCATGTGTACTGATCCATAATAAAGCAGGATCACTGGCAATAGTTAGGACTATGAATGTGCAATAATAAACTGCACTCAAATAGGATTGCATAAACTCTGTATGAGCCAATGGCAGAGTAGGGTTGATGACCAAGTGATAGCAATTAATGCATAGGAAGTCGCAGCACCCAAGTGACTGCAACATTGCATGAACGATAAAAAATGGAGAGAAAGGGGAACTAGTAGACACTAGTGCTAGTGCATCCTGTTGACAAGGTATTATATGATTGTCAAAATTACGCCGCAATAGTTATAAAATAAGATATTATTTACAGATAGATGAAACAATAGTTCTTTTTTGCTTAAGTGTTAGATCTCTAGTTGGGATACATTTTATGTTAGTCAATGACTCAATGTGATGTAAATTTTTTGTAATTATAATAGTGCACTTTTTTCACAAGAAATCATAGTACATACTTGTGTAACAGCATAGGAGAATAAGCCAATTCTTAGTGTCTTAGTATTTTATATCTGAGGAAAGTATCACCATTGAGATATAAATATTATTGAAAGTGCAACTAATTGAACTTAGAAACAGCATGGCATGAAGTACAGTACCCTTCATACTCAGAACCAATATCAGGCAGTTTGTCTCGGCTTATCTGAGAGAGGTAACTTCTTAGGAAAAGCCCACGAAGAGGATGTTGAATGCCTCGACACATTTCAACAAGGTCTTTAAGAACATCTTTAGAGGGAGCCTCCTTTGATTTAATGTACACAGATCCTACTGTGCAGAGGAGATAGCTAGCACATGAACAACATCAAATCAGATTGTATTTTTTTATACACTTCATAAATGTTTAAAATAATAATAAAGCACATATATGAACATGATTAACAGCTGACCTGATATTCAGATATAAGGATTCTATACAGGTTGGTTACAGCAAAATAGAGAATAAGAAAGCCATAATAATGATGCCAACTGGCAGTCAGGATCTAGTACACAGGACCCAGCCATGAATTTACCATCTTATTTATACACTGCTACAAGTTAATAAGCAATTATATATAAATTAATATTGAAATTAATGAATGGCTGAGCGAAAGAGCCAACATATAGATAAGTGTCGAGTGACGTTCAAACATAACCTAACTTTGGTGACAGTGAATCAAAACTCAGACTGGATTTAAAGTTACATAAAAATTACAGGGAAATTTAGAAACTGTTTTATGTGGGTCAAGTTCTATTATGCAAGGCTTGAACATGAGTGTGAAAGTAATTTTGCAGTTTGCAGGCTTGTCCTAGTTTAAACCAAGTCCATGTCAGAATCTGAGCAACTGACATATCTGTGATCGTAAACACATCACGAGTTATGTGGATCTGTACACTGTGCAGTACTCAAATTAATTAGAGTCTCAAAGTTGAAAGAGGCAGTATGTTCAACTAAAAGTTGGACCACAATTACGGGAAATATTGCTTGAACAGTTGTTCAGGTTGTGCCTGTTCCAACTTAAGGTCCACATAGATGAAACAATACAGTTCATGATTTATACACACAAAAGTTTATTTATGCACAGACAGAAGTATCATTGAGGAGATCCTGTTGTGACATATCATTCCACATTTTCTACCAGTACTGGTAAAGAAACTGAGGCGGAATAAAAAATAAAGTTTCTTCAGTTGAGTTAGAAACACACCTAAAACAATGAGTAGTCCCACTCCCAACCTAACTTCAAATGATGTTATTGGAAAGAATTTAGGGATGCTGCCTGAGACCTCTAGGGGGGTCAATGATGAAAAATAACTTGCAGGCAGGTTTCAGGAACTCCTAAATTCATGAGAGTGTTTTTGTAATTTTCCCAGTGATATTTGCACATGCACTTGAGTTTTTTTTTTTGACGTAAAAGGTAGATAAATCTCTACCTTGACCATTGTATTAGAATGGTTGCCAAGGCAATACAAGGATTGCGAAAAAGAAAGAAGAAATGAAATGAAAAAGAGGAAAAGAACGAGGAAACTGAGACAGTAAGATAAAGGGCTAAAGAGCTAACTAGCTAACTAACTAGGAACTATGCATACAAGGGATTTAGAGTAATAAAATAAAATTACAACAAGAGGTTGCACCACTGTTCAAGTGAAGCCTTGTGCTTGTTTTTAGTCCTGTAAGACCATAGTCCAATGTAATTTTGAATTTGACGTTGCACCTCTATGGATCTGGTCACAATATTTTGAAATATCCGTTTATTCCTCATGAGCCATAATGTATGGGCACAAGCTGCAAAGCATATTGGCCAGACTTCACGGTAGGTCATTGATTGTGTTGATACTCTTTCCACAAATTCAAAATGCCCTTGGAAGAGGTAGCTTCATCTGTTAATCCGAGTTTTTTCCAAAGATAATCCACCGCTTTACATCGGAGAATGGTATGGTCTATACTTTCTAATGGCAGGCAAATGTCATAGTGAGGATTCGTTATCCAATACTTTGTTATCATATTGTCTTTGGTGTTTAGTTTCCCCCTGAAAGCTAACCATAAGAAAATTCTGTATCTATGTGGGATTGATCTGTGCCAAGCATAATCAGATGCTTTCCATTTGAGCCCATGAAAAGATAGAATTCTATATACTTCTGAAGTAGTTATATCCTCCATGGTTGATGAGATGACTCTGCGGTCTAGAATTCCATGTGTGATGTGTTGCTCTGACAGAATAATTGATAAAGCTTTCCAATAGTGCCTGCTGAGATAGGACCGGATGTAGCGAAATCGCCCGGCGTTATGCACTAACGAAGAGCTAACTTTACAATTCGGATTAGTTGCGTATGTCAACAAAGTGGGAAAACATTGATGTAATCTTCCTACTGAAGTCCAAAGGTCTTTCCAGAATGAAGTAGACCTTTGTCATGTGCATGGTTGTCTCGATAGTAGTTGCTAACATTTTCCAGACTGGTGTGTCTCCTTGACGAGGCTGTCCAGGTATGTGTCTTCAAATATATCTATGTCTTAGCCAATTGAAGCAAGGTGCAACCGAGTTCGATAGCAACTTTCCTGTCAATTTCATGATCAAAGCTTTATTATGGATTCATAAGTCTCGAATTCCTAATCCTCCTTGCTCTTTGGGCAAGATTACTGTGGTCCAAGCGACCAAGCAATGTCCACCTTGAATTTTCTTGTCCCCCTTCCACAGAATGGCTCTTCTAATTTTGCCAATAGCTTCAATGCTGCGTTCTAGCCATTTTATACAACTCATGTAATACGTTGGTATCGCTGATAATACTGAATTTATCATTACCACTCTCCCTCCCCAAGATAGCAATATGGGCATCTATCCTGCCAGTCTTCTATCTATTTTGTCAATAATTAGTTGCAACAAACTGTGGGAAATCTTGCTAGTAGATAAGGGAAGACCTAAATAGTTGCATGGCAGTGAGCTAAGCGGACATTGCAAGGTGGATGTAGCTAAGGTGGCATCTTATTGTGACATGTGAATAGGTACTAATGTACTTTTATGGTAGTTGATTCTCAATCCTGAAAAAAGCGAGAACGAGTCAAGGAGGTCCTTGAGAATCATGGCTTGTTGTGTTGTTCCTTTGAGTAGGATTAATGTATCATCCGTATTGTATGATGGGAGGGGTCTCATGTATATCCAAGGGATGTAGCATCATTCCCTCCGTATGGGCGCGTTGCACTGTTCTTTGTAGGATATCTGCTACCAGGGTGAATAAATGCGGGGATAGTGGGTTTCCTTGTCTAACCCCTCGCTTATAGGTAACTTGACCACCCATTGCCCCATTCACAAGAATCTGCGTTTTGCCAAAAAAAGAGAATAGTACGAATCTAATGTATCCATTTACTATCAAACCCTATGTAAATAATACATTCCTAGTTTATTGTGTCAAACACTTTTTGGAAGTCTAATTTGAGCACTAGCATTGGGTTTTTTTTTGTTTCAACACACATTGGACAAGTTCCGAAGCTAATAATAAGTTCTCTGTGATTGATCTTTTTGTAATGAAGCCAGACTACATAGGACTAATGAGATAAGTCATTTTCGGGTTCAGTCTATTTGCCAAAACTTTGCTGATGATCTTGGGTATACTATGCAAAAGCGATATGGGTTGAAAGTCCTGAATGTGTATCGGCAACTCCTTTTTTGGTACCAAGGTCATATAAGAATTATTAATCCCTGACATGTCCATATTATTGGAATGTAAGTCCATAAAAATGCGTAAGAGGTCAGGCTTAATGATGTTCAAGAATTCTTTGTAAAACTCATTGGTAAATCTGTCTGGTCCTGGACTTTTATTGTTCGGGGATTGTATGATTGCATTAGCTATCTCCTCCCAAGTGAAGCTGACTGAAAGATCGTGTAGATTTTCATTTTGTTGATACAGTTGTGTAAGGTCAATAGTTGGGAGCCAAGGATCTTGTACACTGAAGAGGTCTCTGAAGTAATTCGTCACAATTTTCAATTTGAAGGCATTGTCATAGTGTTCAACACCATCATCCACAAGAACCTTTATGTTGTTCCTTCGGTGTCTTATGGAAGAGGCTACATGGAAGAAGTGTGAATTCTCATCTCCCAATTTGCGCCATTTAATCTTCACCCGTCGCTTCCATTTTAGGGTGCAGAACCATACTAATTCTTGAAGGTGAAGTCTGATATACTTTCTGAAGGTGAAGTCGAGGGTCGTGAGAGGTCTCCATTCCTCCATACTGTCAAAGTATTCCAAAGTGATTTTGGTGTTGTCAAGTTGAGTTGTCAGGCCGCAACTCCTTTTAACCCATGATCTAATTTTTGCCCATAGGCGTCGCAGTTTAAAATTAGCTCTAGATATGCTGAACAAATTCCTTGTTCCTCGTGTTCAGTTTTCCAGTACTAAGTTTTGAAAGTCCGGCATCGATAGCCAATAGTTTTCCAGTTTGAATAGCTTTGATGATGGTAAATCGGTTTTGATGTCAACCATAATTGGAGTGTGGTCTGAAGTGATTGCTACCTCGATTTTGCGGAGATGTTTAGAAAAGTTTGGCTCCAATCCGTATTAATGAGAATTCTATCTAGCTTGGTCATTGTTGGATTCCTCCTCTTGTTCGTCCATGTATACTTTCTGTTCGAAATTTCCACATCTAGCAACCCTTGATGTTGTATCCATTCATTGAATATAGCCATACCAATCCAATTTATGTTGTTGCTTTTCTCATACCCATATCTATATATATTAAAGTCTCCAAGTATCATCCATGGTCCAGATAATCGAAGTCGTAGGTCAGATAGTCTATCAAAGAAGGGTTGACGGGCATTGTCTTCAAATGGTGCATACACGTTTGTGATGTAGAACTGTATGCTGTCAGTTCTTGATTTAAAGACCAGGGTTAAAGACCAATGATCGGCTTGAATCAATGTAGCCTCAAAATTTGTATTGCACCAAGCTGTGAGGGTGCCTCCTGAAGTCTAAAGAGATGGATGATAGTGATAGTTTCTTAATTTCGGAGGTAAGAAGGTGTTTGCTTTAAAACTATCAATGTTACTAAGTTTAGTTTCTTGAAGGCATATTATATTTGGTTGTGATTCCACAATGACTCTATGAACTAATGTCATTTTCCGATCTTCTCCAAGTCCCCTAACATTCCATGCTAGAACTTTCATTTGCATCTCTGACCTACTTCCATAAAGAGCATGCTCCAGTAAATATACCCCCCCAGACTCCAACGTGCAATTAGGCCAGCAGATTGTTCAGGTTGCCTGATAAAAAAAGACCAAGTAATCCAGAGGCAAAAGACATAAAGCAAACGAGAAACCCAAAACCAAGTCATCCAGAAGCAAACTGAACCTGAATTAGAAAGGTAAAAGACTACACCTATTCCTAACACGGAGAACCGGCAAAGGCGGTGACAGAGAACAGTACAACCTAAAATAGAGAGGCGACTAGGAAAACGAAAAACAAACAAGATTACAAGGTGCAGGACTGGAAAGTTGCGCTTACAGACGAGGTGAAGCACAACTTTCGAATCAAAAGGGATACAAGAGCCGATTGCTTTGGAAGACTGAAAGGTCTAACAGGCTTAGACATTGCTATGTGTGCCGCTCCCTGATGCGGCCCTCTCCACTTGCGCTGCTTCCTTGAAAGTTTCTTTTGCATTTAACCCACATAGGTAAGCTAGTTCCTTGATCATTGCTTTGGAGGTTTGCTTCGGCTTTGCTTTAAGTGGCATCTGGATTACATCCTCGATTTTCCTCACCCTTGGTCGGTTTCGGCGACCTTTCCCTCCAGATGAGGTTGAAGCCGAACTAGCTGGAGAGCGAGGTGTTGCTGCTATCACCCGACGGCTTGCTCTTTCTACTGGATTGATATGATCTCCGTCATACACCTTTTGAAGTCTTGGGCTTCTTCGGACATAGACATGCACTTCACTCTTCCTATTGTGATCATCCTGTGGTAGCGGGTCATTTACGTCCGGTATCATAGACTACACCTGATTTGGCAGCAACTGTAGCAATTCTGGAGCTTCATGATTCCCATCGTCTGTCGGCTGTGTGATTGTTGTGGAACCATTGTCCTTCTGAAAGTTCCTTCTTGCTCTAAGGATTGTAGCCGTGGAGGCCCAGTACGAGCACAATGCTGCACAACAAGGGGCACCACCGCCACTAGACTTCCTTCCGGAGGAATAGGCAATCTTTTGGCCAGCGGCGGCATCATGGTTGGAGGCATGATGCAAATGGGCGGTGAAGGCATGATGATTGGGGTTTGCTGACTAATTACTGCCTGGAAAGAGCTTTGAGGAAGTAAAGCCGGGCACTGCGACAGCGACGAAAGCGATAATGGAGCTACCTCCGCAGCGAGAGGTCTCACATGCAGCACTGATTTTATCTTGTATCGGCAATCGACTATCGGCAAAAGGGCAAACACGGGTCCATCCTCAAAATCCGGTAATATGTTAAACAGCAGAGAGCAATAGGTTTTTCTTGTGATAGAGCCCGAAAGGATATCAAAACAAGGAAAGGAGGGTTCGTCAATGTGATCAACTTGTGCTATCAGAGTCCAAGCTTCTATGACTCTACAAGGGCTCAACTCAAGACGAATATGATAAGCTCCCCGCTCAAAAGCTACTGAAGCATGAGGTGTATGTCCTGGGAAACCCTCTAGGTGTAACCTACTTGTCTGTGCCAGAAAGGCTAGAAGGTCATAAAGGTTAGGGTTGCCATTTTGCTGTAAGGTGCGTCTAGCCCGTCACCCATGAGGAAGAGAGCTGCCTCAGAACCAGATAAAGTTCTAGCACTTGAAAGCCTACAACTGATGTGGAAGTGTTTGTAGCTGAGGAGGGTAGATTGCGGATACAATTTTGAGGCGAAGCAGGTGCACGGTTATTGCCACAGCGAAAGGGATTAACCTGGCTGTTAAAGCGGGGTGGCGGCGGAGGCGGAGTGAAAGAAGGGCTGTCTATGTCCCAAATTTCGTACAATCATACTAGTCAGTACGGTTGCTAACCTCCGTGTGATTTTTTTTCAACCGTCCATGAAACTTCTATTCAGTGTGATGTTCCAATGAATGACCATACGATATCATATCAGGTGTTACATGGTATGAAATGGCTTAATGAGCCATCAAATTTTCATTAATTTTGCAATCTTGGAACTATTCTAAGACACTGCAACATGTGAATCGGGCATCCTCGGAAGAGCACAGCTGGGTATTCACCTACTTGGACGTGTAATAACTCACAACACAATGAGAAATCACTGGTGATAGGATGACGTGATGTATCAATGTTTGCTAGGTCAAGTGTGGATAGATAAGCAATAAATCTGTTTCATTCCCATTGCGTCGATAAAATATGCACTTCATTCAAACTAGTCTTTTCAACACAGAAAAAAAGTTACTCAGAAGTTGGTCTATCAAGTTAACCAATAAATCTCATAGTTGTTAATTGGGACGTAAGCATATACTTTACTGATAGCATTCCAATTGTAATGATCTACAATGCCACAAAACGGCAATCTCCTTATCGAGCAAGCAAAACTGATCTAACATCATAGAGCTAAGAACTGTGTATGTGCAAAAGGGGGGCATGAGCCTTACAGTCTCGGCAAGACGTTGCCAGCATGCTGCACGAGCTCGTACAGATCGACAACAGAGCAGCTGCCCCGCCGGGTCTCCTCCCTGAAGAACATCTCCAGCTTCCGCAGCTCATCGAACGCCCTCATATCTGAAACTCAATAAGTAAATCCCATCAAATCCCAGCTGAACCCACTCCCAGAATTCGACACGCCGAAGAGTCCTGTGCCCAAAATACTCACATAGCTCGTAGTACTTATGCGGGGAGAGCCGCGAGGTACGCAGCTCGGAGAGCATCTGCGCCGAGAACTTGAGCGCGTCCTTGAGGTTGTTCGAATCCTGCACCCAAATTGCCGATCGAGGCAGGTAAGCGAGTGGGCACGGGCCGAGGAAGCTACGGTCGGGGGTGGATTAGGGTTTTAAGGGGCTTACGAGGGCGCGGTGCATGTAGAAGGCGTTCTGCTGGACGCCGGCGATGCCCTCGGCTAGCCACCGCTCCTCCTCGTCAGCGCCGCCGTCCGGCAGCATCCTCACAGCCGCCGTCTTCGCCGCCTGTGGGGGTGGATCTGGTCCGCCTCGTCCCCGGCGACGTCTCGGGTTGGATCTCGTCTCGCGTGGGCTGTCGCTCGGGTTTGGCTTGGTGCGTGTGTTTGTGTTCTTCGCGTGTTTCTTTATGTTCAGTTTTTTTACCCTTTTACTTATTGTTTTTCCGGAATAGTTCGCTCTAGGGGTGAAAAGGATGTATATTTTTGTTATATTTTTTTCGAATACGAATACGAATATGATTACGAATAATATCAAATACAAATACAGAACAAATACGGTGACGAATATTTATCGAATGAAAACTAGAGGTGGCCAATGGGCGGCCTCCCATTCCTACGGCCATCGTTATTAAATGTCATTGTCCACGGTCGTGGTAAGCCGCCTAGTCTTTGGCGACCCATTGCCCTTTCAGTGCAGTCTTTGGGCGACGTTGCTTAGTTTATCGGGCCAAATAGGGCCCGTTTAGCCCATTTGGCCGTCGTAATGAAAAAATCAAAAATTCCAAAAAATAGAAAAATGTGTAGAATTCGAAGTTGACATGAAAATTGAAAACAATGAGACAACCATATTGAAAATGTAATAGAATTTTATTAATGTTCAAATAGCTAGCTAGTTAAAACATGTGTCTTTTAGCTCATAAGACATGAAAAATTGAAAAACAATCCTATAAAAATATATATATATTTAGAAAACCAAAATAAATTTATATATACTTATAAAATGAACTATATAAAATTTAAAAACTACAAAATAAAACCATATAAGTATTAAAATGGAAAGAAAATCATATAAATATTAATAAATAAAAATAAAATTATATATGTATATTAAAACGATTAAGTCGTGGCCTAATCTAGTTGCGTTGCGTCTGTTAGTGCAGACTGCTTCGGCGAACTGACTTTACCGTCTAAGTCTTGTGTCGTTGGCAGTTCGTATTGCACTGGGAGAATATCATCGCGCCGACTATCGCCCGACTATCGTCTTAAATCTTCGTCCTACCAGAATATGTCGTCTGCGTCTTGGCCAATGTCGAACAATGCGGTGTCGTGCGTCTTGACCATCGAGCACGCACCGCTTGGCCACTAATGAAAACCCTTAAATTGTTCGCATTACATGGCAAACAAGGAATTGGTTTATACCATCAAAATATTGGTGAATTCAGTATACATGCACATGTTAAAATCCACTCCGTAACATGTTTTTAATGTAAAATAACTTAGTATGCTCTCTCTTATAAGTTTTATGTACCACTTTTGCTTACCTCATAAACTTGCATAATTTATTATAAAATAATGTTTTATTATTTATTTTATTTATATGCATAATGATTGTATTTTGGGACTCTCCAAGAAAGAAGAATGATGAAAGGAGTTGTGTTTGGGCAAAATCTGGAGAAATATCGGGTGTTGAAAATACTAGTCATACATTTTGACATATTTTTGGGACATTAAATGGTCTCAAATGAAAATATTCCTAAATACAAAATTGTGTATCTCATCGAGACCTACAATTTAGCCTACTCATTTGCCTAATTTGGATTTCAAACAAAAAGTTATAATTTCGGAAGACAATGCACATGCAGCATCAAACAGTATCTCTGGACATCCGGGCGTAGATATCTGAATTCGTATTTGTATTCGACAGAAAGTACGCTACCGAATTAGGATTCATTTCTGACAAGAATAATTCGTATTCGTTTCCGATTTGTTGTTATCCGATAAATATCCAAGCCAATAGCATTCATATTCGAAAATGATCTTGGATCGATCTGAAACTATCCGAACCATTTTCACCCCTACCCTAGTTCGATCGGAATCGGGTGAGTTGAGATAGATCTTACAAGTGGGTTAGGGTCTGTTCCTAGTTTGCATAATTCATTAAAAACGGTTTTGCTAGTCCACGGTCGTCTGAAAATTAAGGAAGTTTCAGTCTATTTTACTCACCTTTGGATCGCGCGTAGAGATTTGTGCTCGAGGTCCTCTTCTTCTTCTCCAAACGGTGACGCCGAGTTAGGGTAGGGTTCATCGGTGCCCGCAGGGCTTAGAGAGGCGGGGTGGTGGTAGACCGGTAGCGGCGGTGTGTCGAGGTGGCGGCGCCGCTGGACAGGGCCGAGGAGGAGGACGGTAGGCTATGGAGGTGGCGAGGGGGGACGAGACTGAAGTGGTTAGGAGGCGACGGAAGACGGTGGCAGATCCGGCAGCGGTAGCCACTGGAGACGAGGAAGAGGGCGGCGGCGGGGCATCTCACCGCAGAGGAGGAGGAAGCGGCGGCAGGGGCTGGAGAGGTAGGGCGGTGGAGGAGGAGGAGGAGGGCGGCAGGGGAGGTGCTTGTCGGTGCTGGAGGCGGCGCCCGGGGAGGGCTCGGGCAGCGGCAACTGAGAGATGGGGTGAGGTGCTGAGGTGGGGATTGTGGGTTATGGTTATATACTCTTGCACGAATCTCGAGCAATCCAAGCCATTGAAAATTGACTTCAAAGTGACTGGTATTTAGCAAATTTTTAGGCTACTGGTAAATAGACCCTCCCTTAAAAATAGCTTTTCCAAATATACATGTGTGTTACATAATATCACATCCATCTCATCGTTTTGTCCTCTGCAACAAATCTTGAGAGCTAAGGTATTTTAGAAGACTAGGATAGTAAATAGACAATACAACATTTTGTTTCGAAGTCGTATACATATTTTTAATCCTCTGATAGAATAAAAAGAGGCAGCATGATTTGTTTCTGTTAGATATATGTGCACTTTTGTGATTGTTATAATTCCTAAAACAATAATTGAATCGACAACAGGATATATACTAAACATATTTCGGACTATGAGCAATCATCAACATGATCATCAATATATATATATATATATATATATATATATATATATATATATATGCATTAACAAAGCAATGCCTAGAACAAATATGCTACTAACAGTAGTAGGTATCAACATCACCATATAACAAATATCTAGGAAATAAAGCCTAGCCATATGAAATATTATCACCACAACTTACAGAGGATCGCTCCGACAAAGGTCGCAGTAGAGTCTGATCCGAAGAAGATGACACGTAGAGAAGGAAGCAGTGAGCAGTCACACGAATGCTTCCCAAAAACCTGATTCGCTCCAACCCGTGTAGGATCGTGTGAGACGACAGCTTTGGAGACACTGCACTCCCCACGTCGGTGCACACCGAGGAAGGGATGGAGCAGCCGGGTAGAACAGCAACAAGGAACCGGGCAACAGCAAAAAACTGAGTCTGTCTATTCTGAGAGCCTCTCTCTATTCTGGTTGTGTCTGATTTGATAGGAGAGGACTCCTTTTTATAGAGCCAAAGTCAGCGGAAGAAACTACTGCTATAATGCTGATTAGAAACTACCGTCATAAATGACATTACATTGTTTTAACCGCGGTTAAGGCGTGCCATAAAATCCAATTGAAACATTGTATTCAGTTTTCAGTTTCTGATCAGTGTGCATGGTTATGAGGTGCAAAAAGAAGCTGCAGTTCCACAGCCAACCGAACACGAAATCACCAGACCATTCGCTGCGTGGGCGGACGATGGTGTGGCGTGGTAAGGTGAGCGGGCGCGCACATGTGTTCTCCTTTTGCTTGCTTCAACTAGGTAAGACCATCTCCATATTATATGTTGGTATCCTCACACCTAGACTAGCAATATAGTACTAAACTTCCCACCCTTCACCATGCACGAGCGGACCTTTGTGATTTTCCTAAGATTTAATTGAAATATTGTATGGGCCAAGCCCAAAATTCCAACAATTTCCATTTTCGCAATAAAGTAAATTCTGTGGTATTTTTTGGGTGAGATTTAAGGTAATGCCAATAAGTGGAGAGGTGAGATCTTGTAAAACAAATATGGCATGTAAAAAAAAGTAACTAAGTGAGACTCATCCCAACATGCGATAAAAATTGTAACTCGTTGAGTTTAGAAGAAGGGCGCTATAGATTTCACCCCCAATAAATAACTGAATTTTGTTAGAGGGATGTAACCTACTTTATTTACTATAATATTTTCACTGCATAAATATATAATTGTAAAGAACTATATAGTACAAAAAGATACTCCATCTGTTCAAGAATGTATGATATTTTGGACATCGTTACGGTCTTCAGTACCTAACTTTGACCATTGCTTTTCATATGATTATATTAGTAAAAAAATTCAATATTATTATACTATGAAAATATTTATCATGACAAATCTAATGATACTTGTCGGTGTTTTAGAACCGATCTTACGAATGATTGTTTGATTCGGGAAGTCTCCAAGATTGATCACGCAGAGAGAACGACACAGAGATTTTATACATGTTCAGGCCTTCTCCGGAGAGAATATCAACCCTACTATTGTGTGGCTATATGGAATACGCTGGTTACAAATC
Organism: Phyllostachys edulis; assembly: GCA_036346405.1. Lineage (NCBI taxonomy): Eukaryota > Viridiplantae > Streptophyta > Magnoliopsida > Poales > Poaceae > Phyllostachys > Phyllostachys edulis. The sequence continues at coordinate 7,273,315 of CM070549.1, forward strand.
AAGAGAAAGAGTAAAGTCTAATATCTTGTGTTCTTCATCCCCTATCCTTGTCTCTGTCTGTCTGTAGCCTTTATATAGCGTGCGAAGAGGTGGTCATTTCTCCAGGCTAGGAGGCGCCTCATCATTTCATATAATGGGCGCGTTGATGGTAGTTATTACTATAGTAGTAACCCCTCTACATCGCCTGATAGTTATTGTCAGAGACAGAGGCGTATTACGTGTAGTTATTCCAGAAAATAACAGCATATATTAACTGCTTAGAGTCCGTAATCGATTGGGGCTACTTGTCTGCAAGTTTTGTCGATTATAGGATGGTCGTGACTGACCTGGTCATAGAAGAACTTACGACCATATGGTGGTCGTAGAAAAGCTTACGACCACATGGTGGCCGTAGAAAGGCTTACGGCCATGAGTCGTAGAAGGACTTACGACTATAAGAGTGGTCGTAGAATGACTTACGACCTCTTAGCTAGCTTCTCCCTTATAAACATTAAGGGGTATACCCAAGAGCCATACAATGACATTATTATCTATAATAAGAATTACAGATAAATAATTAAATGAGGATTATTAGATCCTCATTATTGCTATTCACTTATGACCAATCTAAATAGTTTTTCATATATTATGAGTCAAAGTTAGATAAGTTTGTTTGCACGCTTTCTAAAACGTCATACATTTCTGAATGGAGGGAGTACATTTTTATCTTCCTGTATTTACGCACAAGTAGATTTAATTGATGTAAAAGGATTTTTTTTGTGTGGTAGCAATACAATCAAACAAAAAAAAAACAAATACACCGAGTGAAGACAGGGGGGCGTAAAATTAACCTAAACAAGTCACCATGCAAATAATAGGTTCGAACGACACATATTATTAAGTACAAACACCACAAACTCTTTATGGTACAAGTCCTAAATAAAAGAAGTTTATTTAATGGTCGCTAACCTTTTATTACTACACGAAGCGCTTGTACTGATTGGCTATTTTATCCTATTCGGTCGTCGCCACTCGTCACCACCAACCCTTGCCTCCCTCACAAATCTCATGTTGCAGAGCCATCATCTCACACCATCTTCTCGGTGCCTGATTTCTATAATTGACGCTTTGTCATCGCTAGGAACTCACTTGTAAATAAAGTCATTCGTTGCTCCAGTATGAATGATAGGATATCCCTTTGAAGTAGTTTTTGCACTAAATGCGTGCATCATTTGTAGTTTTAGAATAGATACTTTGGCACTAGATGCGGGCAGCATATCGTATGCATATAGCACATTTGGTACATATATACACTTAGGAAATCTGGACCCTCCATCTGATAATCGGCGCGTGGGGCGGATGGCCATCGAGCACGTCGATAATCGACGTTTTGCCCCTGCCGAATCCTGCGTCGCCCCGATCCCCAATCCGGCCCCATCCAACCTCCGATGGGCGGTGGCGGCGCCGTCGAGGAGCACCGCTCCACCTTTGTGTTTTGCCCCTCGCCTCACTCCCGAGGTCCCCTCCCCTTGTGCTCCGTTCCTCCGCCTCGCTCCCCCAATCCGCAATACCCCGATGCCCCAATCCAACCTCCGTTGGATGGAGGCTGTGGAGAGCGCACTCAGTGGTCAACGTCGGGCTTCCTCTCGTCCCATGCACTAGCTGTGAGCACCGCTCCACCTCCCCTTGTGCTCCATTCCTCCGCCTCACTCCTAATCGGCGGTTTGATGTTGAAGTTGGGTGCTAGGTCTTCCCAATGCCACATTCTTGTGCCAATCAAGAGGCTTGAGTGGAATGCATTGGTTGAACAGATGTAAGAGATGACTATTTTGATTGTCCTGTGAAGTTGATTGACCACCATGTTTTACAACAGTTAGCTGCCATGAAAACCTCATTGGATCAAATTGACGACCAGATCACCAAGTTAATCCAAAAATCCAGTGCTGCAGATGACAAGTTAAAAATCTTTGTTGTTGCATTTATTTTCTTGCTTGTAGGAATTTACATTGGGAAGATAGGGAACTGAGTTGGTAATTTAGTTGTGCAGCAGTCTCATGTAATGTCTCATGTAATGTGGTTGTTGTCTAAATGAACTTTTGAATGATGTCTGAAATTTGCAATGTTGTCTGAAATATGACACTCTGGAATGTTGTATGAAAGCTTGTGCCTGTGGTTCAGTCCAAAAGCATGAATGGTTTGTAATCTGAATGGTTTGCAATGTGAATGGTTTGCATCGTTACCATTTCAGTCCAGAACTACATGGTTACCATTTCAGTCTAGAATTCAGATTTGCATGTATTCTGAATAGCGTTGAGCCTCTTCCACTGATGCCTGTTTGTTCACCATCTTTTTCATCTGTTGTTGATGAGGTCTTCGAATATGAACATGGAAGTACCAGATCTATCTCACCAATGTAGGATGGAAATTTATCTCATTCCCAAGCTAATAATACATCAAAAGTTCCTCCTGATGTCAGTTTGAACAGCTATTTAACAAGTAATTTGAGACACTTACAAAGTACAAAAGCCTTTTCCTCAAGTCTTGTAAGGAATTCATCTATTACCAAGTTGTTAGGTTGTAATTCTGATCATGACCTGAGACTGTCCATTGCATGTAATCTGACCAGAAATTCAGTATACAAACTTGAGAAACTGCACATCATTGCTAGATGGTCTAGGAGGAGCATTCAGTCTAGAATTTAGATTGCATCCAATGTATTCAACTTGATATTTTATACAGACTTGAAAAACTGAGAGAGTTCATATTGCCTGATACTGTAGCAAAGCATTCCAGTTTTGCATCATTACAAATTGTCATATTGCATTACATCAGAAGTCATATTTCAATACAAACTTGAGAGTTTATATTTCAAAACAATTCAGAAGTCATATTGCAATACAAACTTGAGACTTCATATTTCAATACAATTCAGAAGTCATATTGCATTACATCGAATTCATATTTCATCACAAACACCATCTCAATCCATTCCAGACTGATACACTATGGTTTCATCACATGGTATGTCTCAGTCCAGCTTCCATAATTAAGCCAATACACTAATGCAGGTTTCACAATATCTCAGTCCATCTCAGTCCATTTCAGAGTTCATATTTCAATACAATGCAGGTTTCATCATCTAGTCCATAGCATGGACCCCCCCACATGATATGTGTTCACAGTATCAGGTTTGTTCTCAGATGCACACAAGATGCACACAGTATCAGGATGAACAATGTGTGCTTGAAAGCCAATACACTAACCCAGGTGCCACTCTAGTAACAATTCACATGGTGTATGTCTTCCCTGTGCCACTCTAGTAACAATTCACATATACACAAGCATCCATGCAACAGACAGAGAAGTCAAGAACTCAAAATCGATCATACAACATATGAAATGCAACATTTTCAGGCTATTACAAGTCCATACAACATATTACAAGTCCATAAGTCCATACAACATATTACTACAGGAGTGCATGCAAAATACAACATATTACAAGTCCTGCTTAGCCACCTCCTTTGTAGCCACCTGCAAAGCAAATATGAATACTGGACATGTTAGACAATGAGTACTAGAAGCAAATAACAATGGAATGCTATACAGTGGGTACAAGTCATACCATAATTCCGTATGGGCATGATTATTTTGCTTGCTTCCTTGAAGGTAGTTATTTTGCTTGCTTCCTTGAAGGTATTTGTGGTCATCAGGTGCCGATCTCATTGCATGTCCTACACATGCAAGTGGCCTTTCCCTTAGACTTCTGCTTGTTCTCCCCAAACCGATTCCTCTTGCATTTCCCTCTAGTGAGTTTGTCTGTTGGCGGTAATATATCGATCTGATCAGGGATACCACATCCAATATACGCTTCAACATCCTCCACTCTACTTTGCTGGCGGACAGGAATTTCCTGGTTTATCTCATGCATAAACTTTTTAAGTTTCCCTCTAGCGTTTTGCATGTAAGGAAGTGAAGGTCTAGCTCGATGTATCAAATCTTCCAAGTCCTTTCGCATCTCAGCTGCCAATTTTTAAATTTCTTCCTCTGTGGGATCTTTGGGTTTCTCCTCAAGAACATTGCCATTCTCATCAAATACAACCTCCCTCTTGCAGTTAGCGGTCCAACATAATGACTAGGAAGCTCATTCAACAATGCACCTCGTAAACACAAAGATAATGTGTCGGCAAGGAATTCCATGAGCGCCAAACAACATGCAGGAGCACTGAGCAATCATGGTGTTAGTGTCACATGTCACGTTTCTAACCTTCTTGACATCCTCATTGACCGATATTACTTTAAGGTCACATACTTGCGTCGTGCTCTCGACAACACACTTGTCCCTGGCCGCAATAACCTCCTTCTGAAATTTAGAGAACACCATATGGGTGAATACTTCACCGCCATGCTGCTCTAATGCCTATGGTGTCTTCAACTGAGGCTTAGTGTAAAAGGTGGCATGGTCTTCTCTTAGCTCCTTTTGCCTTTGTTCCTCCACTGCAGTGTCGAACCTGATCCAGAACTCCACCAAAGCATGTTTGTAACCAATAAAGCGATTGAAAAAAGAATTGGTGCTTTCAGACCTTGAAGTTGTTCTAAGAATTCCTAGCAAGGGTACGTCCATAAAGTAGGCCGGTACCCAAGAGACCCGAATCCTATCTGACCAAATGAGCCACTCATTATTGAAAGCATCTAGGCCCTAAAATTATTTTGGTAATTAATGATAATATGTGAATATGGGATTAACGTGTTTCTTGAGTATGTACAAGGTTAAGTCTCATTGGTGCTCTTGATGACCGGAATTGCACTTGAAAGGATTACATGAAGATCATTTGGCTCAAAGACAAGGTACAATAGTCTAGGATCTTTTATTTTACCGGTCTTAGGTGAATTGGTTGAAGATCAAGGTTATAGGCTGAAAATTGTAGTACTATAAAGAGGTGCAAAATTGAGTACCTTGAAAGTGAATGATGCCACAACCGCTCAAATCTTATTTGGTTTAATCTTGAATTTGTTTTTGGCTTGGCCTCAATTTAAATTCTTGAATTTCTTTGGAGGCGGGTCGACCGACGTTACTCGGCCGGATTGACCGGATTGTTTAACCAAAACGGATCGGCATTTTCGATGAGTCTTTGTCAAGCTTGCTTTTGCTAATTTCCATTGGTCCGGACTAACCGAAGCGTTACTTGGCGGACCGACCGCACTTTTCGGTCTTGACGCCATCGAGATTTTCGAGAGAAGGTTTTCGATTGAATTTTGCCAGCCGGACCGACCACCAGTATTTAGGTGATCCGACCGCACCACCGGTCTTGGTTGCGGTCGGCTTTTTCCAGAGAGTCTCTAAACAAATTCCGTTTTTTACAGGGTCGGATGACCACATGTTTGTCTGTGACCGACCGGACCCCAGAATGCGGCTATTTTTCATGCATTAAATGCGTTACGATCAATTATTAACCGAGGCCGACTGACCAAGACTGATGCCTACTGGTGGCCGACTCCTTTGAAAAATTGGGAATTTCGTGTCCAGCAGCTAGTGCGATGGGTGGAGGCTATAAATACCTCACCCATGCAACTAGAAATGTAGTTGAGCCTCATTTAACATCTCTTGAGCCCTTTGCATTGTTTCCTACTCATTGAGAGCATTCATTTCCATTTGCAAAGGTAGTTGAGGCTTTTCCAAAGAGCATTTATTGAGTTTGATAATTGTGGCACTAGAGCGCTTTCAAGTGAAGAATTCTTGCTCTATTACTCTTGGAGATTGCCGTCTCCTAGACGGTTTGGAGTTTGGTTCGGTGATCTTCTCAAAGGAGATTGTGAGAAGGTCCGGGCGTTTGTGAAGGTTGGAGCTCGCCTATCCGGAGAGGAGAAGAGCTACCATTAGTGATCGAGGGAAGACTTAATTCGTGGAGCCGACTTGAGTTGATCAAGCATCCTCAACGTGGATTAGTGAAGACCGGCAAGTCTTCGACACCACGGGAAAAACTTCCTTGTGTCATTGTGGTTATTTCTAGTTTTTACATTTCCGCACTTATAATTCTAGCTTGTCATTGTGGTAAATTGCTTAGCTAGAATCATATCTTGTTTAGACTTAGTTAATAATGGGATAAAATTGTTAATTTGTCAAAAAGTTTAAAAACCTCCTATTCACCCCCCTCTAGTCGGTTATCCTTGATCCTACAATTATCTTCCAAACTGAACTCAGAAATAATAGCTGCCCACTGTGACTCAGATTCTTCTGGAGTTTCTGAGGGATATACACAAGAATTGACACGACTGTAAAACATTTGGTTATCCCTCAAATCCGGCCTTATCTTAGTTGGAAGTTTGTTCAATATGTGCCACATACATAACCTATGCGTGCAAGTTGGGAAGACAAGCTCAATTGCCTTCTTTATGGCCGTATCTTCGTCAGTTATTATAAGTCTAGGGGCAACACCTCCCATACATCTTAAGAAAGTATGAAACAACCATTTGAACGTTTCAATTGTCTGATTAAGCAGCAATGCAGCCCCAAATAGAACACATCCTCCATGGTTATTAACTCCCATGAACGGTGCAAATATCATCTCGTATTGGTTTGTATTATATGTCGTATCGAATGAGAGCAACTCACCAAAATGAACGTAATTCTTCCTAGAGGTTGCATCCGCTCAAAACACATGCACCAATCTACCCTTCTCATCAATAACATAGTCAAAATAAAATGCAGCATTATTCTCATTCTTTCTAGCTAGATTATCAAGAAACATCTGAGCATTTGATGACTTTATACTCTCTCTCAAAGTACGATGATAATTTTGCAAGTCCCTCCTTGTGCATCCTACATTTTGAAATCCACCTTCACTAACATGAAGATATCTAAATGCCCCAGAAATGCCAATGCTTGCCTGATGGCATGCGGACGATGTAGTCTTAGCCTTCTCAGTAACTTATCTATTAGACCGTATGAAGTGCTGCTTACTAGGTGAGACAAAACCATGATTATGGACTTCGACAAATGTCTCTAATCTGAACTTATTGTCCTTAGTCCGTTTGATACCAAACATAGCCTCACAACCGCACCTACTCAATTTAGACTCATATGTCCTCTTCACTTTCACATCCACCTTGTCCTTACCTTTTTCTCCTTTCCACCCACGTCTAGCACAATAGTACCGCCTCCATTGCAACACCCCATTCGCAGTCATCTGCTGTCCAATACGAACGGAGAAGCCCGCAACATGTGCGTATGCTTTGTAAAAGCAGAGGGTCAGCGTCATCGTCTTAAAAATCATCCCTTTGCGGTGTCAAAGACTCAAGAAACTTCTGGGTGTGGATGACGATCCTGCAATGCAGATAGGTGATTTAGCCCTAGAACGATGTTAATCATGCAAAATAAAAATTGAGCGCACACTCACGCAGAATGGGATGCTAGCCGCCTTCAGAGGGGTTTTACAATCTGATATCGCAATGAGAGAATGTGCATCGGCCATTTTGAGGGGTTCTGGACTAGGCAAAGCTAGTGGCCGCACAGAGCTGCTTACATCTTCCATTTCGTCTATGCGGCTGCACATCAAGGCAAAGCAATCCACAATCAAACACGAGTTCATATCAATTGTGAATTATCAGACAACGCAATCCAACAAAAGCTTACACAATGACGCCCGGAGGGGGCGACTAGGGACGAAATATATGAAGCGGCACACAGCAGGGGCGCGACGCGGGAGGAGGGATGAATGGGGCTAACTCAGACGGTGGCGCGGCGGATGGCGGCCAATGGCCTTGATTGTGGCCTGAGGCCATCCATACGGCCTGGCGCAGACCTTGAGGCGGCTCGGGGCTCGGACTCAGGGTGAATCGGCGACTCGGCAGGAGGGACAAATGGGGCGAGTTGACGACGGCGCGAGCTCAGGCGAGTGAGTGAGGGAAGGCGGTGCAAGCTTGGGCGAGTGAGTGAGGGAAGGAAAATGGCGGCGGAGAAACCCTACGCCATGAGCTCGGGCGAGTGAGGCGGGGGCGAAGGAAAATCTTCTTCGCGCTCGAGCCGAGTGAGGGGGGAAACGAAAATTTGGCGCTCGTTCGTCGCGCGCGTGCGGTCGTCCGTCCCACGCCGTCGATTATTAGATGGAGAGTCCAGATTTCCTATGTGCATATGTGCACCAAATATACTATGTACATACGATATGCCGCCCTAGATGCGTGCATTAAATAAATGACTATGCCCATAATCAAGCCCAAGATGGCAAGATTGCCGGCCGGTGGCAGTAAAGAAAGCCTAGAGCTCCATCCGTACCAAAGGGTCAATCGCCGTTCCCCGGTCCGCCCCCCGCTAGCGGGTCCAACCCCCTTCAGAGCTCCGTGAGACCGTGACCCAAACCCGCCGCGCCGGCCACCTCCTCCTCAGATCTCCCCCCGGCCCCGGCCCCAGCCGGGGCGGGCCCCCTTCTCTCCCTCTTCCACCTCTAAAGTCTGCGCCTCCCAACCCCGGCCCCCTTTCCCCTTCCCACCCCGAAGCGGCGAATTCGGCGGCGGCATGGGTGCCCTCGCGGCGTCGACGTCGTCGGCGAACTGGCTCGTCGAGGACGACATCCTCCTCAAGAACGCCGTCGAGGTAACCAACACCCCCTACCCCTCCTTACCCCAGATCGCAATTGGAACGGCTCAAAAGCAGTTCGTCTCGATGCGTCGGTTAGGTTCGCTTCGATTGAAGTGCCCAATTGTTGTTCTTGGGTTCTGGCTGCTGGCGCACGACGGAGCCAGGGTTTTTGGGTTTACCCGCTAGTCAGGATTTAATCCTCTGGCCTTAGAAAATCGCCGAGCTATAATCAAATCCGGATGGTTCCTTGATGTGCGGGATTGTAGTTTTAGCCATTGGGATGTTTCTTTTTCCAGAGTTCTGAATTTCTTTGTGCATTGCTTCGTTCAGAGGGATTATAATTCTGGTACTCTTATTGGTATGCTGGGGAATCAAAATCTTGAAAAATAAATTATTTATTTTTCCTAGTAATTTAGCAATGAGGCTTTGTTTGGGTGGGTTTGGTGCATGGTTTGCTATACTCATTTTATGGTGGATTAACTCTTCTGGTATTGTAGCTGTGAATTTGTTTTTCCATTATTGATCTCATTTACTTAGAAAATTATTGGACACTGGTGTTAATAGCCAATGCTCTGAGTTTTGTTTTTAAAGGGGTGATGCTCTGAACTGCCTGGGTCACTGGGACTGAATTGACAGCCTGATATAATCAGAAATGGTTGCTTTGCGTGATTTACTCAAAAATTTCATTCATACATCTTTTGGTCCTGTGGCTATCTTCTACCAACTTTTGATGTTGTTTGTACAATTACAACTTGTCACGGAAATATATAGAGATTATATCCTGCACTTTCGCATGTTTGCTTTATAATTATATCTAATTCAAGACAACTTATGTTATTTTATCTCATGGGTCAGCTTATTGATCTTGTAATCCTAATAAGCGGGCTTATGAAGCTTATTTGTACCTATCCACTAAGTGGGAGAAGCTGCTCTAACATTTGAAACTCTCATTTTGAATTAATCCTATTGCATAATAGGCAGTTGTTCACGAAAATTTGATCTGAAATTCTTAAATACGAATTTATGACTACTTCTCTGTTTATTGCTAATTGATAATTATGATACTTGCAGACTGGTGCCTCTCTGGAGTCCTTAGTGAAAGGAGCTGTATGTTTTTCCTGTTCACTCTTCAAGAACTACAGGATCGTTGGAATTCATTGCTATATGACCTAGAGATCTCAACGCAAGTGTCTACTTGGATGGTTGAGTATGAGATTGAACTTTCCACTGCCAACCCTGCCAAGGCACATAAACTTTTCAACTCAAAAGCAAATGATTTTGCATTTCAGAAACGGAAAATAGACAGTGTAAAGAATCTATATTATGCGATGAGAAAGAGAGTCTGCAATGAACCCTGTAACACTGCCGACCTTGGTTTTCTTATTGCCCCTTGTTCATGTATAGCGACTGGTGGGGAGTGTGTCTGTGGAGGCCTACTTAAATCTTCACATGGTCATCATGAAGTTCATAATATTGAAGCAGGGGTAAGTACAATGAGCCGCTATGGGCAAGTTGGTGGGAGCTACAACGGTGGACAACCTATATATCCTGAATTAAATGGGCATGCTTTCCATACAAAGCATGCTGAAAACATGATAAAAGATGGGGATGCCACCAATAATGTCCCATATGGCTATTCTGATGTAGGTCAAATATATGACCAACATGCCTACACACAAAAGAATCCTGAGGCTAATGAAGGGAACAATTTGTCTCTTAAGGGTATCACAGATTTTCAGGATTCGATGCAGTTTCAGCAATTGGCCTCTAGCAATCAATGTGGCAATGAAGTGGTAGAATCAAAAACGTTGGTGATTACTGATCAAGGTGGAGTTGAACATGGCCATTTCCCTGGGAACAACAATGGAAGAGTGCAAGAATCTGGTTCACTCCACTTGATTGGTCAACCTGAGGGTTCTCAAGCACCTGGTGGTGCAATCTGGAATGGGGTTGAGGAAAGAGACACACTTACTCTTGCTGATGATAAGAAAATAAAGACAGTAAACAGAGACCCCTCTCACGTTGCAAGCAAATTTAGATGGCGGGATATGCGCACCTGGTTTAGACCATGCAGCAATGTCAGAAGGTGATTTCATGGATTTTCCATTTGTCAGTAACAGTGAAGAGTTTGAGCTCCTTAATGGTGAAAATTTCTTGAATTCTCCAACTCAGGAGGATGTAGATGATCTTGACTCCAAGGTTGTACTTGGGGCGAGCTCCACCATGCAAAATCTGTTGCACCCTGACGAGGCCAACATTTGCTGTGATCAGGTAGATCCTGGCCATGTAAAGCATAATGCAGTAGAAGTTTCTGGAATCATCTTCGTTCCTACTTCATCGGGAGGGCCTTATCCTGGTCGGTATGTTGAGTGCAAGTTGAACACAGAAGATCCTGAAATCCCTTGCAATGACGATGTCATTATACCTGGCGAGTCTTCTTTACAATGCCCTGCTGCTACTTCCGGCCAGAAGTCTGAGCACAATATCTGTTCGGTTTGTGTAACACCTCAATCCAACACTAAGCCTAAAATACCATTAAACTACGTTTTCAACTAATATTCATTAACGCACTATCAAGGTTGTCACGGCGACCACGGCGCCTAAGGGGCGCCAAGACGCCTAGTCATCGAGGCGGGCGCCTAGTTGTCCTCTAGGCAAGACAAGACGAGCTAAGATGGTTCAATTGATAAGTATTTGACTACTTGACTAAAACAACAATATAGAGAGAGGTTAGTGATAATTGCATACCTTGATGAGTTTGCCATTCTTTTGCTCTTTTTGCAGGTAGCCAAGCACCTCCATCCAAGATGAAGTTGTAGAGAGAAACAATAGAAAGCGGCTTCAGAGGAATACAAGATCAAAGCCTTGAAGCCATATGTTCCTGCCATTGAGAAAGATAGCAAACATTAACATGTAAAGTTGTAAAATGATTACCGAATACTGAGCTATTGAGCATTGACTTGTAATTTCATATTTGTAAACTTGAAATGATGAAATAAAATAAGCTTTTGAGTTGACAATTGACATGATGAAACTGAGAGCAAAAACTAGCATAATATTGCCAAGATAGACCATCACATAGTACTACTACTGCATAGTGCATCACAGAGTTAAAGACAGAGTCTAAGACAATCAAAGTTACAAAACAACTACAACTCTCCATCAAGCCATCAACAATCATAATCTGAATTTGCATCATCTTCCCCATTGCCTACAACACTACTTTGTGCATTGTCATGAGGAGTAGGAGGAGATTCGCCGTAGTCATCCTCAATCTCTTCATCATCCATCTCCAAATCTTCATTAAACTCTTCCCCTCTCTTGCCATCTTCCTCTTCAACCGGCCTTGAGCTTGAACCTATAGCACCCCCACAGTTTCACCGTTGATAAAGAATTGGACCACCTGTGGCACGGGCTTGCCTAGGTAGATTAAGACCACGAGCGCACTTGATGCACCCACAACCTCATCAACAAGTGCCCAATCCAGATTTTCGCTCGCCTCATGAACATCTTCACTCCGCATCAATCCAATCGGTGTTCCACTCATACTCATCAAAGATCAATGGGTTAAAGTTGTTCCCTCACACGCATCTTTTGAAATCTTTCAAAAATCTTTTGGTTGTATTTGATATAAACCAAATCATTCAACCTTTGGTGCTCTAGCCGATTCCTTCTCTTTGTATGTATCTAAAAGGAATAATAACAAAAAAACTCAAGAGTGAAGATTCAAGAGAACATTAAACAAATTCAATTAGATAATTATTATTATACATTACTTAGTACTAGACTACCGCTTAGTAACTACTTACAAATTCAAAGGTGCTCCAATTGCGCCACACCCTAAGACGAAGCACAAAGACCAAGAAGACGCTTTGCAAATTGTTGAAGGTCTAATGCGTCGCCACCATATGCATCCCACCAATCAACTATAATAATACAAAAGACATGATTCATGAAGCAATAAAATTGAATATGCCAAATTGAAATCACAATTGAGTACTTACGTGGGGTCATTTTTCCTTGACTTGATATTGCTAGTGCCTTTCCAAAGCAAGCTCTCTTTTTCTCATAATGATTAGCTTGGGTGGAAATCTTTGTGGCAAGTTCCTTGTCATCTTGACCAGCTTGGGTGGAAATCTTTGTGGCAAGTTTCTCGTCATCTTGACCAACCATCTTGGAAAGAACATCATTGAAATTGTCTCTTAGCTTTCAGACACGTACTATCTTTCTTTTGAATGCATAAAATTTATCTGGATTCAAGTACAATGCGACCCTATATAGCTTCACTTCCATTTGGTCCGTCCACCGCCTCTCAATAATGTCAATCACACGTTCAAGGAGAGCCTTGCCTGCAAGACTTCCTTTATTTTCTCCTTGGCAATATCCATAGCTACTAAAACCTCCCATCGCCGGGTTCTCATCACCATCAACGATCCTCAACACAAGAATTAGTGGTTGTGTTGCTCTTTTGGAGCATTGCACAACATTCCAAAAATTAGTAGAGAGCACAATTTCATTACATTCTTCCCCACTTGTGACTTAGCCAATTTGCACCTATTCCAATCCTCATCCACAAAGAGATTTCTCAATGCACTCTATGCTTGAACAAACTCTGCAAGGTTAGGAACGATGTGGCGAATCGAGTGGCTGCTGGCCTCACAAGATCATAGCCTCCTGTCTTATCCCTTATTGCATCAAGAAGCTTCCCATGCCTATAGATAAAAGTGGTGACACGCTTGGCTTTGGTAATGCAACTATTGAACTCAGGTATCTTACCAATTTCCTCCAACATGAGGTCTATGCAATGGGCAACACATGGGGTCCAAAATAGATTAGGGATTCTGGCCATTAGAAGTCTACCTGCTGCCTTGAAGTTAGCACCATTGTCATTGATCACTTGAACAACATTTTGAATGCCAACATCCTCAATTCTCTTCTGTAGTAAGTCAGCTAGCATGTTTGCATCGGCCACCTGACTTGATGCATCAACAGACTCTAGGAAAAAAGTCCCCTCTAGGCTGTTGGCAAGGAAATTAATCAAATATCGTCCTCTTTTATCAGTCCATCCATATGACATGATAGTACAGCCATACTCCTTCCAAGCTAACTCATGTGTCTTCCTCAGATCATCTATCTTCTTCTTTGCCTTTTGCAACCCTGGTTTCCTCAACTCATGATAACTTGGACCAATATGGCTGGGTCCAATTTGCCCAATGGCCTCAACCATTACCTCAAAGGACCTAGACTTGGCGACATTGAGGGTATACCATTCGAGTAGAAAAAATATGATATATATTCATTGCATCTCTCTCTATCTTCCTTGGTGACCTTAGAGTTGAACTGCTCCATGCATGTTTGCTTCTTCCCCCTTGCATGTCTTTCCTCAACCACCTCATGGGGAAGCTTCCGAAGCATACTAATAACAGATTTAGTTCCCTTCGGAGGCGCCGGAGAAGGCTTCTTGGCATTCTTGGATTGAAGAGCTGCACTGCTAGCTTCCTTTTCAGAGTTGTCCCGAGCTTGGAGTTAGCCTTGTACTGTGGTGGATGCCCAAGAGAGGCCAAGAGCCTTTTGATGAATGTGTTGCTTCTCCTTGTGGTTGGTCGACTTCCTCGATCTCTTGTGCTTTCTCTTGTGCCACTTGTACATCATCATCATCATCATAATTAATTGGCTTGTTCCTCGCCCCCTTCCTAAGGTAGTCTTGCATCTCTCTCATGATGGCGGTAGTTGTCTTGGAGAATTTCTCTACATCTCCAAAGCCCCGGCAAGATGTTACTTAAGTCTCTTGATTATCAAGAAACAACCACTCCACAAAGCTTGCAATGGACCTTATCTTTGTTGCCCAAATCGCCAAAAACTATACTTCCACCGGGATCTTTGGACTTTGCCCTTCGCTTAGGATCTCAGACTTGGATCATATCGCTCGATCTGTTGCTTTCATTTCGCCTCAAAGATTGTCACCGCCGCCTTGCTCTCTCTCGATTTTCCATCAAATTGCTTTTGCATCAAGAGTAAGTACCATGTTAGCACTTAGCAAGTAGTGTTCAAGAGTACATACAAGTAGCAAGTAGCAACTACATTCTACAACTAGCAACACTATCGAATTTGAGAGAAGGCGAAAGTGAGCAGAAAGAGTTATATGTGTGTTGTGTTGCTAGTATTATGATTATGTTAATTAATACAATAGCAACACATACATTAATATAACTCTTCTGCTCACTCTTCAAGATTACTCACTACTCAAGAATCAAGATTCAACAATAGCATAGCAAGAGTAAAGGGTACTACTCAAGAATCACTAATGACTAATCAATATTCATTGTTCAACAATATACAATAGCATATCAAGATGCATCGCAGACCGTGATATCAAGATTCAAGAGCATATCAAGACTCATTCTATTCTAAGACTTCGCCACGACGTCAAGTAAATGACTCTGAAAGCAAATCAAACTTCAGCTGAGCAAATCACTCTTCAGTCTAGTAGCAGAGGGGGCAAGCAGAGAAAGCGGTGGGGCTGGGAGGGAAGCGGCGGGAGTGGTGGTCAAGGCAGCAGGGGAGGCAATGGAGGGAAGCGGCGATGGAGGCGGGAGGGCGGCGGCGGGAGGCGCGGCCGCCGAGCGCGGGCGGGAGAGAGGCGACAGCATGGGAGGGAGGTGGCAGCACACAAGGAGAGGGAGGCGGCGGCGGGAGGAAGGGAGCAAAGGAGCAGAGGAGGGAGTGGAGATCGGAGAGGAGAGGGCGTACTGGCGTCAAGCGGTGGCGGAGGGCGGCGGCCAGCCGGCGGCGGCTAGGGTTCAAGGCCTTCGGGCGTTCGGCTTTGGCTTTGGGCCTCCCGAGTCGACCAAGTGTTGCGAACTGCGGCTTCGGTGCTTCCAAAGGCTGCTAAGGGCCTTTATCCTCTTACTTCGACTCGCCGCCTGCCAGCGACGCCAGACACCGCAGACGACTCAGCGACTGGCGCCGCTTAGCAGACCCAAAGTGAGTCGAACTCAGCAGCGTCTCCTCCCAAGCGCTGGGCGACTTGACAAGCATGTGCACTATATAATTTTAGCAACCAAAGCATTAATAAAATCCACCAATGAGTCACAAAAGAACTTGAATAAATATTTGTCAAGCATGAATAAATAAGCGAGGGAAACATAGCAAGACAATAAGTCTAAAACAACAACAAACCAGCAAATCCAAAACCTTAGAGCAAAATAGACTAGTGCGATCACCTAAAAACAACAAAAGAGCAAGAGTGAGTCCATGACTCAGCAAATACATCAATATACAACGAACAATTATAAATCAACAATATTCAATAACTTCATTAACATCACATGTCCTTCTAGTAATATTCTCATGCCATTCTCTTTCTTTGTTTTCACACACATTCATCTTATGTATCAATGCAACCCTACTCTACATGTTCACACGCACTTCTTTCACGTATACCGGTATAGCATGAGTGAACGCTCGCGACAACGTTCACTCTCAAGCCCGTTCCTCCTCAAGGATCGGGGACCTCCTCCACTCCTGTGGAGTTGCGATCAATCATGATCACCTGCTTATATGCAAAGATGCTTATGAATACAAAAATGCATAATTTCATCATATCCAATTTTCCTCATGTTCGTCAACAAGATATAGGCATACCGTTCCATTGCTTGCAATTAAATAAGAATAAAAGCACAACAATAATGGTAATGAACGATAACAAAGTGTAATGATCAATCATTGATCGCTGTCTACTATGCACTTGTTTTTACTAGTTGTGACACGGTTTGGCTAGAAGATTGCAACAAGCATGACGTCTCTCCTACATTAAACACTCAAATTTCAATACATGCTACAACATCACAAGAACAACAATTAATTTACATCGCTCCTACACGCCCCCAAATCCACAATGCTTCCTCAATACCGAACAGTCACCCCTTGCTGTTCTGGTACTAAAAGGGCGTAGCTTTTGACTTACAAGTCCGATCATGGCAAACCACCCCATTCTGGAATCTACACAAAATTCCCCATATTTTCTTAGATTACCATGACTTCTAATTAAATCATCTAACCCCCGGTTTTTATTCCAGAAGACCGATCTGTCATTTTCTGGACAGCGAGCCTTACTAAATTCATAACTTGAAAATTACTCGTCCGCTCGATATGATTAAATACTTTATGGAAAGATACTGAAATTATCTACAATTAACTAGTAGATGATATTCCCAAAATTCGCCATTAAGGTACCCGAATAAATCGTACAACAGAACAGTAAACCAAAACCAATCTACTGTTCGATATCTCCTTAACTAGAAACATCCTAATATTTCCCCTTACTGTTCCAACAAAACATGATAGCTTCTCTCTCTCCTTTAATACAACAATGAAACATATGCATGCACAAGATCTTGCACTACTAATTAATTCTAATGCCAACAGATGCTTTCATACAGCACCAACTGGATCCTCCCTATCCCTTACTATGCCAATTAAATAATCATAGCAACAAATCAGCCGATGCATGCCATGCTAACTAGTAAGGGAAAGGACAAAACTAATAAACTAATAATTAACACTATCTAATTCAACCCTCTCTCTTACTACACAACACTATCAAATTAATTACTCTCCCCTACTATGCCAAAGGAACACATGCATGCACCACCCAATATCTATCGTAGTAGTCACTACCAGAAACAGGATTTTTCCTGAGTGCCAAAAACACTCGGGAAATGGGGCCAAACACTCGGGAAACAGCACTCGGGATAGATTAGTCAGGATAAAAACAGTTTCCCGAGTGTTACACTCGGGAAATATTACTTTTCTGAGTGTATATGTATACACTCGGGAAACTCACACACTCGGGAGAAAACCCTGCTGAACGGCTTCTCCACCCGTAACGGGAATCTTTACCGAGTGTTGACACTCAGTAATAAGCTAAAAAAACACTCAGGAATGTTTCCAACGTTTGACCGATGTGAGAACCCGTAATTAAACCAAGCTTATCGCCAGATAATCATGTAATTAACATATGTAAAAATTTCATTAAATAAATATCAAGTATAATCTCGTAAATCATTCAATTGCATAATTAACATTTTGAACTTGGTAATTAAACAAATATCATTATTCACATCACAGTTTACAAATCCATTTACAAAACCGAATTAAAATATTACAATCCAATGCTTAATTCGTAATTAATATTGCAACTCTTTTACAAACACTAATTTCAATAATTAAGTAATTTACAGCTAAAAGTGCTTGCATCCATTTCATCTAAGCTTTTCTTTGCCACCTCATTCAGCTATCCTCCGCTTTTCCTGTTTTTCAACCTAGAGCTCAAAGAGTAGTTAGCAAAACAAAATCAGTAGTACCAACTAGAGTAGAGGAAAGGGGATTGCCGTCAAGATACCCGGTTCAAGAGGCCTTCCATACTCACCTAAATCAGTTTGGTTCCTTAATCACCAAAATACCTCGATTAACCGGGTTAATCGCTCTTGATGATTAAGGCATCCACGCTAACCTAAGCGGTAGGCAACCAATGCTTCGAGGGTTTCATCATCCGCCGCTATGAGAGCCAACACCCACCGTATTTCTTTAGCTCACCCACATTAGAGTCCAATAGTGCATTCCGTTTATCCTTGCCCTCTGCTCAAAACATCATCAGCATACCAATCCAACACCCACCATATATAATTCCGATCAACCTAAAGCCCACATGGTAGCCACATAACCATTCATACCAAGTATTTAGCTCATGTGCATCACGAAGAAGCGACCAAGAATAGGAAGTAATAGAATTAAGGTAAATAGAGTATGGTAAATAGGAATAGGAAGACCAGAAACGAAAATTACCACAAATGAGGATGAGATCGAACCCAAGGCAGATAAGACCAACCACAAGACCCCAACCCTCATTCTCATCATCTTAGCCACAAGAGAAGAAGAGCAACCAGAGGAGCCTCCCCACGAAGACCACCACATCAACCATTGCAAAGAAGAAAAAGGAGCAACCAGAGCATCCCCAAAGACAAATTAATCCCACGTACCAAGTTCATTCCCCACCCCCAACACTTTCAAATTCAACACCAAGGAGGAAGAGAAGGCCGAGCTCCCAAGATGCCATGCCCCACATCCCTCATCAAGCCACCGGAGGGAAGGGAAGCGCCAAGGAGAAGGAGAGCACCTACAAGACGGCCATCACCAATGCGACGACCAAAGATCACGACGCTACCACCCTAACCCCAATCAAAACCAGAAAGGTAGCCATCTCCCCCAATCCATCCATATTTCTACACAATCAATTATACATCATTTTTGAGCCATTAGCATGCAAGCATCCATTATTATTTCACCGCAGCCATCTCTTATGCCCACCCATAAGCCCTCAGATCACCACCATCACAGAGCAGTAGAGGGGAGGAAGTAGAGGAATGGATGTAGGGGAGGTAGTACCTCGATGCAAATCGTGAGCACCACCATCACAACCATTACCACCAACACCATCATCACTTCTCTTGCATAATCATATAGCACCCACCATCACCATCATATGCATCCATCAACCAAGCATTAGTTAGCAAAAGTAATTAAATCAATCAATTCATGAAAATCGAATTAATCGAGCGGGGTTAAGGAGGAAGGGAGCAAGAAGGGCTCTACCGAGCCAAAGGAGAATCGGGTGAGGGAGCCAGGAGGAGAGACAAGCCGAGAGAGCTAGGCGCCATGCCATGGGTCGGCCACAAGTAGCGGGCAATGACGGGACCATGGGGCTTATGGCGAAAGCAATGGCCGAGGAGGAGCCGGGGCCGAGAAGGGCAAGCACACACTGGTCGAGGGGAGAAGAAACCGGGAGAGAGGAAGAAGCCGGGAGAGGCGCAGGTGAGCTGCGGTGGAGGAACCATGGGGATGGCGACCTCGATGAGATGAGGAGGAGAGGGAGCTCCGTGTAAGGCGGAAAGACAAAGGGCAAAGTGCGGCTTTAGGAATAGAGAGGAGAAGAGAGAGATGTGAGGGAGAGATTTGAGGGAGTTTGTGACCGATTGGAGGAAAAAAAGAAGAAAGGAAGAGGGGTAGATTAGGAAAATTCGTGATTAGGGTTAGCTTTTGATTAGAAGTAATAAGTTGTGTGCTAATTTTCGATTGTATCTAAATTAGATCATTAATTTTAGCTCGTTAGCAAATCGTTTAGCTAAAGCAGAATATTAGAGATAATTAACTTGGTGTTTATTTAGAAAGTTGCAGTTTTACTTTCGCGCTTAAATAAAATCCAATAAATGTTAGTTCACAAATAAAATTTGTTAGACTTGATAATATTAGGTTATGGTAGTTTTTCTCATTGTTCTTTAGATCGTATGTATCTTTTAGTTGTAATCCTAAAATCGAATAGAAGGAAAGGCGTAATTAAAACTTGTTAGACTTACTAAAATATGATTATGTGTAGCTTTTCTTGTAGCTCATTAGATCGTGTGCATCGTCGAGACTAACCCTAGAACCGGTATGCTAGAACGACAGTAATTGGAGAGTGCTAACTGACCGAGGGTTCGAAAAATATTATTGATCTAAAATCCACTAATAAAAAGAATCATCTAACTAATATACCTTTAGTAGCACCAAAATGTCAATAAGTATTTACTTTATTATTTATTATCCGTTCCATCGCATAATTGAAGAAAGTAGCCGATCGCCAAGGCGAGAGTTGAATTTGATTTTATCGGCAGTAATCCTTTCTACTCGTTTGAAGGCAAGCTACTCCCTTGTTCATTAATATAGCTAATTTAAATGTAAACCTTACTTTGCTCTATCTTATATGTATTGCATCAAAACTATTTTCTCAAAACTCAAATCAAATAAATGAGTCAAAGATGAAAAGATGAGAAAGATGTTAGAGATGAAAAGAGATGAGAATTGAGAAATGAAAGAAAAGCCGAATAATATTATGATTGGTAAAGGGGGCCCGTGGTCAGGATGAAAGAGGGCAAGAGGTGGGACCCTTTACATATGGTTATAATATAAGGACAAACAAAACTCTTACTCGGTCGAGGCAGATCTTAAGTGCCAACCATTTTCTGCTTTTGACAGTGTAAAATGCTACTATGTTACGTAATTATGCTCTCCACATCGGTATGTATTATGTGTGAGTGTAGTGTAAGAAGAGGTGATATATCACTATGTGGAGTGTTGGGTGCGAGAGAGGATGAATCGCCCAACCAACATTACACGAACTCTGGGTGGCTGTGTCAAGACCGACGAAAGTAATGGGTGGAGAAATTAATCACGAATCGAAAACGCTCAGATTCTCGAGCTCGAATCGATCAAAGGAAATGCGTGTACCTAGCATAAAGAGTTCAGATAGCTATGGGTAAAGTGGTACAAGCTCAAGAAGCTATACAAAATCATGAATTCATGCCGGTCTCTGGATTGGAGTCTACGGAACCGCTAGGGTCTTTCTTCTCTCCGAGTAATCAAGTAGTCTTTTTCGTAATTAAAATTTGCAACCTAAGTTTTAAAGTTTATTTTCAGAGTAAGAGAAGAGATAAGAATGTTGCTAAGGAAGAAATGTTAGAATCATCAATTGCATTTTAGCTACTAATGCTTGTTGAGTACACTATAGTACTCACTCTTGCTATCTCTCCTTGCTTAGATCCCGATCCAACCGGAGTTAGCCCGAGCGGGATGAGGAAATTTTGCGTGTTTTCGAAGGCCGCAGTGACGGGCGTTGGGTGTGAGAAGTATGAGATGATCGCCTTTTGACCCGTGGGGCGTGGAGACTAATGGAGAAACCTAGCAGAAATAGCGGAAAGTGTCTTTCCATGTTTGTAATTAAATTATTGTATTTAAAGCCTTAGAACCGTGTGGCAACTATTGTAATAAAGAGCGCTTTCTATTTTATTGTTCTCTGCATGCGTCTCTCGATAAATGGCTTACTATTCGTTGGAGCAGAGTTCTCTTGGGCAAACGAATAGTAATCCAGTATGCTTAAGTGTGATTACCTTCGGGTAATGACACGGGGCGTCGCAACCGACGAAACCAGGGAAAATGGACACCTGGCCATTTTTCCCGAGTGCATGGCGAAAACGACACTCGGGAAAGCTTCCGACGAATCCCACAGGAAATTGCCACGGGTCAAGTTTTCCCGAGTGTCGACACTCGAGAAAATTTTTGTCGCTTTCCCGAGTGTCGACACTCGGGAAATATTTGGTCGATTTCCCGAGTGTCGGCAATCGGGAAAGATTTGGTCGCTTTCCGAGTGCCAAAAACACTCGAAATTGACAAACACTCGAAATCGACAAACCAAATAGAACCCCATTTTCACAAATTCATTTAAAATCCATTCCACAGCAATCAAATAATCCATCCATCCATTCCACAAAGAATCAAATAATCCATCCATCCATCCATTCCACAATATATGTGTGTGTGTGTGTATATATATATATATATATATATATATATATATATATATATATATATATATATATATATATATATATATATATATAGATCTAACAAAAGACATCATAACAGCTTCTAGAGCTCACAACATTCAAGTTCAAGTTTGAAAATGTAAGCATAAGATATTATACATATGACAGCCCCAAATAGTAATTTTATAGTCTTATACATAAAACAAAAGCAAGTATCACTACAACCATTTGCATGCATGCATTTCGCCTTCAATCTTACAGGCACAAAAACATCATTTTGGGAGTTCTGCAGATAGAGCAAAACTTAATATTAGTGTCATCTTATAACAAAAGTTAGGAATTGATATTACATGAAAAGATAATTAACCAAACTATTGACAAAGCAAAAAATTCCTTTAAATCATGATGAGCAACCTAATAACATGGCAAATCGCCATAAGGGCATGCAGGGTGTGGGCCACTAGCTTGTGGCCTAATTGATCATTTACTTATGTCATCTACAAAGACATGCAAGAGAAATTTTAGTATAATGATGTACTAACAGTAAAAAGGAATGAGTCAAACTATATATGGACTTAATTAAGAGGTGCGAGGAGTGATATTTTGTTAGATATATAATTACATGCATGCTATCCACTTGTATGATGTACCTTTTAAAAGCTCGCAAATTTATATGTTGACGTGCTTATTAGCACCTAACAATATAGAACATGGAAAGCACAAAGCTAAAAATGTTAAACTCCAACTCTCAATATTTTGTCATTGTGAACTATCGATCAACATTTATGTCTCAAGCACTTATCATCAAATTCATAGAAAGGAGTGTACATACAAATTATTATATGTTGACACATTTCAAAAGAATTTATGATATAGATATAGAGAATTAGTTATATATGTAGCCATTTTTATCCATTTTTAGCAATCACCGATTGTGAATGTTTTCTAATATTGGTATCCTTTAGTAGATCATGAAAATAGCAAGCACTGGTGGTGGCCTCTACGATGGACGATTCACATGATCTTCATTAACATCACTTTTTAACACAATTACGCAAAGACTCTCCTAGAATCGACTTCCGTCCCTCAAATTTCATCGAAACCACCACTACAATCCAAGAATAAAGAATTGATAAAGAATAAGATGATTAAGTTAGTTGATGAAAGCGAAAAGGAATTGATAAAGAATAAGATGATTAAGTTAGTTGACATTTATTACTTGGCTACTAAACATCCAAAAGATCCTGATCCAATATTGATGTATCTAGTTTTCGGGTCAAACACTCTTTATTTTGATACTTTGTAAAACCTAAGTTCACTACATGCCAAAGTATATTATACTTGAATAGTTTATCTTTCTGCCCTCCCAACAGATCTATATTGAAGATGATCTGATGATAAAACAATATCCAGTTTATCTTTAAAAGTTTATCTTTCTACCCTCCCAACAGATTAGCCTTTGTGCATACCAAAGTAGTGTTGCAGAAGTTTTTGGCTGGTAAAAGATTGAGATCAGCTTTGACAAATTATGACAATTGAGAGCAAGATAATTGTAGACCTTAGCATCCTATAATTACTCAAATATTAGTCACTTCATATCCATCCTTTCGAACTAATTAACCTAATTAGTTTCTTCAGGAAGGTTAATAAACATCTGTCGTTAGCAGATGCGCGATGACATGGATAATCCTTGTGAATTAACAAAAAAATATCCTAAACTTTACAAAATGCAACATATTAATTATTGTGTGGTAAGTTAATATAGTAACTAAATTGAGACTCGAGAGTTGTGACCAATTCAACCCTAACATGCATAGGAACACATAGAAAGCAGATTTGAATATTCAATACTTACCCAAAAACTTTCCTCCACCAACGCAAATAGTTGTCAAATGGAACCTCTCCTTCAGCGGAGGCGGTATCTTCAGCGGCCTTGTGGTGGCACCATGTCCATGCAGGCTCCCGCCTTCCTCTGTAGGTGACCAAGCTAGGGAAGTGCCATCGAATCAACACGCTAATTATGCCGCTCGAAGTCTACATTTCTCACCCCGCCTTCTTCTCGCCATTGCTCGCATATTAGTTTTTTTGAGGTATGCAAGTAAGTGGGCTAAATTAGTGAAAGTGTAAATGCATTTACGTGTCGCCAATAGAACGATGATGCTTTCTCCTCCTCTCGAGTTGGTCGTCAGTAAGTGTTCGCACGCCCTCGCAACCAAAATTCTTGTGCCTCATGGTGCTCATCCTCCTCACCTCCGCCTCAGGTGTTCTTCCTCCTCACCTCCGCCTCACGGTGCTCATCCTCCACATCATCAAGACACGAGGGTCAGCGGCACAGGAGCCTGATCTACTAGAGGTAGACCCCGCCGCCTCGAGGCCGCGGCTGCCCTCCGCCTCCTCGAGGGCCGTGGCTGCCCTCCGCCTCGCCGAGGGCCGCGGCTGCCCTCCGCCTCCTCGAGTGGCCGCGGCCGCCCTCCGCTTCCTCGAGTGGAAAACAAGCGCCTGTCTCGACTAGAGTATCTTTGCCTCTTCGACGCCACTCATTTTTGGTGTCCTGAAATGAAATGAAATAAAATAAATCAATTAATATAGTGCAATGAAGTAAGCTCATAGAAAGACGTAATATAGCGTAATCAAGTAAGCTCATAGAAAAATGTAATATAACGTAATCAAGTAAGCTCATACAAAAATTAAAAACATGCAAAGAAATAGATGGAAGACATATAAGATCATGCTTAGAAGTAGTCGCTCACAATGGGATCCTCCGCAGATGGGCCCTCTAAAAGTCATCGTCACTATCATGAGGTGTTGACTCAACCTCATCCCTTCTTGCCATCAATGTCTAAGCGATTAAGTAGTTCCAAGTCCTCTTGGTTTACAACCTCATCGGCATTGATTTGAATATCATCCATGTGATCGTCCTCTTCCCCAATTATTATTTGAAAAGTCCATGGTAGCCCATCTTCTTGAAAGAATAGGTCAACACCATTGTTGGTCTCCATGTTGTTGTCTTGCTCACTAGGGGTAGGTAGTTTACCATATGGTTGCACCTTATGTACTACCCACCAATCCACTAGACAACTCATAGTTTTGCATGGGTACGGGATGTAGTATACTTGGGTGGCTTGCTGAGCCACAATAAATGGGTCATTGCCTGGTAGGATTGATTGATGTGCAACTTCAACCAAATTTCAAGTGATGTATCCCGTCGACTTCTAAACGGATGGAACCAATGACATTTGAATAACATAAGTTTGAGATATTTGCTACCATGGAAATATAGTTCAATTACTCCATAGTATTCAACAGGTGTATTGCTCCCATCTTGTCCTATAATCACCAATCCACTATTAATTGTTGTTGCATTAGGCCGTTCCCTCTCATGTGTCGATGTTCGGAAGCTGTACCCATTCACATCGTAGGTACTATAGGACAGCACCCGAGTGTGGCATCCTTGAGCAACTTGCCTCAATTCGCTACTCATAGACTTGTCCTTCAAACTCTACAAAGATAAATAGAATGGGTTTCATGTATTAGTTCCTCTTTACTTAGTAAATATTATGTGCAAGGGGACTAGCTAATAGAGAAGTTATTACGATAGAACCAAGTCGGGAAATTCGGTTTACAATTCCCAGCACCCTTCCTAAGAAGGGCCTCAACTTGTTTTTCGGATGGGTCTTGACGTTGCTTCCACTCGCTCCTAACAAATTCCCTATAGGCAACAAGACAAGTAGATTAAAACACTCATGCATCAATTATTGGAAAAAAATTGTTGCATACCTAATGTAATCATCCACTTCGAGACGTTGGTAAAGACATACAACATCACAACCAACCACTCATCCCGATAAAACTTTGGGAGTACCACCGCTGAAGTGTCACCTCTTCCCATGAAGAGGCTAAGTTGGCAATTATTTTGAGGATGCCAATATTGTATCGTGAGGTTTGATTGTGCACCGTATAACATTATCAAGAAAGTATATTGATGTGAAATGGAAATTTCTCTATTATGTACGCCTCGCTATGGATGCTTCAACACGCGACGATTTTTTGCTTTGCCTCGTAGTTCCTTTTGTTCCTCTAATTGGATACATCCACCGGTTTTGCAATCGTCCCCATCCTAGCTTCATAGTGAAGATGGAGAATCAAATGTTGCATTGATTGAAGAAGCCGTGGAAAGATCTTTTCCAACTTGCAAAGCAACACAGTACTTCACGCTCCATAGTTGACATTACCATGGGATCTATCTCTTTCGCACATAGTCACGATAAAAGAAGCTCAACTCCGCCATCACTTGCCAAACACACTCGGGACGAGCCACGGATCATCGATGCAAAAGGCGCCCATGAATATGTGGTAGTCATGGCTCTTTAGGCCATTGATGCGCATGGTAGCTAAATTCACTCATCTCCTTAGATTTGTCAGATACCCATCAGAAACTTTAGGTCTCAAACCATTCCAAAATCTCCTTCCTCTCAACCCTAGTTAGGCAATAACTAGCTCTTAGCTTTCTCCCACTTGCCAAGAGTCGGCTTATGGATCATATTCACGAGGGCTCAAGCAAAGCTCCTCCTGATCAAGACTCCTTCACATTGTCCTTCGTCTTGTCTGGAATGTCAAAGAATGTGCTAAATATGGCCTCTGCAACATTCTTCTCATTATGCATTACATCTAGGTTATGGGGAATAATGAGCTTATGGAAGTATGGCAGCCGCCACAAACTTGGAATGTGAGTCCAATTGTGCTCCTCACCATATTTCTCGAACCCATCACCATCATCAAGAGGCTTCAAAGCATCTAGTCAGCACTAACCTCCTCACCGCCAAACGACGTGGTGGTCCATCATGACAGCAATATTGGCCCTAAATCCAGCTTGTGTCACTTCAATTCGTGGTCAATTGGAAGGAATTGACGATGACAATCGAAGAAGGAGTGCTTATGACCATGTTTTAGCCAACACCACACAACGCCTCCCTACAGATTGGGCATGGCATCTTTCCATGTATGCACCAATTCGCAGAATATCCCGTCGCCGGAAGTCATGCATGGATGTGTGGTACGCGACCGCATGGTGAAGTTCTGCTTCAATGCCCGATCATATGTCACTATGCCTTGTTCCCAAGCATGTAACAATTCATCTACCATCGGCTCCATGAATACACTCATATTCTTCCCTCGGTATTCGTGACCGTGGATTATCAAGGAAAGGAATATGTACCGCTTCGCATGCAAACGCCAGAGAGGTTAAGGGAATGACAAACAAAGCAAACTCAACAGATGGCGCAAATTTCATACCAAATGGGTTAAACCCATCGCTTGCAATTGCAATTGAACGCTCCGAGGCTCATGCAAACTCTACCATAGTCTCGGCCAAATTGCTTCCATACTTCACCATCGATGGGTGGACCATCTTGTCATTATGGTACCGACGACCATACTTGTGCCATACCATTTGTTTGGCGTAAACCTCGCATATGTATAACCGCTGAATTCGTGGCACAACCGGTAGATAGCGAAGTATTTTTTCGCCAATAGGAAGTCAGCTCTTCCGACCATCACCGAGTCAACCTCAATAAACCTAGACTCACCACACTTATCACAGTCATCTTTGTCCACATTCTCATTCCTAAATAGCATGCAATGATTTGGACAAACATCTATCTTCTCATATGGCATATTTAGTGCGCTTATCAATTTCTTGGTCTCATACAAGTTAGCGGCGCTTTTTGTGACCATCTCGGAGAAGGGTGCTAAACACGCTTAAGAATGCATCAAAGCAAGCAATGCTTGTGCCGAATCGAGACTTGACAAAGAAGTAGTGTAATGGCATCTAGTTGGGACACCTGTGTTTGCCCATGAAGTGGTTGACTCGCCATGACAACATATCAAAGAAAGCCCTTGTTGCGAGCTCGGTTCTTCCTCAAACAGTGGCCCATATACATGACGACATCATCTAGCATGTCTTCTATCCTACTCTCATTGTGGCCGCCATCGTCCGCTTTCTTCTCTTAGCACGCCTCGATCTGCATCGCTAGACTCGCCGTGATAGACCCACACGGTATAGCTCGCCCTAAATCAGATTTGCATGTGTGTGCGATCATTGTTGCCCTCATTTGTGGCCGGTGTTCGAACAACGAGAACAAGGGCACAACACACCCCGCCC
Source organism: Phyllostachys edulis (assembly GCA_036346405.1). Taxonomy (NCBI): domain Eukaryota; kingdom Viridiplantae; phylum Streptophyta; class Magnoliopsida; order Poales; family Poaceae; genus Phyllostachys; species Phyllostachys edulis. The sequence continues at coordinate 7,301,447 of CM070549.1, forward strand.
ATTACTCCTAGCAAATGCTCGATCCACAAAATCACGACTTTTCCATCCATTCTGGGTACAACACCCATCGCTCACGCCCAAAGGTACATCCAACTACGATCCTCACCATCCTAGTGTGCAAAACATAATGCATATTTTAATCCAAATTTTATTTATGTCAAAATTACAACTACAGAGCTAGCTAGAAGCTACCCTATGATGCATGCCCTATATATGTACACTAAAAACAGATTGACATGAAGACAATATACATGATCAACAGAGCATAAAAACACTTTCTTTCAATATATATGAATACCATTATAAATGAATACCATTATTTATTAACACGTTAATGTAGCATTGTAATGACAAAGATATCAATCCACCATAATGGACAACACAAAAGAAAATAAGCAAACTTTATTTCTTTTTCCACTTATCCATTACCTTACAAGATTTCTTGAGCCGAGGGAGCCGAGGAGTCATGGGGAAGATGGTGCAATTGTGTGTCATGGAGGCAATCGGAGGGAAGCGCCAAGTGAATTGAGATCTACTACGACGGTGGTTGCCGAGGAGGAAGCGGCAAGATCAGAGGCAAGCACCAAAACAATCAAACCTCAGCGAACTGTAGTATCTATTGACTAGGGAATGTATTGAAAACCCAACCTGTTGTATAACATAATTTTGGGTCTAATCTAGACATGGCCAAACCCCTGGGTTAGCACTAATGATGCATGAGTAAATACTGATTTATACTGTTATCTAGTTAAAAACATATAAATGTATTGTTAAATCCAATTTATTGATGGGCAGGGTGGGGCTTTGACACAATGTGAGGCCCCGGCATGCCCAAGCTTGGTAATTGGGCTGGGCTAGGCTGTCCATAGTCAGGCCTAACCTAACATTCAATGTATCATCCCATAATGGCCTCTGCAAAGTGTACTATCTTAACTGTTCAGGCTGTCCATAGCCAGGCCTAGCCTAACATTCAATGGTATCATCCCATAATGGCCTCTCAGAATGTGTACTGCCTCACCGTACTCGGATATGGTATAACATTATTTCTTGTCAGTGGCACTCCTACTTGTCGTTGCTTACTCTATCAAAATACATGAAAGATTACTTGTAAAATTATGCAACATTATCATCATGTTGTTTTGAAGTGTCTATTATTTAGTATGAGTATTACCAATTGGTTACATTTACACAAATAGTTTTGATTGGTCATGTTTATGTGGTCTCTCTCCATTTCTTAAGTCGATGATGATGTTATGACCATGCAATGTCATAAGATGAACTATGAAGACATAAACTTTCTTAGATACAATACAAAAAGCCACCACACTTTGAGGTGAATTTATGGTAGTTATTATTTTCTTAATCTGCGATGTGTATGCTTATTATTTTTATAATCAAATCACTAGGAACTCTAGAAAAACTTGCCATCAAGTGTATTTTATGGAAGCTAGTTCTTTTTGTGTTCTTTATGTCTTTGTTGTCTTGATGAGCGAGATTGGTTTGGTAGCCCAACCCCTCATCCAAACAGACCAGATGTTATTTGATACCTACAAAGATACATACAATCGATTAAATTATTATAACAAGTCTTGTAATGATTCATTGTTAATTAGTTGACCTTGAACTAAATAGGTAAACATGGGAACAAGTTACACCGACAAAGGAAACTCGGCTTTTCTTGTACCAGATGGTTGGTACATGGGGGCAACTTCTCTTTCCAAAACCATGGAAAAAAAATTCGATTATGGTATGATGAACACAAAGCCAAAGGAATCAAACCTGTTCTCGAAGGCATGGTAAACTTTTTCCTTATTTAATCTCAATGTGCTTCTTCCATTAATGTAGTGATGTAAAGATGCACGTAACTAGTGTTTATTTTTAGTATGTGAAGGTAGAAAAACTTATCTGTAGTATATATTTTCTACACTACCAGAACAGATATTTCCGAGTGCCAAAAACACTCGAAATGGGGCCAAACACTCGGAAATATGTTTCGAGTGTCACACTCGAAAAAAGCACTCGATAGATTAGTCGGGATAAAACGATTTCCGAGTGTTACACTCGAAATATACATTTACCGAGTGTATCCGAGACACCGGGACACGTCGACACTCGGGAAAAACCGCTTGAACGGCTTCTCCACCCGTGAACGGAACTATTACCGAGTGTCAACACTCGGGAATACGCCAAACGACACTCGGGAATGTTCCCACCGCTTGATCGAAGCGAACCAGGAAAATTGACACGTGGCAATTTTCCCGAGTGCATGGCGAAAAAACACTCGAAATCTTCCGACGGATCCGCAGAAATTGCCACGGGTCAAGTTGTCCCGTGTGTACACACTCGGAAACTTTTTGTCGCTTTCCGAAGTTTGAATTTCCGAGTGTCGACACTCGGGAAAGGTTTAGTTTCTTTCCGAGTGTTGGCACTCTGAAACTTTTGTTTATTTCCGAGTGCCAAACACTCGGAAAGCGATGAGGCACTCGGAAATCGACAAACTCGCTTTGCACCCAATTTTCACAAATTCATTTAAAATCCATTCCACAAAAATCAAATAATCAATCCATCCATTCCACAACAACAAATAATCAATCCATCCATTCCACAATAGTCAAATAATCAATCCATCCATTCCACGCTAGCCAAATAATCAATCCATCCATCCATCCATTCCACAAAGAATCAAATAATCCATCCATCCATCCATTCCACAATATATGTATATATAAATGTATAGATCGAACAAAAGACATCATAACAGTTCCCGAGCTCACAACATTCAAGATCAAGTTCAAAATGTAAGCATAAGGCATTATTATACATATGACAGCTTCCAAACAACAAGTATCATTACAACCATTTGCATGCATGCATTTCTGCTTCAATCTTCCGTGCATAAGAGCATCATTTTCAAAGTTCGTAGATAGAGCAAAACTTAATATTAGTGCCATGTTACAACAAAAGTTAGGAATTGATACATGAAAAGATAATTAACCAAACTATTGACAAAGCAAAAAATTCCTTTAAATCATGATGAGCAACCTAATAACATGGCAAATCGCTTAAGGGCATGCACGGGGTGTGGGCCACTAGCTTGTGGCCTAATTGATCATTTATCGCAACTCTCAAAATTTTGTCATTGTGAACTCTTGATCAACATTTATGTCTCAAGCACTTATCATCAAATTCATACAAAGGAGTGTACATACAAATTATTATATGTTGACACATTTCAAAAGAATTTATGATATAGATATAGAGAATTAGTTATATATGAAGCCATTTTTATCCATTTTTAGCAATCACCGATTGTGAATGTTTTCTAATATTGGTATCCTTTTAGTAGATCATGAAAATAGCAAGCACTGGTGGTGACCTCTCGGCGATGGATGCATTCAAATGATCTTCAACATGTGCACCAAAGATCTTCGTGGATTAGCAATCGAAACAACCGATCCCGCTGCCCTCCTGATTTTCATAAGAAATCACATTATAAGAAATTTGCAAGAGCGACCAATAATTACATTGCATGTCATTTCAATGTATTCGAATCAAGCACTCATAAGAGACTAACAATATAATAATCAAGATGCGCTACTAACCGAGCAGATATATGAGGCAAAGGGTTCCCCTGACGGAGAGGCATTAAGTCGAGTCCCGGTCCCGAGTACTGTGATATTTGTTTGCACATTGCCATACATTAGCCAAGTATGAATATATATATATATATATATATATATATATATATATATATATATATATTGCATATTACTTTGTTATTGTACTACCACGCCCAACTAACTCCGCATGAGCATTTGCTCTAACCACTGCCTAGCCTCAATTTCCTCTTGTACTTCGCCTCAAGCCGAGAAAACCGAGATCGGGAAACATGTGATGGTGGTTGTTGCCGACTTTGAAGGTGTACTTCATCGCTTGATGCAAGACTGGATCGGACCTCGGAGAGGGTGGTCGGTGTGCTAATGTAGCCGCACCCATAAAGAAACGACCATGTTTCTTCCCTTGCCCCTTTGTACACAAAGACTGCGTTTAGTGGCGAATTCATGACGTCAGACTCGGGCCATGAATCTCCTTAGCGAAATCGATATGCACTGTTGGACAAAATCATCGGGGAGCGAAAATCATCGTGGACAAAATGATCGAATCGCACTAAGTGCTCTGTCATACCGGTTGCACAAGGTGCCCTCCCCGATCACCCTCCTAGCTTCTACATATGCCTCCATATCGGAGAGGCCTCTGCTTTTCTTTCGCACCCAAAAACCACGGCGGTCAATAAATATGTATCCGCAACATACAATCAATATGAACATGTTGACCTACCAGTTCTTCTTGTAACGAGCCATGGAGGAGCCGCCTTGACGATGTGTCAGTCCCGCCCATCAACAATCGCCGCTCCCTAGCAAAGACGAGAGGCTCGCAACCATCGCTCATTGCACCACTGCCTCGGAGAATCTGCCGCCATGCATCTTCACACTTCAGGGCCCACCAAGGTATTGCCTAAATTAACCAAGTGTTAAATATGAATAAACTAGAAGTGATTGTAATCAAGGACATCGTTTGTTCAGCTTGGTTACCGCATGTACTGCCGAAAGTGATATGCGCTTTGGCGGCCGGCCCTATGAATCATTGTGGAAGCACTTGTGTGTGGTAACAGATCACCGCTTGGATGCGTGCTTCAGAGAACATCGTGGGATGAGCTTAACACAATTACGAAGCACTCGCTGGAATCGACTTCCGTCCGTCAAACCCATCGAAACCACCACTACAATCAAAGAATAAAGAATTGATAAAGAATAAGATGATTAAGTTAGTTGATGAAAGCGAAAAGGAATTGATAAAGAATAAGATGATTAAGTTAGTTGACATTTATTACTTGGCTACTAAACATCCAAAAGAGGTAAATTAAACATGTCGACTACTTGAAGTTTTAGTACCAAACAAGTGAGATTAGCTAGGTTAGGTTTGCATAAAACACAAAATATAATGACTTTGTCCTCAAATGGCTTATGTGTTCTTCAAAAGCAGATTTGAATATTTAGTCACTTACCCAAAAACTTTCCTCCACCATTGCAAACAACAAATCAAATGGAACCTCTCCAACAAGCATGCAGATTCTGCAGCTGCCCTGTGAGTGGCACCATGTCCATGCAGCTCCCCGCCGTCCTCTCAGATGTGACCAAGCCAGGAAGTGCCATCGAAGCAACACGCCAATTATGCCGCTCGAAGTCTACGCTTGTCACCCCGCCTTCTTCTCGCCATTGCTCGCATATTAGTTTTTTAGGCATGCAAGTAAGTGGGCTAAATTAGTGAAAGTGTAAACAAGCATTTACGTGTCGCCAACAGAACGATGATGTCTTCTCCTCCTCTCGGTTGGTCGTGTGGCAGTTCGCAGTCCTCGTCCTCGATCCAATATTCTTGTACCTCATGGTGCTCATCCTCCTCACCTCCGCCTCAAGGTGCTCTTCCTCCTCACCCCTCCGCCTCACGCCCACATCATCAAGACGTGAGGGTCAGGGGCTCTGAGCCTGATCTACTAGAGGTAGACCTCCCTGCCCCTCGAGGGGCATGCTGCCCCATCGCCTCTGGAGGGGCCGTGGGTGCCTCACCTCGCCCAGCACCACGGCCGCCCCATCGCCTCCGGAGGGGCCGTGGGCCCCATCGCCTCCTAAAGGGGCCATGGCTGCCTGCCTCTGGAGAGGCCGTGGCTGCCCCATCGCCTCTGAAGGGGCCATGGCTGCCCTCCGCCTCGCCGAGTGGCCGGCCGCCTCTGCCTCCTCGAGTGGGAAACAAGCGCTGCCTCGACTAGAGTATCTTCGGCTCGCCGACGCCACTCATATTTTGGTGTCCTCAAATGAAATGAAATAAAATAAATCAATTAATATAGCGAATCAAGTAAGCTCATAGAAAAATATAATATAACGTAATCAAGTAAGCTCATACAAAAAATTAAAACATGCAAAGAAATAAATGGAAGACATACAAGATCATGCTCAGAAGTAGTCATCTACAATGGGATCCTCCGCAGATGGGCCCTCCAAAAAGTCATCGTCACTATCATGAGGTGTTGACTCAACCTCATCCCCTGTGGTGCCATCAATGTCTAAGCGATTAAGTAGTTCCAAGTCCTCTTGGTTTACAACCTCATCGGCATCGATTTGAATATCATCCATGTGATCGCCCTCTTCCCCAATTATTATTTCAAAAGTCCCCGTAGCCCATCTTCTTGAAAGAATAGGTCAACACCATTGTTGGTCTCCATGTTGTAGTCCCCGCTCACTAGGGGTAGGTAGTTTACCATATGGTTGCACCTTATGTACTACCCACCAATCCACTAGACTACTCATAGTTTTGCATGGATACGGGATGTAGTATACTTGGGTGGCTTGTTGAGCCACAATAAATGGGTCATTGCCTGGTAGGATTGATTGATGCGCAACTTCAACCAAATTTCAAGTGATGTATCCCGTCGACTTCTAAACGGATGGAACCAATGACATTTGAATAACATAAGTTTGAGAGGTTTGCTACCATGGAAATATAGTTCAATTATTTCTTCAATTACTCCATAGTATTCAACAGTGTATCACTCTCATCTTGTCCTATAGTCACCACTCCACTTTGTTAATTGTTGTTGCATTAGGCCGCTCCTCTCATGTGTCGATGTTCTAAGCTGTACCCATTCACATCGAGGTACTATAGGACAAAGACCCGAGTGTGGCATCCTTGAGCAACTTGCTTCAATTCACTACTCATAGACTTGTCCTTGAAACTCTACAAAGATAAATAGAATAGGTTTCATGTATTAGTTCCTCTTTACTTAGTAAATATTATGTGCAAGGGGAGTAGCTAATAGAGAAGTTACTTTACGATAGAACCAAGTCGGAAATTCGGTTTACAATTCCCAAAGACCCTTCCTAAGAAGGGTCGCAACTTGTTTTTCTGATGGGTCTCGACGTTGCTTCCACTCGCTCCTAACAAATTCCTATAGGCAACAAGACAAGTAGATTAAAACACTCATACATCAATTATTGGGAAAAATAATTGTTGCATACCTAATGTAATCATCCACTTTGAGAGGTTGGTAAAGACATACAACATCACAGTCAACCACTCATCCCGCGATAAAACTTTGGGAGTACCACCGCTGAAGTGTCACCTCTTCCGTGAAGAGGCTAAGTTGGCAATTATTTTGAGGATGCCAATATTGTATCGTGAGGTTTGATTGTGCACCGCGAACATTATCGAGAAAGTATATTGATGTGAAATGGGAAATTTCCTCAATTATGTACGCCTCGCTATGGATGCTTCAACACGTGATCGATTTTTTGCTTTGCCCCGTAGTTCCTTTTGCTCCTCTCAATTGGATACATCCACCGGTTTTGCATCGTCCCCCATCCTAGCTTCATAGGGAAGATGGAGAATCAAATGTTGCATTGTATTGAAGAAGCCGTGGAAAGATCTTTTCCAACTTGCAAAGCAACACAGCACTTCACGCCCATAGTTGATATTACCATGGGATCTATCTCTTTCGCACATAGTCAGCCGATAAAAAAGCTCAACTCCGCCATCACTTGCCAAACACACTCGGGACGAGCCACGGATCATCACGAGCAAAAGGCGCTCCATGAATATGTGGTAGTCATGGCTCTTTAGGCCATTGATGCGCATGGTAGCTAAATTCACTCCTCTTCTCAGATTTGTCGCATACCCATCAGAAACTTTAGGTCTCAAACCATTCCAAAATCTCCTTCCTCTGAACCCTAGTTAGGCAATAACTAGCTCTTGGCTTCTCCCACTTGCCAAGAGTCGGCTTATGGATCATATTCGGTGAGGGCTGTTGCAAAGCTCCTCCCGATCAAGGCGAGCCTTCACATTGTCCTTCGTCTTATCTCGAATGTCAAAGAATGTGCTAAATATGGCCTCGCAACATTCTTCTCATTATGCATTACATCTATGTTATGGGGAAGAATAAGCTTATGAAAGTATGGCACCGCCACAAACTTGGAATGTGAGTCCAATTGTGCTCCTCACCATATTTCTCGAACCCATCACCATCATCAAGAGGCTTCAAAGCATCTAGCCGCATCTAACCTCCTCACCGCCAGACGACGTGGTGGTCCATCATGACAAACAATATTGGCCCTAAATCCGGTTGTGTCACTTCAATTCGTGGTCAATTGGAAGGAATTGACGATGACAATCGAAGAAGGAGTGCTTGCGACCATGCTTTAGCCAATGACCACGCAACGCCTCCCTACAGATTGGGCATGGCATCTTCCCATGTACGCACCACCCACAAAATATCCCGTGACACGAAGTCATGCATGGATATGTGGTACGTGACCCGCATAGTGAAGTTCTGCTTTCAATGTCCGATCATATGTCACTATGCCTTGTTCCCAAGCATGTAACATTCATCCACCACCGCTCCATGAATACACTCATATTCTTCCACGGTATTCGTGACCGTGGATTATCAACGAAAGGAATATGTAATCGCTTCGCATGCAAACGCCGGTGGAAGGTTAAGGGAATGACAAACACAGCTAACAACAGTATGGCGCGAATTTCCATACCAAATGGGTTAAACCCATCGATTGTAATTGCAATTGAACGCCCGAGGCTCATGCAAACTCTACATAGTCTCGATCAAATTGCTTCCATGCTTCACCATCGATGGGTGGACCATCTTGTCATTATGGTATCGACGACCATACTTGTGCCATACCATTTGTTTGGCGAAACCTCGCACATGTATAACCGCGGATTCGTGGCACAAATGGTAGATAGCGAAGTATTTTTACGCCAATAGGAAGTCAGCCTCTTGACCATCACCGAGTCAACCTCAACAAACCTAGACTCACCACACTTATCACAATGATCTTTGTCCACATTCTCATTCCTAAATAGCATGCAATGATTTGGACAAACATCTATCTTCTCATATGGCATATTTAGTGCGCTTATCAATTTCTTGGCCTCATACAAGTTAGCGGGCAGTTTGTGACCATCTGGGAAAAGAGTGCTAAACACGCTTAAGAATGCATCAAAGCAAGCAATGCTTGTGCCGAATCGAGACTTGACAAAGAAGTAGTCGTGTGATGGCATCTAGTTGGGACACTGTGTGTGCCCATGAAGTGGTTGACTTCATGCGGACAACATATCAAAGAAAGCCCTTGTTGCGTGCTCGGTTCTTCCTCAAGAGGGTGGCCCATATGCATGACGCACATCATCTAGCATGTCTTCTATCCTACTCTCATTGTGGCCGCCATCGTCCGCTTTCTTCCTTAGCACATCCGATCTGCTATGTTGTGACTCGCCGTGATACACCCACACGGTATAGCCTCGCCATAAATCCGTACTTGCACAAAAAAGCGATCATTGTGGCCTCTATTTGTGGCCGTGTGTTCGAACAACGAGAACAAGGGCACAACACACCCCGCCCATTACTCCTAGCAAATGCTCGATCCACAAAATCATCGACTTTTCCATCCATTCTGGGTACGAGCACCATCGCTTCACGCCCAAAGTACATCCAACACGATCCTCGGCCATCCTAGTGGAGCCGAGGGAGTCGAGGAGTCGCGCGGGGAAGATGGTCAGCAAATTGTGTGGCGGTGGAGGCGGCGGCATGAGGGGAGGCGGCAAAGATCAGAGGCAAGTAGCATGAGCTATATTAGGACGAATCGGCACTTAAGCATCGAAATTTAGACAAAACAAAATTTTTATTGAAGTGAAGTGTAGATGTAATCTTGTTGGACATACTTAATCTTATGGACCTTATACAAGACATATAATACAAAGAAAACCCTAGAGCTCATGGGCCTTATACACATGGGCCATATACACATATACATAACAAATAGAGTCAGAGTTTGAAGGTTCTCCCTCCGTGGTCCGAAGGACAAGACATCATTCTTCTCTGTATGCATCCAGAGTACTACAGCCCTACTTGCAGGTCTGTATGCCTTGTTTGTCTATCAGTTGTTCTTCTCTGTGTGCAGATGCATCATGATTAATTGATCGGTTTCTTGTTAATTTTTCAAGCACCAAGAAATTAAGTTTCTTCTTCAGTTCTTTCTACCTTGTTTTAGGTTTTGCAAAGACAATTAATTACTACCCTGGTAGTTCCCCCTTGCTTTCTTTGCTCAAGTTTATGTTCATTTGATCTGTGCATATAATGTATTTTTTCGCTTTCACTTATAGTTCATCTCATGCATGATATTAAGCATATAATTTTTATTTTTGTCTTCTTTCTCTCCTACCTTCTTCATTTTAACTTTTGTAATGTATATACATGTAGTTTCCTTGATTTCTTTGCTAAAGAGTAAAGAATTTATTGTCAAATTAAATCGACATCAAAGTCATAATCTTGTAGCATGATCTCAGATTCGCTTCTTTAATTTATTGTAACCTTGTACCGGTTTTTTATGTCGAATTGGGGAGCTATTGAGATTGGTGTTACTATCAAGCATAGCAAGATCCGCATGATCCTAAGTTTCCAAATATCTAGCTAGCCACCCTCTTTATTTCCTTGGCTCTCATGAATTTGCTAGGTAAATTTCACCATCAAAAATATTTGATAGGTCATTTAACTCGATATATGTGCGCTTAATATGTTAGAAGAATGCGCATGCCGATTTTTTTTATTTCATATGGCACCTCAAATTTGTAATCAGTTTGTTGAAGAGAGATATATACTCTTTTAACATGTGTCATTAAGCCTTTGAGGATTTCTTGGTCTGTGGATCAAGTTATGTATGAATCGCCACTAAATCATTCAAACTCATTATTCGGATCGATGTTGATAAATACATGCATATGCATGGTAGTCGCTTCTAATCGCTGAACAACCCAAAAATCAAAAGGAAATTTGGACTCGATACCATGCTCCTAAAATTTTGTAGTAAATCTGAAAGGTGTTTTGTAGAATTATCCCAAAGATCTTTACTCGCAAATTGTTATTGTAAATTGGTGTAGCTCCAACAGATCAAGCCTTGAACTAAATTGTTACAGGCACATAATATAGCATCAAGAAAATGCTCACAACAAATTAATCTATCGAGATTCACAACAATTAGGTCCCTTTAATTTTGCATGAATTAGTAGCGAGCATTACTCATAATTAAGCATATGTAGCAATCGCAAGCCATCTAATTAACTAAAATAACTAATGAACATATTTGTTAAACTATTGATGATGTAGCTTGAGGACCTCATTGAGCGATGCATCGTCACACACAAATACTTGAGGAGTTAAACCACGATCGTAAGCACATACACGCAAAAAATTATTTGTTAATATTGTTAACTAATGAAATCCTATGTTAGTATTTAGTAGCTACTAATCGAATGAATTGGATTTTTGCATGGGCACAAAGAAATATTTGTGGAGATGACACGGATGAGAACTAGATGGACAAGTCGATAGATTTTAATTGTGCTATCTATCGATCCTTTAGAGTAATAATATGAATGACTACATCATCTAACCCATCCAACAAATTTCAATGGATTTGCTAAATAGCACGTTCGATTTTTAACTTACCTATACGAACCCAAGAGAGGGAGCCGAGGGAGCTGGGAGGCGAGCTGGGAGGCGACAATGGGGGTCACGGCCAAGTGAGGAGGGAGCCCGGAGGCGGAGTCTGGGGCGGCGGCCAAGGAGGAGGGGAGGCGGAGCCGAGGAGCCGGGGAGGTGGAGAGTCAAGCGCCTGGCCACAGAGGGAGCCCGGAGGCGGACTTTGCCAAGGCCATGGAGGAGGGAGCCAAGCGAGAGGCGACGGTGTGGCGTGTGCAAGGCCACAGAGGAGGGAGCCGAGGAGCCGGCGAGGAAGCGGGCGGGGGCGGCCATGAGGAGGGAGCCGGGCGAGGAGGCAGAAAGGGCGCGGTGGGAGGCGGCGGAGGACGGGAGGAGCTAGCGCTGGGGATTAGGGTGAGTCGCAACGCAGTGGGGGTATGGGAACAGGAGGAACGGGCGCCATGGGGAGGAAATGGCGCTGCGGATTTTTAGCTCCCGAGTGTCGACACGGAGATAATTTTCCCCGTTGCTCTGCCGAGTTTCCCGAGTAGTTGATTGGACACTCGGAAAGTTTTATTTCGAGTGTTTTTCGACTTTCCCGAGTGTTTAATGCGGCACTCGGGAAGTTCCCGAGTTTTCCCGAGTGTATTATTCAAAACACTCGGGAAACTTAATAGCACTCGGGAACTTCGACGATTCTGGTAGTGCTAGGATAATGTTCAAGTCTATATGTTGTCAATATTTGTTAGCTTGATCAGAATCGTTATTCCACACTCATCCTTTGACCTTGCGTAAAACTACGTGTTGGTATAAAAGATGGGTGAGAGAATATGGACTCCTTGGTTCATTAAATTTGTCCACTCACGTGGATACTTCAACATCCACACAAACTTCCCGAAGGAAAGGGCCCTCAAGATCTCTCATAGGGATGCGGTGTGAACTACTGGAAGGAGTGTTGGACCAGATTCTACATTGTTAGATGGGAAGAATATTGATTTCAATATATGGGATTTGCGAAATTTCTAAAGAAGCTAAAATGGTACAATTTCGCTTCTCTGAAGTTCTTCCAGAAGAGTTGTTAAGAAATTTAGTGAACTTGGTTCAGGCTCACCTCATCGGCTCACCGCCGAGGCGACGCCGACACGCCATGCCTCTCCCCGCCTCCGCCTCGCCAGAGTCGAGACGCTGCTGGCGCCAGCTGCCTTCACTCTTTCGCTTGCATTTGCCTGGCCGCCGCGCCGCCGCCACCGGCCGCCTAGGGTTGGAGTCTTGGAGACGAGGAGACGAGGGAGGCGGCTTGGTCATGGAGGCGGGGAGGAGACGAGGGGAGGCGGCGGGCGACGAGGGGTGACGGCAGGCATGGAGGCGCGGAGGACGGGAGGAGCGGTGCTTGGCGTGGAGCAACATGGGGATTAGGGATGTGGAGCAGAAGGCTGGGGTTGGGGAGAACGGGTAGGATTAGAAAACGCAAAAAAAAAGCGGCAGTCAAGGGAAAAATGGCGCGTTTATTGTTTTAGCTCCCGAGTGTCTATAACGAACGACACTCGGGAAATCATTTTTCCCCGTTGCTCCCGTCAAAGTTTCCCGATCGGACACTCGGGAAATTTTAATTTCCCGAGTGTTTTCTACGCTCCCCGAGTGTATCGTAAGGCACTCGGGAAGTTCCCGAGTGTATTATTCAAAACACTCGGGAAACTTCTGAGCACTCGGGAAATTAGACGATTCTGGTAGTGAGTGCAAGAAAACCAGAAAAAGAAGACAAACCGACGAACGGCTGGGAACGGGCCTGCTGGAATTTCCACGCCCGGGCAGCAAATCCATACGGCAGCCGGCAGACTTCCACACGGCCACATGGCAAATGCAGACGCACGCGCAGCAGGAGATCGGGTGGCAAACTCCAGCGTGAGCGGTACCGGCGTCCACGCGGGGATGATGGCGCTCGGGAGATAGAAAAGAAAAATGGCGGCCGACAAAAAGAAATAAAAGAAAGCTAGGGTTTTATGGAACCCACTCTCCCCACGATTCTTTTAACCCGGTATACTCCTCTCTAAAAACTCTAAAATATTCCGTTTTTACGTATCCTTTTTCATCTAATTATGCATAGACCCTTAAAGGGTTATTTTCAAAATATTAGTTCCCTGCAACTAGCCCTCCATCAAATATTGAACATTCCAATACAAGTGACTTGGCCCTAATAAAGATGGAAGATATGGCAAACGGCGAACCTTCATCACAACCAATAAAGCTTATCCCATCCACTTCAGAACTAAAAGAAGGTTCTGTGGCACTCAAGAAAGGTTGCGTCCTAGGAGCTAAGCTGTCAGAAGGTCCTTCAACTGCTGGTGTACTTGTGCATGGTAACATCGGCACTAATGATGCAAACACATGCACACTAGCTTTGCCCTCTATTAGTGGTGCTGGATTTGGTGAAGGATCACCTTGCAGTTTAGGACAACACGATGGTTTTGATAACTCTCAAAGTTTGACTTTGCACAATTCAGTTCAAGTGCCTGATCACATGAATTACAACTCACATGATAATCAACCAGAATTAGGAGATGGGACTGCTCTACAGAACTGTATTCCATCACACACATTGTCAGATTTCGGTGTTCAAGACCCCATTGCGACGGTGCCAACATCAGCCCAAGCAGAAGAATGCTCTGACAGTGAAAAAGATGTTCCAAACTACTATGATCTAGAAGCTTTGGTATAAATCTCTTGGCTTAGCTGCTAGAACTTTTTCACCGTGGTGCTTTTGACCAGGGATCAAAATCCCGGCCTGTAACCGGCGGTTACCGGCCGGTAACCGGATACCGGGGCGCGGGCGGGAAGGGGAATCCCGACGGTTTTTTTCAGATTTCGAATGAATTTCAATTGAATTTAAACGAATTTGACCGAATTTGATCGGTAACCGGGCCGGTTACCGGTACCGGAGGGGGGCCGGGATTCAAACCCGGTCCGGTTAGCTGATCCTTGCTTCTGACTTATCCCTTTTCGGCATTCACTGCAGATACTTGATCAGGATCTAATCCCATGGGATCAGGACTCGGATTTGATGCATCCTGAAGGTAAATATCATCCATCTGTTACATTGATGTAAATGTGGTTTAAGATATGCTATATATGCAAGTATTTTAGATGCGTTGTTTCAGCTTAGCACGAGTAATATTGTGATGACACAGTTGTCCAAAGGAAGTGTTGTGCTGAACTATTAGTCCCCTTATTACGATAATATCATGTATTGTGCTGAAATATTGGTCCCGCTATTGCCATAATACTTTACTGTCAATGCTTATATTTGAGTCACTAAAGATGAGACTGACAATGATAAGGGTACGGCGCAGCGGTTTGCTGAGAGGCTTAATGGGTATAGATTCAGACTGTGGAATAATAAAAACTGTTCTGATAATAATAGTGTGTGTGTTGGTGTGTGGACACACTACCCTACCTGGATGTGTCCCTTTTCCTCTTAGTGGCAATTTTAATGCAAACCACATACAGGTCGTAAAACAAAAAAACCGACCAAGCTTAAGTCCATGTGTTCCAATAAATTGACTGAATTTAACTTACTATAACTTGTCAACTTTCCGATACATAAGACCTTGTCTTACTTTTCAAGCCACAGTTAGACATTTGCCTATTATATACAAGGAAAAGCACCTGCTTATTTTTTTTTATCTATGTGTTTGCATGATCGGTTTCCAGATTTCAGCATCCAGAAAGCAGGAAATCATTGATAAGATTGGAGCAGGGTGCTCGGTCTTATATGAACCGGGCCATCATGTCTCGAGGTGCCTTTGCAGTTATCTATGGACTGCACTTGAAATACTACATAAAGGATCTTGAGGTAAATTCAAGCAAATAAGCAATGTTTTTCAGCTAACACGATTTATTGAATATAATGAGAGACAGCTCAAGAGTATGCACGATTTCCCCCCTATGTCTTTTGCCGTACATTTGCAGCATTTAAAATCTTGTATTCTATTAACATTCACAGATACATACATTTTTTTGTCAAGATAATTTGAGATATATTTGGTAATTTCTGAATAACAAGGATTTCCCGTAACAGACAAAAGCGATGTTTACCAGTTTTAAGATACAAGTCTTAAATATAGACACAAAATCAATTTTCATCATACTCACAAGACATCCTTAATTAATGATGGACCCCCATAAAAAATTGATATGAAGGTAACACATGAAAAAGAACGATATGATTAAATGATGTTACAAAAAGACAATATTTCTCAACAAAGAAAAATGTGTCAATCAAACTTGAAGGGAAAAAACAAACCCATAATATGTGATAAATTCAAACCCAGAGTTGCTCCTCGTTGGGAGATGGAAGACTCATCCATCTTGTTTTTGTCTTATAGTTGAATGCTGATTGAATTCTTCTAATCCAATCTTTTAAGTAGAGACACAACCCAAGCTGTTTTTTTTGTGTGGCTTTCATTTATTTTTTATACAGTGATTTTGTACTTGTATAAAGAACACAATACTTTCATATTTGTCATTTGTGTAATATCTTGGTATCATTTTCTGAAATTTTAGTTGCCTGTTTTTTCTTTGCTCATGTAGGTGACTCTTGGAAGAGAGACAGAAGACATAAATGTTGACATTGATTTGGGAAAAGAAGGGAAGGCAAATAAAATATCTCGCCGACAGGTACTTGTTTGATTCTTTGCTCATGTAGGTGATTCTTGGAAGAGAGACATAATACGTAAATGTATTTTTACCACCCAGTGTTCAAGAAGTCTGCTCTAGGCGGCGATTAATCACTGTCTAGGTGCTAGTCGGCGGGTGTGCGCCGTGATTTCGCGGTCGTCGGCAGCCTAGGCGGGGAGGCCACCTAGCAGGTCAAAGCCGGTCCTAGGCGGAGGAAGTCGGGGTGGAAAACGGTGGCGTCTCCAGGAAAAAAAAACCCGACCGGTAACCGCCGGTTACCGGTTACCGGCTACCGGCTGGGGTTCGGGAAGGAAAATCCCAGCCGGCTTTTCCTGGTTTTGCAAATTTCAAAATTCGGCCGATTTTCAAGCGAAATTCAGCCTTTTTTTCCCCAGGAAATCCGGTTACTAGCCGTTTTTTTCTCGGCCGCCCGACGGGATTTGGTCCGGTACCGGCTTTTGGATCCTTGGGCGTCTCCGCGCCTAGGCGGGAGCTAGGTGGTCGATTTGGCGAAGGGAGAGGAAAAGCAGTGGGTATAAAAGCCAGTCAGGTTAGGGATTCGGTTAGCACCTGGTTCCTTTAGGGTTTCTTGGAGGCTTGGAGGTGGAGTCCGCCGTTGGCGGCGGTGGCTCGCCGCTAGTTGAATTTCACCTCCCTCGCCGCTGTCGGCAGCAGGAGCTCACCGCCGGTCGAATCTACCTCCTCAGCTGCCAGTTCTGCCTTCCCCGCCGCTGAATCCTCCTCCTCCTCATCGATTTGTCCTCTTCACTGTTGCCGGCCAGCCCCGCAGGCCGTAGCAGGACACAAGGTACCCGCCCAGCTCCCCTACTCTGCTCATCTCCCTCTGGTTATGTTGTTGCTCTGGTGCGCAGGGGCAAAGCTACAATAGATGTATGGGGGTACAGTTGCACCCCCAAAATTTTTGCACAAAAAACTGGTATATACCCCCCTTAATACATAAAGTATACACTACACATACTAACATATCTACTTCTCAACTCCTGACAGCCCATTTAGCATTAGACCCAACAGAATATGAGAATCAAGCCCAAGTTAAGTAGTCAACTAGTCAGGGAGACATCAGGCCTAGTGTCATCTGCCCATCCAGCCATCTTTGCTTCCTACAAATACATTTGCTTCTTATGACAGGTTTGATGAAGTTAATACAGAGCTACTTCTTTTGCATGACATCTTTGTATCATGCTAATTCATTTGCTTCATATGACAAGGATAAAGTTCTTAAACTTGCTAAGTTTTACCCTAAAGATTTCTCGAACACATATTTGATCCAACTTTCTTTGTAACTTAATATGTTTATCACTGACATGCATCAAGATACAAGGTTTCAAGAAGTGAAGAATCTCAGTGAGCTCTCTATTAAACTTGTTGAGACAAAGAAGGATGATCGCTATAAACTTGTTTATTTGCTGCTCAAATTGGTATTGATCCTTTCTGTGGCTACTGCAAGGGTAGAGAGGGTATTTTTGGCGATGAATCATGTGAAGAACAAGCTAAGAAATAGCATAGGTGAATAATACTTGAATGATTAGTTAGTTATGTACATTGAGCGTGAATTTTTTCTACAAGTTAGTGATGTTGTCATCAATCGCTTTCAAAGTATGAAGGAGTGCCGTATCAAGTTGTAATTTTCTAAAATATTTTGTGATGTTGGTTATAGTGCGAATATGTAATTTGACACATTTGAACCTATGCAATATGTCATTTGAACTTATGTTAGAACGGATGTGTCCTAAGTTCGTATCCCCATCGTCAAAATCCTAGCTCCACCACTGCTGGTGCGCGCCCGTGCTCTGCCTCTGCTTACTACCACGGTGCTGCCTCTACCTTTGTTTATGCTTACTGCTGCTGCTGCTACTGCTACTTAGTTACTACTAGTACTTAGTACATACTGCTGATCAAATATATGCATGACTGCCTTGCTGCTGCCCCCCTGACCAAGTCGGCCGCCTAGGTGGCGCTTAGCAGGCCTATCGCCTTGGTGAACATTGTTAGTACCTCCGGTGGGTCTTACTCTGATTGGCAATCACAGTAGATCTATGCTACCTTGACAGCAGTTAAAAGCTTTGTATATCATGCATTGCGTTGCTGCTTCCCAAACACATTTTAGCATGCAGGCGGTAAGGTTTGCTTGAATTGGAGTAGTAGTGAACTTTATCTAGTGGCAATATTTGGGGCTCAAAAGGCTGGTCATGGATGAATTATGTTCATCTAGGTCCTTTTTGTTAAGGGAGACTTGCAGATTTATCTTAACCATTAGTATCATGTGTTTGTGTTTTCACTTGGAAAATGGCCGATCTTAACACTTTGTTTTGTTGAGTGGTTATGAATGGTTTAAAAAACATCTCCAGCTGTTTATGTTGACCACAGGTTTGTTCTAGAATTGCTGACATCGTGGCATTCTATGCCTATATTGTAACTTCTTCTGATCATGCCATTTTACTTAAACAAACCATTGTATTAAGCAATTAATGGCCGTCCTCTGTTACATTCTGACCCCCAGTGGTTGCACTTGCATCCAACTAACCAATCATATATTTTGTCTTCTTTAAGTTGTGAGTTTAGGTATCAGGCTTGTGCACTGCCCTAAAAATCTCATACTGTTTATCATGTTTTGCTAAGTCAGCTCCTTTTCTCTTTCGGTGTGACTCTTTGTATGTATATAAATCTATGTTGTGTTCTGACAATCAGGCGGTTATCAAGATGGATGAAGCTGGGTCATTCCATATCAAGAACATTGGAAAATGCTCAATATTTGTTAATAGCAAGGAAGTACCATGCTGCAAACGCATCAACTTAAGTTCTGATTCATTAATTGAGGTACTGATATATCCTATTTCATTTTTTCTTTCTTAACTGAGTGAAACCTATATGAAAACCAGACCAAAGTGGCTAACACTGAGAAATGAGAATATAAAGGAGTACTTTACATAATCGCATCCATTTTAAATATATAATGGGATCAGATAAAATTAACAAAATGTTATGGTAAAAGCCTAGAAACATTGTACATGTATGGCTTCCTTTTCAATTTCAAATGGGAAATCAGACTTGTGTTACTCATTTAGACCAATTGTCTACTTCTGTATTGCAAGAAGAATGCTAATAAAGTGTTAACATATGGGTTTGGGAAGCATGTAAAACACATCGGTGGGTACATAGTGTGTCTGGGTAACACTTCTAGTTGATGTAAAGAATTGTTTTATTTTTATACATATTTTCTTTTGCTGCTATTCTTATTTGATGGTTATGCATTCATGTGATTGGCTGACTGTGATATGGCCTGCAATGCCTTGCACTGACTACTCACCCTTCTTGGATATACTGATTGCTAAATGCTAATAGCGCTGCCACTATCCAGCTGGCTACTAAAATTTTTGTGGCAATTTGATGCAAAACAAAGATATATCGGTCACTGTTCCGTGAATAATCGAAAGCTATTACTATTGAATACTACACAGTTGATGGTTTCACTTATTGATGTAGTGTAACTGGTCTCCCTTCTCCTGTTGTAACTGGCCTCGGCTGCGAAGGTTATAGAGGTGATTCACCGGAGGACAAGTGAGTCTGGCGTGTTGGTGCCGTTGCCGACAGTAGAAGGATAACGGGGATATAAGAGAGAAATTAGATGGGCAAGGAGTAGCAATCGGAAGAAAGAAGTTTTATTTCTCACTTGCTCGAACTTGTACATAGGATCTGCTAAGTTTTATTTCTCGCTTGCTCGAACTTGTGCATATGATCTGCTTTTATACTACCAACTAACTTGACATCGAAGATACATAATTGACTCGGACTCTAAGCCTGAACATAACTCTCGCTAGATGACTCCTTCCACCAATGTACTATCCGACCGCTACTTGTTGCTCCTAATCGAATTGGACTCTATTTGCACCTTCCAATCTTCCTACTACTATTCGGCCACAAATAAGGAACCAATCTATTCTATCTCCAAAGGACACGAATTGCACTTTGTATGCTTTCCTGGTGGTCTTTCCGACCAGCCGGCCGCTAGTATTGCCTCCTGCTCATGCACGTCTGTGCTGCTGCTAGAGCCAGTATACACAACATTACACCCTTACCGGACAAGCAGCTTGTCCTCAAGCTGTAAGGTGGTGGCCACAACCGCAATCCTTCGTAGCCCCACGTCGATGAGAGACTGTGACACTGGTGCCGCTTTGCACCAGAGCGCGACGTGACCTTGAAGGCTATAGGTGCAATAGACTCGACGTCAATTGTAGCAAGCGCGACAACCCTGGAAGATTGATGTGCTTCTCTTGAGCCCCCTGGACGGTGAGCTGTGTAGCTGGTTCGTCCCAGTTCTGGATGACAGCAGCTAGACGTATCGATTGCTCCTTGTTCACGTGCAAGAACTTGGCAAGCACTAAAGGTGGTTGCTGCTGCACAAAAGGTATTGTTGCTCCCAGTGGCAACATTGGAGGAAACGGTGGCACAGAGGCAATCAGCAACACAGGGGTAGATCCCATTTGAGTAAGCACTGGTAGGGTGTGCCCTACCAATGGCAAGGCAGGTGTTTCTGATTTCGAACCTGAAGTGGACGTCTCGATCACATCTGTCTTCACTGTGGTGGCGTCGACGATTGTCGCAGGGATGCCTTTGTTGGTTGCGGAAGGAAGCCTCCCAGGAGACCGGCGTGACCCAGACTCTCTAGCCTCTTGATGCGCTCATCCAGATTGTTTGGATGTTCTTCTAGGGCTATGACCCGAGCTTCCAAGGATGCAAAACTTTCTTTGATTTGCTTGCTCAACTCGGCGATTGCTGCCATCACCTCTGACTGCTCACCGATCTTCTTGTCCGCATCGGAAGCCATGTCAGTCGGCTCTAATACCAAATGTTGTAACCGGCCTCGGCTGCGAAGGTTGTAGGGGTGATTCACCGGAGGACGAGGACGTCGAGTCCGGTGCGTCGGCGCCGTTGCCGGTAGTAGAAGGATAACGGGGATAGAAGAGAGAAATTAGATGGGCAAAGAGTAGCAATCGGAAGAAAGAAGATTTATTTCTCGCTTGCTCGAACTAGTACATAGGATCTGCTTTTATATTACCAACTAACTTGACATCCAAAATACATAATTGACTTGGACTCTAAGCCTGAACATAACTCTTGCTAGACTCCTTTTACTAATGTACTATCCGACTGCTACTTGCTGCTCCTAACCGAATTGGACTCTATTTGCACCTTCCAATCTTCCTACTACTATTCGGCCACAAATAAGGAAACAATCTATTCTATCTCCAAAGGACACGAATTGCACTTTGTATGCTTTCCTGGAGGTCTTGCCGACCAGCCGGCCGCTAGTATTGCCTCCTGCTATTGCACGTCTGTGCTGCTGCTAGGGCCAGCGTACACAACATCTCCCCTTTGCCATTCTGTATTTATGTTATTTTGTCCTTGTGTGTGGCACTTAAAATAATTAGCAGAAACATAATGATGATTCATAAGCCAGATATCCATCAATTAGTTTTTGATAAGGTACCTGCAGTGGTGTTTCACTTTGACAGGTTTGAAAACACAATCCTTCTTGCCCATGTTATTTCACTGAGATGTCACTAGTATCTCTCAAGTATCCTCATGCTGGTCTTGGTCTCACGACTCACTATGCTGTCAATCTTTCTTGCAGATAAAGGATATGAGGTTCATTTTTCATGTAAATCAGGATGCTGTGAGGCAATACATCGCTCGTACCCCGAAGCAAGAACAATAGACCCGACTGGGTTTTGAGTCAGTATCTTACGAGTGGGCAGCTTATTTACAATACGTCGCTAGTAGTTAGTGTTGAGTGAGCAGCGCTTGTTGAGGATATTCCTTCTGCTGCTGTACTATCCTTTTCGTGTAGTGTGTGGTCAGAATGTGATCATCCAAGTTAAATCTCACTTGGGTACTCCTACCTGTGTCTCTACATGGAGGTAATATCAAGTTGCTTATGTTCCATTCAATTAGCATAGACGCTTCATTGGCATTACCATGGGCTGCAATATGTTCTAACAAAGTTTGTCTGGACTGTTCATCCCTTCCATCTGATGTCAATTATGGTGGCTGCCAACCAATGCAGTTAGTGTGGCAGAATAAAAAGGATGGGAAGATTCTAGGGTACAGCAGGAGAATGCACCTCCGCGAGAAACCATTGGGTTCATCTAACTTTGTGCTCTGTGGCCTTAAAGCACGAACGCTGAATTAGTACAGGACATTGGTTTTACACATCGGCAGGTGTTGGTAAAGAATGTGCAATGGTAGGATTTACCTAAAAAGGAGCCGCCTTTCTTTCTCCAGAAGAGCTCTACTACCACAGCATATCCGCATGCATATGCGCCTTGGTTAGACGGGGAAAAAAAAGTTAAGCCTCGAAGAACCGCCGCACTCATGTTACATTTTTGTCGATTACATGGAGTAGTATATGTCTAGATAGACACAGGTTGGTGATAAATCTTTCACCTCACTTTGGTGGGTAAAGTCGAAGTAGTATACCCACAACTCAACCGTATCAAGTAGTGTTACCGGAACGGAGTTCTTGTGTGAAAGTTTTGGGCGTGTTGTGCGTGGCTGAGAAAGCTTTGCAAATGTCGAATAATGTACCACATTGTGTAGGTATGTGTAATTTTTCTTTCCCTTAGAGCATCTACAACAGTCCACGTCAGCTGTTACTAAAGGGTTGCCACATTAGCATTTAGGTGATGTAGAGGAGAGAAGGTGATGTTGTTTCTAGATGAAGAAACTAGCAAATTGTTAATACCAAGACACAAAAAACAACCAAATACTTTATTGGACACTTACTTGTTACCTAAAAATGCATTTTGTGGGTTCCACTGTCTTAAACCAAAATATCGACCAGATCATTTGTGCAGTCCGATTTCATTATTGATATGCTAAATGAGCTAAAACTTGTAGACCACAAAATTGTACTTTATTATTGATCATCAAGAATCATACATACTTGTAGCAATTAAAGTCTTAGACATAAGCTCAAGAAACAATTCATTAGAAGACTTGTTTCTTTTTATTAGATTGAATACTCTCTCTGCTCTTAGTAACAAGCTAAGAAACAAACTATTGTAGATACTCTTAGAGACACTGATTACAAGCAATCAGATTAGTATTTGTTCTGCTGCCGACTCGCACCCTAACTCGTATTTTCCACCCACACAAACAATCATACGTCAAAACACAGGACCCTAGCTCACATAACCTTTCAGTCTTTGATAGCACGCGCTTAGTTGATTATTGCCACTAACCAGTACATGTGTATAATTAATACTAACGCTTTAATCTGAACCTTTGATCATATAATTGGACGATCGAAATCCTACGTGGTCATCTGGACTAGAGGCCTCTGCCGAGTAAAAACCCAGAGAACACGTAGTACGGGCGTGTTTGGATTCGTACCTGGACGTCCTACGCCTGGGAGCCAGTTGTCTGGAAGTTAGCTGTCTGGGTTTGATCTGTGTTGATTGTTTGATCTAACGATCTATTTTTTATTTATCAATTCTAGACACATACTTTCAACCAAACAACTCATCTCCAGATTTGCCTGATCAGATAAAAACTTTTTACTTTTCAGGCTATATCCAAACACCACTTTTTTCCAAACATAAAGTCCAAAATACCAACCAAACAGACCCTACATCCGAGCCATAGACTAGGCTTTCGCTCGTTTCACCTCACGAGTCACGACGAGCGCAAGCGGAGCACTGAAACCACCAAACCAGCCAGCAAACAGAGCAAGAGCAAGAGCAAGAGCAAGATGGGTTCCTTCTTCTCGTCGTTGCTCTCACCCCCCGCCGCTGCCAACGAGGGCGACTCGGCCGTGGTCGCCGTCCACTCCAAGGCCAGCTGGGACGAGCAGTGGGAAGCCCACAGGAGCGCCTCCAAATTGGTGAGTACATCTCCCCCTGTTCCTCCAGCCTGTCCAGCCTTTTGTGCATTGGATCTGAACAAGTAAAAAATTCTTGCTTTGCTCAAGATGGTGATCGACTTCTCGGCGTCGTGGTGCGGGCCGTGCCGCTTCATCGAGCCGGCCTTCAAGGAGATGGCCTCCCGCTTCGCCGACGCCGTCTTCGTCAAGATCGACGTCGACGAGCTCTCGGTACGGCTCTTGCTACCTCATGTTTCCTACTTACTTGCTTGTTTGCTGCGTTTGTTTGGTCGTTCACGTCCCCGGAGGCAAATCGACAGCCGACAACCCTTACCAGCTCGCGCAATTTTGTTAATAATAACACCAATTTAGTGCGTATAATGGGGATAATGGGGCTTTGGCTCTCGTGAACCGGAAGGGGCAAAGGCTAGTTTGATCTTGGAGCACTAGTTAGCTTACGCCTTCGTTGAATGAATTCGATCCAAGTTGTCCCCAACCATCCAAATGTTCCACTGTCAATTCCTGTTTCACTACATCTGTAGAAGGAATCGTCAGTTGTGGTCAATTCCACTAGACTGGGGTGCATCCTTTTATTAAGTGAGATGTTTGATTGTGCATGAGCTTGATTGTATTAAATAAGCTGCTTGGGCACTGGAATCAGATGTGGACATGTGGAGTTCACTGTGATGGGCTGATGGCACTCTTGCATTGTCCTAGGACACCTTACATGTATTGAAACCTATAGAGGTAGAAGCCGTTTATAAAATTGGGATTTTGGAATGGATTACCTTTTGGTTTCTGCGATTTCACTTGATGCCAATTCGAGAGTTCACCCCAGAAGGTTCAAATCAAGAAGCGAAGGCTCATAGAGGCTTTCTCTTGTTCGGTTTAAAACACACACATTGCTCATATTTTTCTACTCTAGTTAAGCTGGCAGGGAAGATTGAGGCTATTTTGGGATGATTATACAACTAGCCTCAACTCACACAAAGGTCTCACTATATTTGTAGCCGACAAAAATTGTGTTTGATTCCACTCTACTGGTAGTATGGGTTATTGTGTAAGTTTTGATACTTTGAGTGGTAAAAAATAATCACTGATTGGAATGAAGGTTCCATGGGACCATGTACCTTTCCATGTATGGACTATGGAGATTGGAGATACGATGATATAGTGAACTATTTTACTCTCTTGGTTTCTATGTTGGCATGAATAGTATTGGTCATAAAATGTACTGAATAAAAGAGTATTTTAGGCAATTTTATACATCAAAGATTAATTTATAAACAGCATGAATCACAAATATAACTCATAGCTCCACACCCAAGAGTGAAGAATGAAGATTGATTGATATAGAAAAAAAATCTAAAAAAACATTTCAAGCATGGCACGGCTGTTTATGCATTGCGGTGTGGAATGTTTCTTAATGGTGATCGTTTGGAATTTTGCAGGAGGTGGCAAGGACATGGCGCGTAGAGGCTATGCCTACCTTTGTTCTAGTCAAGGGCGGACAGGAGGTGAGTCGCGTGGTTGGGGCTAAGAAGGATGAACTCGAGAGGAAGATCCACATGTTCATCTCATCCTCCTCATCCTAACTTAATACCTGTATTCCCATTGTAGTACCAGGCTCTCGTTTCTCTCAGTGGTAGTGGGCTCCTTTGGTTTGCCCATGTTGGAATTTCCAATTCTCTTTTGAAAGTGCTGCAAAATCCATGTGAAGTGGGAATAAACATGTTTGGGCTAATAAAGCTTCTGAATCTTGGAATAGAAATGTATTTGTCTGTTCGTTTTACTCGATAACTATGAGTCATCTGCATTGATACAGGGGTTCCACAATTGAAGGCATAGCTGGAGTACTTGAGTGATGTGCTTGCAGACTCCTCACTTTTCCCATATCCATCTATTGGACATCTTTTTTCTTACCATGGTCGTGCTAAGAGTTCTAACGGATCAGGCACTCCAAAATTAACATGGCTCGAAGGAACAATGGACTAGTACTCCCGGGGTACCAATTGATGCGGCAGTAGTACAACTAGCGGTAGACATGTCAGCGTAACAAAAGGGACTCAATTCAAGAATTTGTTACCAGCTTGAGAAGATAAAACAAGTATGCATTCTACGCATGAAAGTGTGGCAAACCACAATTGTGATGATGAACCAATTACATGCCTAAAAAACTCTGACACGACTAAAGTTAGGCAGCGCAAAATTAGGCATCAAATCAAACACTCCGTTGGCCTTGCGCGTAACTTTGTCAGGCTGTACACTCCTGCATACAGGCTACAGCACATGCATTGTTCGGAGTGCTTCGTGCAATTCGGTCCATGGGTTTAGCTCGCCGTCGACGAAGCACACCGTTCTGTCCCCGACATAAGGCTGGTCATAGCGCGAAACGGGCTCACGCTTCGCGTCGTTCATCTCGCCGCCGCCGCCGGTGGGGACAAAAGGTCTGCAGGAGGCGTGGCCGACGAAGAACACGTGCCGGCCAGAGTTGCTGACGAGCGGCCATTGGTGAGGGAATTTTGGACTGTATTGGTCCTGTAGCGCACCGTAATTTCTAAACTAGTCTCTTTAGTATCAAAATTCTATTTTTAACCCTCTTCTAGTACCTGCTGCCGTTCGGGACGGCAGCAACTCACCAAATGATGTCGTCGTTGGTAGCACCAAGTCGCTCTCGTGCCCATTAGCGTGACCAAGGTCTTCCGTGCCAAGCAACAGCAACAGCAGTCTTGCCGTGCCGTCCCACACAGCAGCAAGTCCCCTCCTTCCCCAGCGCACGCAAATCCAAGAGGAGGGAGAAAATACATTTAAGAATATTTTTTGGAGGAATTTTTAAATATAGCAAATGAGCTCAAAAAATTATGAAATTTGTTGTGGAGACTCCCAGCACAGTGGAATTGCCTGTGTAAATTGTTCAGAATTTTATGAGTTACGATATTTTCTGTAAAATTCATTTAAGTATACTATTTGTAGAAATTTTACAGAAAACATCGTAACTCATAAAATTCTGAAAAATTTACACAGGCAATTCAACTGTGCTGGGAGTCTCACAAAAAATTTCATAATTTTTTGAGCTCATTTGATATATTTAAAAATTCCTCCAAGAAATATTCTTAAATGTATTTTCTCTCTCCTCTTGGATTTGCGTGCGCCAGGGAGGAGGGGACTTGTCATTGTAGGACTAAGAAGACTTTGGCTGCTGAACGGCACGGCAAAGAACTTGGTGCTGCCAACGGCGACGGTATTAGATGAGTTCCTGCCATTCCGGACGGCGGTAAGTGCTAGCAGGGGACTAAAAATGAAATTCTGATACTAAAAAGACTAGTTTAGGAATTACGGTGCACTACAGGACCAATACAGTCCAACACTCTTGGTGAGGAGGCACCGTGTCGTGCTCCAACGAGAAGGCCTTGAGCTCACAAGTGTACAAGGTGCCTGGAGGCCAACGAGCGAAACCGAGGTGCCTGCACGCCAGGAGCAGCCTCCCGTCGCACTCGACCAGGTGGCGACGCACCTTGTCGCAGTCGGAGGTCGGACAACTGCTGGGATAGCCTCTTCCGCTTCCGGCCGGCTCGGTATCTCTCACGAAGCGAGAGTTTGGACTCATGGATTGCAAGGACGTGGAGCCGCTCCGCTGCGTCGAGCACGTGCAGGTCTCCATGGTAGAAGATGATGTCCTCGAGCTCGGTCTTCGTGGCCACCGACGTCCATGATGATCCGGCCTCTCCGGGCCGGCACACGGCCAGATTCCAACGGAGAGCAAGCTTCTGGTTCAAGTACAAGTTAGTCATGGCGACGACGACGCAGCTACCCCAGTCAGGGTCCGAGGACAAGACGATCTTGAGGAGCCCTTGCTTCTTCTGCCAGATCGGCTGCGTGACCATGGCCTCGGTGAAAGGATTCAGGGGGAAAGGGCCGTACGGGAGCTTCAGCCGCGGGACGAGCGCGAGCCAGTTGCCGAACGAGCCGATGCCCGCGGCGGCACTCCCCAGGAGGGGGACACGGTAGATGCTGGCGCCCGGGGAATGGGAGCCACGCCAGGCGGCGAGCCACTGCCGGCAGACGGCGTGGAAGCGGGCGCGGTCGACGGAGCTGTTGATATTTGTGATGCGTATGCATGCAATCCAAATTTTTAATATGGTCGAATCTAACTATGTCATATTAGCGGATTAGTTTTCTACTTGAACGCTAAATTTTTTTCACTTTATATACCTCTTATAAGTCATACGGTGAAAATTGACATCTCATTGTAACTCTATGTGTTTTGTAATTACTCCTTATATAGTGATAATCGTCGGTTGATGTCTGTGATTTTTTCCGCAATGGTTTTCTACGTAAAAATTTGTGTCTTTTTTGTTCTTATTTTCTTAATAAGTGGTATAAAAGCACGGAAGATTTTAGGGTTTTGAAAGACAGGGAGAAAAAAAAAGAGATCTATTTTGGCCACCGTCACGTGCAGCGGCGCGTCATCGTCTCGCGTTTTCTTCGGCGCCAGCGTCGTCCAATCGTCGCCTCGCTTCCGCCTCGATCGGTGTGGTCGAGGCCCGTCACGCGTCGGCTTCGGTTCTACGGCGGCAACTCCCTTCGTCGCCTCGGTCCGTGCGTCGTCACGAGTCCAGCACACGTGCGTACGAACAAAGCAGCATCGCAAGAAGTAGCGATCAACAACACAGGTTCCAAGGAAAAATCTTTCTTTAATCTTTAATTAATCACAGAGCAAGGACGTCCTGCTTGTCTGGTTGCTTCACGTGGAGGATCTCCAAGCAAGGTCTGGTCTGGTAGTTTTGGAGATTTTTGCTTCGTCCACCCAATAAGTGCACTATAAGTTTCAAAAATTTTAGATTCATATAGACAGAATGTGTACCAAAGAGGTCGTATTTTTTTTCTAGGTTTACATAGATCAGTACCAACAATTTCAGGATTTATTTCTCATGACGACTTTGAAATATGATCTTCCACTCCTAAGTCGAGCATACGATTTTCGCCGTAGCAAGTCAAGATAAAGGCTGTGCTAGCACAGATGGATTTGGATGATGTGTTGGAAGGATTTGAGAAACAACATATCACATGGACCGCAGATGAGAAACGTAAAGATCGTAAGACTTTATCTCATATTCACCTTCATCTATCAAATAATATTTTGCAGGAGGTTTTGAATAACAAGATAGCTGCTGCATTATGGCTGAAGCTAGAACAAATTTACATGACAAAGGATCTAATCAGTAAGATGCATCTCAAACAGAAGTTGTACTCTCACAAATTGTAAGGAGGATCCGTGCTTGATCATCTTTCGGTGTTTAAGGATATCGTTGCCGACCTAGAGTCGATGAAGGTAAAATATGATGATGAGGATTTGGGCCTTCTTTTAGGCTCTCTGCCTAATTCTTTTTCAAATTTCAGAGATATCATATTATATAGTAGAGATACTCTCACTCTCAATGAAGTTTATGAAGCTTTGCATGCTAAGGAGAAGATGAAACAGATGATACATTCTGAAGATTCAAGTTCGCAAGGAGAAGTCTTGTTTATTCATGGCAGGCAAAAGGAAAAGAACTCAAACAATGGATCTCGAGGCAAAAGTTCGAATGGCTACAAGAACCGGTCGAAATTAAGAGGCAGGTACAAGTCGTGCCAATATTGCAAGAAAAGTGGGCACGACATCTCTGAATGTTGGAAGCTGCAGAATAAAGAAAAGAGAACTGGCTATTATAAGTCAAAAGGTAAACCAGATGACGAAGGTAAAGCCTCTCTTGCTGCTGATGATAGTTTTGATGGAGAAGTTCTTGTTGCCTTTACTGGATGTGCTAAGATCAATGATGAATGGATTCTTGATTTCGCCTGTACCTTTCATATGTGTCCTAATAAGGATTGGTTTGCCACCTATGAACCTGTTGAAGGTGATACTATGTTGATGGATAATAACTCATCTTATCAGGTTGTAGAAATTGGTTCAGTTCAGATCAAAATGTTTGATGGCAGTGTCAGAACTTTGACAGATGCGAGGCACATTCCAGATTTGAAAAGGAACCTCATCTCTTTGAGTACTCTTGATGCTAAAGGGTACAAGTATTCTGGTGAAGGCAGAGTTTTGAAGGTATCAAAATGCTCTCTTGTTGTGATGAAAGCTGATATTAAATCCGCCAATCTGTACTATCTGCGAGGTACTACAATATTAGGTAATGTTGCTGTAATTTCAAGTTCATTATCTGATTCTGATGCTACTTGTCGGTATTTTAGAACCGATCTTACATAATGATTGTTTGATTCTGGGGGTCTCTAAGACTCAAATCACATAGAGAGAATGGCACATGGATTTTTATACAGGTTCAATCCTTCTCCAAAGAGAATAACAACCCAACTCCTGTGTGGATATATTGAGTATGCTGGTTACAGATCAAGAGTCAAGTCTAATGTCTTATTCTCCTAATTGCCTCTCTATCCCCTCTCTTGGTGATTCCGCCTTTTATACAGTACTCGAAGTGGGCTGTCGTTTCTCCAGTCCAAGGGTGCCTCAACGCTTGAGATGTTGAAGTCGTTACTAGAGATTATTGCTGGAGTAGTAACATGCCTACATCGCCAGACAGTTATCATCAGGACAGGGAGTTAAATCATGCCATTATTATAGAGAATAACTGTAACATCCCAAAGTTTTGTTACTAAATTAAAATTTTATAAAGTTATTATTTTGTTGGATTTTTTAAAATTTGAAAGTGGTTTTATTGCTTCTCTTGAATTTCTAAAGTTTTAAAAGTCAAAAAATAAAATTTATTAAAGTTTTGAAGTTTTCTTGGATTTAAAGTGAAAAATAAAAATTTAATTGATTTCTAGAATTTTCTGGAATTTTAAAACTTTTCCTTAATTATTTTAAAGCCAAAACAAATTTAATTGCAAAATCTATTACCAAAGTTAAGTTGAAAATATTTTATTTAAGTCCAAAATAACTCTACGAATTTCTGTGAATTTTTCTAGATTTTTTGGATTTTATTTGCTATTTTCTAAAACCTTTTTGATTTAACCGAATTATTTAAAATCGTAAATCAATTAAAACCTTCTTTATTGTTCCTGGGCCGAAACCCTCCTCCTGCCCACTTCTTTTCACACCCACACCGGCCGCTTTCGGCCCATCCGGCCCGCTTTCCCCATTCGTTTCCATGCGCGATCTTGGCCGTGGATTCCGGATCGGACCGCCACCCGCACCCCCTCTTATCTTTCGCTGCCAATGGGCCCGCCCACGCCTCTCTTCCCCTTCCCCGTTTCTTCTTCCTCACGCGCCCGACGCCGCCGCCATTGCTGGCCTTTTGAAGCTCCGGGACGCCCGCGCCAACCGCCCCCGCTTCCCGCGTGCACGTGCGCACGATCCCCACGCTCCACCTCCGCCTTATCCTCCACGATCTCCCTCTCCTTCGAGCCCGGTTCGCCCGTTGCCGCAACCGCCGCCGCCACGTTCACCGTGCACGATCTCCTCCCCTCAACCTCCCCGACCCCTATAAAAGGGAGCACCGGGTGCGCATTCCCTCACTCGTTCCGCTCCCACCACCCACTCCTCTTCTTACCTCTTATTTTCGCCAGATTTCGCCGTTGAAGATTCCCGGCCGAGCGCCCTTTCCCCTTCGATTCCGGCGCCGACACCACCGCCCCCAAGGTCGCCGTTGGCATCATCGACACCGCCTCCTCCTTGTCGTCCCGGTGCGTACCTCACCTTCGCTGGAGACCTTCCGCATCGCCATCGTCGCTGCGAACCCGAACTTGCCGCCGCCGTCGCCCTCATTGCCGCCGTTCCTGTCGCGCCCTTGCGCCACCACGGTGAGCATCGCAAACCCCACACTATCCTGCTTCTGTTGGTGTCCTCGCCGGAGCTTGCCGTGGTGCAGAGCGCCGGTGAGCTCACGGCCGAGCCGCCGCCGGTGCCAAGATGATATGGCCGCGCCATGTATGCGCCACCTCATCAAATCCGCCCATGTGCCTGCCCCGTCACCACTTGCGTGTCGTCCACGTGGAAAGATTTTTAACCGAACGGGAAAATCAGCTGCTGACGTCATAAGTCAATTTTTCTTCAGAAAATTAATTCCAAATTCCAAGAAAATCCTATTATTCATCATTTCATGTGATTTGTAAACTTCCCGGGGTTCGTTTTCCTTCATACGAACTCCGATTTCGTCGATTCAAATTTCTAAATTCATATAAATTCAAGATCTAGCTAACTAAACTAAAATTAGTTAAT
The DNA here is from genome assembly GCA_036346405.1 of Phyllostachys edulis. Taxonomy (NCBI): domain Eukaryota; kingdom Viridiplantae; phylum Streptophyta; class Magnoliopsida; order Poales; family Poaceae; genus Phyllostachys; species Phyllostachys edulis. The sequence goes on from CM070549.1 coordinate 7,333,763, forward strand.
TTGGAGTTCATTTGATTTTTTTTTGAATTTGGCTTATTTTCACGTATAGATTTCGACGACTTCAGAGAGTCAGATTTCGACGCCGTTTGAGAGCAACTAGTCAAGCAAGGCAAGTTACATCTTTGACCATATTTGCACCCATTATTTCAAAGTATTTAAATTCTATTTTAAATTATTACTGCATGCTTATTTCTATTCAATGTAATTTAAATACCTGTTTTAAATTGTAGTTATGCCTAAATCCTTTGTACTGCCAATCTTGATATTGAAATATTCATACCTTGTCACCTTAGATGAAAATCTAGTTTATGCAATAGTATGAACTAGAACACTTTGGAAAAATATATGCTGAGTCATGCTTAGACCAAAAATTGTTCGATTTGGGAATTTTAGCCAAAAATCAATCCATGGCATTGGTGTGTTATAGAAGTTTATAAATGATTTTGAAAAATGAAATAGAATGATGGTTTGTACTTGGGCGAAATGGTTGTTTGGATGGTGCATGTTGATGCAAGGAATCGAGTTATTTTTATGATCGAGCCCCATGGGTTTTATGGAAAGTCGTCCAAGTTAGTTAAGGACTGGTCTTCGAGCTGCATCTTACTAAGCCACATCGTACTACCACATATCCTGAGTGTGGGCGGGACTTGGCTAACTAATTTGCAATATTTCACCGTGGTCGTTCCCTTCAGATGTGGTGGGTAGTCATGTTATGACTTACGTTAGTCCCACTTGGCACAAGAGGGAGCTAGGAACTCTGCGGATTTCTCTCCAAAAGGGGGCGAAACCTTAGCGAGGGGGGACTACGGTGGAATGACGCTTTGTAAACAACCAAATACTCTATTGAAGACTTACTTGTTACTTAAAAACGCGTTTTGTGGATCCCACTGTCTTAAAGGAAAATATTCACCAGATCATTTGTGCAGCCCGACTTCATTATTGATATGATAAATGAGTTAAAACATGTAGGTCACAAAGTTGTACTTCATTATTGATCATCAAGAATCATGCATACTTGTAGCAATTAAAGTCTTAGACACAAGCTCAAGAAATAATTCATTGGAAGACTTGTTTCTTTTTATTAGATTGAGTACTCTCTCTTCTCTTAGTAACAACATAAGAAACAACCTATTGTAGATACTCTTATACACGCGTCGAGAGATTATGTATTAATTCACGGAATATATAGGGACGGCGGCTGACAGGTGCGGGTCTGGGTCTCATTTTTCTCCCGTCTTGCCACTAGGCTGACTATTCTACATGTCTTTTTTTCGCCCTACAATATAGCTCGCCCAACTATAGTACTGCCTTGAGATTGCTGTGTGTGTGTGAGACAGAGAGAGATGCCTTTGAGATTCATGCGTGCCTATATTCTTCTACCCTCTCGAATCTTGACAATAGATCACTGGTGATTGAATGTAAGGATGAGGCCTCGAAGTAGATGGCGGCCAGCTTTGTAAAGAAGTGAGCGCGCGGCACAAACAAAAAGTGCATTGCGTGAAAAAAGGAAACACACAAAACGATACCAAGATGCATTTCTATGTTACTTTTGAGTGTTCCAACACATACCATGCACAAAATTTTCAAAGGATAGGCAAGCCACGAGAGCACGTTAAAGCAATTATCTACTACTAGTTTAGGCTCCAGTTAGTTTTTTTTTATCTAAGAATCCATAAAACCATCACGCAACTATTTGCCTAGGAGTCTTAATTTTAGAGCTCTTTTACGGTACACTCAATTTAATACGGGCTGATCGTTCATTTTATTTGATCCAATGGTTCATATTAGTTATGATTTAGTGGAATCCTGATATAGTATAATTGTAATTATCTATGTAGGGATCACATACCACAAGAGTAATATTTTCAGCCCTCATTGGAAAAGTCCATAATACCCTCACAATTTTTTTTTACAGATACAAAGAAAAATTTATTATACCATTAACAAATCAATGTTCAGATTTGATTTATACTACTATCATATACTACCAGTAGAATGTATGGTAAAATTTCTCTAATTTTACATCGATCGACCATTGGGCAGGCCTCCACGACGTCGTACGTCCACCATGCTGATCGGCCTCATATGACCACATAATTCACGTCCAGTTCATCGTCTTCCTCTTCATGGTCTCCTCGTTGCGTAAATACCGGGCGATGGAGCTCAAGGTTGTCGTTCAAACCGCGTTTGCATGCGGCCGCACAGAACGTGATTTATCTCGTGAACCGCCACCTGCTCTGTGACCTGTTGTTGCTGCCCGTGTTGGTGGAAGTGGAATGTAATATCTCAAAACGCACAAGAGAGGAATTAAAGAGAATGTGGGGGTTTCCTGAAAAAGGGAGAAAACTTGAGCCTTGGGATTTCGGCCCACGGTACCATGGCCCAAGGTGGGCTGGTGCAAATAAAAGAGCTAAGGGGGGCGACAGCCCTGCCCTAGCCGCCACCCCCAGCTCGCGTGCCTCCCCTGCCTGCTGCCGTAGCCACCGTCGCTGCCCTCGACTATCGCGCCATGGTCTTCTTTGCATGCCTTGTCGCTTTGAGTCGCACCACCGCTTCTCAAGATGCATGCATGGTTGCATGACATCTGCCCCTCGCCAGATGGTACCGCTCAAGCATGCCGCCATTGTCAAGTGATGCTTGCTTCTGCTAGCTCACGACAGCTAAGGGGAAAGGAGGCAGGGAAGAAATAAGGAAGAGAGAGAGAAGAGAACATAAAAGAAGAGAAGGAGGCAATTGTGTTGCTGTGGTGTTGCTGCTGCCAAGGAAGAAGCAAAGAGATCAGGAAGAGGAGAGGAGGACAGCAAGGAAGAGAGGAGCAAGGAGAAGGAGAGGAGAAGAAGAAAAGAAAGGAAGGAAGAAGAGAGGAAAAGAGAGCATTCACGGGGTTTCGTGATCGATGTCGTGATCTTTAAGGTTAATCCCTGATAATCCCTAAGTATTGACATGGTTTAGTCACTGTTAATTTTGTAGGTCGTTTTGATTAGGGGAAAATTCGTTTTCAATCTGTCATAGTTCGTCAAGATTAGGTGCAAAACCTTGCGCAGGGGGGGGGTGATTATGGATATTTAGAATTGTATTTAGAGGTCGGTCTTGTCGGTGTTTTAGAACCGATCTTACGTAAAGATTGTTTGATTCGGGGGGTCTCCTAGAATGGAATCACGCAGAGAGATTGACACGGGTATTTTTATACAGGTTCAGGCCTTCTCCAGAGAGAATAACAACCATGCTCCTGTGTGTGTATGGTATTGAGTGTGTTTCGTACAATCGGGAGAAAAGACTAAGGCTTTAGAACCGATCTTACGTAAAGATTGTTTGATTCGGAGGGTCTCCTAGAATGGAATCATGCAGAGAGATTGACACGGGTATTTTTATACAGGTTCAGGCCTTCTCCAGAGAGAATAACAACCCTACTCCCGTGTGTGTATGGTATTGAGTGTGTTTCGCATAATCGGGAGAAAAGACTAAGGCTATTACGAAAGATAGTGTCCGACTATCTTCCCGATTGCTTGTTGTCCCTCCGACGCCTTTTCCTCTCTCGATTCTTTGCCTTTATATAGTCGTGAAGGAATAGCCATTTTCCCCGGTGAAGAGGCGCTTTATCAAATCCAAAGAACGCGCATGTTTGCAGAATCTTGGAGTGGTAACCCTTCACGCCACCGCGCTTACTTGTCGAGATAATGGGGTATTACGTGCTATTACTTCAGAGAGTAACAACAGATGTCGATCGCTGGATTCCTTAACCAATTGGACCCATTCGTCTCAGAGGTTTTATTGATCATAAGATAGTCGTGGCTGACCTGGTCGTAGAAGAGCTTACGAATATGAGGTAGTCGTAGAATAACTTACGACTAGATAGTGATCGTAGAAGAACTTACGACCATAAGGTAGTCGTAGCAAGACTTACGACTATGGGGGTGGTCGTAGAAGAACTTACGACCACCTGGTAGGCTTCTCCCTTGTAAATATAAGGGGTATACCTAGAGACCACATGATATCATATTTACCCATAACAAGAATTATAGATAAAAGATAAAATGAGGATTATTAGATCCTCGTCAGGTCTAATTAGAGAAAAGTTATATAATCTCGTTAGCTTTCTAGGAAGGTCTGTGTCGATGATCGAGTCGCCGATCTTACGAAATAAAAGAGGAAAATGTCGCGATATTTCTTGGGAGATAATGTGACTGCTCTTTATTGATATGAACTGGATTTACAGGGGGCACTATACGACCCAGATGGGGATTAATCCTAATTACACTGAATCTCACGCCTACTATGCTAATCAATCAGACTTAATGCACGAATCTAAGGCTGATTGTGTTGCTCTAATCTAATGTTGCTGTCTTGCTTGTCTCAGATCGCCCTTTTGTCTTCTGCGCGCCACCCTTAAATAACTTCCGAAGAGGTAGCAAGCATTCTCAAGAAGGCGCCCTGGTGAAGTTGCCAGGATCGGTCGGAGCGAGGCATCGCTTGATAATGTGTCAATCGCTTCATGATTAAGTGTCATGAGACACCCAACCGTATGGTGGTTGTTGCCAGTGTCTCAGGATTATATAATACAGCACATGTTCCATTCAACACACGGTTAAGATACCAGTTCGTAGCTCTTCCGAGCAGCTACTTGATCAGAGACTAGGCACAGGACCTTGTCCGACCAGGGTACCCATTATGTAACCTCTGAAATCGTTACGACTAGTGAGGTCGTTAGCCTTAGGGGTTACGACCATGGAGACATATGATTTTTTATTATGTATCAAAATAATACATAGAGGTTTTAATCCTCGTCAGCTAGCCCCCGAACTTTAAGTGAACAGGTTGTGTGAACACTTTCTTCCGACGAAGTCGTATCGGGCATACCTTATTTAATGCTGTGACATACGAAGTGGTCCATGTTCACTTTAAAGTTGAGAACTTGCATTGGGAACTAAAGAGTTTTTCTGTCCATTAGACAATAATGTTTTGTCTGTTGGACTTTAGATTACTCTCAATTGCAGTTAAAGATCTAAAGCTATAAAATCCCCATTGCTGGGCTTTAGAGCTCTTACGCTTTCAGATCTTCCTTTAATCCCCTTCAGTTCCTTGCTAAGAAAACCTTTCCGACCTCTAATTGTCTTCCCGACCTCAAAGCCCCCTCCGACCACTATTCACCCCTTTGAGAATTTTCACCATATCGGAGCAAATCACAAAGTGGACGGCTTCATATCTGAATGAAAAGAAGCTTGAGGCGCTGGAGAAGATCGGAATGCTCCTGGACAGGAATCTGATCAGGTGGAGGTCAGCGGCCGGAGAGCACTTTTCGAGCCGCGAAGATGGGGAAATCCCAGTTTTCCTCGCCTACATCGAGTGCAGATTGAGGGTTCCGGTGCACAAATTCCTCCCTCGCGTTCTAGAGTACTACGGGGTGGAGTTGGCGAATCTAGCTCTGAATTCCATCGCCAACATTAGTATCTTCGCCAACCTGTGTGAGGCGTACCTGAGAGTGCGACCAAACTTGAAGCTCTTCAGGTATTTCTATCGGATGGCGATGTCAGGGAGATCCACGGCGGCTCTTGGAGAATGCACGCCGTGCCTTCACGACGGGAAGGCCGATGAGTACATCCAAATGTACTCGAAGTCCTCGTGGTCGTCATGGAAAAAGAACTGGTTTTACATGACGGTTACGAGGGATGATGGTCTCTACTTCGCCGGACTTAGGATGAACGAGAATCCTAAATGGAGGGGGACCGTGGGGAAGACAGGGATGGTCGGAAGATGTGTGGATGCCATTCGAGATATGAGGAGCAAGGGCTTGACTTCCTGGCATGTGGTGAGAGATTTCACCAAACGCCGAATTAGTCCTTTGAAGCTCCGGACTCAATCCCTGCTCTAGTCTATTGGTCGTGATGAAGCTATCACGAATTCACGAGATGGTAAGTCTTTGGAAGAAGCTCCGACCATTATAAATTATTACTTGATTATCGTAAAACCTTAAAATCTGCTTTGTCTCCCTATTTTTCTTTTTTAAAGCACTTTTTGCTGAGGAAATCAGAGAGCAGATCAAGATGATCTGCGCTGGGGAGCCTAGTGAGAAGGCTGCATTCCTCGACATCTTGGCGGTTGTCTCTGTTGAAGAGAGACTGGCAAGACTTAAGGTAGATAATCAATTGTCCTTTATCACATATACATATCATCCGATCAGTTTATTGATCTTGCTCTAATTTTGTAGGCGGTCGGACTGAAAGTCATACAATCCGGTGAGGATCGTAATCCTACTGTGGTTCCAACCGATTCGTGCCCAGAGGCATTGGAAGAAGATGATTCTCCCGAGGCAATAGAGCATTTGAAAGAATATATATATACTCTAGATAAAAATTTCATCACCTAACCAAACTTATTTTTTGATTTAGGTGGAAAAGACTGAAGGCCCGCAGAGCAAAGCTGCGGAAGTCGTAGACCCCAGAATGGTCGTTCACGACCTAATAGTTGTTACTGAAACAACTGATCTGGAGGTTGATGAAACCACAGCCTCCGACCCGATGGTCAGAAATGCTACCCTCGATCAGTTGGTCGAGGATATTTCTTCCGACCTCATGTTGGAGGATGTGAGGAATAACCAACCGCATCAAATTTCAGAGCCGGTGAAATTGGTTGAGAAGAAAAGGAAGGCTAGCGGTACGGAATTTATTCTACCGCGTTTCAAAGTCAAAACCAAAAAATCAACTAGGTATGTACAAATAAAAAAGTCGTATGAGTGCATACCTTTAATAGTTTTTGATGATGTGGAGTTTTGAGCTTCATTTCTTTGTTTTGTATAGGTCTTTTGGCGTTCCGGTCGTTTCCGACCAGAATGTTCCAGAGGATCAGGCACCCGTGGAAGTCCTCATCCAAAGCACTTCTCAGGACAAAGTTCCTGAGGATAACGTGGTCGAGGAAGCCCCCGAGCAAGTGTCGGTGCGGCGATGCTCAGATCCATTGGTGATCCTAACTCCTTTTGGCGAAGGTAGATGCCCTAAAGGCCCTCAACAGGTCCCGACAATTGTTGGTAATCCCTCTCAACCTAACAAGTTCCCTTTTCACCCCCGATTTATCGAGGATAAGGAGCTTGACGAGGCATGGGGAAGAATATCAGACCATCAAATCAAGATAGGTCCTGATACCAATTTTGCCGATTATAGTGACGTGGCAATCCGGGTATATCTCGACCGCCATAGCTTCTCTTAAAAGTTTATAGGAAACTTAAATAAAAATGCTATTTATGTAGCACATGGTCGAGAATTTTGTCAGGATCGAGGACCGACCCAAATAATAAAACTTCTGGAGCAAAAACACTCTGAATTGGAAAGTAAGAACTTTCTTCTTAACATTTCTCCTTCTTCAATACTTTGTTGTTCTTTAATTATTCTCCCTTATCATATTCGATAGATTTGAAGAAAATAAAAGAAGAGGTTATGGCTGAGAAAGCCAGAATAACCCAGCTTGAGGAAGAAAATCAAAGAGGACCTGCCGATCGCTAAGGCGATTTACCGCACATAAACTCTTGAAAAGAGGATTGAAGGTAATTTGATCGTAGACTTGACTTATTAACCCCTCTAATCATTTTTACTTACTACTTGTTTTACTCGTATAGAGCAAACTCAAGCGTTGAATAGAGCAAAGAAGGCTGTAGAATTTGAGCAGTATAAGGAGGTGGCTCTTGTGCAAAGTCTTGATGAAAAGATCCATGCACTGAACAAGATGATCTTTGATATGGGATCAGGATCAAGTCCGCACCCCTTAAGATATCCAACAGAGAAAATGACCTACTTGGGCCAACTTCTAGAAGATCTCAAGGGTCTGCTCAAGACTACTCGAGAGAACTATACCTGCACTATGAAAGAAGGCGAAGCTAGTGGAGTTAGTTTTGCATTGGCAAACTCAAGGCTTCGACCCTTCCATCGATCTCCAAGCCGTTGAAGAAGACTTCAATCGCTGTTCAAGATGCAAATAGGCTTCTCGAGGAAACGAAACCTCTCGGAAACAAAGTTGCCGAGGAAATGGAAGTTGATCTCCATCAAGCAAAGAATTAGTCCGAGATATCCAAGAGTAGGACATTGTAATATAAGAATTATGAAATGTATAAAACTTACCTTGATGTCATCAACAAGTCTTTTGTTTATCCTTTTGACTTTTAAAGTACTCAGATATGCCCTAACCCCCGACTGATTTATAGTAGAAGAACTTTACTATTTAATCAGTAAGCCAAAAAAAAGAGAACTTGAAGTCTTACCCATTCTGTTTGTTTTGAAGGCATATACTGATTATATGATAAAATCGATCGTAGTAATACTAGGAAATCAATTTGGTCGGAACCAGTGTATGACTTCGACTAGTTGTATATCTATTTTGTAATAATCGAAACACCAAACAAAGCAGCATATGGTCGGAAAAAGACTTGTGCTAATGAAAAGAGGAAATATACAAAGATGTATTCAATGAATGATAAGCAAGCTTATTTATATATAGTATCCAAAATTGGTCGAAAGAATTGCTAAGAACTGAAGACATGAAAGACACTTCCTGAAACGTGTTCAGAATCAAGTCCGACTAGCAGCAAGGATCATAGGAAAATAACCGTCACTAGGAAGCTCCTTCCAGTGGCCAGGACCACGTGCAAAAAAAGGAGAGACTTAGATTAGGAGGCTTTCTGTGTCCCGACCAGTAGCCAAACAAGAGTAGAACGGAATTTTGAAATGATAAAATATAGTCTTCATAGTCTTAAGCATAGGAATTACTATATGAAGTTATTGTTTATTATGCTCTTGTTACTCATATGTTTCTTTGAGAAAAGAGTGTGGTCACACGTGGGAATCATTCAGGGAATGATCACGACTAGGACCCATACAGCGTATGAATTAGAAGTCGTTGCCAAAGAGTAACAGAGATCCTTGTAAAGGATGTCGGAGAGAAGGTTGTCTTCTCCGACTAGTATAAATAACAACTGTAGATGGCCAGAGTATAGGTACAGACATATAAACAATATTGCTCGTCAAAATAAATAAAGGAATGACTAATCTTTATTTAAATAAAAAGAATTGAAAGAAAGTAAAAAATAATTAAACATAGAACTTACGCAATTGATCAATATTCCAAGAATTAGACAAAACTTGACCATCAGACATGGCTAGTCGTACAGAACCTGGTCGGGTGACTTTGACCACAGTGTAAGGACCTTCCCACTTGAGAGAAAGTTTGCTATGATTTGCTTGGTTCTGGATTTTTCTGAGAACCAGATCACCTACAGCGAGGCTGCGAGGTTGCACCTTACGACTATGGTACCTTCACATGGCTTGTTGATAGACCGCTGATCGTACCAGGGCTTGGTTTCGTCGTTCCTCAAGGAAATTGATGTCATCGAGTCATCGTTCATTCTAATCGTTTTAGTTGAAACAATTAGTCTGAGCAGGGCCAAGTTTTAGTTCTGGAGGAAGCATGTCTTCATCACTATAAACTAAGAAGAATGGTGTTTCACCGGTCGCACGACTAGTCGTGGTTCGAATGACCCATAATATAGAAGGGAGTTCTTGAACCCAAGCTCCTGACCATTTGATTAACTAGTCGAACACTCGGCGTTTGATCCCCTGCATAATGATACCATTGGCTCGCTCAACTGCTCCGTTGCTCTGAGGATGAGCAACCGAATGAACCTTGATAACAAGTTTGTTGTAGAATTCTTGGAATTGACCTCTTGAGAATTGGGCACCGTTGTCTGTGATTATATGACTGGGTACACCAAATCGTGTGATCATATTTTTAGTGAGAAACCTCGTAGCAGCCGTCGTTGTTGTTTTAACAACAGGCTCAGCTTCAATCCATTTTGTAAACGTGTCAATCATGACGAAAAGGAATTCGATGCCCCCGGGTACTCTTGGGAAAGGTCCCAGAATGTCCAGTCATCAGGTTGCAAAAGGCCAAAAAAGAAGAATTGTTTGCAAAGCTTGTGCCGGCTGATGTACTTGTCGGCTATGAAACTAACATTGTACGCACTTCATCACGAGCTCTTTTGCATCATGAAGGGCAGTTGGCCAATAGTATCCTTGCCTAAAGGCTTTACCGACCAGTGTTCTGTAGGAATGATGTACTCCACAGACTCCTTCATGGATTTCGGTTAGCAATTTAATGCCATCTATTTGAGATATGCATCTCATCAACACTCCGTGAGATCCTCGCTTATCCAAGGTACTTTTGATCAGAGTGTATGATTTGGCTTTTCGTGCTAGACGATCAGCCTCTACATTATCTTCTGGAATTATGTCATACTGAAGATAATTATAGATCGATGTCATCCAATCTCTACCCTGTTCGAAACAGCGCCAACCGTCAATGACCTGTGGAGCATCCATGTTCTCACGATCGGTTTGTACGACCTGTAAAGAATCATGTATGTTCTTGGAAGGCTCGACCACCGAGGGTGAATCGAGTTGCTCGAGAAAAACTCCAGGCAGGACGGTCGACCTCGTGGAGGCCATCCATGCCAACTGGTCTGCCAAAAAGTTTTCCTTTCTAGGAATATAATGGATCTAAAAACCGAAGAAGTGCTTTTCGAGTTTTCGTACTTCCGCCAAATAAGATGACATCTTGGTACTTGAGCATTGATATTCTTTCCTTACTTGATTCGCTACTAGTTGAGAATCGCCTTTCACTAGTAATGTCTGTGAATCCCGAGCTTAACGAGTCGCCGAGTCCCGCCAAGAACCTTCAGATTCGCCACATTATTTATAGCAGAAAATTTAATCGATGACGACTTGATGTATTCGCCAAGAGGGATATCAAGACAACTCCACCCGAGTTTTTAGCATCAAGGAGCCGCAAGTACATTATCCACTCGTCGTGGTGTTCATACTCGGGCCCTTGGGTGGGTTCAGGGTTTGTCTATTTGGTAATGAATTCTGCTATTGCCTAGGACTTGATTGTTGTTCGTGAGATGAAATAGAGGTCGAACGTCCCTAGCTCAACCGCCCATTTTGCTATTCGTCCTGATGATTCACTGTTTCCAAGGACTTGATCAAGGGGATACCCGGTTGGTACGACCACTTTGTGAGCTTGGAAGTAATGCCTTAGTTTCCTTGAACCATAAGGAGACCATAGAGCAACTTTTGTACCTGTGGGTACCTTTCCTTTGGTCTATGCAAGACTTCGCTTACGTAATACACTAGTCGTTGGACGTTGTCACGCTCTATGACCAGTACACCGCTAACAGTCTGTAGCGTTGCAGCCACGTAAATTAACAATGTTTCTCCCGATCTTGGAGAGACTAAGACCGGGGTACTTGTAAGGTACTTTTTAAGATCTTCAAAGGCATCGCTTACCTCTTTAGTCCACTCAAAACTCCCATATTTCTGAAGAAGCTTAAAGAAAGGCAATCCTTTTTTCCATAACCTTGCTATGAAATGACTCAGCGCTGCCATACAGCCGGTTATTTTTTGGATCTCCTTCGTGGTCGGAGGGCGCATCCAGTCGATGGCTGATATTTTTACTGGATTTGCTTCAATACCTCTAGCCGAGACTAGGAAACCGAGCAGTTTTTCAGCGGAAACTCCGAACACACACTTTTCTAGATTCAACTTGAGGTTATGCCTTCTTAAGTTATTGAAAGTCTCTTGTAGGTCTGGAACGTGATCGCCAACGTTGATGCTCTTTACGACTAGATCATCAACGTAAGCTTCTAGATTCTGACCTATTTGTGGATTAAAGGTTTTTTGCATCAATCTTTGAAAAGTTGCACCAGCATTTTTGAGACCAAACGACATCTTAACAAAGCAGTAAGTGCCGTATGGGGTGATGAAGGAAGTTTTCTCTTCATCTTCTTTACACATATTAATCTGGTGGTACCCTGAATACGCATCTAAAAAACTTAGTAACTCACACCCGGAAGTAGAGTCTACAAGTTGGTCATTGTGTGGAAGGGGAAAATCATTCTTCGAACAAGCTTTATTAAGATCTGTAAAGTCAAAACACATTCACCACTTTCCATTATTTTTCCTAACCATTACAGGATTGGCGAGCCGCTAAGGGTGATTGACTTCACGTATGAATTCAGCCTTGAGGAGCTTGTCAATCTCTGACTAGATTGCCTCCTTCCGATCAGATGCAAAATACCGGAGCTTTTGCTTGATCGGTTTTTTGTCAGGCTGGAGAGCTAGCCTGTGCTCGATCACCTCCCGGGGGACTCCTGGCATGTCGGACGCCTGCCAGGCGAATACGTCCTGATTTGCTTGGAGGAAGGAGACAAGCGACTCTTCCTATTTAGGGTCGAGTCTTGCCCCGACCAGTATCTTTCAGGTAGATGAGTCAGTCTTTCCTGACCCAGGTGGCGACTTGGCGCTGTCCGGAGAAGCGCCCTTGTTGAGTGGTACCTCCTTTGTCTTGTCGGAAGGCTTTGGCGTCATCTTTAGCCTCGAGTGCTTGACCTGCACGGTAGATGGATTAGCCTCTCTGGTTGGAAGTTCGTCGACCAGTTCTAAGGATTTTCGATCACATGCGTAAGCTATTTTCTGATCTCCTCGAACCGTGATGACTCCGTTTGGTCCCGTTATTTTCAAACTTTGATAACCGTAATGCGTGGCTATTAAGAATTTTGCTAAAGCTAGACGACCAAGGATTCCATTGTATTCGGATTCAAAATCCACCGCATCAAACGAAATCCTTTCTGTTCGGAAGTTGCCAGGTCTTCCGAACGTAATTGGTAGGGAATTTTGTCCTATCGGTTTAGCGGTGGAGCTAGTAACTATACCGTGAAAGACATATTTCGCTGGTTTCACCTTTGACTTGGGAACTTGCATCTCTTCTAAAGCTCCCGCAAATAAGATATTTAAAGAACTACCAACATCTATTAAGACTCGATTAACCCTACAGTTATTAATAGTAGGTTGAACAACAATAGGGAACCTACCTGATCGAGTCGAAGGAATGGATCAGTCTTCTTTGCTTAAGGATATTACGGTGTCTGACCACCTTGATGGCTTGATGATGGTTGGAGGCTTGACAAGGTTGACCTCCCGCTCCATGGCCTTCAGATGACACCTGGACTCGTATGAAGAAGACCCACCAAAGATCATGTTGACCGTATATTGTGGCTCCTGGCCATCTTTGTCCTTCTTGGAACTCGTTTCACCGAGTTCCTATATCGTGGGGAGTGGTCCTTTGCCTGCATAGTAATCCTCTAGTTTTTCTGCCAGGCTTGACAGGTGCGTAAGTCCTGCCCTGCCTGCTGGTGAAGTGGACACCACTTCTTGTATGTCTTATACCCTTCGGTTGGAGCTTTTGCTTTGCCTCGACCGGTATAGTCCTTCTTACCCTTCGTAAACTTTTCAGGAATAGCCAGGACTTCTTTATCGTCGGGTCTGTGGTTTTTCTTCTTCTTGAGAGCTTTTTTTTTCTTCTTCTCCGGTTTATCCAAGCTAGGTTGGGGGATTTTATCCTTTCGATCAATGGCCTCACACCACTCAATTGCTTCGCTAGCGGTGGCGTATTTGTCGGCCATGTCGAAAAGTTCGATGGTCATTCGTGGAGGGTTCATTGCTATGTCCTCCGTAAACCGTCGATTCCTTAGACCTGTTTTGACAGCTTGGATGACATATGATTCTGCAACCTCTGGTATTGAGTTACAAACATGGCTGAATCTCTTGATGTATTGACGGAGAGTCTCATCAGAGCCTTGCCGGATTCGGTGGAGGTCATCCTCCTTTTCAGGGCGGTCGTACGTTCCTTGAAAGTTTGCAATTAGAAGGTCGCAAAGTTGCTTCCAAGTGTAGATTGATCCGACCGGTAGGTTGAACAACCACGACCGGGCAAATCCTTGAAGTACTGTGGATAGATAGTTAGCCATTACATTTTCATCACCACTAGCAGCTCTGATGGCAGTGGTATATATTTGGAGAAATTCCAATGGGTTTTGGGTCCCATTGAACTTGTCAAGGTTGGCCAGTCGGAACCTGTTTGGCCAACGTATAGCTTGGAGCCCTGCAGAGAAGGCTCGACAACTTGTAATCGATTCATGGCGCCTTCTTTGAAAAAGTGCTGGATTGTAATCGGCCGGAGACCGGTTTCTAAGGTTAGATTGCCGTATTTCCGGTGTCCCGATCCGGTCGTAGACGCTATTGTGACGTCTTCGACTGCCTGCTTGATTTAAACGATGTCGGAGATCATCTGGCCCAAGCGATTGTTCCTCTCGACGAGGTGAGGGTGTGGTTGCCTGAAACAGCCTTCTCCCCTCGTGACTCCTTGGTCGGAATCGTCGAGGATGCCTTGGTATCGATTGTTCCCCAACACGACCATGCTGCCCTCTATTGAGGGAGGAACGTTGGGATGAAGTCATGGTTTGACTTCCTGAATTCCTCTGTTCTCGGTATGCTTCCGTTCGTTGCATGGTTTGCTGAAGAATCTCCGATACTTGGCCTACAAGTTGTACAAAACCTGGGGTCTCTGCTAGAGCAGGGTTAGAATTATTCAACATATCTTGAACACGTTGTAGGTTTCGTACCGTCACCGAAGGTCTCGAAGGATTCATACTAGTAGTGGGTGTTCGAAGATCTGAACCTTCCCCCAACCTCCTGGTTTGCTCCGTCTGATCAGATACTCTTGGTGGGGTAGAGCCAGGCAAGTTAACTGATGGACGTCGAACTGTTATGTTGCCTCCGAAAGTTGGTGCTTGATGGCATGTATCATTTCTACCAGCACGTGGTGGCGTGGCAGAGTTTGTAGGACCGTGCAAGGCATCTTGATTTGTATCTCCGATCGCATTGATCTCGTGCCTCTAGTAGCGATCTTCCGACGAGCATCCATCGTAACTAATGGAGAGCCTTCCAATGCTTCTGCTAGGAGTTTCCACGACGGAGAGCGGTCGGAGATGAGCACCTCTTGAGGTCTTCTTGGGGGGCTCAGTCTGATACGGCAAACTGCCGATCGTATGCTTAGTCTTATAATCCCCACATGGCCTACGACCAGTGGAGGTTTCATCGACACCGTTACCAGGTGTCGGTTGGCCCCTGGATTCGTCAGAAGCCGTAGGTAAGTACCTTTCAAGCATGATTTCGTCGAGAGTATAGAGATTCTCGGGTTGCGATGCTGAATTTTCATCACCTGTTTTGCTTGTCGGAAGGACCAGGCTTGGAGAAGTCTTTGGCCGTTCCGAACTGGTCGGGATGGCTGATTCCTCTGGAAACGCCACTTGTCGTAGTGGTGTATCCTCATCCATCCGGTCAATATCGCTAACGTTGGCGACGTGCGAACCGGCGGAGGAGGAGGACATGCCATTTTCTTGCATGGCACGGATGCATTCCTCCATGTCGAGGTTGGAGTAGTCTGCCAAGTCGAACCAATTCTCTTTATCCCAAACTCCGGCCATAGCCGCACGAACGATTATGAGGAATGGACGAGGATTTGACGAGCGAAAAGTTTCTTCAGGAGATTTGCGTCTTCTTCCCCACGGACGGCGCCAGCTGTCGACGATCGAGTTGCCGATCTTACGAAATAAAAGAGGAAAATGACGCGATATTTCCTGGGAGATAATGGAACTGCTCTTTATTGATATGAACTGGATTTACAGGGGGTGCTTTACGACCCGGATGGGGACTAATCCTAATTACACTGAATCTCGCACCTGCTATGCTAATCAATCAGACTTAAAGCACGAATCTAAGGCTGATTGTGTTGCTCTAATCTGATATTGCTGTCTTGCTTGTTTCAGATCGCCCTTTTGTCTTCTGCACTCCACCCTTAAATAACTTCTGAAGATGTGGCAGTTACTCCTGGAGAAGGCGTCCCTGGTGAAGCATTGCGACTGGTCGGAGCAAGGCGTCAGTTGATAATGTGTCAACTGCTCTGTGGTTAAGTGTCTGTGAGACACCCAACCGTATGGTGGTTGTTGTTAGTGTCTTAGGATTATATAACATCACGTGGTTTGGAATATACAACACGTGTTCCATTCATCACACGGTTAAGATACTATTTCGTAGCTCTTCCGAGCAGCTACCTGGTTGGAAACTAGGCACATGACCTTGTCCGACCAAGATACCCATTATGTAACATCTGGAATCCTTACGATCAGTGAGGTTGTTAGCCTTAGGGGTTACGACCATGAAGACGTATGGTCTTTTATTATGTATTAAAATAATACATAGAGGTTTTAATCCTCGTCAGTCTGGAACACTAGAATTAGAGTAGTGAGCGAAAAGATACGGTCTCGGAAAGGTCGTTGTCCATATTTTGGACGTAGCTGGCAAACGTAGTAGATTGTAAAATTATTTTATGGTGATAACTTGAATAATGTGGAAATTTTTGTGTAGTTTAAAACTATGTAATCCATTCGGTTAAAAAAAATTACCTAAAAAGTGAGCGATCGGACGAGCAAATACCGCTAGCTTCTCTCCTCCCATCTACTCATCTATGCTTCTCTCCCTTCTTTCTTTTCTTTTTGAATAAACGTGAGTTCTGTCAGAATTTTGGGGTCTTTAATAGGGTAGATTGTGTAGCTATTTGCAATGACTATAGGGACTTACGGGATCTCCGTTGCCATTTGAAATTACGATTTTCTAAAAAATTTAGGGTCAATTCAAATTGCGACAATAGCCTAGTTTTGTAAACAAATTTGGACTATTTATTTTTGTAAATTTTTTAAAAAACAATATTACTTAAAAAAAAAAATTCGTGGTCTAGCTAGCTCGTGCTTCTGTCCGTGATGCCGAGCTGGTATTTTAGTGCACCATTCCTTGGCCGGCCTCCCTCGCCTCCCTCTCAGCCATTTACTTCTCCGATGTTATAGTAGCAGCTGGGACCGTATCACTCCGTCTACTCCAACCCCGTGCATTGGGCGGATTGATTGCGTCAAGAACAAAGTCTACCGTGAGAGTCTTCCGGATCCGTTTCGTTAGCATTATGGTTGGTAGACTAGTTAATCCGGATTGAAATGTTCTCTTCTTAAATACGTTGGGTAGAGAATAAGTCCGATGACATGATGACATCAAAAGAGATCCTGGAGAGAACAATTTTCCTAGCATTATGACAGCAGGAAGCTCGCCTTCATCAAGGACAATTCCTGTTGCGGCCATGCATCGGTGCGTATAGCATCCCGCAAGGACGCAAGAAAGAAATCCGAGCTCAACAACGACCGTCTTGCGAAGCATCGACATCCCCAGCTCGTGGCATCCTAACATGTAGTATTATGGTACGTATAAGGATATAGATAATTGTTGTCTATAGTATTTTTTTATGTCATATATAGACAACATTAAAGACAGTTTCTATAATGTGTTGTCTATTTACAGGTCTCTATAGACAGCTCTGTCATATACAATGTCTCTTATTTCTCGTGTTAAAGTCGACTACTACATAAGAGATATCTTAATTCTTTATGCTCCCTCTCTCATCCACATTATCTCATATACTACGTAGCAAGATTTATAGACATCTAACTTTACACTATTGTCCATGCTCAGCACCTAGAGAAATGTTTGAGAAAAAAACAATGATAAAATCCTCGTGTCTAAGGACATTAATTACAAGATGTCACATAAAACACATCAAAAGCCCATAATATATGGAGTAATTGTCGGACCATCTTCAATGTTGTGTTTTAGTTAGTTTAAATGAGGAAAGATAAGGTATTGAATCGATTTAATATATTGGAAGGGTCGATTCCAACAAAAAAAAATACATGAAACTAGACTCTACTTAAGAGTCAATTCAAAGCATTAAACAACTACATAGGAGAGAGTGCGGCTGAGAGGATATTATTATTTTTGTGGTTTTTAATGTAACGTAGGGTCCTAATTATTAGTAGAAATCGGTTCAATACATTAGAGAAAAACAAACTTGATTTCTAAAATATTTACGTGGTATAATTTTAAATCGACATTAGTTCAATACACTAAAGATGTTCTCATGCCTTAGGTTCGCACTTCACACCTACACCAACTACCTGTGACTAATTAAGCACGGATTATGCAAACCAAGGGCTACAAAGTTCACAAAAAGGAAGGCAAAGAGCCACGGGGAAAATCGAGGACTTAAAGCCACAGCTCCAACGCAACAATCACCAGATTCAAGGTGCTATCTTTTACTCCGTCGAGTTCACCGAAATAAATCGTTTTGAGTATTAATACGCTCACCAAAATACAATTTTTATCAGTAATTATTATCACAATATATTTGCAAAACTTAATAATATTATAATATTATAAAAGTACATTTGAGACAAATCTAAACATATAATTTTTATGCATTTAATCTAGATATTTTAAAAGATATCGATAAGCCAAAATTTTCAAAGTATAATGGTACGCATTCCAAAACGACCTTTTTTTTACTGGAGGAAGTAATAGATTGCAAAGTCCAGTATATTAGTTTATCGAGTATTCCATAAAGCTGGTTTATAAGTATGTATTTATATGTTATAGGCCTTTCTATGCAGTCTCTATAACATATAGATCTGTTTAGTTTCGAACTTAATATATGGAACCATTGATTTGTATTGTTCTTATGCCGTCATGTGCAGTTTGAGCAAACTGAGCAAAACATTAATTAACCTTATGTGCGCACTCCTAGTGCTAAAGTTTTGGATCCGCCATTGTTGGGAAGGGACCGAACGGGATTCCGCTCCCTAGTGTTTGTATTTTTGTTGAATGATTTTAACAAGCTTAAAACTTTTTTTTTGACAAAAATCTATACAGTCATAATATGACTTATGAAGGTAAAGCCGTAAAGGGGTTACTATGTTAGTACTAATTACTACCATAAGAATCTTGTTCCTCTGAAAATCAAAAATCAATTAAAAACCCAAAATCTCCTTTTGGACCGAAATCCATCTTCCCCGGCCCATTTCCCCTTTTTCGCGTTCAGCCCACTCTCTCCACCAGCCCACCCGGTCTCCTTCCTCTCTCCTCTCACCGCCATGCGGGGCCCCACCGGTCAGCCCCTTCTTCCTCCTTCCTTTCTTCTTCCTCCGCACCCAACCACCATGAGCGCCCGGCCAAAGCTCCTCAACGTCGCGATTTTCTCCCCGTTTCTCATGCATTCCGTGCACATTCATTTCCCGTGTCATGACGCATCCATTCCGCCCATTAACCCCTTCCATAAACACCCTAACGCTGCAAATCTTGTCGCCGTTCTGGTTTGACCTCCGCACGCGATCTCCCTCCCCGAGCACCCCATTGCCCTATAAAAGGGAGCAACGGGTGACCCTCGTCCTCCTCATCCTCCACCCTGGAGTTCATCTCCTCTCCCTATCTCTCCTCGCCGAAATCCACGTTTTCCCCTGCCAGCCACAAGCTTCTCCACCGCCGATTGCTCCGCCGTCTTCGTCACCACCCTCGGCTTCACAGCTTCGCGTTCCACCCCGTGCTCTCCTCCTCATCACTGGAGCATCGCTGAAGCCACCGCGCCGTTGTCAACCGAATCTCACCGCTGTTTCTCTCCTCGTCGCCAACCATCCTTGTGCGCCTAGCCACCACGAAGGTGAGCATCGCCCTCCCATCGTCTCCTTTTTCTTTCCCGCACCTTGCCGTCGGTCGCCATGGTGCGTAGTGCTGGCGACCATGGGTCCCCGTGCACCGCCACCGCTGTCGTGCCACGTGGCCGCCACGTCGGGCCACATGTGCGCCACCGCACAAGCCACCTTAGCACTCGTGTCCGCATGGCCGCCCACGTGTCATGCATGCGTGGCATCGCCACTGTGCCATGCGCCCAGTCCACCGTGGACCGACATAATTCCATGGACCCAATCCACAGATATGAGGCCTACCTGTCATTGACTCACTTTGATTTTTCTTAACAAAAACAATTCGATCGAAATTCATTTCCCTTTCGCTGACATCATCATGACGTAATAAATAGATTTTTCTTTAGAAAAATAATTCCATAAATTCAGAATTTTCCATCTCTATCATTTAATGTGAATTTGAAATTTCTAAATTCATATAAATTCAATATCTACCTCCTAGAACCTAAATTATTTAATTTAGAGTTCGTTTGAGTTTCGTTTGAATTTGGTGTGTTTTCGCGTATAGATTTCGACGACTTCGGAGAGCTAGATTTCTATGCCGTTTTAGAACAACAATTATTTGAGCAAGACAAGCTACATCCTTTGATCATGTTTGATCCTAACATTTCAAATTATTTAAATTTTGTTTTAAATTATTATTGCATGCTTATTTCTATTCAATGTAATTTAAATACATGTTTTTTAATTATAGTTAATCTCAATACATTTGTATGCCCAAATTTTGACATTGAAATATCCATACCTGGTCACCTTAGATAAAATCTAATTAGTACAATAGTATGAACTAGAATATTTTGGGAAAAATTAAGCTTATCCATGCTTAGACCTGAAATATTTGATTTAGGAATTTACAGCCAAAAATCAAAAGTAATTTAAATTGTATCCATAGCATTGGTGTGTCATGGAAGTTTATAAATGACTTTTTTTAAAAAATAGTTTGGACTTAGACGAAATAGATAGTTAGTGTGTGCAGTTTATGCACAAGCTCAATTCAGTGAATGGTTGAGGTCCAGGGGTTACTTTGGAAGTCACACAAGTTAGTTAAGGACCAGTATTCAAGCCTTATCTTGCAAAGCTCCACCGTACTACTATAAGTCTGGAACGGAACAAACTGAGCTAAATAATTTGCAACGATCCACTATTAGTTGTGTCATTTCGATGAGCACCAGCTTCCTCTGCGTGAACCAATAAGTCTGGGCGCGCGGGCTTTCATCTCCTCATGCGCGTACGGCTCCCACTGCAGCTGTCCGTCATTGATCTGATCAAAGGCCTTCGAGGAGTACTCGTAAACGTTGCACACCTGGAGGATACCCTCTCATGTACATCCCATGTACGTACGTGCTCTCGGCCGTATCCATTCAGAACGGACTCGACTCGTGCGTTGGAAGGAGCGGGTTCTTTGTGCTTTCCGATTTCCGTTGTTTCCTTGACATTGTTATGACAGTGGACCTTGTTGTAAACCTTAAAATTCCCACCAGAGTTTCTGGAATCCTATTCTGTTACGTACGTACTATTATATTGCCGGACTCCACCTGTCGATTGAAATATGCGTAGTAAAATCAACGATGGAATTAAATGGATTGACCAAACGGTCTCGCGTAAGATAAAACTATGTGAGGGTGTCCTTCGGTCCGTCAAGAAGTCACTGAATGCCAAATGATGTTATGACTCCCCATCAAAGTCTAGCTGTAAAATTCTCTCTTTCTCTCTCTCCTTATCTACGTAATAAACTGTTGACTTATAATTCTTCGCGATTGTTATGAAAGGATCTCTCTCAGATCCTCTTTATTATTATTATTTTTTCCTTAAGTCTGCTCTTCCGCACACATTAATTTTATCTGCTAACTCTTATGGTTTATCTGGGAATTGAGAGATGATTATCTGTTTAAAAAGAAAGAATGTTATATAAATTCTCTTATTTTCCAAGTCAAAGCTGCTCAAGCTACACAGTACGGTGATACTGAGCAAAATGGCATTCTGAATCTGTCAATGCCTGACCACCATGTTAATAATCTTCATTGTATAACTACCCAAGCTGGTCTAGCTGGGGATTTTACTTTCAAATGCTACACCGATGCAGTGGTGCTTCCTACAAGGACTCGAACCAAATAGGCTTGGGAGTACATCTTCAGGCAAATGATACATTTTGCAACTTCACAATCCAAGTACAGGCTACTGTTGCCTAGGCTTGCTCTCCCCTACATGCAGAGGCTTTAGGCCTCCTGCTGGGAGTACACATCGTTGCTTCTTTGCAGTGGACTGGAGGCTGTTTCATCTCCGACAACAAGAAGATCATGGGATATTTACATACCCAGGGAGAGCCGACATGTGAATAGAGGATCACGCCAACTATACTGGAGATCAAACAAGACAATGTTGCTTGAATGCTATATTTATCCATCAGCCAAGGCCCAAGGGAACTAACATCTCAAAAAAAAAAAACAAGGGAACTAACTAGACCAGGTAGATGATATTCTAGCAAAAGGGGCAATTCAACAGCACAACAATGTAATATCCTCTCTTGCAGCAACCCATCTCACCAAGGAGACTGTCCAATTCTCCAAAGATGTAATATGCCCTCTTGGGCAACCATCTGTAAACTCTCTTGCATGTGAATGAAATCAATTGCCTTTTAAAAAAAGGATTACAGAACTTCCCCTGATGTTTCACTGAAGCTCCCGAATTCTTTCGGTTCATCGTAGCACAATGGATTAATTCTTTATTTGCTACTGAAAGTCGGTCCGATCCTGAATATGTCATTGGAAAAATGCTCATCCCTTCATTGCCATTCGATCCCAACTTTCATTCCTTATTTGTCACTTCCGTTAGTCTCCTTTAGGGCACCACACCATGAACAGTAAAACATGTCAGTTTTTTCTCTACAAAATAGGAATATTTGATTATTTGCCACTCCAAAGATATGCAATTCAGGATTTGTCACTCTATGTGTCTATGACATATGGGTCCCAGGGCCACATGTCATAGACACATGAGTAACAAATCCTGAATTGCACATCTTTTGACAGTGGCAAATAATCAAATCTACCTAAAAATACCCATCTTACCCCTCACATCTCGACCCACATGTCATCTCTTCCTTCTCCACCATCCACCCTCTCATGCCTCACCAGATGTCAACACTGGTCGTATCTTGCTCCTCCTCCTCCCCATCTCTCTCTCTCTCTCTCTCTCTCTCTCTCCCCCCAAATGCCACTAGATCCTCTGCCCTCCCATCACCGGCCATCGCCCCATCCCTCCAAACACCAAGGTCAATGGCGGACAGCAGGAGCAGTACATGGACGACATGCTCTAGTGAAGACGTCCACGGCGAATAGCGGCTCGTCGGGCACAGCGAAGCTACACATTGAGGAGAGGAGGCAAAGGTGAACTTGATGGTGTGGGCTCGGAACCCAATGGTCGTCGGAGATGGCCGGCAGCAAGGAAACGGTGGCGGCGTAGCCATAGCATACAACGGCGGGGCATGGAGAGGCTTCTCCAGCAAAGGAAAGGGAAGCACGGGATAGAACGCGGCTAGGCGAACTCGACGAAGTATATGTCAAGGGAAGGAACTCACCGGCATCGTGGAATTTTTCAGCGGTGATGGCGCTTGGCTAACGAAGGAGATGACGACCCCGATCTCATCGATGGCGGCGACTTAGATCCAATTACTTTAGTGGAAACGCTGGAGGCTCCTAGGTGTTGGTGATATGCCCTAGAGGCAATCATGAAGATGATGATATCATGTCTATGTTTATGTGTTATTGAATAAGTGTTATTCTGTTCCTTGAATGATTCATTGGTTATGAAGATTAACAAGTATGTGACTTGCTGGTGAAACTCTTTTAACTTATATGATGTCGTTCTAAATGAATCCCTGATCTGATGTCACTGGTCGGAACACTAGTAACTCTATCGACCAGCACATTATATTGATTGATGACCATATTTCACCGGTCATGGATATAGGGATATCGAATCAATAATGTGAACACATGTTAGAGAACATGGGGTTGGATTGACCCATCTTAAGACACTGTTGAGATTGTTATGATTTTATGTGTCATCAGTTGGTCTCAAGCAATGATAATGTATAATCTTTAGACTTGAGATCAGTATGGCACTGTCATCCATCTAAGTTGCAGCTTTGTTTTGTTTGACAGCAATGGAGGGACTGGAAGAGGGGTGCGAGCCGAAAGACTAGGACAACACTAGTACATCCTGTGGTGCTAGCTGGAGCTATACTTCTTTTTGCCAGGTTGCCTACTTGTTAGGGATCATGTTCTTGGTGTCAAGCTTACTTCTGGGCTTCGTTTTGCTGCTGCCATGAAAGTCGATGGCGCATGGTATGACTCCTTTAATTTATTGTCACCGATTTGTGCTTGCTTGTTGATTTCGATGTACTCAAGAAACATGGACGATTTATATGGTTGTTTATTAATTTCTGGTCTATGCATCGTACTAGTAGTTGTGTAGTACTGTCTTACGTGTGGCGATGTCTGTGCTTAATCTGCTTTAGGCCCTTTGCTTCTCCTCTGTTTACTTGTTCTCAGACACTGACGTACATGGCTCATTACCAGCTTAATTGCTTCGATTCAGTTGGGTTGGATCGTAGAACTCTCTTTGCTATATATGTTCTATATATAGGTGGATGGTATCGGATATATTCAGCTATCCGTCTCCGTTAGTTAGTTCAAGGACAAGCGCTACTCACTTGTCAGGTTCTTGTACTATCATGATCATCTCCAGTGGGTTGGTTTGAAGTAAATTTGCTTACGAATCTTTGGTTTGAAGTATGCCATTATCGCCCGCCCGCTCCTTGAATAGTTTCATCGCTAGTCCTCAGCCTCGCCGACTACGCGATGGACTCGGACTGGGGAAACGCGAGCGAACCGAAAGAGAGAAGGAAATAGGAGGTGAGAACGGAAAGACAGGGACTACGAGTCGACGTACGTGGGAGGCGATCCATGCACCCGTACGTCGGTGACCCGACCGTGCCAAGTGGTGCCACGGTTCAATTTAGGATAGCCCTGCTATTTTTATTTTCCTTTAATATTTGTTGGCTTGTTTGGTCCGGATCCGGATCCGAATCGTGTTAGTCGATCTGGTTGGCCGCCGTTATAAGTGAACGGACTGTTGTTTACTTGTGCCAAGCCCAGCTTAATTTAGAGTACGTCGAAATTTCGCCAAGTTCTACGAGAGGCAAAGATCAGATCAACACTGCGTGCACTCAACTTCCCTCTAGGTATGTCCGTCACTACTATAAAAGAGACTATGCTAAATATCTCATCACATACGGTTCATAGAGACCGTCTGTGTTGTAATTATCACAAACGGTTTTACAAGCGCGGTCGTCCATGTTACTAGCGATGGTAAGAACCGTTTGTGATAATTGCATATGCCTCAAACGTTTTTTTAATACGAACCGTCTATGATAATTCACAGACACTTATAACCACAAACCCTCATCACAGATTGTTTGTGGTTAGAAGTGTCTGTGATATGTTTAATGCCACTTCCGCTCGCGCGTGATGCGTCATTTCGTCTCGCGCGTCGATGTTACGATTCTTCTATATCTAGCAGTAACTAAACGAGTTCTTGCTGCAGAAGAGCACGCACGGTATTGAATACATACGCAGCGAGCTAGTACCGTTGCTGCGCCATGGTGAGCACGCGGAGCATGACGGCGAGGACCAAGGCGAGGAGGTCGGCGATCGCCGTCGCTCTTCCTCACGATGTCGTCGTCGACATCGTCGGCCTCGTGGCCGCAAGCTCTTCTCAGCCCATGGCTGACCTCTGCAGCCTACGAGCCACGTATGTATTTATATACCTACAAAAATACATACTATTGTTTGTGATAGCAACCAATCCATACATGCATACATGTTACTATTTTTTATATTATTTTTTAGAGAAACATAACACTAATCTGACTAGCAACAACACCCTTAATTTGGCCTTTTAATTTTCTCTTATGGAGTAATTCGTGTATTAAGATTCTAACGTCTTGAATTGTGTACGTATATTGAAGTTGTAAGGTCATGTACAAGGCGTCCAAGGAGCGCGCCGTGGGGAGACGTGTGGCGCTAGAGCGGGAGAAGGCAATGAAGTGGCTGGACAACGAGCGCTATCTCGCCGTCGTCAACCACCTAGCCGACGCCGGCAACCCAGAGGCATGTTTCATCGTCGGCCTCACACTCGTCTTCGCGCACCAGGACATGCAGCGTGGCCTCGTGTGCCTCGACCGGGCGGCCGTCGCCGGCCACAAGGCCGCGGCCTACGTGCTCGGCCTCCTCCTCTACACGACCGACGAGGCGCGCGACATTGGGAAGTACTACATCAGCCAGGTCGAGGGCGAGCCAGCCGGCGACGGGTGCAAGACGGCAAAGAGAACCAATCGGGAGTGTAGGCGGTGCCGAAGGCTCGCTGCGAACGCGGTACGGGAGGCGACGTGGAAGAAGATGGTCAGGCCGCAAGGTCGTGTTTTCGAGCTGCCGGAGGACGGCCACCGGTGCATGAGCACCGGCTGTGGTGTGACGAAAGGGTGGGGCGACTACGTCATCTTCTGCAACGACGGTTGTAGGATTAGGCATGAGTACGCCAAGTTCTTTGCACAGGTGTTGAACTACTTGTCGTAAAATTAGCGGTTTTAGTAAATATTCAGATATAATTTTAGTAGTAATAATCATAGTTAAAGCATATTTTTAGCAGTATTTAAATAACAAAATTGACATATAAACATGTAATTTCTTCATATCATGTAAACAGAGGATCATTTGTTTAATAGTGTAAAAGGAATCACAATTTCAGCACAATAGCCTTTTGACAAATAGGATCAAAGCCACCGAGTAGAATCGGGCAAGGCACGTGAAATGCGCTATCTCAGAAAACCAATCACTCCGCTGTGCCGCAAATACCAGACGAGGTTGACATATTTTAAAATATAACCGTCTGTGATATGGTCGCATACCACAGATGGTTCTATTATGGAATAGTTTATGATACTTAACACATACAGTTTTTAAAATAGAACCGTCTATGATATGAGACCATATCACGGATGGCTATATTATGGAACCGTTTGTGATATCCCTTTATTAGTAATACCTCGCTAGGATTTGCGCCCTTACTCGTCGCTCGCCCGTTCCCCTCCCGACCACCCCCGACATCGACGCCGCCGCCCAAACCCTCCTCCCCGACGGGTGGCCTCAAGTCGCGCCTTCTCCTGAACCCCGACGCCGACGCCGCCCTTCTTCCCATCGCTGCTGGTTCATGTTGCTCCCCGACGCCACCGGTCCTTGCTGCTCGCCGACGCCGTCGGTCCCTACTGCTCCCCACCACCGCTCTTCACAACCGGGATCTTCTGCGTCTTCCTCGCCACGCCCCACCGCGAGTTCACCCAGATCCTACACCTCCCACGCAGCCTCGCTGACGTTCGCCTCCTCAAGTAAGCCTCCTCGTGACCCTGTCCCCTCCCTCCATAGTCATGTAATCAGAAATCAATCAGTTGAGATGAAGATAGGGGAGATATTGATCCATGGATATTAATCAAAAAAGGTATATGTTGAAATGCACCATGGATACTAATCCAAGAAAAGTATGCACTTTGTTTGTCATAACTCTAAATTTTCTACCATTGATTTATATAACTCTACTGGATTATGGTATAATTAGTAAGTAGCATACTATGGTATAATGTTTATTTTCGTCAAATATTGAGAAAATTAGCTCTGTACCATTGCGACGATGTATAATAGGAAAAATACCAACGAATCTAAGGCTGACAACTAAGCCTGGGACCACATGTTAGTGACACATCGATGATATTTTCCAACTTGAGTGATTTTTGTGATGGTACGGAGTAGTCCACCCTGTCAAATATTCTCCTTTTCTTTTTTTGTTCTTTTCCTTTACTCTTTTTTAGGGTGCTATTCCATATTGGCTCCTCTTACTCATTGGATTGTACTTATATGTGTTTTCTTTCTTAAGTGGATTAGACTGTCATGATATGTTGTCATATTTTTTTTTTTTAAATTGAGTGATAACCTATCCCAAAGGGTATACTTCTTATATCAGAGATATGACACATTTAGAGTCTACTTATAAAAATAAAGGTTGCATATTAGAGTAATAGAATTGAGTCGCCAAGGAGACATTCTCCATGAAAATACGAACTAAAATTTTAGTCATTGAAATCCAGCAAATTTAGTTCTTTGGGTGTGTGTCTTCTATTTGGTTCTATATTTAATATCTTTCAAACAAAATTCTCGATGAAAATACAAACTAGGTATCAACTTCCATACCATTCCACTAAAACTTTCAGAGTTATCAATGTAGTACCAGAAATAATTATATGAAATTATATTTTTTTTGTTGGTATTACTTCTTAGAGTTAGCAAGTAAGCGAGATGGCGCCCGCACAGTCTTCGCCGCTGTCGTCGAATGCGTCTGGCGCTCCGAAGAAAGGGGCCACTACGCGAGATGGCAGAGGAATATCGAAAAGGCCTGAGGGCTAAATGACCATCACACAGGTCACTGTCGTTGGGGTCAGCGGCAGCATTCTGGACCACCTACGGGACACTTAGAAGGGGACAAGTCCCCATCACCACACCAAGCTGGAAGTCTTTGACGAACGTAGAGAGAGACCAGCTGTGGGCTGAAATTTCAGACTCGTTCGAGATCCCAGCAGAAGTCCAGGGACTCGTGCGACGGCAGGCGTTGCTCGCGATGGGAAAAGCGTGGAAGACCTTCAAAAGTACGCTTGTCACGGAGTACGTGAACAAGGATCAGAGGCCCTTCATGAAGTATCATTTCGTGTCGGCGGATATATGGAACGCCTTTGTGCAGATGAAGACGACGGCCGAATTTCAGGAGCAAAGTGCGGCACACAAGGCTATCCAGACATGAAACACTCACCCCCACAAACTTGGCACCGCTGGCTACGCGGATAAATTCCTGCAATGGACGAGGACGCAATCCGGTGGGAGGCCTCCTCGCTATTTGCTGAGATCACAAACGAGCGCGCTCGAAACTGGTTAAGAGCAAGGTCATCAGCCACATCTTCGGGCGCCATCTCTTTCACAAACCCGGCAGACGAGGAAGTGTCCCAGATATGTCGAACTACCTAGTTGTTAATAAGTCCATAACTTCATATGGTCTAAAATATCATGATGGCCTCTTACAGCAAACATTGATTACTGAATCTTCCCAATGCTCCTTCGAAGCAGTCAGGGAGAAGAATATACTATCCACGGCCCTGGGCAACAAGTAGCACCCGGGTCGCACATGAGGCCTTGGGATTTACGTATGAAAGCATCTAGACCCCTAAAAATTGTTTTGGTAATTAATGACAATATGTGAATATGGGACTAACATGTTTATTGAGTGTTTAAAAAGGTTTAGTCCCAATGATGAATATAACAACCTGGAGATGCATGCTAAAGGTCAACATGAAGATCAATATGGTTCAAAGACAAGGTTCAAGTAGTCTAGGATCCTTTTTATATTTACCGGTCTTAGGAGAAAAGGATGGAAGATCGGATTTTAGGTTAAATATCGTACTATTAAGAGGCATCATGACTAGTAGCTTGATAGCATGTTCTTCTGCCATTTGGATCAATCTAGGATCATGCATGAACTCAGAATTTATTTTGAAAGCTAACTTTGCATTTTGTCAGGAAAATCAGTAGTACCGACGTTTTATCAGCGGTACTACCGCACAGCAGTATGATCGGGAATGTGGTACGGTACCACCGCATCCCGGTCGGACTGAGTTTTAGTTGGTAGTACGTATTTTATAAGGTGACACCTTTTTAGCTTGGTTGCTCACCTGGAAAGCGGTAGTACCGGAGCCTTCGTGGCGGAACTACCGCATCGCGGTATGACCACAATTCCTTTGGCGGTACTACCGGTGAACGTTCGGATCGTCCGAACGGGTGATCCAATCGTGCGGTGATAGCGAGTGGTCCGAACGTTCAAACTAATCCAAGCCATCCCCATGGACAGTCCGATCATGTAAACTGGTCTGGTCGCACTTGTGAAGTGGTAGTACCAGAGCCTTCGTGGTGGAACTACCGCTCAGTGGTATGACCGTAATTTACTTGGCGGAACTACCGCAACCCGGTGTAACTGATTTAGTAGCGATACGTTTTTTCTAGTGAGTGCCCTTTTGGACCTCAAGGAAGAGCGGTAGTACCGCCCTTATTTTTCGATATGACTGGAGAGCGGAACTACCGCGTGATCAACGGCGGTAGTACCACTTTGCATTTTCAACGGATAGATCAGAGGCATTAAATGCACCTGCGCTAGCCGTTGCTGTGCAGTTGGAGAGGTGCGGTAATACCGGTCATTGTACGACGGTACTACTGCTTATGCTGAAAAGTTGTGACTTTTGTCTCCAATGGTCGTATTTGTTTGTGAGGGATATAAATACCCCTCCACCAGCTCAAGAACAGACAGAGACTATTTTTAATATCCTTTGAGCCTTGAGCATTCTCTCTACACCTCATATACACTCATTGCATTCATTGTGAGGTTGTTGACCAAAATTCAAATACATTCATTCTAGATTGATCCTTTGCACTTGATTGCTGTCAAGCGAAGATTGTGGTTCTTTACTCTTGGTGTTTGCCAACACATAGACGGCTTGACGGGAGTTCGCACGGTGATCTCTTCAAGAAGATTGTGAAGAGGCATGGTGCCAAGATTGTGAAGTGGTTGCGTGTTCACCATCTCCAGAGCGGAGGAAGGGCAACGATAGTGATCGAGAAAAAGGCTTAATTTGTGGAGCCGGCTTGATTAGTTCAAGCTTTCTCAACGTGGACTAGTGAAGATCGGCAAGTCTTCGATACCATGGGAAAAACTTTATTATCTCATTTGTGGTTTATTCTTGTCTTTACTACTTCCGCATTTACATTTTTAGAAATTTTCTTGTGTAGAATTGCTTAGCTAGAATTGTATCTAGTTTAGACTTAGTCCATAATTGTCTTAAATTGTTAATTAGTCAAAAAGTTTTAAAACCTCCTATTCACCCTCCGTCTAGTCGGTTATCCTTGATCCTACAATGTACCTTGGAGGCAGGGATTCCCACACAATTCCGAGGCATATAGGAGTCGGAAGAGATCCAAGGCCGATCGCGAGGAATGATTGAAAGAGGAGATTCATGCAGAATTTCGAGGACAGATAACATTATTGCAGGAACAAATGAATCAAGTCCTCAACCAATCGCAAGACGCCCCCGTTATTTCGGGAGCCAGTCCCCCTCAACGTCAAAGTAGATGCGTGTCCACGCCACTTTCTAAACATAGCGACGTCCAAGTACCTATCGACGACATTCAGGTAATGTACATCTCTGGAATGCTCCGAAGATAGACCTGTAGGACGCCTTAGCTAATTGTGTATCGTTTTGTAGGAGCCCACGCTTTGCAAGCTCTAAGTGAGACTGGTTGGGTCCATTTCTATTGAGGCTGGGCGGGGGATGACGTTTCCATTCCATGAAAGGATAGTTCTACACGGTGCCCAGCTGGCGCAGGGTTATGCCAAAGTCCAGGTGGACATGATACATGACAATTTCATGGTCGTCCCACTGGAGAAGCCCCCAAACGAAGGCATCATAACACTATTGGATGTCGTGCACACTTTTGTCCAGTGGCCCACGAGGGACATCGCCCTTGACCCTGCAATGCCGTGATCTCCACACGACCATGCCTCTCCAACAGGACCCTCGATGACTCCACCTCAACCTCCACTTCAGAAGGCCGCCGTATCGGTTCCAGTGGAGAAGACGCCGAAGGAACAAGAAAGCATGACATCGTATCGGTTCCTGAGTCGTATCTTGGGAAGATGTATAACAGGCGAGTCGTTAAGGCCAAATCAAAATCGAAGAACATTAAGGCGTCTCCCAAGCCCTGGAAATACTCTCTCGGAAGTCCGTTGGTCCCTGACACAGTATTAGCCCGCGTTGGAATGGGTTGCCAGAGTTTGCATGCCTGATACATGCGAAAGACCAACGAGCAGATGTCAAACTAGCCTACTGGAATCACCGTTAGATACATGAAGAAGCATTTCGTCCACAAGCCGGGCCACTTCATCGTGGGCTTCGAAGACTTATTCGAACTATTCAACCTCGATGCTCTCGACGCCTCACTTCTATGATGCTGGACATTGTTAGCGTGTATAATCAAGTTCTACATTCACGTAATACCGATAAATATCATAAATCATTGCTTATGTAAAGATACATGACACAACAAGCTCGACAATCGCAAGAACCAGTGGGTTTCTTTGACCCACACTTGATCTCTGAGCAATGCATCGCCCAAGACGCATCTTACGTCGAGAATTACATAACGACAGGATTGTTTGCTCAGGGCGACAATGACTACATACTGGTGCTCTACAACCAGAAGTAAGTGCTTCACTACTTGCTATACAAATTACATTTGTACTTTATACGCAACACGAACTTAGGTTTAATGACTATAGCGACATACATGAGTAGGTTCCATTGAATCCTTTTAGTCATTGTACCAAAGTGGAACAAGGTAATATACCTTGATTCCCTACTTAACAAAAATCATGACTTCACCCTTGTGCAAGAAATACTTAACAGATATGCTCATTTCCTCCATACAAAACTCTATTGTAGTATTCCTTCATTTAAAATGGCCGAGGATAACTTTTTGGAATCACGTAGGTCGTTCAACGTCTATCTTGCCAGGGGAGGGACACACAAGAAATTAAGCGCCACATTGCAACACAGGACGCAATTTTCGGTACGCACTACGACACAATAATCCTATATCACACTTCGTAATAATACCTCTCGAACTGACTATACCTCTATGTATAATTCTATTTTTGCAGTGCCACCAGCAACTACAAGACCACATATGTGTATTCTACGTTTGCCGTCATATGCAGCAAATCATGGGTGCTAAGACGAGTGATCTAGAGGTTTGTCAATCTCGCAATAATTATTTCATACTTATCAATTTAAATATATATGCTTACTACTTTACTCC
This sequence comes from Phyllostachys edulis, assembly GCA_036346405.1. NCBI lineage: Eukaryota > Viridiplantae > Streptophyta > Magnoliopsida > Poales > Poaceae > Phyllostachys > Phyllostachys edulis. Next base: position 7,366,295 of record CM070549.1, read on the forward strand.
CAACGATAACATGACAATCGAATCAAGTGCATTCGATCTGGGACGTTCAAGGACGGCTCTCTACCTTCACCAAGACGGATATCATTAACTCCAATGGAGAGTTTCACTCCGTCGACACCACTGAACCACCTTCAAATAACGGGGGAATTAGCTCAGTGACATCGTGTTAGGACGTAATCGGAGGAATGACACTCCGTTCATGACGCACTGGAAAATGACATCGTGAACACCAAAAAATTAGACGAATGACATCGCCGCCAGTTACTTCCGTTTTCAGAATTTTTTAAATATAGAAACTGGGCTTAAAAAATTATCATTTTTTTGTGGAGCCTTCTGACATAGTTTAATTGCTTGTTTATTTTTTTTTCAAAACTTTATATGTTTTGATTTTGCCTTAAAATTTATTTAAATATACTATTTGTAGGAATTTTCTAATATATAAAATGAGGTCCAAACATTATGATTTTTTTCAGTCTCCTTATATAGTGGACTTGATTGTGTAATTTTTTTTAGAATTTTTACAAAATTAATTAATGCAATTCCATAATGTCCTTACATTATGAAATATTAGACTCCTCACATAGTGGACATTATGAAATTGCATTACTTAATTTTGTAAAATTCTGAAAAAAAAACACACAATCAAGTCCACTGTGTAATGAGCCTAAAAAAAATCATAATGTTTGGACCTCATTTTCTATATTATAAAATTCCTACAAACAATATACTTAAATGAATTTTAGAGATAAAATCAAAATGTATAAAGTTTTGAAAAAAAAAATACACAAGCAATTAAACTATGTCGGGAGGTTCTACAAAAAAAAATGATAATCTTTTGAGCTCAGTTTCTATATTTAAAAAATTCTGGAAACGAAGGTAACTAGCGACGATGTCATTTGTCTAATTTTTTTGGTGTTTGCGATGTCATTTTCCAGTGCATCGTGAACGGAATGTCATTCCTCCGATTACGTCCTAACGCGATGTCACTGTGCTAATTTGTCCTCAAATAATTGATTCAATTGTAATTCACTTTGACTTGTAATTCAATTGTAACTCTAGCGATAATACATGAACAATCTTTTGTAATTGATTTTAAGTTATAAATCACTTTGAGTTGTTTAAGTTGTAAACAATTGATTTATCTGTTTTCTATTTGCTTGTTTTCAGATAGCATGACTAGCATTTCCCGAGGTTAGCCGAAAAATAGAAAAAAAGTTAGATATAACAAATTATCACAAACAGTTTTTGGTTGATGCCGTCTGTGAAGGCCTACTATCACAGATGACTACAACCAATAACAGTCTGTGATATGTCCGATATCACAGACGGTTTTTTTACTAACCGTCTGTGATATGTCTCCAATCACAGACGGTTGGTACATATAACCGCCTATGATGGCGAACGTATCACAGACGGTTTTTGGTAGAAGTCGTCTATGATAGTAGGCCTTCACAGACGGTTTATACTACAAAACCGTCTGTGTTGTGACTTATCACAGATGACTCACAAACCGTCTGTGATAACCGTCTGTTAACAGACACATGAATTCAGATGGTTCAGAAACCATCTATGATGATGATTTAGAATCGTCTGTGATGACTTTAGATGGTTCAGAAACCATCTATGATGACGATTTAGAATCGTCTGTGATGACCCTTTCTGTAATAGTGCTTGCTGCGCAAGGTGGCCGTCGCTAGCGCCGCTACGTGGGCGGTGGAGCACTATGGTCCGCGACGCATTGTCGACGCCGTCATCGACGAGCTGATGACGACGACGGCGGAGGGCATCCGGCAGGAGGCGGCTGACACGGAGCTGGAGATGGGGAGCTTCATTGTCATGGTGGTTGGTGGCTCAATCATCGTCTTCGGGCTACGCATGGTGGTTGACCACATCGCCCACCAAGTCGTGTCCAGGAATAGACCTGGGCAGTGGGCCGTGTTGTGCCGGCACAACATGGGCACGATGGGCCACGGGCTAGGACCGGGCCGTGGCGGCCCAACCCGGCCAGCATCTCGTGCCATGCTGGCACAGTACGAGTCGCCTTCGGCAAGCCCAAGCATGACCCAGAGGCACGCCGTGCCATGCTGGGAGGGTCTCGGGCTCTCGGCTTATCGAGGAAGGAAAGAAAGAAGAGGGAAAGTGGGAAAAAGGAGGGAATGAGAAAAAAAAAAAGAGGAGGGAAAAAGTGAGGGAAATAAAAAAAAGATGGGAAATAAAAAACAAAATAAAAATTATTCATAATGCAGCAACACATAAATATTCAAGGGAATTAATAAAAATTATTCATTGTTCGGTATAGTACAAATATAAAGTCGCTGCCTCGTTAAAAATCTTACACCCAGTGTGGGTACCCCTAGTAAAGAAAAGAGTGCAGCAACTACATACACATAGATAGACTAGTTGACGTCGAGATTCTCCAGGTCGGCTATCGCCTCTGTGATCTCCGGATCCTCAAGATGATGTTGCATCCATTCATCTGCGCTCTCCCAGTCTTTGAGGCATGTAAGTGCCTCAACCATCTCAGGTGTGAGAGACGGCTTCCTTGGCTCGATGATCGTCCCCACCGTACTGAAAGTGGCTTCTGATGAGATAGTCGACACCGGAACCACAAGTACATCTCGTGCAAAATGTGACAGCACGAGATAAATACGTTGGTGGTTCTTCCACCACAAGAGGAGGTTGACATCATTGCCATCCACGAAGTCAAGCTCAGTGTCCGCAAATGGTGTGTCGAGGTAGTGGTTGATCTCTACTCTCGGATTCCATTGAGACCTGGTCGGTGCACGAGAGGATGAACTGGATGCTAGGCCTTTTAGCTTCTCCTAGACGTTGGAAGCGCTCACATTGCACTGTCCTTATTGCGTTATTGAAGCAGTTGTTCTCGATTGACTTCTGCTGCCAAACTTTTCATAATACAAATCAAAAACTCGAAAAGCTCGTCATGAATGTGAGTGTAAGCCTAAAAAAATCAAAATCAAATTCCTCCCCAATTCCCTCATAGGCCCCCTTCAGATCTGCTAATTTTCTCCGATGGTCCATAAAGTACCTGATGTCCGTCCTCTATTTCTATGTTGTATTCGATATGCCATATGCAGCCAACACCCTGCACGTCGGCTGCCGGAGCTTTCACCCGTTGCATACACCGTTGCACCGGCCGGTCCAACCCCGACGCCCGGGGTGGAGACGCGGGCATCCTCGAAGCCCTCCGTTTCGTCCACATGTTGATCATCCATACCATAGTCTCTCATGCTCGGGGAGAGTTGGCAAGGATCAATCTCTTACTCTTGCACTTCTTCTAGGGGAGGAGGACTAGGAGTGTGAGGGTGTGCTCTCCTGCCCCGCCCTGCTGTTTTCTTCTTTCCAAACATACTGGAAAACTATTTAGAGAGCAAATAGTGAGTAGAAGAAAATACGGTTGTATGGTGTGGATGTGCGGTGAACAAATGAGGAGGGGGAGAGAATTTATAGGCAAGGCCGCAGTAAGAAGATGTGAACTCTCATATCCCCACAACGGGCTCTCATGCTACATCTTATCACTGCAAAGTGAAAAGTGCAAAGCAAAAGACACTACCACACCCCAACAGCCATCTCCCCCACTGCGGCATTGCCACACCCACACACTGCCACACCCCAATAGCCATCTCCCCATCATGACGCCCACACTACTAAGATCGCTGCCATCGCCCATTGCCTCCGGTCTCCATCGCCCCCCACCCCCCCCATTGTCTTCGGTCTCCATCGCCCCCCACCCCAACGGCCATCTCCCCCAACGGCTCCCTCTCCATCTCCCTTCGATGCTCCCCAGTCCACTCCTCGACGCCTCCCCTCTCCATATCCCCACGCGGCCACGCCTCCCCTCTCCAATGGCCGACCTCCCCTCACCAACGGTCGGCCTCCCCTCTCCATCTCCCTCTCGGCTTCTCCATCTCCCTCAGTCTCTGACTTCTCCATCTCCTCTCCAACGGCGTGTCCGCGCGTACGGGCTCAGGGGGAGGGGAAGAAGCAGCGGGCTGACGGTTGGATCCAGAACGCAAGGCCCGCATCCCCATTCCATAGCCTCCCCTCTCTGGCCACCTCCCTCTCTAGTCTCCACTCCGCAAGGGGCCCATGCGCGAGGTAGCTGATTCCAGATCCAGAAGCGGTGGGTTGGTGATGAGCAAAAAAATTTTGTGTGCGCTTTGCGTTCGGATGTGATTGTGATTTTGTGAATGATTTGGTTTTTGCGTTTGATTTGGGATTAGAGTGGTGGTGCTGTGGTGAATCTGGTGATGAGCAATTTTGTGTGTTAGTGTGTGTGGTTTGTGTTTGCGCTGTGGCCGAGGGCGGTTAGCGGAGAGGCGCGAGTGCTCCTGAAGCCGAGGCGGTGGCCGGTTGGCAGGGATTAAAAAATCAGCGATTTTCGGTCCGATAATCGAATGTATCACCCCCCTGGTTGGCTGTCAAACCGGTTCCGAAATTTGAAATTTGAAATTTGGATGAATTTTGTCCCAAAAAAATCAAATTTGCTTGAATTTTGTTCAATTGATGAATGAGTGAAGTAATACAAGCCCATCTGAAACTTGCTACCATGCTAACTAGCTCAGTTGATGATTTTTGTTCGAATTTGACTTTTTAAAATTTAAAATCTGAAAAATTCAAAAAAAAATTGAAATTTTCGGCCGAAATTAGCCGAAAATTTCCGATTATCTATCAGATCGGGGTCCCGTAAAAATGACCAATAAAAACTCGCGGTTGGTACCGATCGCCGGAAGCGGCAATAGCATACTGCGAGGTGCCACCATGCCGACTTCGTGCCCAAACGTTCCATGCTACCTTTGGGCCCTTCGAGCCCAAACATGCTGTGTTGTGTCACCCGTCGTGCTAAGGAGGCAGATCCAGCATGACCCTAGATATCGTGCCATACTGACACGGCCCTAACAGTGTTCGGACCGTGCCGTGCTTCTACCGTGCCGGAGCAGCCGTGACGTGGGCCAGCCCGAAAAGTCCTGCCCAGCGCCCAGGTCTATCCAGGAACATGAAGCGCTGCTACGCACGCAGCGGTACTCGTGCGCAGCTCGGGAAATCACGTGATCTCGAAGCGATCGCTCCAAGTGATCTGCCCCCGCGCACGTCCGTTGATCGCACCTCAGCGTGCAAGTGCAAGAACAAACCCACATAAGAGGAAATAGGGAGCAATGCACCGGCATCGCGAGTTTGTTGCTGTAGTCAGAATGGCAGAACTCGGGCTTCATCTTTTGTAGATGAGAATATATATACATAGTAACAGCGTACAACGTCGCCTTGTATTCTTCTTGGTATCAGCTCAGGGATTTTTCAATGCAATAAAAACCTACTTGTAACGAAGCTTTATCACCAGTCCTTGGTCGTAACCTGTTCCAATACATACTGGCGTCAGATTGATCAAGAATCTCCTTGAACGATCAGGTTTTGCTCACATAATGATTATTATTATTATATTGAATAAACTCATGAGGAAGCCATTTCGATGATGTCCTGTATCCAGTTGCATCAATATTCGCGCTATAAATATAATGCGTGGCCTGGTTATTACGAGGTTTTTTTTTGTTGCTTATTTGGCACGTTTTTAGACCAAATAGAAAAACTAGCCATGTCGAATGGAATGACCAAAATAGCCGCAAAAGCCAATGTGCCACACAAAATCACCGTAGAAAGTCACCTACCACAAATTGGGACAGCTGCAGGCGGGCTTGATCCTAATTAATGGCAGGCCACCTTATCGTTGTCTAGCTCGCGGATAGTTTCTTTCGATTCATTGGAATTCGGTGATCCAGTTACATGCAATTTAGAGTATCTATAACAATCCACCTCAGCTGTTACTAAGAGGTTGCCACATCAGCTTTTAGATAATTTGGAGGAGAGAAGGTGAAGTTGTTTCTACATGAAGAAACTATCAGATTGTTAATACGAAGACATAAGAAACAACAAAAAAACCCTATTAAAGGCTTAGTTGTTACCTAAACACTTATTTTGTGGGTCCCACTGCCTACCAACAACTTGTAGCAATTAAAGTCTTAGATACAAGCTTAAGAAACAATCCATTGAAATTGTTATTTCTTTTTATTAGATTGAGTACTCTCTTTCCTCTTAGTAACAAATTAAGAAATAAACTATTGTAGATGCTCTTATCCGGCGTTTCTTATTGTGATATCTTTTGGAGGCATAGCCTGTTGTATTTGACTTATAGTTCCGAATGTTCCAGATTGATTGGCGAGGGCGTCGCTCCTGTTCTTAAACAGGCTGCGAACACATAACCTGTTTCACACAGTAGCACCACCCCAAGGCCGAAGTGAAGTTGAATCAAGGAATAAAAGCAAGCCTGTTTCACCATCAACGGGTTTTAATAGTAGTAGCATGAAACATGTTCTTGAATTGTGATGCATAACCGTGTATGCTCACTTGATCAAAGTCCAGCGACGGAGCCAAGGGCCCTCCAGGCCGGGCACTTATCCGGACTTTGGCTCCGCTGCTGGAGGCAGGAGATATCCAACACCTGCATTGTTCCATAGCAATCCCTTGATGACCCGTCTGTTGACACCAAAATCAACACACGGGGTCGCAGAGGACCGAATTGATTCACTTTCGTAGAAGCGCACGACCAGTTTTCAAGCAAACTAGCAAAGAGGGTAACTCTTCAATTACGGCGAAGAACCGGCTGTTTTACAAGCAAGAACAGCAAAGGAAGCTACCTTACCCTAGACCTAGATGCGAAAAGTAGATAAAAGTAGATGCAGGTTGTATTGATCGATTGGTGATTCTTACAATCGGCCGTGACCCTTGTCTATTTAAAGGGCGACAGGCCTTAGCCGTAATAGCTTAGGACTCCTAAACCGAATCAATGTTGCAGATATGATTCGATTATAATCCGAACTGATTTTACAGATATGATTCGGTTATAATATCTAAACCTTCTATACTTGAAATATCTTTCCTTTTCGGCCACGTAAGTTCCCTTAAGGAGCTCCTGGAGGGAGGTCTTGGAGGCTTGGTAAGAAGTCTCCGTGGGAAGTCCACCTAGAGGTCTGGCGAGGGAGGTCTTGGACGTCTTTGATTAAACTGCGCCAAAGCTCTGGGAAGGTCTTGGATGGCCGCGGTGAAATCGCATAGTACTCCTGAGGAGGTCTTGGGCGGCCCTGATTAAGCCACGTGAGCGCCCTTGAGGAGGTCCTTGGCGGCTCGGATGAAGGCGCGCAAGTCCTCCTAGAGAGGACCTGGGCGGCCCTGATTAAGCCACGTGAGCGCCCTTGAGGAGGTCCTGGGCGGCTCGGAAGAAGGCGTGCAAGTCCTCCTGGAGAGGTCCTGGGCGGCCCTGATTAAGCCACGTGAGCGCCCTTGAGGAGGTTCTGAGCGACTCGGATGAAGGCGCACAAGTCCTCCTAGAGAGGTCCTGGGCGGCCCTGATTAAGCTACGTGAGCACCCTTGAGGAGGTCTTGGGCGGCTCGGATGAAGACGCGCAAGTCCTCCTGGAGAGGTCCTGGGCGGCCCTGATTAAGCCACGTGAGCGCCCTTGAGGAGGTCATAGGCGGCATCGGATGAAGGCGCGCAAGTCCTCCTGGAGAGGTCTTGGGTGGCCCTGATTAAGCCACGTGAGTGCCCTTGAGGAGGTCATGGGCGGCTCGGATGAAGGCGCGCAAGTCGTCCTAGAGAGGTCCTGGGCGGCCCTGATTAAGCCACGTGAGCGCCCTTGAGGAGGTCCTGGGCGGCTCGGATGAAGGCGCGCAAGTCCTCCTAGAGAGGTCTTGGCGGCCCTGATTAAGCCACGTGAGCGCCCTTGAGGAGGTCATGGGCGGCTCGGATGAAGGCGCGCAAGTCCTCCTGGAGAGGTCTTGGGTGGCCCTGATTAAGCCACATGAGCACCCTTGAGGAGGTCCTGGGCGGCTCGGATGAAGGCATGCAAGTCCTCCTGGAGAGGTCCTGGGCGGCCCTGATTAAGCCACGTGAGCGCCCTTGAGGAGGTCCTGGGCTGCTCGGATGAAGGCGCGTAAGTCCTCCTGGAGAGGTCCTAGGCGGCCCAGATTAAGCCACGTGAGCGCCCTTGAGGAGGTCCTGGGCGGCTCGGATGAAGGCGCGCAAATCCTCCTGGAGAGGTCTTGGGCGGCCCTGATTAAGCCACGTGAGCGCCCTTGAGGAGGTCATGGGTGGCTCGGATAAAGGCGCGCAAGTCCTCCTAGAGAGGTCTTGGGCGGCCCTGATTAAGCCACGTGAGCGCCCTTGAGGAGGTCCTGGGCGGCTCGGATGAAGGCGCGCAAGTCCTCCTGGAGAGGTCTTGTGCGGCCTTGATTAAGCCACGTGAGCGTCCTTGAGGAGGTCCTGGGCGGCTCGGATGAAAGCGCGCAAATCCTCCTAGAGAGGTCGTGGGCGGCCCTGATTAAGCCACGTGAGCGCCCTTGTGGGGGTCCTGGGCGACTCGGATGAAGACGCGCAAGTCCTCCTGGAGAGGTCCTGGGCGGCCCTGATTAAGCCACGTGAGCGCCCTTGAGGAGGTCATGGGCGGCTCAGATGAAGGCGCGCAAGTTCTCCTGGAGAGGTCCTGGGCGGCCCTGATTAAGCCATGTGAGCGCTCTTGAAGAGGTCCTGGGCGGCTCGGATGAAGGCGTGCAAGTCTTCCTGGAGAGGTCTTGGGCAGCCCTGATTGAGGCACGCTGCGCTCCTGAAGAGGTCTTGAGCGACCCTGCTGGAGGTGCGCAAGTACTCCTGAGGAGGTCTTGAACGGCTGTGATGAAGCTGCCAGAAGCGCCTCCCGAGGAGGTCTTGAGCGGCCCTGATGGAGGTGCGCAAGTACTCTTGAGGAGGTCTTGAACAGCTGTGATGAAGCCGCATATCGCTCCTGAGGAGGTCTTGAGCGGCTCGGATTTTCTCCAGGGGAGGTCTTTAACGGTTGAGATTGAAGCGCACTAGATCCTGGGAGGACCACACTGTTGAGATTGCAACGTTGAACTCCTAGGAGGACCCCGATGATTGGGATGGAGGCACACCGATCTCGTGGAGGTCCGTGGCGCTTTATGAGAACACCCCTTCGCCATTTGTAAAGGCCACCTCCGATCTCCTCAGAGGTCTTTGTGGATGTTTTCTGAACCAATCAGATGTCCCTCGACCTTCCCGAGGTCTTTGAAGCCGATCCGCTTTCCGATTCAAACGAAATGTTAGGTGAACCAGCGGTAGTTTTAAACTCTCACCGTTGAACCAATCAGCCTTGTAATGGCCATCGTAGGTGTCAAATCTTGTCGTCAACATATGCCCCCTGTTTTTTGGTAAAACAAGCATGTTTGCTAAAAACAATAATCTCTTCAATATCACTTCAGATTTATGATTAAACATCGGCCACAAGTACGTTTCTCAGGACAATGATAAACAACTCACCGACCATTTGTGTCTTTTAAGCATCTTGCCAAACACTCGGATAGTATCTTTTCAAATACTTGCCATTAAGAGCTTTAGGCTGCTTTCTTCCCTGTAAACATTGTACCATATAAGAATTTCCAGGAACGATCTCTACCACTTTATATGGTCCTTCCCAATCGGAGACCACTTCCCAAACTTATTATCTTTAGATCTAATAGGTAAAATCGTCTTCCAAACTAAGTCCCCTATTTGAAACGATTTTTCCTTCACTTTCTTATTGTAGGCCTTGGCTACCCTTACCTTATCCTTTTCAATTTCCCTCAAAGCTTTTAACCTCTCATCTGCAACTTCGTCTATCTTATCCATCATCAAGTTATGGTAATCTACGGCCGACAAATCATTCTGCCTGGCCAATCTAAGGGCACCCAGATTCACCTCAATAGGTAGAACGGCCTCTTGTCCATACACTAGTTCAAACGGTGTTACCTTTGTAGCACTATGCTTAGATATACGATGAGCCCATAACGCCTCAGATAACACTTCATGCCACCTCTTAGGATGCTCCTCTATCTTTTTCTTGATGAGCTTAATCAAGGTCTTATTACTTGACTCGGCCTGACCATTGGCCTGAGCATAATAAGGTGAGGAATTAAAGAGTTTGATTCTAAATGACCCATCTATAGTTCGGCGATACAACTCCCCATCAAGCAAAATATACTTTATAGCTTGCCACCGAAGTTTTCTATCAACGTTTTGACTAGGGTTCTCTAAATAACTAATTAGAGGTCTTCTCCGGTCATTAGGTTCGCTAAACTTAATGCTTTCAAAGCATCCTAACGCCATCATGTTGTTTGGCTATGCAAATTATAGCATTTCCCAAAGATCGGTTTTTCTCGTCATGAACAATCTACCTCTTTTAACTTGATAACCGTGATGCTTGTCGTGCTAAATCATTTGCCCTAATATTCTCCTTTCTAGCTTACATGGCTAATAGTAAAATCATCTAAAGTTGCTATTATTTCCAAACATTTCTCCAAATACATATTCAAAGATCCATCAAAGCATTGGTAATTCCTAGAAACTTGTTGCACAACTAATAAAGAATCACCAAATGCCTCTATATTCTTTACACCCATGGACTCTAAAATTTGTAGTCCCAACAAAAGGGCTTCGTACTCGGCTTGATTATTGGTTCAAACATATTCTAGGCGAACCGATGTTTCAGAAACAAGACCTCTAGGTGGAATTAAAACAATGACAACACCCTGTCCCTCTCTACAAGCCGAGCCATCAAAATACAAACTCCATGGGCGAACAGATAGTAGTCAATCAACTCTACTTCATTATCTTTGAAATCGGTGAAATCAGCTACGACTTGGCCCTTCACCGATTTCAAAGATTCGTAAGCCAGATCATATTCTATCAAAGCATAAGCCCACTTTCCGATTCTACCACTTAAAATCGGTACATGCAACATATATTTAATAACATCGGTTTGGCATGCAACAACACAAGTACTAGATAGCAAGTAATGTCTCAACTTGGTACAAGCATAATACAAAGATAGACATAATCTTTCTATAAAACATACCTCGCCTCAGCTCCCAAGAGACGCCGACTCGTAAGTAATCACATACTCCTTACCATCTAAAATTTGTGTCAAAAGCAGCGCCAATAACACCTTCTCAGAAGAATATATAGTCAAACAGGCGCCAATTTTGAGGTGCTCTCAATACGGAGTGTAGACAAATGTCTCTTAATTTCTCAAAAGCTTGTTGTCGTTTCGCCCCAAGTAAACTTGGTTTCTTTCTTTAACCAAGTATAGGAGTGAAAGCACTAACCTTGCCCGACAAATTGATATGAACCTCCTTACGTAATTCACTTTTCCCGTAAACTTTTGCACATCCCTTTTACATCGAGGTGCCTTCACCTTCTTAATAGACTCTATTTTGCTAGGATCTATCTCTATGCCTCTCTCGTATTATAAATCCCAAGAACTTACCGTAATTTACACACCAAAAGCACACTTGAGTGGGTTCATTTTCAAACCATACCGATGCATTCGTTCAAAGGCCAAATGTAAATCGGCTAGGTGGTAATCTATACCATCCGATTTGACCACTATGTCATCAATGTATACCTCTATGATAACACCAAGCAGATCATGAAAGATCAAGTTCATAGCCCTTTGATAAGTAGCACCGGCATTCTTGAGGCCAAAAGTCATAACTACCCATTCAAACAAACCGACGAAACCAGGGCATCGAAAGGCTGTTTTAGACATATCCTCTTCGACCATAAAAATTTGATTATAACCAGCATTGCCATCTAGGAAACTAATTACTCTATGTCCCGAAGCATCATTAATCAACATGTTGGCTATGGGCATAGGATATTCATCTTTAGGAGTGGCTCTATTCAAATCCCTAAAATCAATGCATATCCTCAATTTACCAATATTCTTTTTCTCAACCGGGACAATGTTAGAAATCCATTCAGCATACCGACACGGCCTAATAAACCTAGCCTTCAATAGCCGGTTTATTTCCTCTTTGATCCGATCATATATACTGGAATTAAATCTCCTAGGTGGTTGCTTGTGAGGTCTAAAACCAGCCTTAATCTGCAATCGATGCTCCACTAACTCTCTACCGAGTCCCGCATTTCATGATACTCCCAAGCAAAGCAATCCACATACTCTCTAAGCAATTCTATCACTTTGCTCTTGTATTCAAAGATGCATATTATTGTTTATAAACGCCGCCCAGGAATAGCCCCATCACCTATATCAACCTCCTCTAATGGGTCACCGACGAGAAACCTTGCCCTAACTTTTCCACTTCATCAAAATCATCAATAGATTCACAAATATCGTTCTTGTTTGACCGATATTGCTCGATCTACGTCTTTGCAACCACTCTAAATTATTTTCTTTATTCATTTATAACATCATATTACTAAACCGAGTCATGCGGCCAGCCATGCACATTCTGGTACAAAACCATCTTTGGTAACACTAAGATAGTCATAACTAGAAAGGTCTAGACCACAAACATTTGATGTCACCATGTTGCCAATCAACCGAGGCGCCGCCAACGCGATATAAGCCGACGTGTCCGCTTGAACCACTTCTATGTCATCATCGATCCATTGCACTAAAGTTTGATGCAAAGTAGAAGGAATGCAATGGTTTGCATGTATCCAATCACGACCCAATAAAATATTGTAATTACCTTGCACGTCAACGACGAAGAAAGCCGTAGGTAGGGTCTTGCTCCCAACAAGAAGCTCCATGAAGATGACACCCTTAGCCTCTGCTTGTTCACCCGTGAAACCATTAAGCATCAAATTAGTCTTCAAAAGCTCATTATCTTCTCTCCCACTTCTTGAAGATCAATATGGCATCAAATTCATGGCAAATTTCCACCATCAACTAACATCCTAGAAATCGGCTTACCACTAATATGTCCCTTAACATATAATGGTTTCAAATGTCTGCTCGATTCTTCGGGTTTCTCAAAAATGGCTTCCTGGGGGGCCAAGACATAATTGAGCGACCTCCTCATTGGCAATCCGAAATTCCGAAGGCAATGTGAATACCATATTAATATCCATACCTTCACGAGGCGGAGTATCATTTTTAATCATCGGAGATCCATAATCCAAAGAAGTCATCCTCATCATCACTAGGCGTCTAAACCGTGTCTCAACCGACTTTACCCTCCACTCTTTTGGACAGGCCACATAGGCTTTATTTCATTAAATAGTTCATCTCTCATTTTCTCTGCTTGAGCCTCTCTAAGTTCTTGCGTGCGTGAGTCACGCAACCTTCTCTTTTGTGAATGAGAGAGACCAAGAGGACACCATCGGGCCGCAGCTTTGTCCCAACATCAAAGATGTGTTTCTTTTAAGCTTCTCCACTGTTTCTGGCGTTTCAACATCAATATGCGATGTGGTCTGTTTGATTGTTGTTTGCAATCGCCATCAGAGCTTGGCTCGATGCTCACGGTACCGTAGCTACTGACTTTCTTGTGACCGCCAGATGTGTTCTTTGCTCATGCCCAAACCACATGTTCTTTGTTGTCACAGAACTCCCATTGTTAATACTCGAAACAATGCTAGCCGACCATTTCTACCCCTGAGAAGTCCTGGCCGTCTTCCCCAAAGACCTCCTGGGAGGTCCTATAGGACATCCTGAATGGTCCTAGGGAACATCTATAAAGACCTCCTCCTCGATGGCGGGCCCTTTTCCCCTCGAATTCAAATCTGACTTTTCTATCTCTCAAGCGCTTTTTAGGAGGTCGTGAACGGCTCCGGCGCGCTCGTGGGTGCTCCTAGGAGGTCTTGAGCGGCCTTGATGAGTCCGTGTGAGCGCTCCTGGGGAGGTCTTCGAGGGAGGTCCTGGAGGAGGTCTTGGGGCATCGCGTGTCCCATGTTACCATTATTCTTGACACGATACACCTTCCTCACAGCTTTGTTATCTTTCTTGTTGTAGAACCGACCTCTTTGATCAAAGCGGTCATTATTGGGACGTGATAACCTATTGAACACAGGTCTCCTATGTGTTGTTCACCCCGGATGAAATGGTTTGAAAGGCATTGGAGGTGGCATCTATGGGCCATACCAGCCCCACGGTGGACAAGGAGAAAAATCAAGCAGGAGGAGGTCCCCATGGGGCTGCATTGGTCGCTCAAAAGGGTGATATGGCGCTGCTGCACGGAAGTCTCCTTGATGGTCATCCCGACCGTTAAACCTTTGCTCTATAGGTGATCTTGGTCGCTTAAAATGATTAGGTCGCCCAACATTGTTTCTGCCGACCTTGCTATTTTCATACTTAGTCAGAAGTTCCTTAAATGTGGGCTTGACCTTTCAATCTTTTTGCTAGTCTTGCTTTTGCTTTCATTAACCTTCCAATGATTAACCTCCGTGCTCTTTGGCTTGATCATCTTTGGCTTAACAACCCGTGATAGCCCCGAGTTTGATGTCCTCGCGCCTCTATCTCCTATCATCACGTTCTTGCCTTTTGTAGATCCGGCCCGAGATGGCGAACAAGAACTTTTTGTTCTCAAAATCAATCACATTGACAGAAAAGGATTGTGGTCTAGCTACATTTTCAACTTTCAAAGAAACTTCAATCGCCCTTCATTAATGGTCGATTGGACTGTCGACGAAATACATTGCAATCATTAGTAGCATGAGAATAAGAGTTATGCCACTTACAATATGCACGCCTCCTTAAATCTTCAGTCTTTGGTATAACATGTTTATCGTGCAATCTAATTTGCTTTTCTTGTAACAAATAATCAAAGATCCTATCGCATTTAGCAACATCAAAAGTGTATTTGATTTCCTCTTGCCGATTCTTTTGTGGTGTTGGCTTTAAAGCCGAGCAAACGAATGGTTTAGATTTCAAGACCAATCCCATTCGCCACACGACATCGGCATCATCTTCGTCCGAGTTCTCGATTCACACTCAAGCATATGAACATTAGGACGATCAACTTTACTCTATCACCCGATTTAAAAATTCCTAGACTCTTTAACTCGGCCCTCTTGTGCCGAGCTTTCAGAAACTTGACTAACATCTTGGAAATCGTGATTTTCTAGTTTCTCTTTAATTGAAACAAGAAACTTTGAATAAGCTAGATCACCAAATCTTTGTCGAAATTGTCAAATTGAAACATCTGCTCCTTGTATCCCTAAAGCTTCGGATGTAATTAGTAACAGTTCATCGTGCTTCGCTTAACCGGTTAGATGTGACAACCTAAGCTCGATGTCTCCAATATAGAAATATTCATGGAACTTTCTCTAATTGAGACCATGTATAAATAGAATTAGGTGCCGAGAAGTAAGCCGTAAATACAGGCGCACAATGATAAAGGAATAAACTCAATTTCAAAGCATCGCTAGCACTAGCTTCACCACACTGCAACATGAACTGCCCAACGTGTTCTAAAGTGGTTCTACTATCATCTCCAGTAAACTTAATAAATTCAGGTGCCCTAAAACCTTTGGGATACTGAACATTATCATAGAAATCAGGGTATGGCTTTTGATACACACGTGACCTACCTTTGGGCTCTACCCCAAACTGTTCTCTCAAAACATTGACCACTTGTTCTCTAACGTTTTTTGGCCCTACATATGGCTCGGCCGTAGGCCGATTGGATGTCACATCAACTGGTTGTTGTGGCCTAAAAACATTGGGTTGTGGTGTTTCATAGGCGTACGTAGCACGGTTCGGCTGTGAATAAGTTATATGTTGCGGAGCACTATCGAAATTACTAGCAGGTAATGGACCATATGGGACGCCGGAACCTTGAGGTGGCACGGGAGGTATGCTGTATGCTACAGTACGGTACAAAGGCGCTTGCAGATTTGTTGAATTTTCTCCCATGCTGTTGTAATTACCATTATTAAATGCACCCAAATTGGCCATATTAGCATTTGTAATTGATGAAGGTACCAGGGCCATAGATTCGGATGTAGCAATATTTGGAATAACGTGTGATGATGATTTATGACCAGCCGAACTCGGCACGTTAGTTCGGCTACGTATATGTTGCATCGGCGCATCATGTAGTATACTTTGATATGGTATACCTGCTGCCGATGTATTAACAAACGAAGAGCTATGCTGCATGTGGCTATCATTGCAGATATTGTAAGCATGAATATGAGGCAAGACGAGTTGCTTTAGATCCTTTTCACTTTGTACTTCAAGACACATTGCCTTAAGGCGATTAGATAGCAATCTATCCACGGTATCAGATATGGAAGCACCTAGTCGCTGATCAATCATTAAAGCGACTTGCTCCTCAGTAAGAGATGTGTTACTCACAGTGGGTTTTACCTCGGGCTTGGTGTAGACAGGCACGAACTCTCCTCCTTTCCGGATGATGCCTTGTCTTGTCTTCTGGTAACGTGAAGCGAATGCCCTATCGAACTCCACCTTGTGCTTCTCGTATTCTCGTTGCGCTTCTTCGTCTAGCTCCTCGATGGCGGGCGCAATGACATTGTCGGGATCAACTTCAGATCCATTCGTCATGGATAGGGAATAGATTGTTTCCCCAGCGGAGTCGCCAAATTGTGTTGACGCCAAAATCAACACACGGGGTCGCAGAGGACCGAATTGCTTCACTTTCGTAGAAGCGCATGACCAGTTTTCAAGCAAACTAGCAAAGAGGGTAACTCTTCAATTACGGCGAAGAACCGGCTGTTTTACAAGCAAGAACAGCAAAGGAAGCTACCTTACCCTAGACCTAGATGCGAAAAGTAGATAAAAGTAGATGCAGGTTGTATTGATCGATTGGTGATTCTTACAATCGTAGTGACCCTTGTCTATTTAAAGGGCGGCAGTGCCTTAGCCGTAATAGCTTAGGACTCCTAAACCGAATCAATGTTGCAGATATGATTCGATTATAATCCTAATTTTTACAGATATGATTCGGTTATAATCTCTAAACCTTCTATACTTGAAAGATCTTTCCTTTTCGGTCACGTAAGTTCCTTAAGGAGCTCTGGAGGAGGTCTTGGAGGCTTGGTAAGAAGTCTCCGTGGGAAGTCCACCGAGAGGTCTGGCGAGGGAGATCTTGGACGTCTTTGATTAAACTGCGCCAAAGCTCTGGGAAGGTCTTGGATGGCCACGATGAAATTGCGTAGTGCTCCTGAGGAGGTCTTGGACGGCCCTGATTAAGCCACGTGAGCGCCCTTGAGGAGGTCCTGGGCGGCTCAGATGAAGGCGCGCAAGTCCTCTTGGAGAGGACCTGGGCGGCCCTGATTAAACCACGTGAGCGCCCTTGAAGAGGTCCTGGGCGGCTCGGAAGAAGGCGCGCAAGTCCTCTTGGAGAGGTCTTGGGCGACCCTGATTAAGCCACGTGAGCGCCCTTGAGGAGGTCTGGCGGCTCGGATGAAGCGCGCAAGTTCTCTGGAGAGGTCTGGCGGCCTGATTAAGCCACGTGGCGCCCTTGAGGAGGTCTTGGGCGGCTCGGATGAAGGCGCGCAAGTCCTCTGGAGAGGTCTGGCGGCCTGATTAAGCCACGTGGCGCCCTTGAGGAGGTCATGGGCGGCATCGGATGAAGGCGCAAAGTCCTCTGGAGAGGTCTTGGCGGCCCCGATTAAGCCACGTGGCGCCCTTGAGGAGGTCATGGGCGGCTCGGATGAAGGCGCGCAAGTCCTCTGGAGAGGTCTGGGTGGTCTGATTAAGCCACGTGGCGCCCTTGAGGAGATCTGGCGGCTCGGATGAAGGCGCGCAAGTCCTCTGGAGAGGTCTGGCGGCCCCGATTAAGCCACGTGGCGCTCTTGAGGAGGTCATGGGCGGCTCGGATGAAGCGCGCAAGTCCTCTGGAGAGGTCCTAGCGGCCTGATTAAGCCACGTGGCGCCCTTGAGGAGGTCTGGGCGGCTCGGATGAATCGCGCAAAGTCCTCTGGAGAGGTCTGGGCGGCCCTAATTAAGCCACGTGGCGCCCTTGAGGAGGTCCTGGGCGGCTCGAATGAAAGCGCGCAAGTCCTCCTGGAGAGGTCTTGGCGGCCTGATTAAGCCACGTGGCGCCCTTGAGGAGGTCATGGGTGGCTCGGATGAAGGCGCGCAAGTCCTCCTGGAGAGGTCTTGGGCGGCCCTGATTAAGCCACGTGAGCGCCCTTGAGGAGGTCCTGGGCGGCTCGGATGAAGGCGCGCAAGTCCTCCTAGAGAGGTCTTGTGCGGCCTTGATTAAGCCACGTGAGCGTCCTTGAGGAGGTCCTGGGCGGCTCGGATGAAGGCGCGCAAGTCCTCCTGGAGAGGTCGTGGGTGGCCCTGATTAAGCCACGTGAGCGCCCTTGAGGAGGTCCTGGGCGGCTCCGATGAAGGCACGCAAGTCCTCCTGGAGAGGTCCTGGGCGGCCCTGATTAAGCCACGTGAGCGCCCTTGAGGATGTCATGGGCGGCTCGGATGAAGGCACGCAAGTTCTCCTAGAGAGGTCCTGGGCGGCCCTGATTAAGCCACGTGAGCGCCCTTGAAGAGGTCCTGGGCGGCTCGGATGAAGGCGCGCAAGTCCTCCTGGAGAGGTCTTGGGCAGCCTTGATTGAGGTGCGCGGCGCTCCTGAAGAGGTCTTGAGCGGCCCTGCTGGAGGTGCTCAAGTACTACTGAGGAGGTCTTGAACGGCTGTGATGAAGCCGCGTAGCGCTCCTGAGGAGGTCTTGAGCGGCCCTGATGGAGGTGCACAAGTACTCTTGAGGAGGTCTTGAACAGCTGTGATGATGTCGCGTATCGCTCCTAAGGAGGTCTTGAGCGGCTCGGATTTTCTCGAGGGGAGGTCTTTAACGGTTGAGATTGAAGCACACTAGATCCCCTGGGAGGACCACACTGGTTGAGATTGCAACGCGTTGAACTCCTAGGGAGGACCCTGATGATTGGGATGGAGGCACACTGATCTCGTGGAGGTCCGTGGTAGCTTTGCGGAGAACACCCCTTCTGGCCATTTGCAAAGACCACCCTCCAGATCTCCTCCGGAGGTCTTTGTGGATGTTTTCCAGAACCAATCAGGATGTCCCCTGGGACCTTCCTGGTGGTCTTTGAAGCTGATCTGCCTTCTGATTCAAACGAAATGTTAGGTGAACCAGCGGTAGTTTTAAACTCTCATCGTTGAACCAATCAGCCTTGTAATGGCCATCGTAGGTGTCAAATCTTGTCATCAACACCGTCCTGTGATTTACTACACTGCCATGGGTTTGCACCTCCCTGTATATATTCTTGCTTGCATGAAAGCATAGTTGCAGTTACATCATATCAGGGAGCTGCTATTGATGAGGTCTTATCCGGGCTTTCCTCCGCCGCTGGCTCCGCCGCTTCATCAAACCAAGCCTGTTTCACCATCAGCCGTGCGCGCAGCTGTCTAGATACAACAGTAGCTTGAAACACGTTCTTGTTGTGTTTGCGGACAAAAAATAAGTCTTTTCATGCATCATTTAAGGGTGTGTTTGGTTTTAAGAAAATTAGATTGACGGGAATATCAGGATTCCCGGTAATCCTAACCATAGGAATGAGATAGTAGGGAATATGACATTCCTATGTTTGGTACAGGTGATTAAGATTCTTAGGAATATTAGATTAAGTTGTTTGGGGGTGTAACATTGGAATCTATTGGAGAGAATTTCCAAGATAAATACGTTTTGCACAATAGGCTCTCCTGTAGCATGCATATAATTCCACGTTTATCAGCCTTGATGAGTGTATTGTAGCCAAAGGTTCTACATGATAAAGAGTTGGCAAATACAGTATAGTGTACAGACATGGAGGTGCACCACTAGTATCTCAGGTTTAGCCTTAACCAACTGGTCATCACTCATCAAGGCTGATAAACCCATCAATATAATGTAGGGAAGCCATTAAATTTTCTTTTTTTACATCAAATATCTTTTAGGGTTGCGTTCATGCCTACATTGCACTTAAGTGCCGAGTCTCAGACCATGAAGAATCCAACAATGACCAACCTAATAATAAAGAACCAGATTAAGACATGCTGAAACATGTGGTGAGACAGTGACTGTATAAGACTGAGTTAACCAAAAAGGCAGCAAGATCAATCGTAGTTTCACTAATGCATCATGACCCATGAATAAAACTAGCTCATTAAATGAATAAAAAGGAACATAACAGGGTATAGAAGACCACGTTCCAGTCTTCATACCACACAACGAAAGGGGTGTTTCAGTTGATACTTTAGAAATGAGATCATTGATAAGGAACCATACGCTTCAAAATAAACAATGGTTCAGAGTTCAAACATACCTATAGTTTTGCATGTTTCCCCAAATCATGAAACAATAACATTCATAAAATCCTAAATAGTTCATTACAAAGTAATGTGAAAGTTCTACGATTCATGTGTATATTTTCAATGCTTGCTAAGTCACTGCTGTAGATAATCTTGTACAGATATATTTGTCGTGTTAAGTGCCTATCTAATGCATACTGACCACCCCACTCGATTTTTCTTTTATCATTTAATTGTACTAGATAGAAGATAAAGGCAAATAAATTTCTCATCAATTCCATGTAAGAAACCATAATAGATATCATCAATGGCAAGTTGGGATTCTCCATGCTGTCCATCTACAAATTATGGACAATAGCCAATAAGTACAGATTACATATTTGATAAATCTATAAATCAAAAGCAGATGTCAAAAAGAAAGAAAATAAAGTAACAGAAGTACACATCGATGATACAATATCGCAAAGTTTAATGGTCATATAGATAATTAAATTAGGCTAGGACATTAACCACTAAAGTTGTGGTGTTCATGTGTTGAGATTAGGTGTAACAACATGTATAATCATACAAATCTAATAAAAAAACTAGGCATATGACATGAGATTTTGAAGTGTCTTCAGAACATACGCACATATATGATTCCATGAGATTTTCAAGTGAACGTGAAAAACCCAAAGAGTGGGCATTGCTTAGTACATAATCATCACCCCTACCCCCTTGCTATTCAGAAGGCAAGACATCAAAATTTAGCAAGAACACCCAAATCCGCAAGAATCACCGAGCAATCAAGCAAATTGATGTAACTGACATGAGGGGGAGGGGGAGTGCACACGACGAGTAGAAGGGATTCCTTGGTGGAGAGGTGCTCCATCTCACGGGCGTAGCTAGCAAGAGGTTCTACAACGCCCACTGCGGGCTAGAGGCGACACAGCATCACGGCAGCAAGTGAGGGAGGCGGGAGAGGAGGGGTGACGAGGGTGAGCGCTGCGGCAGCGGCCATCGTGGGACGAGACGACTCAGTGTGCGGGAGCTGAATGCCGGGGGCGATTTGGAGCGGCCCAGTTTGGTGATTGCTCAGTTTGGTGATTGGAGCGGCCCGGCATCACGCGATGGATTTTGGCTTGGGGAAAAGGGGAAAGGAGGAAAAATCTAGATGGGGTTTTGACATCAAAACTTTTCGATCAAGAAAGCATATGCAAAAGATTAAATTGATGTAACGAATGAAGGATTTACTCACTTGGATGGATGGAGTAGCTTGGAGTCCGGAGTATCCTAAGAACCAAGGCGTCGGGAGAGAAGAAGATTTATCCTGAGAACCAAGGCGTCGGGGGAGAAGATGATTTATCCTGAGAGCTAAGCATCGAACAGAGCGCGTGCCCGAGAGTATCGCGCCGTTCGCGCCAAAGATTTGGGGCGAAATTCTTTTCGGTGAGATTCTCGTGGGACAAGAATATAAGATAGCTACCTATTTCAAAGGTAATCCTATTCCCACAAACCACCGGAATCTAGTTACATCCGTAATCTTTCTTTCCTATGCTAAATTCCAGGTGGTTGTACCAAACACGGGAATTAAACAAGATTACCCCATGATTACTGGGAATCTCCACAACTTTCCTGGTACCAAACGCCCCTAACAGCCTACTAACAGGGGATTGATGGGAGTGGCAAATAAGAAAACAAAGTTGAGAAAGAATTGCAATGGAGGGAGTTCCAGTTTTGCAATGGCGTATCAGAGATCGGGCAACTTGTAATGCAACTAAGGAATTTCCTCTGTAAGACGGCCTATGTTTCTTTTGATAGTTTGAAGAAAAACTCACAATAAAGGCATTAGAACACTACCAGCTTGATTGTTATCTTTACTACTTAAAAAGACTCTAGTGGTGGTGAGTAATGTGTTCTTCTTCCCCTCCCCTCCTCTCACAACCCATCGGTGCCGATAGGTGGGACCAGTGCGCGCCCGCCCTCTCTATCCCCACGTGGCTCCACGTCTTCTCACCCTTTCCGCCGACTTTTGGACCCTCGTCTCGCGCGCCTCCACGTCTTCTCCATCCTCTTTCCCATGGCGATTTCCCCACGTACCAGGTCCTCCCCATTGCGATTCCTCCATCTGTCGCCCCACCCCCAACATGTACACCCTCTACCCTCAATGTCATGTTTGCCATCGTCGTCAAAGCATCGCAACGCAGTGCTCGCCACCCTCACACCGTTCCTTGACTCGCACCATCGCGGTTGCTTCCCGTACTCCACAGGTGAGCTCGAGCTCCTCCGTCCTTGCCGTCATGAAGTTGGCAGGCTCTAAGAAGCTCTAGGCTCACGACCCCAAATCAGCCCGACAACTCGCTGTTTCACCGCCCACTAGTCGCTCGACGAAATGCCTTGCTCATTATTTTCTTATCTGATTGCTCTCACCTCTCCTCAGCATCTAATCACACTCTCGTTCTCCTTTGTCACAATGGCAGAAAGCATGCAGCGATTAGACGGGAGTGGCACGGCCGTACGACGTCGGCAGCAGGCAGGCCGAGGGCTAGGGACATACTGCGCAGGCATGGCCGATCGAGCACGTGCGTAGCAGGCCAAATGCAGGCGCAACTAGCAGGCTTATGGTGAGATACGTCTCCCCTTCTCCCTGTCTTTACCTCTCTACATGGGCAATGTGGTACGTCCGTATTCAGTCAGAGTAGCTCTCAATAGGCTTGTTGTGAAAATTTATGAGTTGTTAATTTTTACTGGCTCTTGCGATGATTGTGCATTTGCTTCTAATTTGGATTGAAACAATACAAAAGTTAACATAACATTAATTCATTAACTCATGAAGTTTGATCCTAGCAAACTAGCATTACTTAATACTAAAAGCGTTTGATAAAATATTTATTGAGACGATGTGTACGAGCAGTTTGAAGGACACTTGAGATAGCCAAGAGCTACACAGAAAATTAAAAAGCCTTGAACACAAGCTAGTGGAAGAAAATGATGTCCTTGTCTCAAAAATCAGCGCGTGTCAGCAAGGCCTTCAATAACTAAATTTGTTCACTGATATAAAATTGAATGCTCTTCATGTCTAATTGCAACCACCACTAAACATGATGATGCATTTGCTATCATACCTTATTTGTTGATAATTCATACAATCATACCTTCCAATTAGCACAACACCTGATGCAACCTTTTGCCTATCTGCTAATTGGTTAACTGCATTTTACAAATTTGTATAGCATTTTCAACACATATTTTTTATCCGTAGTAGCAACACACGAGCATGCAGGTAGTTCTTCCGGAAAAAAATCTAACCTGCGTAAGGAAATGATACAAGTCTGTTTTCATTTTGTTACAGGATCTAATTTAAGGATGCATACTTGATTCCATCCTGACATCAGTGCGAGCCTACCATACACTCTCACGCAAGAAACTCAGATCCCAACTTCTAATAGCTCAATGATCCACTTCTTTCCTTTGCGTGGTATTTACCGCCTATAGCGGTATCGCTTGAAGTTGATATATAGATGGAGAATCCCACGTTCGAATGTGCACTTGAAGCCCTTCTTATGTGAGTACTCCCACTCCTTGTTGACAATACGAAAAGACTGGCGAGGAAAATGGAGTAACTAAGTGAAATATTCATGAAACTACAGCTAAATTATAGATATAAGGCTTAGACTTACAATATCCTCATACGGAGGGCCAGCATGAAATCTTATATGGCATGTCTCCCCACTGCTTCCGTCTTTCTCTATAGTGTATGTTGGTGCTTTTGATTTATCCACAAGATCAGGATAAAATATATTGAACTTGTAGCCTTGGACAATTTTAGGCGGTGGGTTGTCGTGGTCATAATGAGTCTGGTTGTATTTGTTCCACTCATATCCAGTATGCACCCGATTGAAGTACTTTGGTTTTCTTGGTCGGTACTTGTCATGCCACCAGTACACCTGTGAGCACATTAAGCAGGCATATTTCCATGAGCAACCAGCTGAGAGAGTGAATGGAGGTTCATTGACAGTGGTTCAATGCACCAAAGTTGATAAATTAAGCTTCTAGTATGTAAAAGCAGGTTGTCATCCAAAGTATCAAATATAGCTTTAGATAATATTAATGTGTCCACAACTCCAGATAAATGAACTTGTAATCCTGACCACAAGCGAATCCAGCATACGAACAGAATATTGCACAATATGGGTACGAAGCTACGGTTATGTTTAGAAGGCAAGATAATGACATCATTCCTATATTCCTCAGGTAACAAAAAATCACAGTATTGTTTGTGTCCAGACGGCAAATGAGACAAACCTGTGAATCCAGGTTCACTTCAGCACCTGCACCAAATACTGCATCCCCTTCCTCCATAGCTCCCATCGCCTTCATTGCTTTCATCTCCATCTCATCGGGTACTCGTGCCTTAGCTGCCATGGCCTCCTTAACTTTCCTTTGATGCTCGATAACTACAGCTTCACGTTTTCGATCCTGGATATTAATTCAAAGCACAGAGCACATCTGTGACTTGCCAACCTCATTTCAAATGTGCAATCAACCCATGAAATGTACCCTACGTCCCTACTGATGTAATACCAAATTGAGAAAACATTTTCCTCTATTTTTGTTTGCATATAGACTCCAATGAGTCAATTAAAAGCACCTTAGACAAGGACAAATGACGTTGGGCCTTGGGTGCATTATCATCAAAAGTTACATCTAAATGAAACTAAAGGCCTCTTTTAGGGTAAACATGCATGGAGGCCTGCAAATGCTTAAAAGGTCATCCTAAGAAAAGATCTCACTGGAATGTTGTCCTATTGCAAGTGTATCAATCATAGGGCTGTTAATTAGCTTTTCTTGTTGCACAGCATGGTGCTCAATTACTATCAAGTCGTATTTGATAATCTAATCAACCAGCTAGCTGCACTAAAGAAAAATAACAATTACTATTCTGGTCATCATTTATTATTGTAAACAGGGATCAGCTAACCGTTTTGGTGTTGGATCCCGACCCCCCACCGGTACTGGTAACCGGACCGGTAACCAACCGGTTACCGGTCAAATCCAGATGAAATTCGTTTAAATTTGAATAAAAACCATCCAAAATTTGAAAAAACCGCCAGGATCCCATATCCCGGCCAGGCTCCGGTAAGCGGTTACCGGCCGGGATTTCAATCCCTGATTGTAAAAGCAAAATGTAGCAGGAAACAGGACTCTACCAGTTCTGCCTGGTCCTCTTCAGGATCAATTGCATCTTCATCTTCATTGCCGTGCATTAGCTCAGGAGAGAAGGAGCCAGCTTCTTCGTCCAAATGACTCTCTGTTTGCTCAGCCATAGGTTCTGGTGAATATCGTTTATCATCTAGACATAAACCAGGTATCAGAAATTGCTAGGTTATCTCAGAAAAAGGGTTTGTTGAATGATCAGAAGTAAATCTAAACCTTCATCAGCATCATGCACCACATCCTTCTCTATAGTGTCAACTTCTTCCTCAGCATCCACATCCTGTTCAACAGCACCAGGATGCTCTAGACGATGTAGATGCTTCCGTAAGAGAGAAGCATGGATTTCCCTCAGGCAAGCCTGCAGTGCAGTGCAAATAAGAAATAAGACCTTTTTTTTCTCAGATATGCTATTGGTCAACTGTGCAATCAGATCAATTGCAACTTCAGAAAGTTAGACAAAGTAGCTCCACAGGCATGCTCACAGTTTGAACCAAACTCGATCACGTGGCTTTGAAGATTACGCTTCTAAAAGAAGCTAGTGCACCCTTTTACTTGTTTAATAGTTGATACAAATTATATAAAAAAACAAATGCATAACGGTATGACTGGAATCACATTTGATAGAGTCAAATATCAGAACCATTATCGCAGTATCTACAATAATGACATACCTTTGCTTTGTAAATATGAAGGCGTTTCAAGATGGCCTCCCAGTATTCAACAACTTTCGCTGTTCCAGAGCGCATTTGGGACTCAATTTGACTTTGCATCTCTTCTAGCTCATTGGAACTCTTACCCTCCAAGAGATCTTTTACATCCCCCTCGATACTTGCATGTAAGCCTCTCTCTTCCACAAGAACCTCAGGGGGTGGTTCCTCACCACGCACCCTAGCCCGGTCCAAGGCATCTCTTTTCCGAGCCTCACCTAGCTCCCAGTCACATACCACCATGAGTGCCTGATGGATTTCAAATTAAATTGGGTCAACAGGTATGAACATTCTTGAATCTTGCCAAGTAGATGAACAGAGCATCATGAAATCAAATAAACTTAACATATTAGCGTGTCCTGTCATATTAGGAACTTGCTCTCAAACTTGATTTAGTTTCAGTGAGGAACTAAGGGCAAATTATATACAACAAACTAAAGAATATGTCCTGACATACTACACCACACAATATTTTTGCCAAAATAGAATTGAACAGATCAAAAATATCAAAATAAAATATTGTCAGCAGAAGATCCTGCCGGCTACTATTTCGGATTATACCATTTCGGTATTAAGCTCATTCAGCAGCAATATGGTGTGTATAATTGTCATACACATCACACTCATGATCGGGGAAAAAAATCCCGGCCGGTTAGCGGTAACCGGATTTCCCGGTGGCAGCCGGGTGAAAGTACCAGCCGGAAAATTTTAAATTTGAATTTAAATTTTTTAATGCGTAATGCACTTCCTAGGTATTGTATGAGCTAAATATGCTAGATTACATATTGTATGAGATAAATATGAGCTCAATATGCTAGATTACGTATTGTATGAGCTAAATATACTTGATTACGTATTGTATAAGATAAATATGAGCTAAATATGCTAGATTACGTATTGTATGAGCTAAATATGCACACTTCATTGAACACTTTCTAATTCAAAATTTGTCAATTCAAAATTCCGTCCGGTTTTTCCGGTTTCCGAGTGGGTACCGGTCCGGTTACCGGTTTCCAGAAATCAGAGTTCAAATTTCAGTTTGTGAATTTTGTCCGGTTTTTCACCGGGATTTCCAGTAGCCAGCCGGTTACCGTTACCGGCCTCCGACCAGGATTTCACCCGGTACCGGTTTTTGGATCCTTGCTCATGATTATTCAGGAAAAGGGTAATATTAAAGGAGGGTAATATATAAGACATGTACCTCCCAATACTTGACATTTATTTGGCTTTCCCTGTCCAGATCAAGATGCATTTTAATGTCGTCACGTAGCTCTTCCATCTCCTTCACTGTTAATCCCTACAATTTAGCAAATTACATATATTTCAGTAAGTGTTAGGAAAACGGATCTCATCCAAATGTGGGCTAGTTGTATGGAGGTAGTGGGAACAGATGGTATTATTTTTAAAATCCATTGAGAGAAGTAACAGGGAGATCCCCTTTCACTCATTTCCAAACCAATTACTGATGGGTTGTTAGTAATGCTTAAGGAAAATGAAGCTGGAATTTGTATAAGGACAAACCCACACTTGGTAACAAATGAGGTCATAAATCTGTGATATGCAGCTAGGGAGCCATCCTTCTGAAAGAGAATGTTAAGAAGGGTGCAAACTTGGAGTGCATTTGTATCAGAACAAATCTGGCCTGCAAATTAACTTACGAGTGACTGAAGATTATGTGGGTGAAAATAAGGAGAAACAGGGACATGTATGAATGAACTTTTAGTTGTAGAGCTTGATAAGATACCTATGAATCAAGTACACGAGAGTAAAGCAAGACTTCTATGATGGGGAAATTTCAGAGAAGAGGAAATACTGCTTAATTAAGTTTAGCAGTACTTCTTCTCCTAAGTAGCACAGGCACTAAAATAAGTATCAGTGTGGTTTCAATGAAACCAGGATTTACTCTCCTTTTTTCCGAATAATATCAGAAAAGACCATATTGCAAACCAAAATTGTGCAGGACTCTCGGCGCAAATGGACGGAGTGATATAACTTAGATCTTGCATGAAATGCAAACTTAATCATCACAAGATAGTCAGTCCATTGGTCAATACACAGAGCAGTGAGATTTTGGAACCCCAGAGGATTAGTTTTTTTACGGTAAGTGGTTATTGTTCTATTGTCAAGGCTCAACAGGACAAACAAATGGTGTGCTTGAGTGCACCACCAAAATGCAGAAGGAATCACCAAATCAAGGAACCTTATTTTGAGGTTTCTGTTAAGTGCAAACATAAAATCACTCTTCGATTAATTGTATCGAACAAGGCTAAAAGAAGTGCCATATACCTTGAACACTACGTAGGGCTCATTTAACTCAACATCAAATTCTTCTGTGAAATTAAGATTCTTCAGGAGAACATCAATAGGTTTTGTACGTCCCTCCCGTAATCTGATCTCAGACCTAACTTTGCTTTGATCAAAATGAAACTGCATTCCAACATGAAAAATGTTAGATTAATAATGGATCCATGTTAATTCAACAATAATTACATGTCGTTTGTCAGGTTGTAAAATACAAACCTCTTCTTCTTTCTTCTCCCAATCTTGAAATTCAGCACGTGCTCTTTCTCTGGCTAACAATGCCTACAAAAATACAAAAATAGGCATTTAGTTCCACAAGCAATATTACTTGAAACTAAGATATGATTTATGATAACCAGAGATATATACATACCATTTCCTCCTCATGCTGTGCCTTTTCAATTGCTCTTTCCTCCCTTCTTTTCTTAACCTTCTCTATTTCAGCCTATATTTGACAGTACAAGAATAGGGATTAGGCACTAGAAGAAAAGCATAGACTTCAACATTTTTTAGAGAAAAAAAAAAAGAAGTAAAGTTGCACACTAGTGGCCTATTCAGGAAATGTATTTGTATACGATGGCCATCAACCATAAACAACTTGTACAAGGAATAAAACAAGCGAAATTCTTGCAGGGAACAGATCAACCCATATAATCTCTATGAATGTGTAAAGTCACATGTTTTAACTTTCTAGGCTTTATTTTTTGGGAGGGCATTTTTGCAGGTATGCTTATGTTTAGTTCCTAATCTGTTTTTTAATGCATTATTCAATATCAAATGTACTTTCGACCCCCAACAAGTCATAATGAACTGTAGGCCACATCCCTTCCATCATAAGATGACAGGAACATAATTCAAATCTGGTAAGCAACCACAAGACAAAGTTTGTCCACTCCTACAAATAAAGGAAACAGTAGAAAGTTAAGCTCATTGAAAGTCTAAACTCTAAAGTCTACACCCTTTCCCTTTTAATGCTACGAAGGTTCATCTCCAATTTCAGGACGTGCATCACTGATACTCATATTATAGGCTCTAAAGTTCAAATTCGTAGTATAAGGAAATAGAATATTAGTGCTAGTGAAATTTACAGTTTATATTACCATTCTTTCTCTCTGTTTCTTCTTTTCAGCTTTGACAGAAATGTCCACCTTTTGTCCTTGAGATACATCGCGCTCAATCTTCTTTCGCCAAACAAAACTGTAAAGAGATAAGGTTGAGACTTGAGAGCATCCTTCTTTAGGTTTGTCAAAGACTAAAGCAACAGAGAAACGTCAGAGTGGCAATGCAACTAGGAGACAAACAATCCATGATCTGCAATGCAGCCACCAACATTTTCATACTATTCAATAATAAAGATAAACATCAGAAATGTTAACTTGAAAGCAAATTAGTATCTTGAATAGTCTAAAAATAATGTGCAAAACTATACCAGAACGTAAGGCCCAACACCCCAACATAATAATTGCTCAATAACAATATATCTCATATAGCAGTGAGACTATAGCACATACAACGGATTGAACGGAAATTACTAGTACATTAACATAAACAACACCATTAATCACAAGGTGCGACCAAAATCGTATAAATAAGTTTGAACTAATAAACTAGCCATGTGAATCATCACAATTGTCAATTGCTGTGGTAAAACCAGAAATTTGTCTTCTGATAACACAAATTTGTCAGCTTTCAAATATGCAAAATATTGTTCTAAGAAATTTCTCATGGTAGCAACCATTGACAATCCATCTTAGGGAGTGCACCAAAGGACTAAGCAAGTTGTGCTTCCAACTTTTGGGTTTTCCGCAAATCTTATGAAAAAGTTTAATGGTCCCTATGGAATCAACAATATATTCATGAATGCATCAGAAAAATGTCTATCATTAACTGATGACATAAATTTGATCAAGTTAACTAGTAGTTCAAGAGAAGTGTTTTATCGCAGTATCACTGATGATACATACAAGTCGGTGCATCAGTAAACTAAATATTCAATTCCTCAAGCATTTGTCCAATACTAGACCTAATTAGCCACATCAATTTTACCCCCAGGCTATTAGCTACATTACGATAACTTATCAACTTCACAACAGATGAATACCACCCATATCAAGTGGTTATACAGTAGCGATGGAAAATATAGACCACATTGATACCTTCCCCAAATACAATCATACCAAGCTTAGAGCTTTAGACGCAACATGTATTTGGAAAATCTGACTGAACTGCACTAACCAAGAATGTTTTCTTATTTCCTACAAGATATGTATGTCTTGAGGTTATAGGTGTTCAATGATCGAGATAGTTTTAAATTTTTATTCTTAAAAAAGAACAAGTTATAAGCAAAGAAGCCCAAACATTGAACAGTTATCAAAGATTTAAAGCAATAGTTGCACCACTGGGTGCATGGATCTGTAGAGCTATCTCAATTCTTGCACATCAAAGAATAATAGCCCAGTACCAACAACATAAACTTTCTCCGGGTTTTCCCCTTTTTTCCTGGGAAGATGACAGCAAATTTTAGCCTCCTTTTTTTTGTCACCCACGACACCCTCCAAACAAATTTCGACCCAAATCTCTACTCTAGCAAAGCAGTATCACTAATGCAATGCATAATGTAGCAGAAGAGGGAAACGAATTCGCATACTTCTCTGTCAGGTTGGGATCGCCAAAAGGGTTCGAATCGTTGGAGTACCCCGACACCGCATTTGTCTTCATCTTCTTCGCCACCTTCTCGGCCTACACAACCACCACCAATAACTTAGCAATCAAAACCCTAACCACAACCAACCAAACGGAAACCGCAGCCTCCACCGCGCAATACCTTCTTCTGCGCCTTCTTAGCCATGTATTCCACGATCTGCTCCTCGGTGATGCCCCCCCGCCTCCGGCGGCGGCCACCGGAGTCCGACGCCTGAGACTCGCTCGCATCGCTGGAGGAGGACGGGGTGCCCCTCAGGCGGCTCCTGCGGCGGTGGCGGCTCCGGCTCCGGCGTGGCGAGCCGCTGGAGTCGGAGCCGTCGTCGGAGTCGGACGGGGACGGACTGCGCCGCCGCCGCCGCGACGAGCTCCGTCGGCCCTCGCTGTCGCGCTCCCTCTTAGGCATGTCGGCGATGGGAGGGAAGCCGGTGCAGAATCGCGGGGTGGTAATAATACGCAAAAGTGGATTTAACACATTGGAGTTGCGATATCCAGGCCACACGTCGTATTTAGAATATTTTTTTTATTTAACCATTTTTAAAATTTTATTTTAAAGTTAACCCCCGCGCACTTTATTTCCAATTCTGACCCCTTTAATCACGCCATCACACATGACGTCCCGTATCTGGATAATCTCTTATCACGCCAGTGTTGTTTGGTCACACCATAACCAGTGGCGTGATAAAAAATACTATTTTGGAGACTTATCGTAGCGCGTGACAATATTATTTTGTCACGTCACGGATAGTGACATGACCAAAGAGGTCAGAATTAGAAATAAAGTGCGTGAGAGGTTAACTTTAAAATAAAATTTAAAAAAAGGTTAAATAAAAAAAAACTTCTCGTATTTATGAGTGTCCGACATCGCAGCGACAGATTTTAAATAAAATATAATATAAATTATAAATTTAGAAAATTAATATATAAGGTAATTATCTCTATAAATAAAAGTTACAAATATAATTTGCATTCAATCTACAAACGACATAGAATCTTATCATAAACTACGAATACAGATAATCTAATTATCCACATAAGATCATTTAAGTATTTTATACATGTGAGTACATATTTATCTACAAAAGATCTCACTAACTCGAAAGTGGTAGACGACTGACTTACTACCATCACCAAATCTTTCTTTTATAATAGTAAAGATAATCATCATGTAAGCAGAACCTGGCCGTTCTAAGGAGATTCTTGATCACCTGTTGACAATCTAACGCTAGCATATATGGGAAAGGTTACAAACCAAAACTGGAGACAAAGCTTTGATCGTGTTTCGCGCTCAAGCATGATCATTGATCAGTTCAGGCCTAACACTTGAGTTAGATTCATTCAGGGGCTTTGTACGTACCGTGTCGATGTCAATGCCAACGTTTTCCTCGATAAACAGGTATGACAAGAAGCAACTCCGGACAAATTGGTATGGTTTGTATTAGTAAGCAACCGGCCAGATTTAATTCGGTAATGCGTAAAAAAAATATGGGATACCTGGAAAGAACTAGATATCGATTTAATTAAGAAGAAATAGATATATAAATCTGAACTGAAGAAAGACTCGAACACGTGTGGTGACTGACTGGTGAGGGACTACGAGTCACAAGTGGTGTTTCAGTGAGAATGTCACTAAGAGCATCTACAACAATCCACCTCTGTATTTTTTTCGAAGTCATTTAAGCTTGGGTGAAAGAGAGAAGGGGAGGAGAGAAGGTGAAGCTGTTTCTACATGAAGAAACTATCAGATTATTAATACCAAGACATAAGAAACAACCAAATACTCCATTGGAGACTTAGTTGTTACCTAAACACTCATTTTGTGGGTCCCACTGCCTACCAACAATTAAATTCTTAGATACAAGCTTAAGAAACAATCCATTGGAATGCTTGTTTCTTTTTATTAGATTGAGTACTCTCTTTCCTCTTAGTAACAAGCTATTGTAGATGCTCTAATATACCGTATATTTGACTGCAGATACTAGCGTAGGCAATGAAGAAAACTAGTATTGTTGCTTTCTTGTCTGCGTAGACGTTAGTGTAGCACAATTATGGCAACATTTCCTGTGCACATGGGCTAATCCCTGCACATATGGACATAGCGAATCCAAGCCGCACATTCCGGATCGACGGCGGTAGCGTCAAAAAAGCGGCGAGCGGCGTCGCGCCATTTTTGCTTTTCCACCCCGCGCGAACCATGGTTTCGTCGTTGGTCCCCGTCGCCCCGGCCCGATTCTTGGTGGAGCATTGTCTTGGCCGGCCGCCCGATGCTCCAGAGTCACGGATCTGCGCCCATGCCGCCGCCCCATTTGGTCCTCCTCCCCGAGCCATCGTCCTGTGGCGGCCGCCCGCCCATCTGGTCCTCCTCCGCACGCCGCCCCGAAACCGCCTGATGCTCGTAGCGTGAGCCCAAGTCGCTGGATCTCTGCCACTGCCGCCCTATCTGTCGTCCCTCCGTCTGTACGGGTCCTTGAAAGCCCCATTACGAAAGAGGCCGCACCAAGAGACTCAGCTCAACCGCCCAATTGCGCCCTGGCGCCGCCCGGCCCCACTTGCGGTGTTTGTGAGGTAAGCAACCGCCACCCCGCCCTTCCTTGCACCGAAGTTGCTAACTTATGCTCTGAACCCACATTGGTAACATTTGCCTATGATCTGATGCAGGACCTACATCCAAAAAATCTTGAACAAATCAAAGGACACACAAGCTTGTGGACTACATATGAAAAAGAGATTCATGGACTGTTTAGGTGAAATGAATCTTGCAACATAGAAAAAGTGAGCCAATGAGAATTTAGTTTCTCCATAATATTATGTAGGTAAAGATTAAGTTTTTTTACTATGCGAAGGTTCGCAATGAAGTGTTGATGCTCAATTCTTTGAATGCAAGGTTGTTATTCACATCTCTCTTGAGTTTGTCTTTGCCTCCATAGGTGATTCCATATGATACCATAGGTCAAATAGAACGCCACCATGCATACAAAAATAGGTTGTATACTTGGTCAAAAACCTAATTTCTATTAGGAACTTTGTCACATGTCTTTGCTCTTGCAAGTGTAATACTTTGTGTAATGTTCTTTTCAACCAAAGAAGACTAATAGTACCGCCTTCCCTTGCACCGAGTTGCTAACATATGCTCTGAACCCACATTGGTAACATTTGCTTATTTTTCGGTTGCAGCAGGTTTGCCATGCTCCCAAGTGCTCACCGTGGCCCACTTGCACCTGAAGGCATGCCCTGAAATTGATTTGTGGCCAAATACCGCATGGATTCTATGGAAGATGTGAGTAGCTCCATACGGCCACTAGCTTTGCCATGTCTCGAAGGCGGCGATGCACACTCTCTCGTTGCGAGCAGTTTGTGTAAAACACCACAGAAGGCTGCGAGCATTCCATTCTGTGTGAGTGTGTAGTCATTTGAAAATTATAAATTTGAATGAATAATGTCGTTCTTGTGCTAACTCATCCTTAACGCTGTAGGGTTCATCGTCTACACCAGTAGTTAATGACGACTTGATGCCTGCCGTGGGCATGATTTTTGAAGACGAGGATGCAACCCTCCGGTTTTACAAAGCGTATGCGCATGTTGTCGGCTTCTCCGTTCGTATTGGGCAGTGTACGATCGCAAACGGTGTTTTGCAATGGAGGCGGTACTATTGTGCCAGACGTGGCTGGAAGGGCGAAAAAGGTAAGGACAAGGTGGAGGTCAAATCCAAATTGAAGAGGTCACATGAGTCTAAATTGAGTAGGTGCGGGTGTGAGGTCATGTTTGGTATCAAACGGACTAAGGACAATAAGTTCAGGTTAGAGACATTCGTGGAAGTGCATAACCATGGTTTTGTCTCACCTAGTAAGCAACACTTGATACGTTCTAATAGACAAGTAAGTGAAAAGGCTAAGACTACATTGTTCGCATGCCATCAAGCTAGCATTGGGACATCTGGGGCTTTTAGATATCTTCATGTCAGTGACACTAACAGCGGTGAAAGAGGATGGCAAGAAGGTTAGAAAAGTCACATGTGACACTAACACCATGGTTGCTCATTGCTCCTGCATGTTGT
Organism: Phyllostachys edulis; assembly: GCA_036346405.1. Lineage (NCBI taxonomy): Eukaryota > Viridiplantae > Streptophyta > Magnoliopsida > Poales > Poaceae > Phyllostachys > Phyllostachys edulis. The sequence continues at coordinate 7,401,369 of CM070549.1, forward strand.
TTGGCACTCATGGAATTCCTTGCCGTCACATTATCCTTGTTTTACGAGGTGCATTGCTGAATGAGCTTCCTAGTCATTATGTTTTGAAAAGGTGGACTGCTAACTGCAAGAGGGAGGTTGTATTTGATGAGAATGGCAATGTCCTTGAGGAGAAGCCCAAAGATCCCGTAGAGGAAGAAATTAAAAAAGTTGGCTTCTGAAATGCGAAAGGACTTGGAAGATTTGATACATCGAGCTAGTCCTTCACTTCCTTACATGCAGAATGCTAGAGAGAAACTTAAAAAGTTTATGCATGAGATAAACCAGGAAATTCCTGCCCGGCAGCAAAGTAGAGTGGAGGAGGTTGAAGCGTATCTTGGGTGTGGCATCCCTGATCAGATCGATATATTGCCACCAACAGACAATCTCACTAGAGGGAAATGCAAGAGGATACGGCCTGGGGAGAGCAAGTAGAAGAAGTCTAAGGGAAAGGCCGCTCGCATGTGTAGGTCATGCAATGAGATCGGCACTCACGACGGCCATAGAATCGCTCTTTAAGGAAGCAAGCCAAATAATCATGCCCATACGAATTCGGTATGACTTGTACTCATTATATAGCATTCCATTGTTATATGCTTTTAGTACTCATTGTAATATATTCTATTTTGCAAGACTTCTAACATGTTCTATTTTGCATGCGAGTGCATGCAAGTAATATGTTGTACGGACTTATGGACTTGTAATATGTTGTATGGACTTGTAATAGAATTGGACATGTTCCATCTCACCTAATGTATGGACTTATGGACTTGTAATATGTTGTATGGACTTGTACTAGAAATGTCAGATTTTTTTGAAGATGAGTGCAATTGATCTTTTAGTGAGATGGCTACTTATAATATGTTCTGAGTTCTTTGCTCGGTTTTTAGTCCAGGGAAGTGATTAAGTGCGTGTATTGCTTAATTGTTCCAATAGTGGATGCATGCCCCCTAATGCAAATCACTGCTTGCGAATTGATGTAACACTTGTCTTCCATTTTGATATTTTTTACAAAGTTTGTAAGGTTCACTAGACATCTTTATTCTTGACATGAAGTTGTCTTCGAGCATATCTCATTCTTTGTAATACTTGAGAATATCACCTGAAGAATATCACATGAGCATATCTGGATTCCGTTGATTAAAATTGATTGGAGTTGCTGCGGCTACTACCACATAATCTCATATGGTTCTGACATGGTGAATTTCCATCAGTCATTCCTAAAATCCAACCTTGTAAATTTCAATCTTGTTAATTTCCATGAATCCGACCTGATATTCTCATGTGATATTCTTCAGGTGATATTCTCAACATAATATGGTACTTCAGTGTATGGTTGGTACTTCCATGGGATATTGTCAACATATTATGGTACAATTATGGTACAATTTCATATGGTAATATTCTCAACATATTTCCATACACTGAAGGGCATCCATTTTACATTTTGGGGATCCCTGGTACAATTCAGTGTATGATATTACCATACACTGAAGTACCATAATATGTTAATATTCTCAACATATTATGGTACAATTTCCATGGGTTATGGTACTTGATGTATGCAAGCTTGGTGATAAGCAGTGATATTCTCAAGTATCGCTACTTGCCACCGACATGTATGTTTGGCCCTACTGCCGATCTCGTGGGCATCCATTTTACAACAAGAAGTATTATGGTACAATTTCCATGGGTTATGGTACTTGATGTATGCAAGCTTCAGTGATATTCTCAAGTATCGCTACTTGCCACGATCTTGTGTATGGTTGTACCGACATCTTGTGGGCATCCATTTTACAACAAGTGACTGGTACTTGCTGCTGTCGAACCACATCTTGCTTTTGTCAGTCAAAATTTTACAACAACAAGTGATTGGTACTTGCTGCTGTCGAACCACATCTTGCTTTTGTCAGTCAAAATTTTACAACAACAAGTGACTGGTACTTGCTGCTGTCGAACCACATCTTGCTTTTGTCAGTCAAAATTTTACAACAAGTGACTGGTCAGCTATACAACAAGAAAAAGTGAGTGCTTAGCTTTTGACATGAAGTTTTTTGTATAAATTCCCTTCATCTCACTATACAACCTGCATCCATTTTACCATAACCCACAAACCTCGATCTTCGTTTATTGGTGGCCACGATCTTGTGTGCATCCAATGAAGACTTGCAAAGACATGCGATTGGACCAATACATGCCCAGGTTGAATAGATTGTTACACACACAGCACAAAAGCATTTGATGCATTGTATTGGATACACCCACACAGCACAAATACATGCCCAGAAGCACACAATACCCACAATACAGGCCACAATACATGCAGATACACACACACACACAGCACAAATACATGCCCAGAAGCACACAATACATGCAGATACACGAGCTTTTGCTCACACATACATAATCACTTTTGCAGATCCTAACAAAGAAGAAAAAAGTGCAAGATAATGAGGTTGCACATTTCATAATTGAATCATAATTCATCCATCCGGACATATTTCGAATCCATTCATCCGCATGAAATCATAATTGAATCCATTCATCGAATGATTTGATTACATTACAAAATGCTTGTTACCAAAATCAAAATGTCGGTTCACAATTTTCTCAATGCAAATTCCTAACAAAGAAGAATAAAAATGCAACTAGAACTATTTTTAGCTTTTCATCTCCATCGATGGATTTCCTCACCGATTTGTTGATCTGGTCGAGAGGTCTTCATTTGGTCGAGAGAGGTCTTCATCGCATCTAAATGATCCAACACACGGTGCTCGATCGTATGATGTAGAATGATCCCTTATGCGCTTCACAGGCGAATGATCATCTCTATGCTTTTCCCCAGCATAATCGACTCAAATGACTAATGTCTTGATCTTTCCACATGAATGTGTCGTACGTCATGAATCTGGCTAGACCAACAAAATTGCATAAACCGCCCCAATACAAACCCCAAAAATGAAGACATCAAATTCAACAAAGAAAGGAATTTCTTACCCGTCGTTTCTAGGGCATTTGAAGTACTCCTTGCCTTGATTCTTGAGCTCCGAGACGGCCCATATCATCTGTAGCGTGGCACTTAGGGCACTTTGCGAGAGGCCACCGATAGGCGCTTGCCGTTGCCGATGATGACGACTTCGAGTCGCCTCCGCGTGATCCTTCGTCTTCTCCATCTTTGCTGACACGCAGCAGGCGACACGGAGGCGCACGGACCTAACCCTAGAGTCGATTTGGGGGAGGGGAGCCCTGGTGGGAGCGGCGGCGAGTTGCTCAAGGGCTGGAGAAGCGGCGGCGAGAGGATTTAGGGTTGAAGGAGGCGAGCGCATTTGCGTCGCCTGAGCGATTTGGGGAGGATCGGGCGATTTGGGGATCTGGCGTGCAAATAAAAGCGGGTGGGGAGCCGAAACGCAAAAATGGGCGCTCGCCCGCGACAGCGCGACGCGCTCGTGCCTGGCGCCGTCCGATCCGGAATGTGCGGCTTGGATTCGCTATGTCCATATGTGCAAGGATTAGCCCATGTGCACAGAAAATGTCGTCCACAATTATAACGGGTCGGATTCTCTACGTAAGACGCGTACATATGCAGTATACACAACTAACATTGCCACCCAACTACTGAAATCATTATTTTTGGGAGATTGATTAATTAACTGTTGACATGTAAGAACTTTGGAAAATGGAAGATGCTTCAAGTATGAAATGAACAAATTTCAGAAATCAAATCAAGGTTTAGTTTGCACTACGCCTAAATGTTGCTGCTTCCAGATTTATATATCTGGTTTATCTTTTTTTAGTGATATCATACAAGTACTACTGTTCTATTATTGGTTGCAGAGAGATGTCCGATATGCTTGGATCAATAGATTGCGTCACCCGTGCTGACAACTCCAATGTTGAAACTCATGGAGTGCGTCACCGATATGATGCTAGCTAGCTTATGGATAAAATTAATGTGCATGTAAATTAGGCAAGTATAGAATCGAACTTTTTTATTAATTAACTTCTTTTAAATTTTATTTTAAAGTTTACCTCCGACTCACTTTATTTCCAAATCTGATCCTTTTAATCATACCACCATCTATAACGTGACAAAATAACGCTGTCACGCCACAAGATAAGTCCACAAAATAGCACTTTTAATCACACCACTGGTCGTGGTGTGACCAAACAACACTGTCACGCCACCACCCATGACGTGACAAGAGTTTATCCAAGCGTGACAGTGTTGTTTTGTCACGCCCTTGTCACGCCATGAGTGGTGGCGTGACCAAAAGGGTCAGATTTAGAAATAAAGTGAGCCGAGGATTAACTTTAAAATAAAATTTTAAAAAAATTATTTAATAAAAAAATCTATAGAATCCCACCCAATCTTAAATGACTCCGAAAAAAATACAGAGCCGTTTTTCCGATATGATGCTACCGAGTACCGAGTACTGTTCGTGCATACACGTATCACTGTTTGCCGGATCCAACTCCAACGCCGTGACATTATTCCTTCCTACGTGCTACAGCTACTGCAGTGACTGTCGCCATCTTAAGTATCAAGTGCTGGTACAGAGTAGTAAAACAGAGCCAATCACTTCACTTGCATTTATATTGCTTGTTCGATTTCCTATACTTGGGAGCTCAAGATTCCCTCTGGAACTTGAATCCTTTCGTCTCCAATTAGACTGGAGTGCAAACACATGTGTTGATGTGTTGACAAAAACAGCAAAAAGAAGCACTTGTATACTAATACGGACAATACTTTACTGCTACTAAAAGTTACAGACTCCAGCCAAGCACCTGCAGTAACCAGTGGCTGCATTCTCCATTGCGATTCTACTGCTTGCTTCCTCGAGCTCTCTTTGCCAGCAGCATGGAATCATCTGGGCTTTTGGAGTAAAGATGAGACATATACCAAGTCAAAACCAGGTGTTAGCTGAGCTGACAGTATATGGTAGCTTTGATCAAGTCAACCCAAGCACCCGCTATCCCTTCCTCCCGTTGACCAGAGTTGGCTCCACCTCCGCCTTCTCCTTCGGCCGCTGCTCCGCTGCCGCCGAATCACCGTTGGGTGCCTCTTCGGAGGCGGTGTCCCTGAACTTGGAGTAGATGTCGCCCTTGTAGAAGCTCCTCGTCCTCCACACGAGCACCAGCGAGACGAGCGCGCCGACCACCGTGGAGGCGGTGATGATGAGGAACGACTTTTTGAAGCACTGCACGCCGATGCACGTCTTGTTCCCACCGGCCAGGGTCCCGCCGTGCTGCTTCGCGGCCTCGACGTCGTAGAGGTAGCCCGCGACGCGCACGTTGAGAACGTAGGCGCCGATGGGGCTGGCTACGGAGCCGAAGTTGTAGAGCGTGGAGTAGTACTTGAGCCCGAACACCTCGGATATGATGGCGAAGAGCAGCGGCCACTGCGCGCCGAAGCAGAAGCCGATGATGACGGACGCTGCGTACAGCGACTGCGGCACGCCGAAGGCGATGAGGAGGTGGCCGACGCAGGCGAGGAGGAGCACCAGCGTCAGCATCAGCGGCCGCGGGAACTTGTACCGCGCCAGGAAGATCTCCGACGCGAACCCGGACGTGACGCGGCCGGCGTAGTTCCAGATGCTGATGAGGGAGATGAAAGTCTTGATGCTCTTCGCCGGGTACCCCAGCGACTGCCCGATCTGTCCCATGTTGTCGATCGCCGTCAGCGTGCCGCCGACGCCGCAGATGGTGGCCAAAAACAGCACCAACATGTCCACGCTCACCAGCGCCTGCAGGATGGAGTAGTCGTCCCCCTGCGCCGGCGGGTTGAACATGTGCTTCAAGCACGAGCCGAGGCAAGAAGACGACGAGGAAGATGGCGGCGGCTGCTTTGACGCCTCCGCCTCTGTTTTGGTGGTGCTCGCCGGCTCTGCCATTTGCAAGGCGGCCGGCTTCTCGACGGTTACCGTGGGGGGCTCCCGGAGAGACTCCTCGAGCTCCCTTTTGATCCGGTACTCCTGCTTGATGACGACGACGAGGGGGAGGAAGAGGACGAGGAGGAGCGCGGTGGCCGACACGGTGTAGGCAGCGTGCGAGAAGTTGGTCTGGTTCTGCACGACGATCATGACGAGCAGGTACGTGGCGAGCGCGATGGAGATGTAGAGGAAGCAGAAGAAGGTGTCGTTGCTGGTGGCGGCGGAGCTGCTGCCGCGGCGGCTCGGGCGGTACGGCATGATGCGGACGGTGTGGACGAAGAGGATGGAGATGGCGGCGGGGAGCCAGGCGATGAGCAGCACGAGCGACTTGACGTCGTCGCCGTAGATGGCGAGGTAGAGCTGCGTAAAGATGGCGCCGCTGAGGCCGACGAACCCCTTGAGCAGGCCGAGCACAATGCCGCGGCTCTCCGGGAAGTTCTTGACGCAGGTGACGAGAGCGCCGGTGTTGGCGAAGGACTGCGAGTTGGCACCGACGCAGATGTAGATGCACATGAGCCAGACCGGAGGGCGCGCGGTGCGGCCGTCGATGGCGAGGTAGATCATGAGGTACCCTACCAGGTTCATGGCGGCGCCCGTAGCGAGCACGACCCACGGCGGCGTGACCTCGTTGATGAGCCCCGAGATGACGCCGACGTTGGCGCCGAGGTCCTTGAAGAAGGAGAGCGTGTTGAGCGTGCGCTGGTCGTACCCCAGCGATGACTTGAGCACCTTGGAGTAGATGCCGAAGATGTAGGTCGCCCCCGACGCCGACAGGATCAGCAGACACGCGAACACCATGAACCACCGCCCCAGCACCACCTGCCGCGCGAACCGCGCCGTCAGCACCTCCCCCACCGCCACCCCGCCGCCGGACGCGAACACCATGGCTACCGACTTGTTTTTCCCGGCCGGGCGTCTCTCTCTCTCTCTCTCCTCGCACGCCCTACCTCTGTCGACTGTGTGGTCGCACGCCGGCCCTTTGTCTGGTGGCGAGTGCGCGTGAGACAGCACACGCGTGTTATGTGTATATATAGAATGGAAATCGTATTCTGCCTAAGTGCGAGTAAACGGATGGATGCTGAGAAGCAATAGGCATGTGTGATCTACGGAGATTGGGGAGAGAGAGAGAGAGAGAGAGAGGGAGTTGTCACTTGCAGTTCGTAGTCTTCACTCTTCAGGAATGGACTGCTTGTTTGTACAGAGATGGGTGGCACTATGCGGAAGCCACGATTCCTGGAGCCTAGCTGCATGCATACGGTTCAGAAATTTTCTTCTGCTGAGATGATCCAGCTGTTAATTCTTGTTTGGTCAGACTAATCATGGATTGCAGGCTTGCAGCGTTGTTTGATTGTTGGAGTTTTTCTTTGACCTTCGCTCTATTTACTGCTTGGTTCCAAAGAACGCTCGGTCTTTTTCTCCGTGAGACGCTCAGACTTTGACACCACTTGTCTGGAGCACCTTGCTGGATGCGCCCAGCTTCCTCCGTGGGATCCGCTGGTCTGTGCTGGTCCCTGCCCTTGATGTGACCCGAAGAAGATTTCGAGTTCTGGACTGTATTGGCCCCCTAGCGTTCCGTAATTCCTAAACTAGTCCCGTTAGCTCTGTATTGGCCTGTGTTTCAGTAATTCTTTAGCTCTGAATTTTCACTTTTAGCCTCCTGTTTGGCGCGTCTTTGCGGCGGAGACATGAGACCAAGATCTTCTTGTGTGGGAGGCAGCAGCAAAGTCTTTGTCGTCCATGCATGACACCTCCTCTACCCAAGCATGCAAAATACATTTAAGAATATTTCTTAGAGGAATTTTTAAATATAGCAAATGAGCTCTAAAAATTATGAATTTTTTTTGGAGACTCTCAACACAGTGTAATTGCTTATGTAATTTTTTCAGAATTTTATGAGTTACTATTTTTTATGTAAAATTCCTACAAACAGTATACTTAAATAAATTTTACACACAAAATCATAACTCATAAAATTCTGAAAAAATTACACAAGTAATTATACTGTGTTGGAAGTCTCCACAAAAAATTCATAATTTTTGGAGCTCATTTGCTATATTTAAAATTTTCTCTAAGAAATATTCTTAAATGTATTTATGCTTGGGGTAGGAGGAGAGGTGTCATGCTAGGGACTAAGCGGCACTTTCTCATTGCTTGCTCCCCAAACAAGACGCCGCTGGGGGCTAAAAGTGGAAATACGGAGCTAACGGGGCTAGTTTTGGAATTACGAAGCGCTAGGGGGCCAATACAGTCCAGAACTCGAAGATTTCACGCACGAGACAACGTTTTCGCTTGAAGCAGCTTGACGCTACGCCTGGCTCCGTCCTCGCTTTCTCCACATGAGGTTGGAATTTTTTTTAAAAATAATCCATTTTTATTAGAAATTACAAAAATATTCATGCGTTCTTTTTTTTTACGAAATATACATCATCGTCAGAAACGATTGAATATTTGGATCGATCGCTCACGATTAGGCGATCGAGTCTATCACCCAACCGTTCGCATTTATCTTTGCGCAGCGCCAACCGTTGGGCGTCATTATTGCGATCATTGAGCAGTAAAGCGATAGCGTGTTCGATCGTCGAACAGTTGGGCGTTGGATGCCTATCTCAGGACATGCGGTCCCAGCCGTGACCGAGAAAGAGAGAGAAAACATTTGGAGAAGCCGTGTGTGGGAAGAGGGGAGAAAAGAGAGAGAGGAGAGGAAAAATAGAGGGAGAGGAGAGAGAAAATAGAGGAGGAGAGGAAAACAGAATCTGCGATGTAAGTTTGTTTTATTTTGTAGTGTATTTTTTGTAGTAGGTAAATAGTTTATTTAGTACAAATTGTAGTATAAGTAGTACTCGTATGAAATTTTAGTTAGAGAAAAAAAGTAGAAAATCGAAATGTTGTTGATTTGTATGTAAGTAGCGATAAGAAACTTTAGTTAGAGAAAAATAGTCTCATGAGGAGTATTAGTCTTGTTTGTGAGAAGTATTGTAGTTATGTGGTTGCATATGTGGCGACTATTATTGGGTGAATAATCGTGTTAGAAGCGCATAAGGAGGATGAATTATTTGTATAAACTAATTAGCGAAGTTAATTAGTATGAACTAATTGACTTAGGTAATAGGTATAGCTCAGTAGAAGACTAGAACGCCACCTATAGCATTTCGGATTGCAAGTTAGCATCGAATCGGATAATGCTGTTATGGAATAGCTCGGTTTTGATGTTGAATCTAAATATCGTCTTTGCCGCGTTCATTGTGGCCTCTAGTAGTAGGTAATGAATGATCATCTTTGTCGTGTAGTTGTCGACGATAAGCGAAGGGCCTTAGAAATGTAAATCACAATGTAGCGAGAACTTGCATGTCGTATGCGTTGCGTCGACTAGTTGCAATGTTGGAAATATTTGCGACCATACAATAAGTCATGCATGTACCCGCTACATTGAAAGTGCATTACGTTGTTGGCACCGTTCGTGAAGGTCCGTGCGGTGTTGACTTGAGCGATTTTCGGCAAGCCTTTGTTGTACGGACGGCGAGAATGCCTGAATCGAAGATGTGAAGCATTAGCTCACCCGCAGCTTCTCTTTGAACCTGAGGTGTGCAACGTCGACATACAAGGGCTTTGGAGCCGCCTCCCACAAACATCGGATGGGAGTTGAGAAGACCGGCAGCGCCCGGCGGTGTGGAAGGGCTTTATAGAAGGATGTCGTGGCAGTGGATATGAGTGTGTGATACTTGTGCAACCATGCCCAAAAGAAGCATGCGGGGCCCCACCGGATATCATTCGGGTGGTGCGGCGGTTAAGTGCCTTGACATGTTGGTGAAGAAGAGGACCCGGAGGGTCAGTGTTCTGAAGAGTTCGAGAGAATGTTGCTTGTGATCATTTCGGCGCGATGAATCTGAGATAGGAAGATCGGTCACGCATGGTGAGCCCTCTGAGACAGTGATGAAGGAGAGCATAGGGATTACATATTGCATCAAATGGAAGCGATGACCGGATGGCCTTGGTGAAGACGAAGCTTTACAAGAAGTCGGCGAGGGCAGGTTTGATGAGGGCGGAGCTCCCATCCCCGTGAATGAAATAGATTGGATGCCGAGGGTCTATCTCGCGCATGACGAGCACGAATCACCGTGGGAGTACCATGCCACGGAGGTTCGGTTGCACTCAATGTTTGTCGATAAGACATCCTTGCGAGGATGCTATTAAAATTTGGGCTATGTCTATCACGTGAGGGCGTTTGGTCGTCAAATCTAGCCAAGAAGCGTGCAAGTGAAATGCGGCGGTAGGTTGTCCTTAGCGAGTGCTGCGCACATAGACCAAGTATGAGACTCCTTTGGATTGTCTCGAAGGTGGAGCCGCACTCCTGCATGCTTTCGGCGGTGTTTTGTGCGAACATCGTAACCTAACGTCGACCTTCATAGCCAATTTGATGTATGGAGAGATAGTGGAGAAGAAGGATGTGGAGGCCAAGCACGATATGGTGGCTATTGAGAAGAAATTCAAGTACAAGATCGACTCTGTGAAGGCGTGGCGTGCAAAGCGAAGGCTTTGGAAAGACGGTTTGGATCTTTTGAGGTGGCGTACGACAACCTTCCTCGTATGCTTGAGGTGCTGCAGGAGAGAAATCCGGGCACGTACACTGCTGTAAAGGACATGCCATCTAAAAATCCGCGAGGTTTTTCGATATTGCATAGGGCCTTCGTAGCCGGTTCCTACATCGAGGCTTTTAGGCATATCTTTGCCGTGATCTCGATGGGCGGGACCTTTTGGCCGGAAAATACAAAGGCAGATCCTTACCGCCATAGGCGTTGATGAACAATCAAATTCGCCATTGGCCATCGCATTTGTTGAAGGTGAGAATTTGACGGTGATTGTGGTTCCTTCGGCGTCACGAGGGTGGGAGTTGTTGAGATAGATCTGGTGTGTGCGTGATCCATGATCGCCCGCCGGATCTTGAAAACCATAAGAACACCGGAAGGCGGGATGAGCCGTTTCCTTGGCGGATATGAGGTAGATGGTGTATTACGCCACTTGGGGCCAACTTCTTCAAGAAGTTCCCAAAGCAACCCTTGGTGAAGCTATTCAAGAGGTCGGCTATCACGAGAACCCGAAGCATAAATTTGGCGCCTTATGGGCGCTTTCTTTGGATGAACACAAGAGAAACACGTGGATCACGAGGAACCAAAGAGCGACTCGAACTCGCTAGTCCGAGCGAGAGGACCTCGAGGAACTAACAATAGTTTCTTTGTGCAAGTACATTGCCCTATGACGGAGGGCCTACTCGGGTGGCGTGGGCCGCGGGAGTTCTTCTTTGACGACGACCCGACACCTCGGCCCACACCTCTTGAGGTTCTGTCAAGATCCTGACGGCTCATAGTCGCCAAGATACCCACCGGCACTCAATGTTGTCCACCCTTTGCCTCTCGGTCCTCGTCGGATCAGTCTCTGACCGTCTTTCCCTCTCGGGGCGAGGCCCCGACACCCAAGCAGAGAGGAGGGCGCCAGCGAGCCGTGGGGAGGACACGGAGGTGGAGTAGGCGGTGGGGACATGGGAGGGATCTTTGGGGGTGCGGTTGGGGGTGGTAGTAGGGGCATCTGTTGCCTTGGTACATACATTTTGCATAATATATGATGCTGTAATACTTTTGCGTTCTTGTGTGTACTTGTTCATATAATGCATGCTTGTTCAATGCATATCGGCGCTATAGCTTAATGCACACGACACCTCGATGCAACATCAACTCGATAAATGACAACCGCAATGACGCGTCCACCATTTACTTACATGCGTTCACGAGATTGAACATAATTGCGTCTGAAGGGACACTACATCGCGGACGCGAATTTCCTTCAACGCTACCACACGATTCCTCCTCGGGCCGGTAGCTCGCGGATGCGAATTTCCTTCAACGCTGCCACACGATTCCTCCTCGGGCCCGGTAGCTCGCGGATGCGAATTTCCTTCAACCCAATTGCAATTCATTGCATGCTATATATGGATGCTTTGGATGCCGTTCACCTCACTCTTCATTTCCTCTTCTCCTTTCTTCCGGTCTTAGGCAGGATGTCTTGACATCATCTAACTTTCGAGTGAAGCGGACAATTACAATCACTGCGCAAGAAATGGTTTGCCCTCATTGCGATGATCCGATGAATGTGTTTACCTCACATCGCCAACGAATCCATCTCGAGTGTTCATGAGGTGTTCAAATCTTCTGATAACTTGCGCCTAATCATCGCAATGAATTTCATTGAAACAAGATGTTGTTTTATTTCACTTGAAGTCGCAATTCTTTTTGAGCACAACATGTCGGTTTTAGCGGTAGGTTGTGAAGCATCGATGGTTCAAGATATTGCCGCAAATTGTTTGCCTTGCAAGATGACTCTCGTGGTATTGTTTGCATTTAGTCGATGACTCGACCCTCCGAGCCACCAACGTAGAACGACGATAACAGACTTAAAAGACTGGATGAAAGGATGGAAAGAGTTGAGAACATGCTTAAGAAATTAGTTAAGCTAGTTAGTTTTGTGGTCTTTCTTCTATTATTTCTTGTTGTTGCCAAGTAGAAGTTCAGTTGTAATGAGATGTAATGTCCACTCTTTACTTATGCATCGCAGTCCGTCATGAATGAGAATAAATCAGTAACATTACCTACCCATGAATGAGTTTGTTCGATGCATATAACTTAAAGCACACGATACATCGATGCAACATGTCAACTCGATAAAAGGCAACCGCAATAACGCGTCCACCATTTAGTTACATGCTTTAGGAAATTGAACATAAGTGCGTATATAAGGGGAGACTACCGACGTACAAGCTTCTCCGCCCGTGCCTAATTGTAGAATGTGCCTCTCGCTAGCCACATAGAGTGTTCTCGAGTTGGACACCTCGGGCGTGGTGGCCGTTGTTATAATTACGCACATATGCGACTAGGGTTGCCGCAGCGGCATGTGGGATCATAGGAACTTTCTATGTTCACAACCTCCTCATTGCCCCTCTCACTTTGCATCATTGGCGGATGTCATCATTTTGCACCTTGAGATCGTCAATTTGCGCCTCTAAATCAAAGATTCGGTTCTACAATACATCCACGTACCTCACAGCATGTCCTTCATGGGAGGATCGATCCAGCGGGTGAAGTTGCATTTAGTCATCTGCTATAAGGGGCGGTTAATGCGGAGGATATATTAGCGATAATATGAACAAAACTATTTACCCAGTATGGGCATCGGAAGAAAGCGCCGTCCACCATCGAAAGGGCCGTCTATGACACTGCCGCGATAGCGTCCTCCCGTGTCCGTATTTCGGTCATCTGGGTTGAGCACGCTTCTTCGGCATCAACGGTAGTTAGGGCGAAGTCCTCCCTCCTTCGGCGAAGGTGCGGCTTGGCGACCGGTTGGGCCGGTCACAGGTGTCTACTATCGTTTGTTACTATAAAGGCGGAGAAGGTTCTTCTTCCTCACGGTTTCAAGGTCAAGTGGTCCTAATTTGGGCGTGGGCGTGCATTTTATAGCCCATGGTGAGGCTAACAAAGTATTTTATAGACAAGACCAAGCAGGCGAGTTTGCCGATGACAAGACAAAATAAAGGCGACCTTGCGCGATGATAAGACGAGCGAAATTTGGCGGCTTTGTCTTGGCGACAAGACCACAGGCGACTTTTGCGCATGACAAGACGAGCGGGGCTTGCGGCTTTCTTGTGATGACAAGACCACCGCAGGCGACTTTGCGATTACAAGACCAAAGGAGCGACTGCGCACTTTAGGGTTTAGGTTTAGGGTTAGACTTTTCAGATCGGCTTGACAACCCTGACCGCCTCGTCAGCTTTTAAGACCGGAAAGACAAGACTCCGCAAAGAAAGACGTGACAACACTCTGTCTCGCCAGCTTTTCAGACCAATAAGACATCACTCTGCAAAGCAAGACATGACTTCTCACTGCAAAGTAAGACGTGACAACACTATGCCTTGCCAGCTTTCCAAATTGACATGACAACACTCTACCTCCTCAGCTTTTCAGAATTAAAAGACAGGACTCTATACTCTGTATGAAATTAACCACACCATGGCAACCATAGGGCTTATAAAAGGGGGCTGAAGCAAACTCAACACTACACAATACTACACAATAGATACCTAGCTATGAACTCTTCGGCAAACTTCTACGCGAGGATATTGCAGAAGCAAAACTGGCTTAAGAAGAAGAGGAAACAGCTTAAAATAAATAACATCATACAATCAGATTTGCTAAATGTAATTAACCCACAAAATGTAATAAACACTAATTAAATACAAAACAGGTGGGGCCCCTTGTCGCCTTACGGTTGGGCGGCGAGAACACAATCACCCAAGCTGTCGGCGGCGAAGTGCTCTTGCCCAGCGGTTCTTGCGATAGCGCCGATCGCCAACGGTTGGGCGGCGAACCGATCGCCTAATCGTAAGCGGCTGGATCGATCGCCCAATCATTGGCTGACGAGCGCATATTTACGTAAAAAAAAAAACGCATGAATATTTTTGTAATTTCTAATAAAAAATAGATTATTTTAAAAAAAATTCCATGAGGTTGCACCTTATCGATAAAAATAGCAGCGCCTCTGTACTCTTCTTGGCTTCACGTGATGCGGTGCCTCTGGCAAAAGCAGCGCCTCCTCTAACCTTTCCTTCACCTTAGACAGTGGCGAGACAAAGCGAAACGCAGAACCAAAACAAAATCACAGAGAACACAATCGATCGAGTTTCCTTTTCTTTTCAGGAGCACCAAACGTCGCCCCGCTTTTTGGTATTTTGTGTTTGTTTATACTCAGAGGTTTACAGAATTGGAAAGAAAAACGGCATGCAAAACCATACCAAAAACAAACTCCAACACACACTCGGATTCCTACCAAAATTAACAACTCTTACCAAAAAAGGAACTAACGGAATTTACTAAAACAACAAGATTAAATCCACCAATCACCCCCTTAATTGTGTTTCTTCACTTTGATCACGCCAATCTTCTCTCTCATTTCCAAAAATTTAATCCGCCCTAGCGACGTCTTCAAAATATCAACAAGTTGATCTTCTGTTCTGATGTGATCAACTATTAATTTTCCTTCTTCAATACACTCCCGAATTAAATGATAACGAGTATCTATGTGCTTACTTTTGTCATGATAGACTGGATTCTTGCGCAATGATATCGCCGACTTATTATCAACTTTGAGCACAAAACTACTCACATCCTTCTGTGTGAGATCATCAAGTAACCGTCCCAACCAAATCCATTGACATGCTGTAGTGGTAGCAGCAATATACTCCACTTCACATGAAGAAAGTGCTTTGTGCTTCACAATAACACCACTGGAGTCTCTCTTCACCTTGTACATTGTAATTGCCTTGCTAACATCCATCCGTTCCTTAGAACTTTTGGCCAGTAGAGTGTTCAATATTTTGTCATTTTGATGTTTCTCCCGGTTGCCTATTCCTTTCCCTTCAACAACAGGTTGGAACTTTCTATGTTTGCCACGCTTCTTCGAAGGTTTCTTACCAGGCAACTTTTCGTCAAAATTCCCAACGCTAGCTGTTGTTGAAGAAGCCATGCCAGCAACACATCCTTCTTCACCTTGAAGCACAGTACCCGTTCCAGGTGAGTCCTGGCCGTGGGAGGCAGCGCCATCATGCGTGTGGAGCTGTTGTCGATGGGATGTGCCCCCTGGACCTCCTAGGCCGCCTAGTGTTGCGCCTGCATGCACGTCAGATGGACCTCCCGAGTAGCCTCCTGTTGTGCATGCATGTGCATGGGGATGCTGTTGAAGGGACACGCTATCTTGACCCACCGAGCCTCGAGTTTTTGGCCAATCTAACATGTTTGCATTCCGTATTTACAAATCTAATCACGTATTTTACGTATTTGCAAAAATAACACGTGGCGCCACAGTCACCGTGCGCCGGCCCGGCTGCGTTATCTTCGACCGTGGCGCTAGTGCACGATCACCGTGTGCGGCGCCCTCACGCCCGCCACGTGGTGCTTATTTGGCGCCACGGTGGCAACCCGCTAGTAGGGGTGCAAGCGAGGCGGTCACTGGGACGAATCGCTCATCCGTATCTTTTTCCATATTTTTTCGCGGATCTGGATTCGGACACGGACGATCTGGGATCTGAATCTGAATCGCGGATAGTCTCGATCCGCGAATCTGGGCGAATACATGCCAAACCGAATATGGATTGTCTCGGTCACAAATACTTATTCGGATATTGCACGAAAACATAAACCATATATGTCACACAAATAAAGATCAATCAACCATACTACACGTCCAAAATGCAACTAGATTAGTAGTTTAACAAGCAAATTTAAATACACCACATGATAACAGAGACTAGTTAAGCAAGTAGTAACTAGCAAGTACATGACATGGGCTAGTTAAGCAAGTAGTAACAAAAGAGTAAGTGCTAAGTAAGTATGTAGATGGTAGTAGGTCGTTGACCGCACAAAAGACTTGTCTTTGTCTAGCAGCTGCTAACAGTGAGCCATCTCTAATTCTCTATTACCATGCCTCAGTCGATCATAGCCTTGGCCATCATCCCATCCTACAAAAATAGATTTGTAGAGTATGAAATCATATCATGAAACCAAGCTGAAAGTGATATTTTGCCATCTTAACATCTTAGTAGTATACACAACACAACCACGATATAATAGTAAAATCCTTCACAAAATTAAGTCTTTCTTTTATAATGCTCCTTTTTGGAATGTGTGTTGCTTTTCGGTATATCATGAAACACCTTTCATAGTCTATCTTCTACAAGAATTTCAAGTCATCTAACATACTATTGGATAACGAGCTTAACCCCATCTCTTAGATTACGGGTTTGCAGACCTCATTACCTATGGAACAACTGCTGCGATAGAAAATAAGTCAATCGAGCGAAGTTATCTATCGATCCGATATTTTACTATAGGCTCCATTTGTGAGTTACATTACATTCTTTTGTTCAATCTAATGCAGATGCAAACCAACAAAATATGTAAGGAAAAAAATTGTATGTGAATTTTTCTCCTGAAGTGCTTATATAATCATAACTTCAAGAAACATACATTTGTTCTATAAATTTTCTTGGCAAAATTGGAGCTACTGACCTCTTTGGAGCTAGAAATATGTATTCTCGTCTCAAGAAGAAGTGAGAAGGAATTGAATGTGAAACTTGAGACTAAAATCACGGTTACATATAGTTGAAAAGGAATCACTTGAGAGAGACTTTGCTTGTCAAAAGAAGAAGGAAA
This sequence comes from Phyllostachys edulis, assembly GCA_036346405.1. Classification (NCBI taxonomy): domain Eukaryota; kingdom Viridiplantae; phylum Streptophyta; class Magnoliopsida; order Poales; family Poaceae; genus Phyllostachys; species Phyllostachys edulis. The sequence continues at coordinate 7,418,569 of CM070549.1, forward strand.
ATCTAGAGGATACACCATGCTTTGGGTGATGAGATGGCCTCTCTAAAAAGTAGCCTGACAACAAACTAGAAGTTAATTGAGGAATTGCAGTTATGAACTTAAAAGCTGAAGGAGGCATGTGCAAAGAGTGAGGTAGAAAAGGCACTTCTCTCAGAAAAGGTTCAAGAGGTGGAGAAGCTATCTGAGGAATATTCACTCTTAGAGAACTCACTTTCAGATGCAAATGCTGAAATGGATGCACTAAGGGAGAAGATAAAAGTATTAGAGGCTTCAGAAAACTCTCTGAAGGATGTAGTTTCCTCTCATGTTTTTGAAAAGGCTGTTCTTGCATCAGAGTTAGAAACCCTTGGTAAAAGTTTTGCTGACATTTCAGAGAAGAATTCTATCTTGTATAACCCATTATCTAATATGAAAGCAGAGCTTGAAGCATTGAGAACAAAGCTTAAAGATTCTGTAGATTACATTTTTAGATAGTGTAGCTGATCGTGCAAAATATAGCCTTTCCCTTAACAAAGGTAAGTTAACCAATACCTTAACAATGTAGATCGTAGAATTCATTCCTCACCATATCCAGTGTCTTCAGGCACCTGACAAGGAAAACATTTCATTAACTTGTGAAGCTCCTTTCCATTCACAGCTCATGAAAGGCACATGTTTAGTAACTATTGACAAATGCTCATGGCCACTACAATCTGTTTCTATAGTAATAAATTTTTTGCATTGATAGGGCACTATTGTCTTAAGTTTGCTCAAGGGGAGCTTTATGAATGTCACCATGGACATACTTCCTACCAAATTATACACATTGAAAGTTAACAATTATCAAACCTCGCGTTCATGTTTGTAGTAGCACATTGTTTATCTTCTAGCTCCAAATCCAACTCATCAACAAGTGATACTATCTTCTCCTTAGAACCTGAAATTTTTAATTGACATGAAGTTAGAAAACTAAAGCTGAAAGTGGTATAAACTATGAACTAAATGACTTATTATTACCTTTCCTAGATGAAGTTGTCCAGTCCTTGGTACAAATTAGAGCCTCAACCACCTCAGGCTCTAGTCGACTACGGAACGGATCAACAACACGTCCACCAGCACTAAAGGCCGACTCTGAAGCAACGGTGGATACTTGAATAGCTAACACGTCACGAGCTAGTCGTGAGAGAACAGGAAAAGTCCCTTAGTGTGTGTTCCACCATGACAATATGTTAAACTCTGCACCCTTACCGGTAGGATCAACCCACCGAATTGGTTTTTCTTTAAGGAATAGCTCTAATTCATTCATATCACAACTTGTCACAGCTGCATCCTCATACAAGAACTGTTCAATGTCATCAATACCCAAGTCAGCATCACCATGTGGATGAGAAGGTTCTTTAGAATTAGGCTTTGAAGCTTGAGTCTTTGAGCGGAGTAAGCTTGGAACAATTTGTTCACAACATCTATAAAGCGATTAACTTCATGGGCAGCCCTCTCATGATAAATCTTCCCCGTAAAATATTCCACCAGCTTTTTCTTATATCTTGGATCAAGAAAGCATGCCACAACAAGAGCCATGTTCGACTTGTCCCGATACTTGTCATATTTGGCTTTCATAGCCTCTGCCATACAAGAAATAGTGTCATCAACACTTTGGCGTCATTCTGCAAGTGCCATCTTAATCTCACAAAATTTCCACCAAAAGCAGTTCTTTGTTGGATATTGATTTCGAGAAAATATCACGGTAGCATCATTGAATTCTCGCAAACAATTGCATAATGCTTCCGCCATATCCCATTTCTCATCCGTCAAGAACACTTCTCATATTTACCCTTGTTCAAAAACAACAAACTTTCAAAAGCTCTCTTGTAGTAAATAGCATGACTCAACATTTCATATGTAGAGTTTCACCTTATAGGCACATCTAATGGAAGACCGGATTTATTGTCCAAGTCGCATTCTAATGCACACTTTTGAAATTCCTCCCATTGCAATGGAGAATTCTTCACAATAACAATAGTAGCTCTAATATTCTGAACTAAAGATGCAATTACTTTCAAGCCATCTTGAGCGACAAGGTTTAGTATGTGACATAAACATCTCACATGAAAAAAAAGCACCATCACATATCAAGGGAGAACGCTTATTAAGCTCCACCACAACTTCTCTAACACATTTATCATTGGATGATGCATTGTCTAGAGTGAGAGCACATAACTTTGTAACAGCCCAAAGTTCTGTTACCAAATTAAAATTAATAAAATTATTGTTTTATTGGATTTTCTGAAATTTGAAAGAATTTGATTGCTTTATTTGAATTTCTGAGGTTTTAAAAGTCAAAAATAAAATTTATTAAAGCTTTTGAAGTTTTATTTGAGTTAAAGTTGGAAAAAAATATTAATTAGTTTCTAAAATTTTCTGAAGTTTTAAAAGCCTTTTCGAAATTATTTTAAAGCCAAAATAAACTTATTCATAAAATCAAAAGCCAACTTTAAGTTGGAATTATTTTTATTAAGTTTAAAATAATTCTAGGAATTTTTGAACTCTATTTGCTATTTTCTAAAAATCTATTTGATTTATTGGTTTGTTTTAAATCCAAAAATCCAAGAATTTGTTCGGACCATCCTAACCTCGTGAACGATAACTTTGCACAGTACTAATGAGCAGTAATTCCAAAAAATATATATAAAATATTTTTTTTTTTCCATACTGCTGACCAACTTCGTGGTCACCCATCCCAAGCGCTACCCCAAAACCGATCAAAGACGCTTAGCTCCAAGCAACACATTGCATGGGTTGCCACCTCCTCTTTTTCTTTTCTTTTCTTTGTTTATTAATTTCCCTTTTATTCCTTTATCCTTTATTTCTTCTTCTCTCTCTTCTGGTTCATCTTCCTCACGTAGCCTTGTTAGGTTCTCTTTTTCTTCAACGTCAGCAACAATGGCCGAGCCGCCACCACCCACCCGACCCACACCACCTCCACCACCGCTGCCGCCCTCTCCTCCTCTCCTCTCCTCCCCTCCTTCTCTGTCCAAACATGCCGACAAGCGGCGCCGCCATTAGAGGCCATCCTAAAGCTTTTCAAACCCGAGATTTCCTCCCATTTCTCCACGAAAATTATGGCATTCAAACCGCCACTCCCGTCTCCCCATTCCCGCCTCACGCCTCAATCACGCGCGACGTTAAGCTAGATTTTCTCTATAACCGCCGTGATGGCCCTGACCGATCTCCCCACCCCCTCCCTCGCCCTATAAAGGGAGCACGGTGAGCCCGTTCCTCCTCATTCCAACCCCGCCACCCACCTCCTCCCTCGCTCTCTTTTGGCGGATTTCTCAAGTATTCACCGCCCGTGGCGACTTTCCGCCGCCTCTAAGCGTCGCCATGGACGACTCGAGATTCCGAGCACACCACCGGCATCGTGGCGTCATCCTCTACACGGTGCTCCCCTCGCCGCCGTCGTAAATGCAGCCCCGCCTCCCGTGTCGCCATCGCTGCAGGTGTGCTCGCTGCCGCCACCGCGGCCGCCTCATTGTGCCACCACCTCCTCTGCCCCGTCTCATGGTGAGTAAACCATTTTCCACATCGCGACCACCCCTTCCATTCCTCTCACCATGGCGAAGCTCCATACATCCTTCTTTGTTAATTTGTAACATGAAGATGAGCAGGTGCACAAAATTATCTAGTCATGGCTTCAAGTTTGTACATACACATTTTAATACTTCCAAAAATTCGTTCTCTCTCATGCAAGCTCCAAATCCGTTGCTTCCTTCACCTAAATTCATCTACTATTTATAGTAATTATGTCCTAATTTTTAGATTTTATTTAATTTCCGTTAATTATTCGGTTCATTTTGCGCGTCGCCGCCGCAGACGGCCGACCTTGCACATTCCACGACAACCGGGGAGAGCGTTGTGTTCCCCGCGGTACCATCTTCAAATCGCCGTCGACCTCACTCGCTAAATCCCCTCCGTTTGCCCGGAACGCCGATGTTCGCCCGTCGAAAGTCTTCTCCGTCGGACTGTGTCACCATCGAAGGTCATCTCGCCGAACCAACCATGTCGCCGCGTGCCCCTTGGCTTTATATTCATATCTCTAGAATTCGGCCCTCAATCTCGCCACAAGCAAAAAAATTTCGCAAACGGTCCAACTACCTTCTGTCGCTATTTTCAGTGCCGTTTTTTATTTCCCCATGACATCGTCCACGCCATTGGCTTCGTCTCACAATGTTCCACGCAGTGCTCCCTTCCTTTTCCCTGAAACACCCCCGGCTCATCGGCGCTACTATTCCTCCAACACTATTTTGGCGCCGCGCATGACAATCAACCTTCGCGGTGACGCGACCACCACCATTAGGTTCGTCTCGCTCGGGATTCCATTTTTGTGCTTAACCATGCCGCCTCTCCTTTCCCTTTCACCAGTAGCCGCCATTTCTCTCGCCTTGTGCTTGGTTAAACAAGCTAGTTCTCGTTCACGTGCATGGCATGAACAATTGCCATGCAAGCTACACATACATCCCATTTTGAGATTTAAACTTCTACAATTTAGATTCGTTGCCATCTGAACTCCAAATCCATCGATTCTTTCTCCTAAACTCATCTAAATTCATTATCTACTTCAGTATTTATTTTATAATTTTTGGATTTTTATTTGGATTTTATTTGAATATTATTTGAATTCGGATCGTTTCGTGTATAGATGTCGACGACTTCGGACGACCGGATTTGAACACCATTTGAGAACATCGGATAATCTAGCAAGGCAAGTTACACTTTGACCATGTTGCACCTACTATTTTAAAGTTATTTAATTCAATTTTTAAATTTATTATTGCATGCATATTTTTAGTCAATTATTTTAATACCTGTTTAAATGCTTAGTTATTCCAATTGTTATTGTATGGCCAATTTTGAATATTGAAATGTCATCCCTTTATCACCATAGATAAATTATTTGGAAATACTTAGCAAATGCTTAGACCATGATTTTGTTTTTGGGAGGATTTAGCCAAACCATTACAAATTGTTTGAAATTAAATCTATGGTATTGTTTTACCATAGAGAGTTTGTAAAGATGGTTTTAACTAAAATAAAATTTAAAATGGTTTGGACTTGGTAAAGCGGATGAATGGTGGGTGCGAGTTTATGCACCTGGTTTAATCTGGTTAGGATTAAAGCCTGTGGTTTGTTTTGAAATACACCCAAGTCAATTAAGAACCTGCCTTTGGCGTTCCTTTGCTATGCCTTCAGACCACCACACGTCTGTATGGGCGGGACACGGCTTATTAATTTGGGATACCTCGTAGATATTCGTGCCATTTTGTATGAGTGGGTGTCGGTTAGACTATAGTCCCACCTAGCGCAAGAGGGGGTCTGAACTGCGGATGGTTAGTCCAAAGGGGAAACCTTAGCGGGCATGAGTACTTTGAGGTAGATCATTATAACGACCTTGTGATAATTGCTTTGTCACACGCCTTAGGAAGCGTGGGTTGGCCGACTCAAAGAGCAAATTATCTCGTGTGGGTAAAATTGTACAAACTCTGCGAGTAGAAAACTATTCAATAGCGCGTCATGATCATGGACATGCTAGCAAAGCCACTTTGAGTTAGACTTGTATTTGGTTTTAAAAGTGATTTCAACAGATGTTTTCGTGATGGTTAGTCTGTGGGGAAAATTAGGCGGTTAGCCATTGTGATTGGAGGATATCCATCACTTTTCTTGGAGGTTATCCACATTATACATTTGTCATTTAAATTATGATTTTAAATATCGTATGAAAATGGCCTTGCAATCTAATATGATTATTTAAACTAAAATTGTCTGCTTTCGCCAAAATAACCACCGCCAATGTCCTTTATTTACCTTATGCATGCATTACAATTCCATATTGGGTGTAACTTGCGAGCACGGTAGTTGTGCTCATACTTGCTTTATGCAAACAAATTTCAGAGGAGAAGGACTTCACCATCGGTGTGGATCTTGACGACTAGGCCGCTACCCGATCGATTGCTCGTGGCGATCAATTTGACTCCACTACTTCTTCCTCTTCCATTTGTGTTATTTACTGTTGGCTTGTAAGTCTCTTTTGTAATAAACTCTGAATAATTATTAATAAAGTGCGTGATATGTTTTGATTATCACTTTTGTTTGACTGTGTACACTAGAAATCCTGGACTAGTGTATGAACATAGAGAATTCGGGATCCTTCGCTCCCGGGTTCGACAAACTTCTTCTCAATGTTCTAAGACATGACACCCTTGACAAATTCATTTGCTAGATTAGTTCCTGTATGGTTTCCTTTCACATGAATGAATTTAACAATTCTTTTTTGCATATGCCAGTTATCATCTATCCAATGCACAATGATACACATATAACCTTTATTTTGATTAGATGTCCACATGTCCATAGTTGAGGACAATCGACAAGAAAGATATTTTAGTTGTTCATACAATTTCTTCTTTTCATCTCCAAACATGTCCAATATCTCTTTCCTAGTAGTTGTGCGACTTTTGAACGAAAAACCAGGACGCAGAGACTTGATGAAATCAACAAAGTACTCATGCTCAACCATAGCAAAGGGATATTCATGCATAATTAGTGCCAAATAGAACTTCTTGAGCTAACTTCAAAGATCATACCGTAAGTCCAATCAACTATTTTCTCCACCTTCATCATTCTCAAATTGCAGCCGTTGTTGTCCTTGCTTTACGACATGCTTGAATCCCACATGATTCCACAATGCCTTTGTTCCCTTTGAGGTCTCAGCTTGAGCTTTGTGAAGACATTTATTGCATTTCACCCAAACTTGTTTCTCCTCCCCACCACCTCTTGTCGGGACGGTCACCGAGTACTTAGTGTAGTACTCCCAAACCTTGGAGGTACACTTCTTCTGCCTCTTCACAGCAGGTTCAATTTCTCCCGTGCAAGTCTCTTCATTTACTTCAACATGTCCTACACCTCCAGTGGTTGCGACTGTCTCACACGCCACCAATGCACTCGGTGGCGATGGCGTTGGCGCCGAGTGGCCCGTACCAACTGCTGTGGTAGCAAGCGGCGAGGGATGCTCTGTGCTAGCACAAATGCTTGCACTTCCACTTGCGCATCATCTCAAATTCTCAATACTCTACAAATAGCAAAATCAAGATAGCAAAAACTTAGCAAGGACAGGCGGCATATTCGTGAGGTCATAACTGGGGTGATTCATAGATTATGCAATGAAGTGGATCAAAGAGAGTTGGCATTGATACATACATGTCTATTTGAAGAAATCAATAGTTGTATTAATGATGGCTGCTAGGAGCACTTTAAGTGCTTGATCGATTTTCTTACATTTGCTCTACAAAACAGCAAGAAGCAAAGTGATCGATGATGTGCTCGGTAGGAGTTTCCATCTGCCAATGCATAAGTGGCCGACAAGAAAATGAATGAATAAAATAGATATAATCGGACAAACAAAATTTTGCCATTTCATACAAAGACTTGATCAACTTCTTATAATCTTGTAGTCTCACCATATTAGTATTCTTATAATCAAACCGAGTTGAGGTAGTCAGTGTGTTGAAAAGCTTAGAACATTTTTAACGAACAACATGTATTCAATAAATTGGGACCGCTTCTAGCTTCATCATGTCTTGAATTCATGCTATGCAACATTATCATTAATGATCATGTCGCTATAAGTAATTGGTGATTCTAGTTTGTAAGTCCGAATAAGAAAACTTACATTGAGGAGAAAAGCGTAATTAACTCTCCACGAATTATAAAATAAAAGAGAACCGCCTCTTACCCTTCTTTGAACAACCAAAGCTTGATAGAATGATGCAACAAGCTACACATCAAGGAAAACAAAATGACGTTGCACATGAGACTAAAAAGAAATTAAAAAAATCCATCAGTCTCATTGTTTCATGACACTTGATCAAGTGATGATTATAGAAATATTTGATATCTAGGTGAAAATCTAAAATATTTTTACAAAGAAGCATATATTGTACGAGTAGCGACCTTTTAGGTACTCCTCAATTTTGAAATACTAGTCCAACTCTAATTATGTTGTGTGCATAGATTAATGAGAGATAAAATCAAGGGAAAAGCATTCTAATTCATCAAGACTTTTCTTAATTCATGCACTAACTATCCATTGCTCCATAAGAGGCGAGAACTTGTTTATAGCCTTGTCAAAAGATCCCATGCTCGCTTGAAAGCTAATAAACCGAGTGAAGCTTTCCAATCAAAAACAGAACAACCACAACAAACACTGTACTTCGGCAAGCTCGGGGAGAAAATGAATGAAGGGTCGAGTGGGCTTGTTTCAGCTGGCAACACCGACGGAGGACGGTGGTCTAGGGCATGAGGGGCAGTAGGGGGCGCAGTGGGGAGGTAGAGATGAGGAGGGGGGGAGGCAGCGGGCCATGCGAGGAGGAGGGAGGCGGGCACAAGGCGATGAGGGAGGAGGCGGCGACGACGGTGGCAAAGGATTTATGGCGAGGAGGTGGGAGGCAGAGCCGGACTCCCGTGGGCGCGAGTGGGCCGAGAAGGACTGGATCGGAGGGAGGGCGCGGGGCCGAGGAGGAGAGGACGAATGGGAGGATGATGGCGGCATGTGGCATGAGCCTAGGGTTGCAATTTAGTGCTCTGTGGATCGAGAGAGAGAGAGAGAAAGTCTGAGTGAATGAGGCCTTCGATTCGAGTTTTGAGTTTTGCCAATTAGTTTTGGGGGGCGGGAGCCGCGGGCGTCGAGGCGTGGGCAGCGGGTGGGACGGCGGAGCGCCTAAAACCGGATAGTATTCGATTATATCCGATTTTAATGCCGAATAGTTCAAAAACTCGATATCGATTATCTCAATCCGAATTAGATCGGTGAAAAATACCGAATCCAAAAACCTCCGGATATCCCAAAAACAATCAAATTTTGCCCACATTTATTGATTGGGCTTCGATTTGCCGTGGAACTATCCACTCCGCTTGCACCCCTACCCACTGGCGCCCGTCGGCACATCGTGCCCATTTTTTTCACTTAAAAAATCGCTTTTTCTCATTTTTCAATGACACGTGTCGGGCACAAGGCGCTGGCGCGCCGTTACCGCAAATCGCCAATAAGGCCACGGCGGCGTGAGGGCGCCAAGACGATGACCGTGCACCGATGCCACGGTGTCAGCGACGGCGGATTACCGGGCGCCGGTGGCGTGCACGGGTGCTATTTTTGCAAATTCGATTTTCACGTGGTTAGGTTTGTAAATACAGAATGCAAACGCGTTAGATTAGCCAAAAACTCCCGAGCCTCTACCGTGGCCTCCGTAGACGCTGCCTCCTACGCCCGCATGTGCATGGGGCCCGCCGCATTGACTAACTGAGCTGCCGGCTGCGCCTTCTATGCCCGTATGCATATGGGGCCCGCCAACTTGCCGATGGGACGTGGCTTTTTGATCTCCTGAGCTGCTGCTCCTACCGTCAGCTGCATGTGTGTGGGCGGTAGGGCCCAACACTCCCGAGCTGCTGCCCGCTGCGCTACTTCGGCCTCCGCTACCTTTTACGCCGGCTTGTGCGTGGGGGCCGCCACCTCCAGCAGTGTGCGTCGTGACCACCAGTCTGTGGGAATCAAAACTAGTTTCTGGCTGGCCCGAGACCTGCTGTCCATGGGACCCGTTGGTGGAAATAGATTCGTCGAGAGAAGCAAATACTACTAGGGATGGCAATTATGCCCGATTACCCGCGTACCCACGAACAAATACCCTAATGGAGGCGGGTATGGGCGTCTTGCTTTGTCCACGGGTATAAAAACGGGCACAATTTCTTACCCATCGGGTAAATGGGCGCGGGCATGGATAAGCTCCACCCGTACCCACTTCGCCCGATTACCCGCCATATACACTAGCAGGTGGGACCCTCCCTAAGTAAAAAACTAAAACCCTAACCCTCCTCACATTTCCACCCCCACTTCCCACAGTCTATTCCTTCCTCGATTTTCCTGTTGCAGACCTCCTCCGGTCCCAAATCCTTCCATCCCACTAGATCTCTCATCTCCTCCTGGCTCCCCGCCGCCTCCTCCCGAGTCCCACCACCGCGCCTCCTCGGCCACCCGCCCGCCTCCCGGTTCGCCGTGCCTCCTTCCGGCTCAAGGCCTCCCGCCCATTGCCCTCCTCTGGTCCGCCGGCCGCCTCCTCCCGGTCCGCCGCCTCCTCCCGTCCATCAGGCCTCCTCCCGGTCCGCGCCTCCTCCCGTAGTGATTTACACTTGATTTGTGGATATGTTGATCTAGTAATTATACTACATGCTAAACAACTAGCTTCTCTTGTTATGCGATTTGCACCTCCCGAGTCCCGATCACAGCCATATTTTGATTCAATGGTGGAAGTTGCTCAGTCAAGTTTGTTCAACATGATTCTCGATCCATATTTTGATGTCCTAGTTTAACAAAAATGATCATTGCTCGATCCTCGGTGTTGTTGAATCAGAGTATAATCCCCTTTCACACTTCCATTCACAAGGCGTAATGAAATAGCATTGGAGGTTAAGCGACTTGATATAGCCTTCGATGTCCTATATTAACAAATAAGTTGTTAGAATTTCAGTGTATATGAAAATGTCCATTGTCCCTGATGTACATATGTAGATTTTTTATGTTGCCTGTGCTTTATATATGTAGATATGCAATGTATCGCATACATATATTACAGGATTGCAACATTAAAGGTTAAAATCTTATAGGTTTTGTTTTGGTCTCCTAATTTGTGGTATGATAGTGTTAGTGTCGGAGGCTGGTCTGTATTGAGTATTAACATCTCTGTAGTATGTAGAGCTCAGCTAGTTGTTGAACTTTCTTAGTTGTTTTGTCGAACTTGATGTGTGATTTGCGATGAACTTTCTTAGTCATTGAATGTGTGATGCATTATTGATGTGTGAATTAAAATGAACTTGATGTGTGCATTGTTTGTGTGATCAGTATGCCCACGGGCGATGGGTACCCGCGGGCGATGGGTACCCATGGGCGGCAGTGCATTGTTCGCGGGTAAACAGGCATGTCCACGGGCGACGGGTATGGGTGAGGTTCTCACCCGTCGTCCTTCGCGGGCATGCCCGTGGGGGGAAATAGGGGTCGCGGGCATGGGTATAGGCGAGCACTACCTGTACCCGCCCGCCCGATTGCCATCCCTAAATACTACTACATCTTTGCCTAAAACCGAAAAAATGAACGCACTTTGTTTGGCTTGTTCCATACAGCTCCTGCTTTTCCCAGCCCACTCTGCCCTCCAGTCATCCTTCAAACAAACCAGCTTACAAGTTTTCAGAGAAACTTTGTATAACCGGTTCGGAGATTTTTTTCACTTTCATCAACAGATCTTTATTTTTATCATAGACACGCAAGACCTCATCCTGCAGCTCCACCCCGCACCCTTCTTTCGCCAATTGCCTGAGACTGGGTATGTTGTTGCACAAACTCGGTATAAAGTAAATTCCAGGCAACATCTTCTTATCGTCGTTCTTGCATTGCAGTAGCATTGTTCCTTTGTCTCTTATCTACACCGTGGAGACGTCGCCAAACTTGACTTTGCCTGTAATTTTCTCATCGAGCTCATGGAACATGGAGCAATCTCCCATCATGTGATTGGTTGCTCCATTGTCCAAGTACCACTTATCAGTGTGATCGTGGTTGCCTCCCTCCATGCGTAGTTTAGGAACTACGTTCTCCTCGTTCAACATCACCATGACCGACGCCTCTTTGACACATAAGGAGAGAAGCAAGGTCGGCTCGTCATGTTCACTAGCTTAGGTGAGGTTTACCTCCTCGTTCTTCTTCTTGTTTCGACAATCCGAGGCGTATTGCTCGTACTTGTCGTAGTTGAAGCACTTTATGTGGCTGCGGTACTCCGACGTGTAGTGACCAAATTTGTCACATTCAAAACACTTGATATGTGACTTGTCACGGAATCTATCACCACCGCCTTGCCTAGCCCAGTCTCCACGCTCACGGCTACTTGATGAGCCACGACCGTCCTTCAACGACGGATCCCTATGAAACTGCCTACCACCGCTTCTTGCATCTCCCTTTAATAGTAATGCTTACTCGTTACGGGACAGATACCCCTTCAGAAGCTCCTCATGCGCCTTGAGGGAGCCGGTGATCTCCTCGATCTTCTTTTCCTTTAGATCGAAGGGGTATATGAGCGTAGTGACGACAGGTACATACTTTTCTGATAACACGCGCAGATATTTCTTCACTACCACAGATTCCTCCATCTTGTCGCCAAGAGAGACAATATGCTTGTACAGTGAAGCCAGCTTGCTGGCAAACTCGTCCACCGATTGGGTTTATCCCATCTGGAGATTCTCGAACTCATTGCACAAATTCTAGATCCGCACCTCCTTCATGCGGTCAACTCCCTCGTGCATCTTCTTAAGCATCACCCACGCTTCACGTGTCGTCTCTTTCCCAATGAGCTGATGCATCATCAAATCTGGTACTGCCTGATAGATCGCAGCAAGCGTCGTTTGATCTGCCTTGTCATCTACCTCGATCTTCCCCTTCGGATCGACTTCACCCCAAACACCTTGGACGCGCATGTTCGCCTTTATCTTTATTACCCACATCGGGTAATTGTCGGTCATCAGGAGAGGATATTGGAGGGAGATCAACCCATCCTGGGTCTTCGCCTTCTCGCCCATGATCTTCAGGTGCCAACAAGATCAACAAGCTCTGATACCAATCATTGGAATTTTTCTTTGACCTTCGCTCTGTTTACTACTTGGTTCCAGAGAACGCTTGGTCTTTTTCTCCGTGAGACATTTAGTCTTTGACACGACTTTCCTGGAGCACCTTGCTGGATGCGCCTAGCTTCCTCCGTGGGACCCGCTGGTCTATGTGCTGGTCCCTGCCCTTGATGTGACGCGCACAAACCATCCATCACGCATGAGACAACGTCTTCGCTTGAAGCCGCTTGACGCTGCGCCTGGCTCCGTCCTCGCTTTCTCCACGGGAGACTACGCCCCATCTGATAAAAATAGCAGTGCCACTATACTCTTCTTGTCTTCACGCGATGCAATGCCTCTTGCAAAAACAACGCCTCCTCCCACATTTCCTTCCTGCTGAGACAAGCCGCCGAGACAAAGTGAAACACAGAACCAAAACGAAATCACAGAGAACACAATCGATCGAGTTTTCGTTTCTTTTCGGGAGCACCAAACGTTGCCCCCTCCTTTTGGTCTTTTATGTTTATTTATACTTAGAGACTTACAGAATTAGAAACGAAAATGGTATGCAAAACCATAAAAAAAACAAACTCTAACACACACTTGGACTCCTACCAAAATTAACAACTATTGCCAAAAAAAAAAAGAAACTAATATAATTTACTAAAACAACAAGATTAAAACCATCATCGATGGTGTGGTTTTGGTTTGCGACTTTGACTATGGAGTTTACTACCAACGATTCTTGAGGACGATGGAAAGTGATCTCTGCTGATCATGGCGTGCAAGTGATGTGTGCAGTAATGCTGATCTGGCTGGCTACTCGCAGGTGGAGTTCTAGCTTATATGAACCTTGTGTCCCACTTGTAAGTGCGCCATCGAATCTTCATTCTTTCGGCTGGTAAATGAAGACGAAAGCGCACCAAAAGTGATATTTTGTTTTCTTATATGGGCCTGTCTACACGGAATTCGATTTTTTCTCTGTAAAAAACTGTCACATTCTGAAAATTCATTTACAACTCCATTATACATAAATTACAGTATATTATTTATGTAATTTCTATTCTTGATCACTGTAATTATTCTTGAAAGTCTTAATAACTCATATTTCCATCACATGATTCAAAATCTCACATGTACTTTGAGAGGTTGAGCAAAAACAAAGACAAAAAAAAAATTATATACCAACAAAATACGGCAATGTGGTGAACCCGTTATGTATCGAATAAAAAATCATAATAAATTCGGACCCAATTCATCAGATAGGAAAAATTGCAAATCTCAAAGTATATCGAACGAATGAAAATTCAACTATTATGATTTTTTTCTTATAGCACATCAACAATACAAATCTTATAGCACATCTAACGAACAGAAAAGTGACAGTTTTAGTTTCAAAAAACTGTCAGAAGTTACATTGCAATTACCTTCTTATATAGGTAAGTGAGAGCTAATTGTTGGCTATTCCTGTTGGTTAGAGTTCAATTCCTATCAACCACGTGTGTTGGGTGAATTATTTGCTTATGTTCCCATCAGAGCATCTACAATAGTTTATTTTTTTTAGCTTGTTGCTAAGAGGAGAGAGAGTACTCAATCTAATAAAAAGAAACAAGTCTTCCAATGGATTGTTTCTTGAGCTTGTGTTTAAGACTTTAATTGCTACAAGTGTGTATGATTCCTGATGATCAATAATGAAGTACAACTTTATGGCCTATATATTTTAGCTCATTTATCATATCAATAATGAAGTCGGGCTGCACAAATGATCTGGTGGATAATTTGCTTTAAGACAGTGGGACCCACAAAACGCGTTTTTAGGTAACAAGTAAGTCTCCAATACAGTATTTGGTTGTTTCTTGTGTCTTGGTATTAATAATTTGCTAGTTTCTTCATCTAGAAACAACCTCACATTCTCTATGCACCTTCTCTCCTCTACATCCCCTAATTGCTGATGTGACAATCCCTTAATAATAGCTGATGTGGACTGTTGTAGATGCTCTCAACCTCTGTTGTAAGTGTTGAGATATATAGCGGTGATATAACCGGTTGATCCTAACTCTAAAAACACACTAGTGATTTAATTAAGTGGCCCAACGAGCACAGCTGTGCCACGTGGGGACGAATAAGAAACCAGAGATGTGCACTGATCTTGTGTTTAACTAAAGTAGCGGTGTGTTCTCTAATTGTTAACTCCATGTTAGATTATTAACTAAAGATTAAAGAATAGGACGTCAACCAAGCAACACCAATAACTGAATAAAGTGGCAGTGTGTTCTTATCTGGTTAGGAAACTGCCATGGCCGTCTCTTTCCTTGGAGCTCGAGTAGCTTGCAGCTGGGAAATTTTTTTTATTAATTAACCTCTTTTTAATTTTTATTTTAAAGTTAACCTGTGGCGCACTTTATTTTTAATTCTGATCCCTTTGGTCATGCCACCACCGTGACGTGATAAACCAACGCTGTCACGCCATAAAATAAATTCGCTAAATAGCACTTTTGGTCACGCAATTGATCGTGACGTAACCAAACAACACTGTCACGTCATAGGTGGTGGTGTGACAAGAGCTTACCTCAGATACGGGTTGGCGTGACAGCGTTGTTTTGTCACGCCACGGGTGATGGCGTGACCAAAGAGATCGGAATTGAAAATAAAATACGCTGAAGGTTAACTTTAAAATAAAATTTAAAAAATAATTAATTAATATAAAAAATTCTGCAGCTGGGAGCCATAGCCAGGCAGCCAGCCGTGCACTTCCCTCACAATGGTAGATTAAACAACCTACTGTTCAGCGACAATTTGTTGTTAATTAAGCGTTGGACAGTAACAAGCAGGTGTATAGAAATCTTTGGTCGTCGCATGGCATCTGCCGCTCGATCGGCGAAGAACTTCATGTTCGTTACAACGGCTACATACATTAATTGGACTGTGACGGTAACAATGTTTATTCATCAAGCGCATTTTGTCTATTCGGCGAAGAACCGAATCGTTTCTGTCCTGGGCTCCTGGCTGACTGAAATGCCAGAGAGTGAGTCAACGGTGCCTATCCGGGGGCGCCCGTTCTCGAAGCAACTGCGACCCCGTTACAGATGCATGCAATGCAAGCAACAAAAGCTTGGATCGAATGGCTTGGATGCCGTTCTTAATTGTCACACTCGCAAGCATACAGATTAAGATTGTAAACTTATGACGCAACTTTGTGTGCACACTTCCACACTAGAACGCATGTGTGGCTCACCATCAACCAAGTCAAGATCTCTGCAGCCTAGGCCAAGTGTATTATTAGAGTAGAGTAAACAACTACAGGTACCAGATAATGCTGTCACGGGATGCAAATCCGAACAACAATACTAAAATCTGTTTCTTGACCAGGCACACGTACGTAGAAAACAATGGCGTACGTGCTAAGGACAGCGCGTGCCGATCGAGTTGGAGACGGCCGATACAACGCGAGGCGTTTACGTTTCTTTTGTTCAAACGACGCCATCTCCTGCTTGATTTACGACGACTACAGGAGTGCGTGCCTTGGGTCTGGCTAGTCATGCTTGCACGTTTCAACTGTGCTTCTCTGCGTTTAGTGAGTAAAGAGAGGATACGCATCCGATGCAGATTTGTGCGGCTGGAAAACTTTTTTTTGTTGGAATTGTCTATTCGTGAGGTAACTGAAATTTTTTAAGCAAAAGTTACATTTTTTAATCCATTACATCAATCTCTGTACTAATCCAACGACAATTGACTTAAACTTAAGATAATTTCAGTCGACTTAGAAATAGCAAATCCACTTTTTTATTTTACTAACTCGATCACAACCATCCTTAACCAAATCTCTATGGAAAATCCCCCCCCCCCCACATTATTGACTACAAACCGAGCCTTCTGGTTAGGCCACGTCGACAGGAAATCAATAGCCGTTTGATCATAGCTTCGTGTATTATCAGCCCTCAGATTAAAAGATCCTTTTAAGAGTAGTTCGTATTATTAGTAATAAGGACAATGATTCAATGAGGACGTCCGATATCAAAGACTACCGCTGTACGCATCTACTCGTGTCCACGTATAGAAGTTCCCTTCCCTTTCCGCTACGTGTCGACGCTGGTCACGCACGTCGCCTTCTACTTGGCTCTTGTCCATTATTTACTACTATGATTACTGTTACGGCCGGCTTTCATTTTGACTCAGGTGCATGCGTGGCATTATGTGCAGGTCGATCGATGTGGTCGGCTGTGTCCTGTTTGATACTAACAAAGGGCTTTATGAACTCGAAAGCTCTGCCGTAACCAACATTTAGGTGCACCGATTTTTACGTGAAAAACCCTTTCGGAAAAAAAATCACAGGCGCACGACGGCGATCCTCACTATATCAGAAAAAGTGTTTACAAAACGTAGGGATTTTCGTGAGTCGTCAACTCTTCCCGTGTGGCGTGTGGCTTACAAAGGGTACATATGGTGCCACCGTCTACAACTCCTCCGGGGGCGAGGAGGACGAGCGCGTCGCGTGCGGGAGGTCATCGACATCGACGTGAGGGCCACTTCGACGTTGCATCAGAGAAAAAAAATATTGCATCTGTAGAAAAACAAATGTTGCATACTGTTTACGGTGATGTTGCAATTTTTTCCAATGCATTTTGATCTGCCAATAGCATAAATTGCGTTTGAAAATGAAATTTTCCATTTGATGGTCCAAAAGAAAATATAATCCAGCCATGGAAACTTTACTAAAGGACGTCCTGTATATGTGTATCTTTTGCAATTCATTAATATTGTAGTTTGTGTTTGTCATGCAACTCGTCTTCAATGTCAATTTGTAATAATAGAGGCAGACTATTAGTACAATAATATGTAATATGTCTATACAGCAGTGTACTTATGAAATAATGTACTAAAATAATTTTGTGTATGTCAATTAAATGACAAATACATATTTATTATTCTCCCCCAATGACTTAACAATTAATTATATTTTCCCATCCTACATCATACTAATGAAATCCCTTGAAGATTATATTTCAAATAATAATTTTACGAATGTGCAACCAGCACCGCAACAACACGCGGGAGGTACACCCAGCATCCGGGCCTCCCGCTTGAGATCAATAGTAAAACTCTCAAGCGCGCATCAAACGATAGCAAAAATGGCTCATTGGCCCACGCTCCTCCCCCCGCTATGCGCGACGCGCTAGCACCCGCACCTCCCGCTTGAGTTCGGTAGTAAAACCTGCGCGCGCATCAAAATAGCCATAAAAATTGCTCGGTGTCGTTCTAAATTGATGGTAAAAACCTACCAACACATAAATGACGGTGAAAAATTGTCAGTAAAATGATCGCGCGTCACCCCGTGTCGTTATAAAAAAAGGTTTTTATTACCGTTTCGGTGAGAAAGATATGACCGTAATATTTGGGATGCTGGTTTTACCGCGGAAAATCACGCCATGTTGCTGATCTAGTGAATGTTATCGTTTACTGTAAATGATACATGTTATTACTTCAAGAGGCATGTCATGTTACTGATGTAAACCTGCTTGCGCATTATATTTTTTGGTAGTTACTATGGGTTTGGTAACATTTTACTGTTGTTTGAAAACGACATTACTAGTATACCCCACTGAAAAACATGTCTTTACTATCTGTTACGCAAGTTCTTCAGGTAATCATACATTTTACTATAAAAGTAATGCGTATTACTGTCAGTCACAAAATATTTATTGGATATTAGGCTTAACACACACAAAAAAAAACTACTTCGGCTTGCTTCGTGGACGTGTTTCGGGCTGCCTACGTTGATCCCGAAACCCTCCAATGCCGACGACGTCGCCTACGAAGTTTTGAAGACGGAGATAGCAGACTACCTCCGCCACTAGAAAAACTTGATTATTTAGGGTTCTACTTTTTTTTTAAATCTTTGTAAGAAGCGATTGACAAAGCTGTTTGACCATATATAAATACAATATGAAATATCCCGGTGTGAAATTGTATTTACTGTCTATGTTGAACATGTTTATTGAATGACGTGTTTTAGATTATTGCCTTCACAATATACGGTCTCGGTGTAACTTTACGACGACATCAACTACCGGTGGAAAAAATCATATATATTACTTGTGGATACGATCGCTTTTACTGTTCTACGAACGTTTTGTTACTTCATTGGAACTACTCAGTAAAAAAACTAACACAATTACCTTACATATAGCTAAGGTTTACTATCCTGACACAAACTTTTTACTGTAAAAAAAGAGATAGCAAACAACGGTGGTAAAAACGGGAAGCCGATTACTGTGTACGCCGTCATGTTTTACTAACGGACGTACGAGCTTGGACTATCGCATTCCCCAAAAACATGCAGTAAAAGGGATAGACGAATTACTGTTACGACAACTAACAATTACCGTCAAATCGAGTTTCCCGCGTGGGTGCTTTGTTTCTGGCCCACCAATTGCATGTGACGGGCTAGCCGTATGGGGCACGTCACACCAGACCTGGGTCACGCACGGTGGGATGGCTAGACGTAGAATAATTATTCTACGCTTATATATATGTATATGTATACATATGTATATGTATTATGTATACATATGTATGTATACATAATACATACATACACTAGTGTCCTTTTTATGATCACTTCTTGGAAGAGCTATGAGCTGGCAGTACTGCAGCAATTCCCTTCAACATAATCTCGATGTTTTTCCTGCGACGAATAATCTGGAATTATTATTTGCGTGGAAATTAAAACACTGTATCGCCAAGTTGCCATTGTCGCCATCAACATTATTGTTGCTCTTGTTTACACATTTGCTCATGGATGCATGCGCCTCTGTCCTTTGACTTCCGAGTCTATCACTAGTGTGCTTATCTGAATTGAGAGAACTCAATGCGTGTGTGATCGTGCCTGTCAATGCCAAGAGATTTGAGATTCCGTCCAAACAACGTGCATGTCAATGCCAAAGGAGATTTCCTGATCGAACAGACTCCCTCTCTTTTAAAGTCTAGCTAGAGTGCTGGAAAGTGAAAAGGCTCATTATAGCTAGGGAGCTAAAATGTACATATCTACTCACACGACAAACTTTTTTTTGGTTAGGTAATTAGGAAAAGGTGGCTTCATAGGATATTATGTTATAGGGAGAATTTCTCAATAACATTGCAAACATTTATAAATTAATTGGAAAATAGCATCTAACGTGAGAATGACGGGTAGGGCTAGAGGCTATACGTTAATGACACATCGATCGGTGTTATTTTTCAACTCGTGTGATTTAGTGTTACCGAACAATTTGCCTCTATATTATATTGTATTTGGAATCTCGGTCTGCCGAAAAATCATGTCACATATAGCAAGATGGATGTTACACGCATGACACTGGGGGCTGAACCTAAACAAGTCCCAAAGAAATGTTGCCTCTATTTTTAAAGCAAAAGAAAGAGACAAAGAAAAAAACCGTAACCCCAAACTCTCAAGTGAGCAGGTACTGCTTGTCTCATTTACTTGTCCGCATATCCAAATTAACACACCGGTGGTATTAGTTAATTCGAGAAAATGAGGCTAGAAAGCTATGTTTTGGGTCTTGTTGGGTTAGACCTAATAAATTCATGCTCGTCTATATGAATGGATCGAGATTTTAGTTTAAATTTTAAATTTATCTATATAGATCCCGGCTAGAAATAGACTTCCCAAATAAACCCTTGTGTGGTTCATTTTCTTTCTATACGACGTGAGGTGAGGACGAGGTGACAACAACTAGCCTCTCCCTCCCATGAATCCATGACATCTATCGATCATCCCCTAAAGAGCAAAGTCAGATTTAGATCCCTCTCTAGTTATGACATAAAGTTTGGAAGGATGTTGTTATTTCTAAAAATATTTTACTCAGCGGGTGGTGTGCGTACGTGATGGTGTGTGTGATAGACCATTTGCCGCACGCCTAGTCGGCCGAGGAACGTGCGCAGGGGATACAGTAGCACGATTGTATGACAATGACAGTCCACTATACATATGGATCAACTTATATCCTCCTTAATTCCCATTTGTACTAGTAGGCTTGCACTTCAAAGCAATCATATGCATGACTAAATCTGCAAGATTTTCGTCTCTTAAACTACACAGATTGCTCGAGGAAAATGTAGCCGAATTCAACCTGGGCGGCTACAGATACAGTCATGCGTACGTGCAGATGAGGTGAGGCCAAAACGGAGAGCGATCGCCACCAAAGCCCCTCCAAAAAAAGAGCGTGGAATTCGGCGTGTTTACAATTTGCTTAGATTTGCTCTTTGTTTCTTCTTCTTGAAATCGACGAAGATGCACGTCAGTTTCGCGGAAACGTGGAGTCGTATTGAGTATAACTTTCAGAGCCCCACACTGAATTAACATTTCGCAAAAGCAGAGAAAACCTTGCCGATCTTAGCGGCGTATGGGCACATGCAACGCATGCTATGGTCTTCTTACATTGGCGATGATGTATATATGCATATTGCCATCTCTACTTTTTACGGTTTGATGTTTTGAGTGCTATGTGATGAGTAGGCAAAAGCACACGTAGTAAAAAAAATTAGTTTTAGGAGATGAATTTCATGCTAGCAATCGTGCTTTCAAGAAAAAGTGAGGTTGATCATTTGAAGAATAGTTAACACGAGAGGGAGAAAGGAGATAAATTTCACGATTGGGGAATGATTATTCGACCAGCAGCCTCGCACTTAGCTGAATATAGTTTGTTTTGGTCCATTTCGTTGCATGGATTAAGCATGAAAAACAAACGATCGAGATGAACGGGTGCTTCAGACAAGGAAGATGCAGCAAGTACGACAGCTACCTGACAAGAGATGGGCACAGCACCAGCACGAGGGGGAACGAAAGAAAAGAAGATTCTCCCTCCTTTTTCTATGTGGAAGTACTGATAAAAGTGTAAACTTTCCACTGAAAATATTCCTTTTCACTTTCCACTCTAATATCTTCGTGACCACAATCTAGAACTAACACACGATATAGTACCTAATTGCAAGCAAACCTAACAGATCAAATCAGGTACTCACCTCATTACTGAAAATGAAAAGCTCTCTGACGGAGTACTGGACAGGATAGCCATCTAGCAGTGTGTCTCTTGCAGTAGTATCTAGCAAGCTACACAGTTTTGAAGTGCCTTTGTACAGGTATATCATATATGTAGCATTGACAAAGGTGATCACTATCCATGTAGTAGAAAAGAAAAATAAAGCCTTTCATGAGCAGAAAGAGCTGGAATGGTAGTAGAATCTCATGTCAAATACATTGCCCATGATTGTGAATTTGTGAACCCATGGTTGCATCAGCATCAGCATTCACAGCAACATGCGATCCAAAGAAGTGGAGGTGAAAGGTGAGAGCGATGGAAGAACTCCAAAGTCTCCGCTCTCACAAGTTGAATAGTAGTCGATGACAGCATGCTGCACATACCTGTTTGAATTTTTTCCATGCATTGTCAGAAATTTCAGAGAAAAAGGCATTCTGGACTAGTCCAAGCTCCTCCGCGCTGTCCACACAGAGAAAGAAGCCATGCACGAATCCGCTGAGAGATAGGTCATACTACCAATGATCAGAATCAGAGTGTACCAGTCAAAGCAAGTCTCTGTTTCATTCTTCTTATCCTTGCCTGACAATTGGTGACCAAACAGGGGTCTCGCTTGCTGTGAAATGTTCACACCTCTCCTCTCACTCAGTATCAGATGACCTGAAGGTCATGTGCCGACAACGTCAGATATCAGATCGCAGAATATGCTACACAGAAGCAAATTTCGAGACACCCATTGCTTATCAATTCAGGACAGAAGAGTCATAGTTCTTGGCAGGATCAGTTAAAATGACACAGTGATAGGATCAAACGCCTTCGATTTATTGCGGTTAGCGACACATTCATCCTCACGGTAGGAACATAACGTACTGTCTTTTCCTCACTTATTGAGAGTTCAATATCAGGCTAAGACAAAGATGTGCATTCAGTTCGAGTACAAAACTCTGATGCTATAACATCAGGGATTCAGGGTTGGAACAACAAATCGGAAATACATAATTGTGGACAGTGCTAAAGCAGTAGAGCTCATCAGGACAAAGGAGTTATCGCTGTTCACCATGGTGATGCTACCATGGATTCTGATCATCATAAACTTGAGGACCTTGCTCCAGATTCCGTTCCATGGGGTTCGAAAAGGACTGTGTGCTTAAAAAACGCGTAGAACAGGATGGCCGATGTCACAAAGAGACTCAAGAGAACTAACCAGATTTGCCACACTGCATGGGGGAAAAAGCAGCAGCATCTTGGTAAATCATTAGACAGAAAAAGACCACATTTACAGAAACATGTACCTTTCCAATCAGCAGGGACGTCAAGTTTCGTTAGCTCTGCTCCCCATTGATGCGAGGTGGAGATTACAACCCTACAATATCAGCAGACAAGACGTACTGTAAATATTCAGTACTTTCAGAAACTGAAGCATGGACATCAAATATAATTTCAGGAAGTACTATTCAACCACATAGATTTTGCTTAAGAATAGCCACACGAGCCAGCTCAACAGAGTTGACTGATTCAATCTTTGCTGGCATGTGGATTCCTGAAAGCCATATGCATTGTAGGGTAACAATTCGGCCCAATGTGGCTTGGATGGGTTTTTTCCCTTGATTATTGTGAGACAGGGATAGATGTAGGCAGGGGCGGACCCAACAATAGGGCGAGCCTAGGCGGCCGGCCGAGGTACGCCGCCGGTGGGACCCCTAACCCACCCACCCCAGCATCCACCATGAGCGAGCTCTGCTCGGCGTCGATGAGTGGAAGAACAAGCAAGGTGAGCAGCGTCCTGGGGAGCTAGGCCAAGGGATTGAAGAAGAGTATTGGGCCGTATGATGAGGAACTAAGTATGAGCTAGTATAGTATCCACTAGTCACATGATCTGAGCTCCCTCTTGCACTCTGGAGGAGGGAAGCTCGAGCAGTCCAGTCGAGGCATCGGGCTAGCCCTAGTGGCTGCCAGCTAGGGTGCGAGGCAGGCCTGAAGCAGGGCGCGGCCACTAGTGCTTCAGGAAATTAATTGAAAATAGAATGGATTGGGATTTATGATTGGTTGGATGTTTGATTTGCTAGATTTGAATAGTTATTTTAGACTTGTATCGCGTGGGTGCAAATACTGGTGCAAGCCGAAACGTGGCGGTTGTCCTGCCCAACCTAAAATTTATTTATGGGTCCGCCACTGGATGTAGGCATGTAGCTGACCCACCATGCCTTGGTATTTGTAATGTATTTCTAAAACTAATTTAAACTCTTTTGGATTTATAAATAAAACAAATATTTATATCATTTTCTTACCTAATATTAGACATTATTTAAAATAATTCAAGAAAATAACTCTTATCCCTCATACACATTCACACAGATAACTTCACAAAGTATAGTGGGTACACCATGATGGAGCCAAGGGGTGTAAGAGGAAGAAAAAGATTTTCACTTGCCAACAGAGGACAAATCTTGCTCCAAGACTCAAAATGTCTTGGGCGTGGGCCCAGAGGAGCCATGGCCCATTAGGGGCTGCACGTGAAGTGTTGTAGCGTGAACAGTACACGCACGGTTACTGTAGTGTATATGGACTAGATTAGGGATTAGGATGGTTAGCTTCCATGTTTGTTATTTTCCTTTGGTTAGTTGCTATCCCTTGGATTTGTTTCTATCTTTTCGCATCAACCACCTCTATATAAGGAGGTCCATTGTATCTCTTAGGAATCAAACAAGAACAATGAAATAATCTAAGTCCCAGTCCCCTTCGTCTCCTCTCGGTCTCTAGTCATCTCTCTCTCAAAGTAACCCGATGCCGCCCGGCTATCCTCTCAGCGGTGTTTACCCCTATGATCTAAGGATCACAACAACTTGGTATCAGAACCAACACCATGGATTCTGCTGCCGAGGATTTCAAGGCAATGAAGGCCACCCTCAATGAGATGAGTGTCGGCTTGGACGACACGAAAGCCATCTTGGCAGACATGGCGACTAAGGTGGCCAAGTTGATAGAAAAGGAGGAGGAGAAGAAGACATGGGCAGCTGCTGCTGTGCGATCTACACCGCCGGAGGCGTCTTCGATTTCGCCAACGACTTACCCATTGTCAACCTTGATGTCCGTGGTTGCACAAATGGTTCCCTCACCGAGAAAAAGGCTGCTTCCCAGTGGCCGTCTTCTCCACGCGGCCGGCTGACGCCGTGCCTTCATAGATGTGTGCCGTGGCGGGTGCCAGGACCACGATGGCATCGCGTTCTCCGCACCACTGGCGAGAAGAGCGTCGTTGTTGCCCCACGTTGCTTGTCCATGTCGTCGACGCCTCCTACAACGTCAAGCCACGCCAAGGGACTGCAATCCTCACTGTTGTCCATTGGAGCGTTGCTGATCCTCTTCCATGCGACGCTTCGCTGGCACCACCACCTCTCGTCGACATGGGGACACCTCGGGTTACAGCCATGGCCACCGCCTTGCAGCTCGAGGATGAGCTGTTCGTTCGGGAGGGGAGAAGTGTCATGGGTGTGAGCCCAGGGGAGCCACGACCGATTAGTACTGTAGCGTGAACAGTACATGCGCAGTTACTGTGGCGCATATGGCAGCCACCACTAAATTAGGGATTAGGATGGTTAGCTTCCATGTTTGTTATTTTCTTTTGGTTAGTTGCTATCCTTTGGGTTTGTTTCTATCTTTTAGGACCTACCACCTCTATATAAGGAGGTCCATTCTATCTCTTAGGAATCAAGCAAGAACAATGAAATAATCTAAGTCCCAGTCCCATTCATCCCCTCCCGGTCTCTAGTCATCTCTCTCCACAAGTAAGCCGACGCCGTCTGGCTATCCTCTCTGCGGTGTTTACCCCTATGATCTAAGGATCACCACACAAACTTATCCCATTGAAAATCCTGGCCTATTTACCTCAAGGCATGTATAGGCATATTAGTCCTACATCATGATTTAATAGCTCTATTATCTAGTTTTCATATTGTTAAATCACACCATTTTCAAAACATGTTTAAAAAGCATTTGTGCAATGTAAGACTTATTGATGAACCATGTGAGTAATCTCGAAGTAGGAACTCTAATTTTACCATGCACAAACACTTAACTAACTTCTAATTCAGAATTTTCACAGTGCTAGTATGCTACAGAAAGACCATTTATCTCCAGAAACTTCTTTTCTGGATATAATCAGTGATCATTATTAAGTAATTGGGTGCTTAGAGAGGCCACAATCACTCTAGAGATTTTGGTTTGTCTTGCTTCTTGTTCCAACAAAGACCAATGATCATCATTACCTTTCAGTAGGACAAAATTCAATGGAGGAAATTGGGGATCCAAGATGAACCTTCTTGCTCCAGTGAGAAACTTCCATTTTCTTTACATCCACGACACAAAAGTCACCATCACGGCTTCCTCTAAATAAAGGTGAAAGTACATCCATATCAATAACACTTCGCAACCAAAGGAAGATCATGCATTGATGGGCAAATATCAACAGATTCATACATACGAGTTAAATTTGAAGATGGCTAAGTAGGATGGCAAGTGGATATGCTCTTCTCTTTTTTAAAACAAAAAAGTAAGCAGATATCTTGATGTCTTTCAATACAGTTAATTTCGTGAGAGCCTGATAATAGCAGAACCATTATTAGGTGGCGAGCTAATATGTTCTTCAGTCAACTGGACACACTTCAGGTACTGCAGCTGCTATTACATATTTGCAAACTTGTTTCAAAAAATTATATATTTGCAAAATGCTGTATTTGTTGTAATTTTCCAGAAATATGCAACTAAAGTACTAAACATATCTTATCAGCCACATTTCATCAGAATATATGTAAAATTGGCAAACAAAAAGAATGCAATCAACTAAAAAATGTAAATGACATAACAACAAGATGGATGACTGATGAGAAACGCGAGAAAGAAAGATCGAGAAGTTGGTTGAACTCTTGGAAAGACAAAAACTACTACGACTTGGCAAACGGGTGTTCCTAAAAATGCTAAATATTACCGCAGTCAAAATGACATAGGAGGCAGCATCTCATCCACTTACAGTGCGAGGTACTTCCCATCCAAGCTAACTGAAAGTGTGGAAATAGGCTTTCCCGAAAGTCTTTTGTATCCGATTCTCTTCCAATTACTTATGTCCAAAACCACAGTCACAGCATTATTACCTATTTCAGCAATAAATATTTAATTAAAGCTGGCTGCTTGTGCACTTCTTAATTTTATTAAACAGATTACCTTTTACAAGTGTGCAAAACAGGAAAGGTTGAGTTCCATCCCTAGAAAAGCAGCAGCACTCAATCTTCTCATCCTGTAAAGTGGGGAACAAACGGAAACAGGAAGGTAAAACAAATGATTCATTCTGAACTATCGTAAGGGGAAAATACAGAAGCTATCATGCTATACCGAAGATCGAGTCAAATTGACTAGTGGGACCCCCTCATTTATCTTCCATATTCTTGCAGAACCATCAGTGGATGTCGAGACCAAAAACTCTGAGTCTAAGCTACATAAGGGCAGAAAGCCAGAAACACTATATTAGGACCCACGGCTACCAACATGAGTTTATTTTGTAAAGTAATGGTATTCTTGAAAAAACTTTGTAAAGTAATGAATGTGTAGCAATTGTTCTTACTTCCAAACGAGGAACTCTTAGGGAAGGGCTATATTAACACTATCAAGGGTACTAACTAGCAGCTTTGATATGTGCAGTGCAACATATTGAATGCCATTAATCTGACTATGCAGGTAATAGACAATGTCAGGTAATGATGCATCCGCCGATTAATGCAAGGTATTTTTTTGTCAAAGAAAAAACATATCTGCCTTCCTTCACCTGATGTCCATGTCTCGGAAGGATTTATGAGCTTTAGGTTCGTCCAGAAGCACATTGAGACTTGGCCAATGAAATATTCTTAGATGCCCATCCTGTTGTGGCGGAATAAAAATAAGAAACTTGAGATAAGAAATAAAATTGTACCTGCAGAATCTAAAGTTCAGAATCTAATGACAATTTACAGTTCAGCAGACTTAACACACTAGCAACAGATAATAGATCAATGCTTCATGAAAGCAAAAATAGAAGTCATATCATTTATATTATTTTTTTTGACGTAAGAAGGTAGAAAAAAATCTACCTTATGACTATTATATTGCAATGGTTGTCAAACAAAAGTTTATACAAGAAAGAGAAAAAAGGAACGAAAGAAAAAGAAAAAAAGAAGAAACAAAAATAGAGCGTGAACGAAAAGAGTTACAATAGAAGGTGACTCCATTGACGCATAACAATTTGTAACCATATCATTTATATGATAAATGCACACAGAAAACAGAAGAAAAGTGCACAATAGAATAAACAAGATGGAATGACATGATACCTCACCACCAATAGCAAACTTAGCACCATCAGTGCTGAATGCCAAACATTTCTGAGGCCCAACTGATTGGAGAGGTGGAGCATCTCTCGAAATAAGATGAATACTGAAATCTTCATACACCAGCTTGAATAACCTACAAGTGTGACAGAATACAGTCTTACTTGCCTAGGTAGTCCTTTTACACTTCAATAAAGAGTATAAAAGAGGCAAATTTAAGTGAAGTAGAAAAATAAGAAAGGGTTTTGTTTATTTATAAGACAAGCCTGAAGAATGTGTATGCTTTCTTACCGATTCTTCCCTCAGTAAAGTGAAACACAACTTCAAATTAATTTTCAGTGAAGTGCATGCAAGAATGCAAGCATGTACAAGAACAGCAACAAGATGAACCATTGAAAGGTATATCAAATTTCAAGTAATGTGATAGTAAAAAACACAAGCTTTTATCAGCAAGTCCGAAACCTAGCACTGATAGCATCTACAAGGAAAAGCTCTGACAAGAAGGTACAAATCAAGCTGACCATCAAGCAAATGTATTTCTTGGAGACTTGCTAGATATTCAGTTTTCAAATATCATACTGAACTAGCGCGAGCAATTTGGTGCAACAAAACGACGGACACTCACCTGCAGCCTTTCGCGGTGGCGCAGACGAACTCGTCGCCGCTGGGGTGCACAGCGATCACGCGCGGCGCGTCGCCTCCCTCCTCGCCCATGACGACCCTCACCTGCAAAAACCACAAGCAAGCAAGCGCGCACCAGCCCAACTCATGATCAGACCGACTGTAGTCGAGCCTAAACAGCAGGCACCGAAAACCGCGAGAGCGCACGGAACCGCTCACCAGGGGCTCGGAGGCGAGGGCGGAGGCCTTGGTGTCGAACGAAAGGAGGTCGAGGAGCGGCGGGGACGAGGCCGTGGCGCCGCGGCCGTACGCCACGAGGAGGCGGGCCAGCCTGTCGTCCCGCCGCCGTATCCACGCCGCGCAGGTCACCTTCCCGACCGCCGGGGGAGCCTCGCCGCCGTCGCCCGCCATGGGAACCAAGTGCCGCAGTGGCGGTGGCATGAGCTTCGCTGCTACGGGCTTCTCCGGTTCTGTCTGCTTTTTCGCTTGGTTTTATAGGAGACGGACGGCCGCGCGTTGGAGGAGTCGGGACGGCTGCGCGTTGGAGGAGTCGGCACGGGCGGAGAGTGCGACGGAATCGTTGCAAGAGGCCGTTGGGGACGGTGGGATATTCTCAGGCCGGCCGCGCGCCCGCCGGGCCGCGTAATCGTGCTCGTGCATCAGCGGTATTACTCATACTCGTCGATACAGTTACGAGGCTATACCGGTTTGATTACTGGAACATATATTTCGGCGCTATATCGGTAGACTGTTTGGGAGTTTGATATAATAATATATTTATAAGATATATACGTTTAATTATATGTACACTAAATTTTAAAAAATAATATTACTTTAAATACACAGTAGTAGGGTCCAGTGACGAAGTCGAGACGAAAATAGAGGGTGTATTATAAAGTTAAAGCTAACATAAGACAAACTTACTGAACATATATCGAATGATTTTGTAGGAGACGGACGGCTGCGTGTTGGAGGAGTTAGCACGGGCGGAGAGTGCGACGGAATCGTTGCAAGAGGCCATTGGGGACGGTGGGATATTCTCGGCCACAGCGTGCAAGAATCGTGTTTCGTGCATCACGGTATACTCATACTGCCGACGATCACGATTCTGAGGCTATACTGTTTGATTACTAGAACATACATTTCTTTGCCATATCGGTAGACTGTTTGGGAGTTTGATATAATAATATATTTATAAGATATATTCGTTTAATTATATGTACACTAAATTTTACTCATAATATTACTTTAAATACCTAGTAGTAGAGTCCAGTGATGAAGTCAGTCAGGACGAAAATAGAGGGTGTATTATAAAGTTAAAGCCAACATAAGACAAACTTACTGAACATACATCGAACGATTTTGTGCAATCCAAATTCATACATAAATAGAAAAAAAATACAAAACACGGTAAAAAACAGTATATCGCTACTAAATAGTGTTGCCTAAATGATCATAATTATGCATGAGTAGTAGTAGTGGGGGTATGATGGATGCAACGGGAGGAGCCGATGCTCGAGCACCCCCAAGCGAGGGTGAAAATTTACCTTTGGTAGAGTCAAATATAACATATATTTACTGTTTAAAAAGACTCTAGTAGTAATGAGTGAGGTTCTTGCTATCCTCTTCTCTCCTTTGATTCACGATGCCGACATGTGGACCTCCGCTTCACCCTCGCTCCCATCCGCCATCCCCCCCTCTCTCTCCCCCTCTCCCCGAGAGGGTGATCGAATCCCAACCCTAACCAAGCTCACCGCCTGGTTAGGGTTCTGATGGAGGACTTGGAGGCGATGCCGCACCAGCAAAAGGACAGCGTCAAGGTGGCCGTCAACATCCGGACGCTCATCACGCCATAGCTCCTCCTCGGTTGCACCAACTACGTCACCGTCACACCCAGCGAGCCGCGAGTATCGATTCATCTGGTGGCTAGTGTGTCTGGTTGGGTGCAATCGGGTAGTCTGGGAAAGCGTGATGCTTCTAGGATTTAGAATTGATGCATGCGCGAGTGTAGATTGGTGAACGATGCGAGATTTTCTGGAGGTTTTAGCTAATTGGAGGATAATTTGGGTGGCCTGATTCAGCAAGGGCCAATGGGTGCATATGGAAGATGAGTAGTAGGGGGTTTATTCTTTGGGACCACTATATGTGCTGATTTTGAGCATATTTAAAAGTAATATAGTTTCACCCGTCACAATTTCTTTTCAAGAACTCTAAATTTTAAAATTGTTTGTTGGATCAAAATGCTGAACATGTATAAGCTCTGCAATTGCCACTATACCCGGATATTTATCTCTCAAAATGGCTCGTAGGCCCAAATGGATGTTGATGGTGCTCTTATGTGGTATTGTAGGTCCAAATTGGCCCACACGTCTTCACCTATGATCATGTCTATGGTAGCGCAGGCTCTCCTTCCTCGTTAATATTTGAGCAATGTGTGCATCCGCTAATTGACTCATTATTCCACGGATACAACGCTACTGCGCGAGCTTATGGCCAGGTGCAATTTTTTTAGTTCAATGAAATTAATATTGTTTTTAGATGATTATTATGTTCTATGACTTAGCT
Organism: Phyllostachys edulis; assembly: GCA_036346405.1. NCBI lineage: Eukaryota > Viridiplantae > Streptophyta > Magnoliopsida > Poales > Poaceae > Phyllostachys > Phyllostachys edulis. The sequence goes on from CM070549.1 coordinate 7,449,806, forward strand.
GTTTTTCTGCACCAACTCTAGGCTGGTTCTGGTAAGACATGTACAATGGGAACCAATTATAGTGGTGAATCTAACTATGGAGGAATAATTCCCCAAGTTATGGAGACAATATTAAGAAAAGTTGATGCCATGAAGGATGATACAGAGTTCTTGATTAGGGTATCCTTCATTGAGGTACAAAAGCCAATAGCAGTTATTTTTATTTTGTTGGTTCCAACAAGGCAACAACCATTATGCTTATTGTCATTTCGTTGTCTGTTGATGCACATTTCAGATATTCAAGGAGGAAGTCTTTGATTTGCTCAATGCAAGTCATGCTGCTCTCAGACTTGATTCAGGGTCTGTTGCTAAAGCAGCAGCTCCTGCCAAAGTGCCAATTTAGATTCGAGAGACTGCGAATGGCGGCATTACCCTTTCTGGTGTCACGGAGGCTGAGGTGAAGTCAAAACAAGAAATGGCATTGTATTTGGCTCGTGGGTCCTCGTCGCGTGCAACGGGAAGTACAAACATGAATAGTTAGTCAAGGTAAGTTACAAAGGAATGTTTTTGTATGGACATTTTGTTCTGTTTGGACACTATCTTTCTTCTCCTGTGGGTTTTACTACTTTTAAATAATTACACATTCATTGTTAGCGATTAGCAGAGATGCGCAATGAAATTGGCTTTGACCATACATGTTATGTTGTTGCCTTCTGTATTGACAATTTGACATACGTACTTTAGTGTAGAAGGGTGAGCTACTTGCATGCTGTTTGTACTTGAAAGTATAGAAGTTCAAATTGTTCAAGTGCCATTTTGTTGTAGTAATTTAATTGATTTTCATTGATGGTATTTTGTGTGCCTATTACTATACAAGAATGGGATTAGTAGATGTTGTTGTTTGACCACTTTTCATTTTAAATATTATATGCTGCTCTGGTAGTTCTTTATCCAAATGTCATTGTTTCTTTGTTGCCGTTCTCATGTTATCTTTACAATATGTATCGAGCAAAAGAGGACCTAGGTCCTCTAGCCTCAGCCTCCTCTGTCCCGGGCATCTGCGCTGCGCCCCGTCCCACGCCACCGTGCCGCCCTCGCTCGCCGCGACCCCCTTGCCTGCCTCCCTCGCTCCTCGCCCATCGCCTCCGCGCCGCCCTCACCTGTCGCTGCAACGCCCCACCCTCACCCCTCGCATCCCCACTTCACCCCCCATCTCACCCCTACCGTCGCTGCCTCTCCTTGCATCTGCGCCGATGATCTGCCTCCCGATCCAGCGCCCTGGCAACGGTCTTCGTGAAGGCGCATTTGCCGTCATCGTTGCACGCCGGGGAGCCTGAGGTGGAGCAGTGGTCGGAAGCCACCACGAAGTGCCGCCTTTCCCCCTCTGCTTTGGTTCTATTCTAGAGTTTCTTTGCAAAAAAAGATCCCATTTTCTTCTGTTATACTACATTTTAATTTTCAACTGTGATTAAAGTTTGATGAGATTCACTTTGAAGTATTTGTTTGCTTGCAACTGTATGCAGTTGTCCATGCTATAGGTTTGGTAAGAACATGCGGAGGATCGGGAGGTTTGGCAAGAACATAGTAACATACTATAGGTTTTTGCGAGTCCTCGCCTTCTCCCCATGCTTGGTTGTTAGGTATTGAAATTATCCTAAGTATATTCCTGCACAGTAAATCATAGTTACTCAGTTTAAATCTTTCTTGTGGTTGCCGGTTATGTGAGTATTACATAACTATGGATCAACACATTTGTAATATAATAATGTTGTAGTAGTATGATGTGTGATGTATTATTAGCTGCTAGATTTTGTTGCTCTTATGTGATGACCTTGCGAGACCTCGTTTCCTCCCCATGCTTGGTTGATAGGTATTGAAATAATCCTGAGTATTCTGGCTCAGTAAATCACTTCTTATATTCCATTGAATTTATGTTGCAACTACAACTTGTTTTTCTTAGGACTTTCCTACATAGCGTTGTTATTCTAAAGTTGAACCGACTCTTTATTTATTTTTTGGCAGTAAGATTTGTCGAAGTGGTTGTCAATAACAACCAAAGTTAACAGATGCTAAAGAGAAAGCGAAAGAGGGACAATGTGTGTGGGGGGACTGTCGGGGCTCTGGAGCCTGCCGGCCCTCATGACCTGCCGCCAGAGACTTCATCCAAGAAGAGAGTGGCTTTGTCTCCCCTAATGGTTGAGGTAGTTTCGGGCACCTGGCGAGAGATCATTCGAGGACATAGAAGCAAATACGATGCAAAGGAATGGACATGTGGCTGTGAATATGTGAATTATCCCAGCTTCCATCTTCTGTTTGATATACCACAGTTCAAATGTATCAAATGCAAGGAGCCTATCCATGTATGCATAATCCCTTTTCCCTCCATTTCTGTTATGTGATGCTGTAATTTTTATAATTTGCATGCTTGTGGATAGAAAATTACAAGCTTGTGATGGGTTAGACTGCGAGTACAAGGAATGATATGCTGACTTAGGTTAAGACTAACTTAATTATGTTCACTTTGCATGATGATTACGAATTTAATTTTTCTCTTGCTGATGTCGCAATGAATAGTGTTTGTCCAGTTGGGAATGTGAAACAACAAGAGGATATGCATATGTCGTATTCCTTACGCTCTTTTTATCTATCGGGTGTATTTTCTTTTGTTGTTTATGCATTTACAAGTCAATCTTTTTATTTCTAGCACGTTGTATGGTCAACTCCTCTGCATCGAATGTAGAAGCTACTGGTAGTGTTCTATCGGAAGAAGGCATTGTGCGCGAAGGTCTTATTATTGAGTTGAAGAAATTCCTGTACCGGCTGAAGCTGAAGAAGAATTTTCCCCAGAAGTGAAAATATTGAGTATTATGATGATATATTTCTCAAAGATTTTTGAAAAAAATCCTCAGGATATTAAATGATGATGGGGTTGAATTGAAGGTAAATGTTTATCACTTTTGAAAATTTGAAGCTGATGTACAATTTTCTGCTCAAAATTTACTTCTTTTTTTTTTTGTTTCATACGGTGCCTCGTATAAACGCTGTAAAATCTCTGGGATTCATAGTGTTCCCTTGGATTTCATGTAGATCTGCAAAAGGATAGTTGAAGGCTCTCCCGTATCGACTATTATAAGGACAGACAAGAAATTTGGGGATTTAAAATACAATAAAATCTATAAACCATCAAGAGAAGAGCAAATTGTGGAGGGGAAGTCTGCTGGACTGCATTGTATTGTTCTCATTGCTGCTGGCATGCTTAAAAAAGAAAACAGTTCTATAATTTGTCAACACTCATGGGAGGAATTTTGGCTACAAATCAATCGGAAAAGAAAGAATAGAATAAAAGGAGGATTTGAAAATGTGATTGCTGATGGCATTGCTGAGGCTAGTGCAATTTCTTAGGGAGGGGAGAAAGGTAGAGATGGAGGAATATTCAATAGTCGAAGATGCAAATGATCTAATGCTCAGTGTCGTTGAGGCGGTTGCCAAAAAAGTGATTCCATGTGGGCTTGTGGCTAATCCTGGCAAGGTAAATATTTTTTAATTTCTTTTTAAGAAGCATAGCTCTGTTTTTGCATGACTAAGCTAACTGTTTGATATCACACAATTTTGTGAATTATCCTTCATTCTTTAGTTTTGAAATATTTGCACCATGTGAACCTATTTTGAAGTTTTGGCAGGCACTTGTGCTTCATAGCTGTATCATTTGCCATTACTGTATTTTCTAAATTATGCATACAAGTGACTAACAAGTATAATACACAACTTAGGTCATGGATCTGTTGCAACACACGGGCACTCGGCTAGTACTTTAATGAGTTTAATAGATGATATTTCAATTCCATCGGTATGACCAGCATTATCCGGTATCGATGCTGGTATGACTAGTATTGAGCCGGTATAGTCAGTATTGACCGGTATCAAGATCGATACAGAACACATGGCTATTCTGTACCGTTTTAGGTGACAGAATGATACATACCGATCATACCAGAACTATATTAACTAATAAAAGAAGGGGTTTATCCACCCCCCCCCGGCGCGCGCGCGTGCAGCAGGAGGAATCGTCCCACCTTTACTTTCACTGTGTGCCGATAGGTGGTCCCAACCAATTGCTTCTCTAGCTCATAGCGTGTTGATTTAACTAATAAAAGAAGGGGTTTACTCCCGCGCAGCGGAAGGAATCGTCCCAGCTTTACTTTCACCATGCGCCGACAGGTGGCCCCAACCAATTGCTTCTCTGGCTCATGACGCGTTGAATCAATTTTGGCCCCAAAATTGTCTATCTGCCCATGATCTCCCATCTCCCTATCTCCCAAGTCCCAACTGCAACCTACAGTCTGCACACCTACCTCCTCAAATCCCCTTCCTCCTACACCCCCTGCACAAATGCACCACCAACAATCCCAATCCCGTTGTCGATGCTGACGTCTTGCTCGAGTCACCGTCGTCCTCACTGATCATCATGAAGATTTGGCGCTACCGTCATCACTTGTTGTCGTGTAGATCTAGTGCCACCGGCCTCCATGCTGGGGTCCCCACAATACATGCCGACAATGCCCAGGGAAAGCGGAGCACACGAGGGCAAGGGCGACCGAAGGAGCCGAGGGCGAGCGAAGAAGGGGGGAGGTGGGTGGAGCGACGACACTTAGCCAGGGGCGACGACGGGTGAAGGGGAGCGGGATGGCGCGCGCAACCTCCTACTCGGCCCACTCTGGCCGAGCGTTCCTCTACATGTCGAACGTCAGCCTTGAATGGATCCACGGGCTCAAGAGTACATACCTCCTCCCCCCCCTCTCTTTCTCTCTTCCTACTGGCTAATTCTACAAGAGAATTACTCATCTCCCTATATTGCGTAATTGATCTAGGTTAATTTTGATTGATGTTCAAAGTCCATGTGCACATCAAATTGTTCCAGTTTAATTCTTCATGCCATGCGACCTGTGAGCGTTCAATTCGATTCAATTGTGATGTTCCCAACTGTTGGGATCACTAAAACTAATTAGGAAGTTGATTTGACCATGCATGCATGATGTTGCAAGAGGCGAACAACCATCGGACGTTGTTCGAGGAGCTTGTCAGGGACGATAGCTCCAATCTAGCCATGGTCCCATGGGCACCCTCCCAATCCCAGACAACCTCCACGGCCTCAGCAATGGTGACAAAGATTATAGATGTCGACGCTGAGGACAGCGAAGGCATGTCCATGGAGGTCGAGTAGGATAGGTGTGATCAACTCGTGACCGCCAACTCCCCACAGGGTGAGGCACTCAACTAGTGGCTGCAGCACTGCATGGTACAACAGCCACTCAAGGCAGCGAGCTACCAGCTGAACCCGGTGACGTGGTCATTGTGAAGTGCACGACACAACGACTATAGCATGTAGTACCACAAGAGAGCTAGATGGTACTGGTAGGAGAAATACAGGTGTTGGTAGTAGTGTACCTCCATTGTGGCCTTGATTCACTTCCTGCTCTTACTGGCCATTTCTTGTTTTGGCAACACAGCCTTGAGCAGGAAAGGGGTTGACATAAGATGTTGTCCGTTTTAACAGGCGGCAGTGGAGTTCTTGTGCATGGGCTTCCTGGGATCTGAACGCTGGGAGCCTTGTTAGATCATGTTGTTTTCTCCCATTTTGGTTGGATCAAAGGAGGTTTCATCAATATTTTGATCTCAAGCATGTTGTGTTCTGGCATCGATCAATGGAAAGGACATGATGGTAGGAGTACTAGATTTCTTCTTCTTCTTTTCGCTACTAATAAAAGAACGGGGTTACCAATCACCCCACCCCTTCCTCCCACCCCCACCCCCCTCCTCCCCGCGACTCGTGTGTGTGTCTATGCCGGCGACAGAAGGAGGTAGCAGGAAGGAGAGGCGGTGGTGCGGTAAGGCGGTGTCGAGGACGGGAGAAGGACTGCTGGGGGGGGGTGGCGCTGGGGAAGGGAGGGGGGCAGCGACGGACGAAGGTATCCTTCTCTTGCTGTGCTGCCGTCTGGAGTTCACCGTACCGCGTCCTCTTCGTCCTAATCTCCCTTGCGTCGCCGCTACCTCCTGCTCCGCACTGGCCGAGCAAGCATCGCCGTTTCCGTGTTTACCACCGCGACACTGCCACTACATCCTCCCCGACTTCCCACCTCCTATCCTAGCCGCGATGTGCCTGGCCGTGCTGACCTCGCGTTTTGACACATGCGCAGGCAGCTTATGCGTTACAGCGGCAAAACAGGGTCGCGTCGCACCACGAACAGCGGCAGGACGCCGTGCCCTCAGTTTCAACACAGTGTGCCGCCGCCGCGTTGGCACATTGCCAGTTTGCCACCGTCAGGCCGTTGCGATGCCCCCGACTCCACCCGCAGCAACGGCAGCATGGGTGGAGGGCATCGGGCGGAACAAAAGAAGAAAACACAACAGGGCGTGAAGTTTGCAGATGGTAAGTTGAGTATACGACGCCAAGTTGGAAGATACAGAGTTGTTCACCTCACTTGCGCATGTGCAGAAGAAATTTGAGCGCAGAAAAAAGCAATGGCACATGCAGCAAAGCTGCTTATATGCAAATTGGAGATGGTACAACAAAGTGTCCAATAACAATCACTTACTCAGACTATTCTATTCACATATGTCGTCTACACTCTACAGGCATCAGCAATTCAGCACAACTGCGTATGCAAATATCCATGACTTCTCTTACGCTCACGAATCAGAGACTGGCTCACCGACACGCTCAACATCAGACTTCAGATGGGTGGCTTCATCCTCCAGGAATCGTCAACATTGTTACCAAGAGCGCCTTGCTGTCTTTGAAGATTCTATATTTCTATAGCATGTGCCAGGGAGAATCATTCCAATTCGACCCCTTTCTGCTACTGGACTACGGTTTAGCTTCTGGTATGCTGACTTCCTATTCACGGTCCTGGTAATTTGTGATCAAAGCATTTTCTCAGGGCTGCCCGTATCTCCTTTAGCATCTCGTCGATCCCAATATGCCTTCTGCAAGGGCGGGCAGAACGACCAAAATGAGGTTAAAGGGAATGAAGCAACAATAAGTTCAAGACAAGGAATAAAAACAGTGTATTGTGTCACATAGAAAATGGATGGGATAAGTATCCGATTTGTAGAACAGGAAGGCATTCATACATGGTATGAACAACAAGACATTATTTTAAGCAAACATTGTTGGAGTTGAATCACGCAATTCCTCTCCCTACCTCTGTCTCTACTTGTCTTTCTCACAAAGACAACACACGTATGAGTTAAAAACACCACACATCCATGAAGACGAACGAGAACACAGGAACATGGAGATGCAGCCATACACGCTTACATCTTTTTCTTCCTCTCTTGCTTCTCTTATCAAACACACCTGATTACACGTCATTTTAAAGAGTACCTAATCAACTTGCTAACCATGCCAAAAACTAAACATAGAAAGTCTAACAAAGGAAACAAACTAATTTGATCTGATGCTGATTGCATTAGGATCCTAACGTTATTACTTAGCAAGTCTAGATTAATTTTCAACAATCTCCTCTCTAATCTAGACTTGCCTTCTCCTAGTTAATAACTTGGGCATTCAACAACGTGGCTCTTTTTGCGACGATGGACTCAACTACATCGCCGCTACCTGTTTGCAGCTAGAGACACAACTTGCTGTCGATCCCAACCTCAATCTCAGCTCCAATTGTCCTTCGCCGGTGACACAGCTCGACGGCGACGGGGACTCGGATCAGAACTTACACATGTGAGAACTTGGACACACATTTACAAGAACTCACACACACACACACAACATGCATGGACTCAACTACATGCACTTGCCGATGAAATTGCGTTGCCCGGTCGTTGCTGGCCCTCGCACCTACCAGCGCCCAATGTGCCACCAAGCCTACCGCCTAGTGCAACCAGCCTCCGAGCTGCACCGCCTGTGTTGCTCCAAGCCATTGCTACTCCTCACATGGAGCCGCGTTGACGTGCCACCGCTCGGCGAACCAGCACCGAGAAGCATCTCCACACGTCGCACCTCGCCGACGCGCTTCACACAGCACCTTCGCGGGCATGTGCTCACGCTCGCACCCAAGGCGCCACGCTGTAGTGCTAGCACACGCTGCTGCCGGCCCGCTTGCCTCGCTTGAATCATTCAATTCCTCTCCCTACCTCTCTCTCTACTTGTCTTTCTCACAAAGACACACACATATGAGTTAAAAACACCCACACATCCGTGAAGATGAACAGGAACACAGGAACATGGAGATGCAGCCATACACGCTTACATCTTTTTCTTTCTCTCTTGCTTCTCTTATCAAACACATCTGATTACACGTCCTTTTAAAGACTACCTAATCAACTTGCTAACTAAGCCAAAAACTAAACATAGAAAGTCTAACAAAGAAAGCAAACTAATTTGATCTGATGCTGATTACATTAAGATCCTAATGCCCTATTACTTAGCAAGTCTAGATTAATTTTCAACAAATATCAAGCTAGAACATTAATTCTTCCTGAGTTCAGAAAGATCAAATCCTACAATATTAAGCAGCCCAGAGGAAACGAAGCGGTAAAATCAAGGACGTACTTTTGCATTGATCAACAGACCAAAAAATTTTATGAACTGTTTAAATGAAAACAGTAAAAACATGCATTTAGTTTGGTCAAGTGAGGAGACTTACAATACGCTGGCACCAATTACAGCTTGAGGTCTTGGATAGTCCCCAAGTTCCTTATCACCACCTTCTGAGACCTGATGTTCGCTTATGTTTCCATTTAGTTTTTCTTTGCTGGGATTTTCGTCATGGCATTCTTCACAGCCTATTGAAGATATTTCAAATGCCAGTGAAGATAACCTATCCTGGGCCTACAAGGGGAAAAAGAAACACACAAATAGTTAGAACACCAACCATGCCAAGTAAGACACCACATTTTCAGGAGATTAGTTGAAATAGAAAATCACAGGCCGAAAATTAGAAAGACCAAAGTTTGACTCAAATTAAGGTACGAAATTGCACCTTAGGAAGATCAATCTTGTTCAGAACCACAACATAAGGTCGCTCCAGGTATTGGGGGTTATACATCCTTAATTCCTGTAAATAGATACTTGTCAGATCACCGTTCAACACTGCATGTTGACTTGAGAAACAAAACATAGACATTATGCTTCAGTTTTCACAAGCCTTATGTCCCCAATTGAATTTTACAATCCCTTAAGAAAACAACTGTTATTCTACAGATCCTATATTTCTGCCAACTGGCTAGTGGCTAGATCCTAATGCTTTACTCTTAGCTGGACCCCTTTTTTCTTTCCTGTAACAGCCAAAAGACTTGTTGGGGGCGAGTTTCCATCATGACATTTACTCCCATTAGACTCTCCCTTCCCTTTATTTCAATTGAATAAACTTCCCATATACGAACTAGCAGTAAGATTCTGCCCCCAACTACATAGAAAAGAAGCTTATCAATATCTCACCACTGATGCTAGTGTAACAGCTTCAAGGAGGACACAACTATGGACCAGATACATAGTGAATATTAAAAACAAAACAGCAACTTGGGAATGATGAAAGCAAATAGGAATTACTTCTCTGACAATCTTATAATCATTCACAGGGTCATCAGCAGCAGCATCAACAATGTGGACGATTACTCTAGTTCTCCTCAAATGTCTCAAGAAATTGCGACCAAGACCCTGCAGTGTAACTAAACCACGTGATGAATCCACAGAATATAATGAGGGGAAGCAACAACATGACACTTCTAAAGAAATAGTGTAGGAACCAAGAAAAGAGCATAAAATTAAAACAGTACCTTGCCCAGATGAGCACCCTCAATTAGACCTGGCAAGTCTGCCAATGTTGCTTCCGAGGAAAACTGCAATGCCCCTAAAGCGGGATCTCCACCAAGCCGGCCAAGATTTGGCATTAATGTAGTGAATGGATAATCAGCAATGTCTGGCCTTGCAAGTGTTATAGCTGATAGAAGTGTTGACTTCCCAGCATTTGGAAGTCCCTGAAAATGCAATGAAGACAATTATACTAACATGGTGACATGCCAAAGAAATAGCTCTGAAGCAAGCCTAAAAGACCAGATAATCAAACATCTGAACCCTAAAAAATAAACAGGAGGGTTTATTTGTAATTGCAATCCTTCTCAACCAAACTCATCTGATATCCTGACTCTTGTGCATGATATATAAACTAGATGATTTAAACACTTTCTTGTTCCCAAAACAAAAAACAAGAGCAAATTCATAAGAGACGTGTGATGTGGATTAGCGAAACACACTTACCACAAGACCAACATCTGCAACTACCCTTAAGATTAACTCCAAACTTACTTCCTCACCAGGCTGACCATGAGTTAATACCTAAAGGAAAAGGAGAGGTAAAAAATCACAAAAAAAGGGTGAAAATGGAGAATAATAGCCAACAAAATCGAATGCATGTGGTCATTTGAAATCTTTGGATTATCCAAATCAATCATGCTGATAAAATCATACAACAATGAATACCAGTGGCAGTGGTTCAGTGTACAGTACTGTTCGAGAATTTGTGGGTATTTGTTGGCATTAGCACTAGAGCATCTGTTAATGTCTTGTTCTCGTTATCACTCATTAACCAGTAAACCAAGTCTTGATCAATTTGTGCATAGGGCTTAATATGACATTGCAGACATGCAGCAGCTGGAGATTTGAGTGCGAGGACCTGGAGAGGAGGCAGCCAACTAAATTGCACTATGCTCTCTGATGGGCTGATTGTACAGATTATCTATGTGGAATTATAGTAACCTAAGCAATAAACAAGCAGTGCATTATTAAAAATACACAACCATTTTCTCCAATCAATCCTTCCACTAACTTAAAAGATACAACAAAGACAACCTATTGGTAAAAACAACACTGAAGCTACTACCAAATCCATGATTCCAAAGACCATAGGTGACAACTTACCTTGTCACTAGAATCACGCATGATATTAGGTGATAAAGCCATGGCTTTCCTCCTCCTGTACTCAGGCACGTCTATCAAGCTGATCTGCAAAAGTAAAGTAAACCTGTAAAGCCGTAGTAATATTATCCAGCATATTTATCATATCAAATAAAAGGAGAATATCATATAGAACAATGAAAAAGTCCACAGTATGAGGATGTGTAAAAGGAGCCATTTTAACAAAGCTAGGCAGTTGTATAGCTTTTAGATCAGTTACACTATGAAGTCTGTATTCAAAAGAATCAGCATGGTTACCATCGCTTCAATTATCTGCACTAATAGAAATTCACCAAAAAAAAAAAAAACAAACAAACCCACCTATGGTCATATACAAGTCTGTCACCCATTTGTAACACAATCTTGCCTGGAAACAATCAAGATAGACTTTGATACAGCGCTCAGAATGCATTTTGGCTATCATATTGCATACAAGTTTCCAGTGGTAGGGTGATTCAATTTAAATATATATACAAGTGCATTTCAAAATGTTAAAATGGCATGACTATGATTCTTACCACACTTTACACATATTTCTGAAAGTAACATAAATCCGAGTATGGTGGTGAAATGTTTACTAAGCTCCATAGAATTTGGGCTGTTGAAAAGGAAAAACTTTGCTCTGCTATTGCTTAAGTACAACACAACTCTAAACATGGTGGTTGAAACGTTCGCTAATCACCGTGCACATTTGGGGCTAGGAATTTACGCTTCCTCTTGCATCAGCATAACAGAATAGTCAATAAGTGGTAACTCACCCCGCCTTGTCCACCCCTAGCAACGAGCACTTCATCACCGGGATGAGACAAATCAGCAAGAACAGGCCCTTTCTTGCGTTTCACAACAGTACCTGCAAGTCGATGCGCAGGAATTAATGACCTATCCTCACAGAGCAAAAGCGCTCCGTAGTTACAACATCAAATCTACAAACCTACAGGCACGGATACCCTGAGCGTCTCCCCGGCGAAGCCGTTATGCATCCGCGAGCTGAGGGTGCCGGTGGCCCCCACGTTCCCTCCCCTCTTGGCGCAGTACCGGGCCTTCTTGTGAAACCACAGCAGCGTCTCCTCCGCCTCGTCAGCGTACAGCACCACGTCGCCGCCGTGCCCGCCCATCGGGAGCGCCACCGACCCATCGTAGTTCCTCTTGTACGACACCTTCTTGCTGCTGCTCCTCTTGCTCCTGTCGAACCTGCCGCGGGATTTGGGGGCGTCCGTCGAGGGGGCGGGCGGCATGGCGTGGACGGCGCCGTGGCCGCCGTCGCCCGCGCGGACGGAGACGACGGCGTGGTCGAAGTACTTGTGCGCCTCCTTGGCCAGCGCCGACGCCGGCGCGGTGCCCGTGCTCGGGGGCTCCTTGGCCCTGGCCGCCCGGCACGCGACCGTGATCGGCGTGTGCTTCCTTGCGGCGCGCAGGCCGCTGCCGAGAAGGTCGGGGAGGGGAAGCGGGTGCAAACCACTGGAGACGCCATGGTGGGGGTGGCTGGCCGCGTGGAGTGGGCAGGTGGGGAGGGGAGGGTGGAGGAGAAGCGTTGGCATGGTGGTGGTGCCGTGTGGCGGGCGCGGCAGTGGCGCTGCGTGCGGAGGATGGAGTGGGGATAAGCCGCGGGGAGTGGGGGTTTAGTGGCGGATCACGAGTCCATATAAGTACAACCAACCCGCTTTTAAAAAAAACTAAAATTACAACCGACCAGGCACACCAAACTAAACAAAAAGGAAAACGGGAAGAAGAAGAAGAAAAAGAAGAAATCAAGAAACCATGCATGCGAGAATGTACAGTGCTAGGCTTGTCTCCTGTCCTGAATGTGTCCATGTGCGACCAGGATGCCATTTAAGACAGTGACTGTAGGGTAGGGCACGCCGCTCTGGCCAGCCGGGCTCATGCCTGCGTGTGATTAAGGTTGCTTTTAATGGACAGTATTTTAGTGTAGTTTTTTTAGTGTACGAGGAATGTTAAGGTACTATCGTTCTAATGTATGGTTTTTTATGGTGTAGTATCTTAGGCTGTTTCATTTAATTACATGCATGATCTTTACTAGTATTTGAGTATTGTGACATATTTGTGGCATGTACTAAAGTAATACATGCATGATCTTCCCAATACACGAGATCGATCACAACAAATTTTATGCGTTGGATTTCGAGATCAAACCGGTATCTAGATTAGATACTAGAGTACCCTATCTCTTCATTAACTATGGTGCTATATCGTCATTTTGTCTACATGGCAGGCTTAAGATACCAGCTAAGGTGAGCATTGGGAGCACCCTAAGAAGCAAAGGTGGGAGCAAACCCTGATGCTGACAACGAGGCCGCGTCCATTTTGGCGATGGCCGTCAAAACTGGTACTCATAGGGCATGTACAATGCTATAGACAGTTGCTGTCTATATCAACTCTTTATGTTACTCAGTAGAAAAGACTAAACACGCTTCATACAATGGTGCAGAAATTTCTTTGTTTTTTAGTTGTCTTTATAAAACACCCAATTTTTTAATGCTTTTCTTGTTTCTCATGATACAGTCGACTAAAAGATTGTAGACATCATCTTTCTCTCTCTTCAGTCTCTTTTATCCATATCAGCAAAAATCCTGTGCGATGACTATAGACTTTACTATAGCTATTGCCATATGAGGTGAGAGAGAGGATTGAATGGATGGTGATTTGCCGTTGATTGCGCACGGGTGGAGCTAATTCACGCGCCTGCTCTTCTCCCCCTTCCCCTTTCACTCGGGAAAGTTCGAAAACGATCAACTCCCGAAATCAAACCTTTCATCTAAATCTCCACGTCCTGATTTGTGCTGTGAATTTTGATGGATAGATCCGACGGTGCGGTTCCTGAGGGAGCGGATGGAGAAGACCGGTGCCCGAGTTTCATGGTGATCCAGTGAAGACTGCTCCTCTCACGGGCTACGCTAGCCGGGAGGGGGTATGCTCTCTTTCCTTCCCTTTTTTTCTCGTTACTTCGAAAGAATCGTATTATCTTTATATATAAAGAGAGGCGTTTTTTGCTCCATCTTAGGTGGCCACGTCGACTCTGCACGTGTCGTTCGTCCGATTTCGCTGCGTCGCCTCTCAGCCGTCCGATCCTGAGCCGTTCTCAGCTGTGCTCTTGGTTGCAGCGTGGCGCCTCTTTGGCGCGTGGAAGCAGCGGACGCGTTCTCTTTCACCGCCGCCGTGTTTCTCGCCCTCCCCACATCCGCGCCGCGCCGCCAGCGCCGCTCCGCTCCTCCGCCCGCCCGCGCCCGCCGCCCGCCCCACGCCCCTCCCGCCCGCCTGCCCGTCTCCCCTCTCTTTTTTTCTTCTTCCGCCGCCTACCCTCCATGACGTCGATCCCCGCCATGCCTCCCATGCTCGAGCGAGCCGAGCCGCCGCCCTTCCTCTACCAGCGCGCCACCGCTTCGATCCGGTCGCCTCTGCCCCAAGATCATTGGCGACTGTCAAGCGCCTCGCCCGACCTTCGTCTGTTGAATCCCGCCAACCCTCCTCGAGACCGGCCGCTCGGCCGGATCTGGCGACGACTTTACATCACACCGCAGCCAAGCCGGCTCCCGCCACCAGACAGCAACTCCGGCCGTCCCGCCGGATCCAAATTCGACGCCGGATCCGCCTCCACTCCGGATCCGGCGTCGGGACCTAGACTCCTAACTGCAGTGTTTGGGTTGATCGTACACGGTTTGCTAACATACTTTTCTGCGTTACTTTTTTGGGCAAGTCATCTATTGAGGACTCGATTCACCTTTGCTAAGGTTACTCCTCATCCACATGCTGGTAGCAGGTGTTTCATTTGATCTGTTGTTTTTCTTATCATGACCTTTTGTAAAAAATATTATTCTTCGAGTGCAGTGCTGATTCTATGATGTCCAAAGGTTCTAAGGCGTCCGAGAAAATTGATATGGCAAGATCTCTTAAATACATCAGCGCTTGGAAGGTTTATTAGACATTATAGCTTATTTCATTTACAACATCTCTTCTGATTACACAAGCTCTCCTTATGTCCTTGGAAATCTAATCTTCCTTACAATCTTTTTTGTCCCGAACAAAGCTTGAAATATGAGGAACACAGACACAGTAGCTTTGTCCCGTATAATTCTTTGTGTAGAAATTTATGAGAAGAGATATGGCTTTGTGAAAGTAATATATTAAACTTTAGTTACACATCTTTATTTTAATGTGAAATATGTGTTAGATTAACTTTCTTGGTGATCTCGTGCCTGCAGAACTGGGAGTTTCTTGTGTTGGGAAGCCAACTCCTTACAGATCTAAAGGACAATATTTATTGTTTGGTGATAAGTTGATGGAGGTGGCAGCAAAGACGATCATTCGCTATTTTCTTATTGAGGTATCTCTTTTTTTCTTTGTGAAAATTTGAGTCATGTTCTTAAAGATGTGTTGCAACTTGCAACCTGTGTTAATCTCTGCTCTCTTTTATCGTGACACGTTCTACAATGATACAAGACATTATTCTCGCCGTTGATTACAATAAACCTATCTTTGATGGTTTAAAATTCCATAATGAGGTGGTAGAAGTGGGATTCTATTACTTCGTGTGTTGAAGAAACGTCAAAAGGAATTACTTGCATGGTTTGAGTATTTGAACGTGTTCGAGTTTAAATCTGCAAAAATGCAAAAGACTCGCTTTTCGACTGCACTTCCGCTTGGTCTTTGGATACCTCTCGCCATCGTGTTCTCATCTATTCTATTTATGCCTTCACAGAATTGCATTGTCCATGAGAAAAGTTGGTGCGCAGTCCCTAATTCTCTCCATTGTTCTGATGGATTGATGGATTTTTTATATTATATTTTTTTTCATATGTTGAAATCGAATGCTCATTTATCGCTATAAAATGTTGTGCCGCTTATCCTTGTTTTCAAGAAAAGAAGATAAAAGAACGTGATTTATCTGTTGCTTTGTTATGTGATGTTTGCAAGATGTGACCTAAAATCGCTTAACTTTCGAACTAAAAAGATCAGATATGCTTAATATCTACATACTATTCACTTTGCAGTGCATAAAGGATCTTCTACTTGATGAAATTTCGGCTCTATTAAAAAGAAATGGGTCTAAAATATCTTCTTTCAACTTACCCGCACGAAGCAGCTGTGCTAGCCATTACCACACAAACACAATGATAAGCGACGAGTTGTCCTACGATATTACTGAGCTAGCTAATGAATCCACTAGATTGTGTTCTATGCTAAACCCTGATCAAAAAAATGCCTTCGAATGTGTTGTGTCACGGATTGCACATAACCAAAGCGGCTTTTTTTGTCTCCGGACATGGAGGTACCGCAAAGACATTTCTTTGGAATGCCATTATAACCTACTTGAGATCTACTACAATGTTAACATACAGGTTGCAAGTCCCACTAAAGAACATGCTTCTCATACCATTACTGATGACAAAACCAATCCCACTGAAGGATAAAAACGCAGTGCCCATTATAGTGTTTTATAGAACTGGCCTATGGTTTATACTTTATATGCAGGCTGTCATGAAAGCAGTACTCAAATAAACACTAGCAAATGGCTTACTTCCTTTTCTCTTTTATAATTAATTTCTATAGTTACACAGGTTTAGTGATCTGCATTATGTGGTACGAATATGTTGTACTGCTGGTATGTGGGTTGTTTTATGCTCATAGGCTGCTACTGCACAGAATTGAATGAACGATGCTCATGTGTGACCTGTTCCCTATGATAATCTTTGTTGCTATGGTTGTTCCTATACGGACTACATGGTCAGGTTACAACCAACACATGATATACACAGCTCTGCACAGAAGAGGCTCTTTGATGTAGCAGCAGCTTCGGATCAGGTCAGCACCGTTCCTATCTTTGTCTATACAATATTTAGCTCATTTGTTGCCGAAGCAGTCCCACAATACTGTTAGGTGTACATGACAGCTTTTCATATACAAAGTACATGCACATATGTCCAAAAAAAAAGTATTGATCTACAGCGTTTTTTTTCCCAGTGTGTCCCAAGTACGCTCCTGTATCTAGCTTCATCCACATTAACATAGAAAATAGATCCATAGCAAATGCGTATATTTAGGCAATCATCATCCACAAATATTTACATTCTTGTATTTACACTTAACTGTTGTCTCCTTATTTAATATCGGTCTACTAAATTAGAGAGTAGTAGATTATATTGTCGCATATAAAAGCGATTGCTATGATCGTCTTTGCCCATTCTGTTTGTTCATCGATTTGTTTTGTATATATTTTACCTGCACATATCAGAGACTTGTGTGCTGCTAAAAAAAATGCCTTTCTAATCTTAGTGGACATAAGACAACACATACTACGGCACCTATCTCTGCTCTGTTCATACAGAGTTTGTATTGTAATTATGTTCTGTCTACAAACGATAGAGACTACATGTTAATGTTGCTACTCTTTTTTTGCCCGCATGAAAGCCTCACTTATCTTTCTTTTTATGCAGCTCACCTTGCGGTTCATCAGACAACTAACAAATGTGAGATTCGATATAGCGGATTGTCTATTGATGTTTATCTCCTCCTATCTGTTATATGATCTGTAACAGGTAGCAGCATTGTTAGTCTCTCATAGCATCCTCTTATACATCAAGTAACTCAAAGGTGATGCAATTATTTACAACTACTTCCATAGCCATACAATCTCCAATTTATTAGCTAAAATCATTTTGATGGTTGTACCCTTTGATTGTCTAAAAAGATTGGCAAGTACTTCGCACATGCATGACTTCTTTATCTCCGAGTCTTACTCTATGAGCTGCTGTACTATAGCTTCATTTGGGACAAAACTGGGCCATGGCCAGCGTTGCAAACCGAAACTAAGCAGTGAAGTATTGTGTATTTTCTTGCTACTTGAACCCTAACCACATCTTTGACCCCATTGGGTTAAAGTTCTGGGCTTCTGGCATCTCTATTGACCCTAATTAAGTATTGATCGAATTGGACCTTAACAGGTGAGGATGTGAACAATGATTCGGTAGGTTGGCGCTCATAGTTTTTACCTCAAACTCTGCTAGCACTGTGTTTATTGTATAAGCACAATAATCTCAACAAAGCCCAACCTGATTCACCACTAACTGTTAATTGCATCAGTATTTGTCTGACCTTAGCATGGTGGTTACTATGTCGATCTATGCAAGTTGTTAAGCGTATTACTACTCACCTGTTCTTAGTACGGTGGTCTCTCACTCTGCCTCTTTTGTAAACTACTGAGCCCAGACTTTGGACGGTTCCTGCAGTCTTTTAGTACCTACAAACCAACTTTATGTAATGTGTAATAGCGTAAAACATCCTCTAATATTTTGCGAACAACTACATGTAATATATGGCCAATCGGCGTATCTTGTGCTCTTTTGTAACGGCGATATCTATTAGTGTGAACTTTTATCTATGCTTAGTTTTTTCTTATTTCTTCCTGCCAAATGGTACATGCTACATCTGACTAAACAATTTCCTTTTTTGATGTATGTATTGTTATAACAATGTTTCCATTTTCTTCCAAAAGCAGCAGAGGATTAGAGCTAATGGACCGTCTAGCTAACTACAGACAGTAAGTCTGCAATGCCTGCTTATTACAATTGATATCGGTATGAACAATAATAGCTTGCTCAAAAAAATGGTACATTATACTTTGCCAGCAGCTCACCTCTACAATTGGTGAATCACCATTTCCATTTCAGTGATAACTTTTGTTTATGTGCTTTATGTTTTCCAAGACACCGTGGATCTGACTAAACAATTTCCTTTTTTGATGTATGTATTGTTATAACAATGTTTCCATTTTCTTCCAAAAGCAGCAGAGGATTAGAGCTAATGGACCGTCTAGCTAACTACAGACAGTAAGTCTGCAATGCCTACTTATTACAATTGATATCGGTATTTTGGGATTATAACTCATTTCATAGTTTTTTGTATAGGTCGTATACATTACCTCTAGACAATACATATGTGCCGTATAGATATCATCTTTTTTACTTCAGATATTGAGTAAAAATTGCTGGAGGATGATATATTGCTGCATATAAAAACGATTGCTATGATCGTGCTGCCCATTCCTGGACTGAACATACGAATTATCACTCTATACAGCATGCTGATTCTTACTTTGAGAAAATCGCCATTATTTTTTTTTATCTAAAAGTATATGTCATGTCTTGCAGGTTCCTTTTACATCTGGTATATCTCAAAACAAAAACCGGAGTACCAGCCAAAACAGCATGTTCGTTCCAGAGGAGATGCATGTGCATGATTCCACAGTCCCTTAGTTCAGGACTTTTTAGAGCTTAAAATACTTTACGTACTTATTGATGGACTCTCTACTATATTACTAGCTTATCCATATTTTGGTTCCTCACAAAGTACATGTAGAGTCTCTCAAATTAAAATCACGGATCCAGATAAGGCTTATGTATTATTTGACCACACAGATGTATATTGTGCCATTTCCGATCTAATTATTTTACTCACACATATATGTATATATATATATACACATAAAACTTCCAAATCATCATCATACATGGGATTTTTATTTCGCCCGCGGCAACGCGCGGGTCTACCGCTAGTATGCTTAAAGGTTGGCACTGACAGGGGTTCTGAAGTTTATGTGGGCTATTTGCATTGCCTGGACTATGGTTGTAGCTAGAAAGTAGGAAGTGTATGTGTGTGTGTTCACAAGTCGTAACAATTCAGTGCGAAGCAGGACGTACTACGAATTATGTTGTCTGAAATTCGTAAATGACAGCTCTTCAGTTGTTTGGGAACAAGCTTACCACAGGATTAGCTAGGGTGGTGTTTGGTTGCTCAAGATTTGGTAATGATGGTATAGAGATGCTGCCTCTGCTCGATTCTAAGCATGTATTTTTTGCTTTTCTGCGGTGCAGTGGCCAGTGGGAGGGACAACTGAAATTATGATTTTTCTTCTTCTTCTTCTGTTCAGTATTGAGAGCACTGAAAGTGTTCAGAAGCTAGATTCGAGTAGTCAACTGTTTTATGTAGGTGGATGGAGTTTTCCTTTGAATATTTATGTTATTTTCACATTTGCACCTCAATGGGCAACATTTTACACCAAGGGTAGACAGAGCTGGTTTCTATTTTCCTGTTATTTTTATATATTTATATGATTTGCTATGAGTTCATAGAAGCCTAGCTAGATTGTCATGCTATATTTGTAAGTTGCTACTTGCTAGTATATTCGGTAACTGTAACTTCAGTATTTGGGCAGCATAATATTATTGTGTAATGTCCAAATTCTTGGTTGACCCTGAGAACAGCCTCCTTTTCTCTCTCTCTCAATAGTATCTTCATAGCTCAGCCAGTGCAATTGTCACACATATTATATTCTTTTCTTCAATGTTTTCCTTGCATCTTTGCTCGTGGGTTCTATTTCAAGCAAACTACTAGAGAGAGAACTGCCCTAACTTTCCAATTTTTTTTTTGTCCAGGTGAAATTTTGCTTTAATCACATGCAATTTCAAGATGAGATAAATCAGGTCCTAATTCATGAATTAATACATGCTTATGATGACTGCGTTGGCAAGAACTTGGACTGGAAGAACTGCGCTCACCATGCTTGCTCTGAGGTAACAAAGTACTTATCATGTAAACTGTAGTTATTGGCATGCTATTATGACACACAAACTTATGCTCAGTTGTGAGTTATATTGATAATTGATTTACAGTGTGTTTTTCTATTCTTAGATTCGAGCTAATCACCTTAGTGGTGATTGCCATTACAAACGTGAATTGTTGTGTGGCTTCATGAAGATAAGGGGGCATGAACAAGTAAGTATTTTTTTAGCAAAGAAATTCCTTGTGCCATGCTGTGCAGGCCCGGCACAGAAATGTTTGGTTGGTGGGAGCTCTCACGGGCCTGGCCCAATTCGGTTAGCGCAGCCGCGCGGTTGAGCGCGTAGGAGCGAGCGATTAGTACCACATCGCTGCCCTGTGAGAGGTGTGCAGCGAGGGAGAAGCATATAATGAGGGCAAGGGTGGCCTTTCAGAAGCACGCAGCTGCGCGGTGAGCACAAAGCGAACTATTCTTTCGCCTTTTACTAAAGAATACCGTGTGCACGCCGCAAATAGCAGCATACGCAAATTTTTGGAGGGGATTCTTCTACTTCAGGAGGGCCCCCACAATTCGAAATGTAAAGATGTTGAATTTCTATAAATTCTGATCTAGAATATACACGGAATTTCAAGGTAAATCTACTTTAAAATAAAATTCAAAAAAAGGTTAACTTTAAAATAAAATTCAGAAAAGGTTAATGAACAAATTTTTTTGAAATTTCACATATGAACCATCCCCAAATTGCTGCAAGGGTTCACTCTTTGCTTAAAGTTGAAAGAGTCAATTATATGTTTATAACCAGTTCTGCCACTAATATGACACAAATTTCAGAATATGCATTTGGCATTACTGTTTTTCTCTAACTGTCTTCGTTTGATTTATTTTAATCTAATTAGGCTTACTTAAAACCTTTTACGTACTTCATTATATTTCAGTGTCCTACGTGTGTTTGCCCCTATCCGGTTGATGTGTTCAGTTACAATATGCTATTTTACCAGTTTATAGTCAGAGATAGATAACCTTGCTATCGTGTATTAGATAATGTCATACTTATGAAGGCTAACCGTTGTTGATTGTTTGCTACAAAAGAAAGGCTGTTTTGTTGGGTTTGGAACTTTGTATAGCGGTATTCCTTTGCAGCTTTCAGCCTCGTAGTCATCAGTCATAACAGTTTTCAAAGGCTATTGGAGATTGCATGTGTTTGTCGTTATAGCCTTTGTTAGTTTGGATCCACAAATGTTTTAGTACAGAAAATCAGTTTCAAGTGTGGAAAGTAAGCTAGCTGCTTCTTTCGGATTCATGTATATATACACAACCAAAAGCTCTGTGGTCATGTTGCATGTTTATGCAGCCAAATATCTAGGGTTGATATTTAGTAGTTAGGCTTTTATATCTGTTACATGTAATTTGCTGACATGTACAGTTGCAGAAAAATTCATTAATCACTATGTTAAGAAAGTTTTAGTCCTAGATTGCTAAAAAGGTCAAAGTGTAAGGCTAACAGTAAGTACTTGTAGAATTATATGAAACAAAGGTGAAAATAATCAAAGTTACATCAGTTCCATATAGAACTAATGAGTTCTGCTTCATGGTCTAAATAATTTTCATCTTACTATTTAGGTAAAAAGTAGGTTAAAAGAGCTAATTTATTAGTTGAGATATATCATGTAGATATAATGCTATTAGTAATATTTGAAGGTAAAATGATACCACATTTAGTGAAAAAAGTAAATCTATGGTGTAATCACAAGTCAACATGTATATTAATGAGTTTTTTTTGTAATATGGTAAGAACTGGTACTACTTTGCTAATGTATTAGTTCATTAAATGAAGCACAACATATGAGGCTTTGTCCACAGAAGAGGAAGCAATTTCGTTAGAAATGCCATCATAACGCCCCCAAAAACATTAATCTACAAATTTTTCGCTTAAAACCATCTTGAATTAACATTGATGTTTGTATACACTAAGGAGAGACCTGCTAAAGTATCAACTATGATTTTTTTTTCCTTTCCAAATTGATAGCCCTCATATTGTATTGAGTAAAAAATCACTAACTTATCATGCTTGTAAATAGATAATACACAAAGGTATAGCTTAGTAGACAAAAAAATGGTTATCTAAGTGAGGTTGTTACAACTTTCCTAGATAATGAGAGTTGTACAATCAAGTTTCCATATAGTTCTTCATTATCCAATTATCGCAGAAGATTTTCAGTTGAAAATGGAAATGGAGTCTCTACTACATTCTTTTACCTTGATTGGCACTCCCTCCATGGTGGGTATATGGCATCAGGAGATGGTCTTCTCTACGGCTTTCTCTCGCATCTCTGCCCTCCAGGTAATCCATCTTATCTTTGCATCTCTATCTGTTCTTGAGGGATTAAAACATAAAAGAAAATTCCTCTTAGATGACCAGTTCTTTCTTGTCCTTTATTTCTGTTTTGTCCTTTGTAAAAAAAACAATTCTTGCAAGGAGTGTGAAGCAGTTCTATAGCCATCCAAAAACTTGAGTGTACATTTTATGTTTCCTTCAAAAAGTTCTATTGTATAAGGAAAACCTACAGGACTAGAAACTACATTTGAACCATAGCTGGGGCAAATCCGGCCAAACCCCCACTCCCCGCGGCTTATCCCCACCCACTCCATCCTCCGCACGCAGCGCCACTGCCGCGCCCGCCACACGGCACCACCACCATGCCAACGCTTCTCCTCCACCCTCGCCTCCCCACCTGCCCACTCCACGCGGTCAGCCACCACCACCATGGCGTCTCCAGTGGTTTGCACCCGCTTCCCCTCCCCGACCTTCTCGGCAGCGGCCTGCGCGCCGCAAGGAAGCACACGCCGATCACGGTCGCGTGCCGGGCGGCCAGGGCCAAGGAGCCCCCGAGCACGGGCACCGCGCCGGCGGCGGCGCTGGCCAAGGAGGCGCACAAATACTTCGACCACGCCGTCGTCTCCGTCCGCGCGGGCGATGGCGGCCACGGCGCCGTCCTCGCCATGCCGCCCGCCCCATCGACGGACGCCCCCAAATCCCGCGGCAGGTTCGACAAGAGCAAGAGGAGCAGCAGCAGCAACAAGGTGTCGTACAGGAGGAACTACGATGGGTCGGTGGCGCTACCGATGGGCGGGCACGGCAGTGGCGCTGCGTGCGGAGGATGGAGCGGGGTTCAGTGGCGGATCACGAGGTGAGGCCCGTCGGTTCAGCCCAGTATGACGGGCGCGGATTGGGCCAAGCCACCGACCGGGCCACGCGCCGACCTGTTTGCCGATGAGCGACGTGACGTCCGCTCCGCGCCGTGCGTTTAATTAGTTTGGGCTTTCTCCTGGCCAGTAGGGTGTCGCGTCCGTAGGTCACACCGGCCGTGGCCGCAAGTTCGCGGCTACTCATTTAGTAATTTGTGCCTTCCTTTTGTTTGTTGCACGACGCCCATTTGCGCCGACGGCTGGCTGCGGTGCCGCGGGCCTCCCGCGGACCGCGGCAACTTGCGCGAAATGGCATAGTACTCTGGTAAGAAAATAACGAGGTTTTTTGGACTTTTCAAGCCAACCATGTGCGACTTTGAATATTAGATGGTACTACAATTTGAAAATGAGTTATGAGAGTACACAGGTTAGAAGCTCACACTAATATCTTCTTTTTTGAATGCACGCATCTGAGTTCTGACTTCCGAGGGCATCGTCTTTTTAGATTTTGCACAGGACATGGGCATCTTTTTTTTTTTTGATTTTGTAAAAGCCAAATCGCGAAGACTTTGTCTATACAAAAGAGTTTCTTTCTTTTCTTTTTATACCCCCGACATGTTGGCTCTGCATATCTAGTGCACATATGCCATTTGGTGCACATATGAAAAAACTTTTAGTTTAGGTATCAAATTAGTATAAAAAATTCTGAAAAAAATTCTAGATGTAATTTATGGTGTTTTGTTCCACCCTTTAAAATTTGAAGTTCAAACTCGAAGTATGTTAGAAGAAACAAAAAAGAGAAATTCACTGTAAATAGTAACATTTCCTCTTTTCTCTTTCCTCTTTCCTCTTTCCATACTATTCACAGTGAATTTCTCTCTTCCTCTTTCCTCGTGGATACAACCCTTCCTTTCACTTTGTTGTTATATATATGAGTCATACACAGTACATTCCTACTATGGAAATAATAGAGAAGTGTCATGCTTCCGATGTTTGCCTCGTGGGGCATACGCTTGAAGCAGCACGTCCAAATACGCCTGTCACGGCAGATAACTTGGACAAGAGAATGTATGGACATAGAAACTGTACAGAAGTACAAACAGGATAGCCAAAGCAAGACAAAAAAAAAATGTCATTGATACAGAAGTCCAAAAAAATCACAATATGTAACAGTTTACCACCACCAATGATTAATAAGACATCTA
The DNA here is from genome assembly GCA_036346405.1 of Phyllostachys edulis. Taxonomy (NCBI): domain Eukaryota; kingdom Viridiplantae; phylum Streptophyta; class Magnoliopsida; order Poales; family Poaceae; genus Phyllostachys; species Phyllostachys edulis. Next base: position 7,474,716 of record CM070549.1, read on the forward strand.
GTTGGCCCATTTTTTTTTACCACAGTTAGACCTTTGAAGACAGGTTAGTAAGATCAAGCTAAAAGGCTAAAACTAAGCCCATGCACCTCTAACAACAATAATATGGCCCAAACCGGCGTACATGACAGGTTCTGTGTAGAATGAAAATCATAGGACATATCCATGATACTAGAGCGGATAAATTATGAACCCATGAAACATAGCTCTTTTAACTGCAGAGTTGCAGCTTATCTTCAAGCAGAATTATTTAACAAACTTGAAAGCTTCAGTGAGATGCTAAAAAAGCTTTTTAAAAGCAAATGAGGCGTAAATATGGAGAGCGATGCAGACAGGGTCTTAGATTTCAACTTCTTTTTACTCTTTTATAAACACCTTGTTTCTTGTTTTTTCTATCACTGCCCATCGGCTTCTATGAAACATTCCATTCCATGGCCACTTCGACAGCGCGTCAATCAAAATGGCCATGGACTACTGAGCATAATAGGTTATTGACAACTGTTTTGCAAGTCAAATGTTGTAAGGCCTCAAGGCAAGCCAATGATCCATTTGCTCAACTAAAATCGACTTACCACGTTGCAAAAGTGACAGTCCCAAAGAAGCCTCCCAGCTAATTTTTTAGTAGTCAGACAATGAGCCACGAATAAGGCCGCTGCATGCGAATTGTAACTTCTCAAGGAAACCACTAACCAAGCAGCTATTTTGATGCAGCAGTAGTAGGCATTGATCAACATCTCCCAAATATTCTGCAGATTTACTGCCTGCAGCTCGCATCTTGAAATCTACAGGCAACCGATAATCATCCGTATCAAAGCAATACTTTATGAGTGATTTAGAAGACATATAAATTCCTAGATCAATTAGAATATCTGATACGATCCTTTTACATAATCCCTTCAGCTGGTGCGATTTAATCATCAGCCTCAGAATGAAGGATCACAACAAGTGCTGCATTAATGAGTCTGGAATTTCTTGCTCCGTCATCTCACCTGAGAAATACAAATGATGATGTAAGCAAGCCATGAATACTAATAAAGGATCAAAGAAGTAAACACTAGAAGTCACTTCTCACATCTCATCAGCAAGGTAAAGAAAATAAGAAATGAGAGCCGATCATGGCAACATGCAAGCAGTGGAAATTCATATAGAATGTCAAGAGCAATAGAAAAGAATAGCTTAAGTCTCCTGCCTGTCATGGGCCGTTACTGTTCACCAGGGCAGCTGGGTGCCCGGTATGCACGGGCACCCCCAAATATCTCAAAAAATTATATATATAACCTTGTTAGCTACAGGTTCTATTAAATTTGAACTTCGTTGTAGTTTGATAATACTTGAAGAAATTAGTTGCAGATTGTATTCCATGTCATCCGTTTAGATTCTGTAGACAGTCTGACACTTTTTTTCTCTTTACCTATGTGGCACTATGAAGGGGTACGAAAGTACTTTATTTTATTTAGTTCATAGGAACTTCTTTAGTTTCTAACTCAAAAATCAAGTATCTGATTCTCTGTCTATTTGCGCTGTTGCGACTATCACGATAAGTGCAACGATTCAAACTAATATCGTGTATCTTATATGATACATTTTACTTACAAATTTTGAAGCCATATGTGACGTAAATAGGCCATATCAATACTAGCCTAATAAGCATATATGCACTAAAAAACATACATGCTTGTCGGGTGGTAGGTTACGCAAATTATCGTGTGAGCCATGTGGCATACTAATAAAAAAAATTATAGAATGACTATATATTTTTAATAATTAAAATTTGTTTATCAATGTTAGTATTTGTTATGGTTATCACTCCATAAAATAATTTGGTTTCTCAACTAATTGTGTAAAGTATCCAATTAATTGGAAAGAAAGCTCAACTAATCTATATATCTATATACGAACTGTGATATTCAAGGTATCTCCTTCGCTTTGGAAGTATAGACAATTCCACAATAATCCTTAAATCATAAAAACCAAAATTCCTATAAATTCTCTTATTAATCGAGAGAAAAAGAGAAGATCTAAACTGCTTATTTTGGTGGTGCCAGATTATAACAATGCAAATTAATCATGTATAGATATTACAACTATTACAATTGCATAACAAATACGACTATATTTTCGAAAGACAATAGAGTTATATAACAAATACAATATGTTGCAATATCTAGCCGTGCAATTGCGCGGAAAATTCCGTTGGTTATATAGAAAAATTAAGTACTCATAATACATATTTACTCAGTGCTAACTTTTGATCAGCCGATGATCATTTAACTGTCATCTTTTTACCCTATCTTTAAGTATTAATGGTGCACCCCCAACACAAAATTTCTAGCTCCGCCACTGCTATTCACGCGACGGGTATTGTTCATGCATGAACAGTAACACCCTGATTATTGGGAAAGTTTATTATTTAGGAATCTATCTATTAGGTGTTTGATATTATCTATTAGTTAAGCAAGTTATTATTGTATTGGATTGTTAGAGATAGGTTTCCGTAAAGATTATTTCTTAGGGGTCAAGTCGGGTCATCCTTATAAAAGAGGTAACATATATCCATTATCAATCAAGTAAAAAAGATGAATTAATCTAGTCTCCCTCCCAAGGTTCTATCATCCCAATCTATAGTCTAATCTCTCGTCCCACCAAATCGACGTCGTCCAGTCTTCTTCCTGGCAGTGTTTACCCCATAATGATCTAAAATTATTACATTTGGTATCAGAGCAGTCGACCCCTTCCCACGACTTCTGCTACCATGGTTATGACAATAGATCAGACCATCAGACCTGCTGCCGAGTTGTTGATTATGATAAAGGCTAACATCAACAAGATGGCCATGAGTACAAACGACAACGATAAGAAGATGACGGCCATCTTCCTCGACATGCATGCCACTTTGGAGAAGATGATCGTGGCGACGACAGCGAAGCCTCCCACGGTGGCGACGATGCCTTCTACAGAGGTGGTGACGCCATCCACGGCGGCGGCGGTTACCTCCGAGAATCGTAGTACCGCCGCCGCTTCCATCGTCTTCTTGTGGACGCTGTCGAAGCCCACCGCGGCCCTGCCGAAGTCCGTCTTGGCCATCGTGGTGTTGTTAGGGTTGCTACCATGCCTACCGCAGCGACCGTTGAGTTTGCTTCAACCACGCGTGGAGGCAATGATCTTTAAGGACTTATGTCGCCATTACAACCTCTCGTCAACATAGGATCACCTAGGGCTTCAGCTATGGCCGCCACCACAGCTCGAGAATAAGCTGTCACGAAAGAATGGGAGTAGTTGTCATGGGATGTTACTGTTCACACGATGGGTACTGTTCATGCGTGAACAGTAACTCCCCGATTATTGGGAAAGTTTATTATTTAGGAATCTATCTATTAGGTGTTTGATATTATCTATTAGTTAGGCAAGTTATTATTGGATTAGATTATTAGAGATAGGTTTCCGTAAAGATTATTTCTTATGGGTCAAGTCGGGTCATCCCTATAAAAGAGGTAACATATACATTATCAATCAAGCAAGAAAGATGAATTAATCTAGTCTCCCTCCCAAAGTTCTACCATTCTAGTCTATAGTCTAATCTCTTATCCCACCAAGCCGACGCCGTCCGGCCTTCTTCCTGACGGTGTTTACCCCATAATGATCTAAGATCATTACACTGGCATACCTCGTTTTCGCTTCAAAGGGCTTTAATTTCCATGTTTCTCTAGTTTGCGCTCCAAATGAGAACATTCAACATCAATACCGGTACCAATGAAGCTCTCCCCATGATCAGCTGTACAAGGAAATTTACACAACGTAAGCTCACAAACAGTATCTTTTAATTGTGTAGGATTTTACCATTCTGCATGCTTACCTTTAATTCCATATGAGATACCAGCTGGTACTGGGCGATTAATTAAACTGATAAAAGAATTCTTCTCATCAGTGCTTGGAGGAGCATAAATAAGGCCTGAAGATTGAAGCTCACAACATGCCAGCGCCAGTTTGTAGAAGTAATATGCATAGGAGCTGGTATTATCCTTGTATTCTTGCAGGGCTGGAGTGAAATATGTCTTAACAACCATTTGCAGCATCAAGCTTGAACCTGAAAGTACAAAAATATAGGGGTTAAAAGTTTACACTTGCCCTAATAATGATATTCAATTATTGCTAGCACACAAAATAAGTATGAGGTGCCGTTTAATTTGTGACCAATATCAGGTTATCAACACTAAGATAAGAACAGCTAGGGCCTAGGAGACAGATTACATCCAGATGCTTCAAGTTGTATCCTGGCATGAGATGGACCTGCTAAGAGGACGAAGGATGACAGACACCTCCCATACTCCACAGGAAGCTAATTTGAATATGACTTTGAATTAGTCCAAATAAAAGTAATTTTGATGTGGTTGTATTTCAACATTGCACTTGAAACCACATGATCATGAATTCTGGGTTAGGTTACAAAGTAACTACAGGTACACACAACACACTGATTGATAACTACAAAGGTGGGTTCAGCAGTGTTTTTTTAGAGGGGGGGGGGGGGCAATTTCAGCCGTTTTAAAAAAAACGAAATGAATTTTTCGGATTTTAATTAAAAAAACAAATTCAAGCAAATCCGATTTTTTTGAACCCGGTTTGAATTCCTTGGGGGGACCCTGGGGTTCGGTTATTAAATGGATATTACCAATATAGCACCATACCATCAAATGCTAACTGGGAATCTTCCTATACTGACAGACTGTTAGACCATGTGGCTAGGTCTAGTATATTTTAGTTGATGAATAATTGACAATATTGGGTACTGATATTATTTGAGACGTGTGGTGTGGGTGGACTAATGTCGGTTAAGTTGGAAAGAACTTGTGCCGGGAAAAGATGGTGTTTTGGTCTTTGCATGTGCAGGGTAACTCGGAGGCGATCGTGGTCTACGGCGGTGATCGGAGATGGCTTGGTGCTTGAAGTCATGGTCTAGAGGGTCGAGGATCTTTGGAGGAGACAGTCGAGCTCGAGTTAAAAGCGTGAAGATCAAAGATAGATGATGCGTGTTGAAGCTACGGATGCACGTTTCGGAGGCTATGACACGTGACAATTTTAGGAGTGTCCAAAATTGGAAAGCTGGGAGAAATTAGGAAATCCTTGTTTGTTAGGATTGGATTAGATTATGTAACCGTGTCAGATGAGGACACGTTTTGGATTTGGATACTACGGTCTCTTCGTAGGGGTGCAGGGGCTAGCACATATATATACATATATAGGCTGGCGGCTGCGGGGGAGGTAGCGTTTTTTTTGTAGAACAGATATCACGTCGGTTGTGTTAGGGCTTGTTGGCCTCGGGCGGCTGAAGCTTTTGGGTGTTCGTGATCTCCTGAAATAAAGAGGTGGCCGTGGCTGTTTGCTGCTGCGGTTTTGATACCGACGTAAGGTGCTGGTGGCTCGTGGCTGTGCTTGCAGTTTTACAAGGGTTTCGTGCGGCTGGCGACGGCTGCTGGTGTTTCATCCTCCCAAGCGAGCACAACGACGCTGATTTACAGGTGCGTGCGGTTTGTGTCGCCTCGTTCGCCGTGTGGAAAGACTGAGCACAACTAGAGGCAGCGTGCACAGAAGGAGATCGAAGCCTGTTTGATGTACGTTGTTGTTTTTAGTCTGCCATTAGTTGGATGATGCTAACACGTGGAGCTTGTGCACAGAATTGGCAAAATCAAATCAGAGCAGTAGCATAGCATTGTTGCTTTTCTAGAAGAGATAAGAACAACCGAAAGCGACGTCTGCGAATTTTTAATCTGCTACAGTAACAATATTGCTACTGATGCAGTGTCTTCGTGTATATCGCGATTATGCCGCTTGCTACAAGATACATGTGTAAATTGCTACAGATGCGAAAGAAATAGTTTCCCCTTTTGTTGTCTATTGTTGTGTTGACAAAGTTGGACAATCCGAAGACAGTAGATTTGAGGAAAAAGCTTTCACTACGGATTACAATCATTCACCCCCCCTCTGATTGTCATTAACGATCCTACAAGTGGTATCAGAGCCAAGTTGCTATGGCGTCAGAGAAGTATGTGAATCGTCCCCCCATGCTAGATGGTACGATTTTGCTTTTTGGAAGTGTCGTATGCAAGCATATATTGAGGCTCAAGGTAGTGATGTATGGAATAAGGTTTCTAATCCTTATGTGGTTCATGCTATTGTTACTAATTTAAATAAAGCAGATGTTGATCTGAATGCTCAAGCTCGTAACTTGTTATTTCAAGGAATCTCTCGCAAAGAATTTGATCGTGTAGCTCATATTACTTCTGCTCACTTAATATGGAAGACTCTTTGTGATTATCATAAGGGAACCACTAAAATTAAGAAAGTACGTAAAAATCTTTATCAAAAAGAGTATTCTGATTTTGCTATGAAGCCTGGTGAATCTATTGATGACCTTTTTGCTCGTTTTGAAAAGATACTGAGTAGTTTGCGTGGTGTTGGTGTTATTCCAACTGATGAAGATAATGCAACTAAGATATTGAGATCTTTAGGTTCTGAGTGGTTGATGGTTGTCACAACTATCGATCTAGATACTTTAACCATGGATGATCTTTACTCTAGATTGAAAACCTATGAGATGGAAGTTGTGCCATCTAAGATTGATAAATCTTGAACTTTAGCTCTTATGACTAACCCCATGCAAGATGTTTCTTCGAGTTCTTATCTTGTGTCTGCTTTGTCTTCTTTCTCAGATGAACAGTTAGAGGAGATTCCAGAAGAGCAGCTTGTACTCTTCTCCAACAGGGTGACCAAGGCAATTAACAACATCAGATCAAGGCGAAGAGGTGGTCCAATCAGATGCTATGAATGTGGTGAGCTAAACCACATGAAGATGAATTGTCCCAAACTGAGGAGTAAGGAGGTCAAAGATGACAAAATACCAACTCGTCGCTCTAAATCCAAGATTGACTCAAGCAAGAAGCACAATTATCGTAAGGCAGTCAAAAAGATACTCCCAGCACTTGATGAGATTGAATTAAGTGATGTTGATTCTGGAAGCGACGATGAGGACAACGACAAGAAAGCAAAGGATGCGGATTTCACAGGGATGTGTTTTATGGCGAGTAGTGAGGAGCTTAACAATGATGATCTCTACAGTGATCCTGATGAGGTAAAACCTTCTTATACAGATTTATCTCGTGCTGTGCTTAGATTGATAGATGAGCTCAAAAAGTATAAAAAGAAAATAAAGAAACATGATCTTGTTGTTGAGAGTTTAAATTCTGAAATTGATAGACTTAAAGCTTCTATTCCTGATGATGAATCTTGTGAGTCGTGCCAAGTTTTATTTTCTGAATTGGAGACTGCTAGGTCAATACATAGTAAATTTGATGAGTTAAGACTAGCACATGAATCTTGTGATGAAAAGTTAAAACTTGCTTATGATGAAATTGAAAAAGCTCAAGTCTAGTTCTACTTGTTTAGAGTCAAGTATGTCAAATGCTCAAACTAAAACTTGCTCTAATTGTGAATTGCTAGAAACTAGACTCAATACTTCTCAGGAAACAATTCAACAGATGCTTTATCATGAGATAGCTTCTTGTTCTAACTGTCCTAAACTTACAATAGAGATAGAAGCTTTGACCAGACAACTAAATGAGTTTGCTGAAAAAGAAAAATTGGCTCAGTCTAGTGCTTCTAAGAAAACTGTGAATGAATCTGTTAAGTGCACAACTTATCCTACTCTAGCTAAAGAAAATGAGTATCTTAAGGACACTTTAGAGAGATTTTCTTTTGGCAAGAAAAACTTGAATATGATCCTAGACAAGTCAAAAGTGAGTGTTAAAAGTCAAGGTCTAGGATTTAATTTTATTGAGCATGCCAAGAACCATCCTCCTCAGGTTGTTAAGCCTCTTGAACCTGGAAAATTTGAAGTAAAATCTGAACCAAAACAAACTGTGTTTAAATCTGCTGGTTTTGTGCAAAGCTCTTCTACTAATGTTGTAGGTGCTAGCTCATCATCTCAAAAGAAATCTACTTATGTTAAATTTCATTGCACCTATTGTGGTAGAGATGGGCACTTGCATGAATTTTGCTTTAGGCGTGTTAAGAAAGAGAAAAAGGAAAGATTTAATGCCTTAAGACAAAAACGTGCAACCTCTTTTATTGTCCCTAGAACTAATGTGAAAGCTAGGTTTTTAGAGGACTTTTATGATGAATTTAAATCTGCTTCACGTACTGGTTTGCGATTTAATTCACATAATTCGCGTTTTGATCGCGCACGCACACGTGGTTCTGGTTCTAGTTTTGATGCTGTTCCTCCATATCGTGTATCTCAGTACTGGATTCCTAGATCTTATTTGCAAAGTGAATTGGGTGTGTTGCATCCTATGAGCTTATTCTAAGGGGGAGTTTGGGTTTAAAAGTTCAGAAGCTTTGTTTATTATTCTTGTAAAAAAATCATCAAGTCTAAGCCATTGAAATCGAATGAGTTGTAGAGCTTTCCTTATCATATTTATTCATGTGCTGTGTAGCCTTGATCTTGACTGGTTTTAATAAACTTGCTACATTAGAACTAAAGCATGACATGGCTGAACACTTTGACTAGATTGATTATTGTTATCACTTAGAGATGTCCATAGAAAAGGATGAGCTTGTTTGTGAGTCATTTTAAATCTTGGATTTGCAGCAAGTATGTTTCTCATTGCAATCCTGTTATGCTCACTCAATTTGGCATGTTGTATATATATAAAAAATAAAGGGTTGAGAAAAGAAAAATAAAAAGATGTATGCTTCAAGCATGCCATACATAGCTTTGTATTCAAAAGAACAAAAATATGCACACAAAAGTGCTAAAATGAAAAGAAGTATGCTTCAAGCATGCCATACATAGCTATGTATATTCAAAAGGAAAAATATGCACACAAAAGTGCTAAAAGGAAAAGAAGTATGCTTCAAGCATGCCACCCTTGAAAAGAAGTATGCTCCAAGCATGCCACAAGCAAATAAGAATTGAAAGTGAAGCAATAGGGTGTTATATGAGACTGCTAGCTCATCTAGATTTAACTTGTGTCTCACTGTTAGGCTCTCACTTTTCTTGGTGATATCTTGTTGTGGTGCTTATGATCGATTTAGTCATTGTTGAGATGTCTGTCATTAAGTTAAAATTGCATAATCATTCTTCAAGTGGTACTGACTTGTCTTATCTTTGCTACGTGATACATGATTTTATATGATCCTATTAAGCTCTACTCAACAAGATGGCTTGGTTACTTCATTAAATTGATTTGCATAATCTACAAAGCTTCTTGATTTTTACTCTCCTTGCTCCCTTGTTTTAGAATTATTTCTTGTTTGAAGTTCTTGATGATTCCATTGCCAAAGGGGGAGAAAATGGGAGAATTTGAAAAGAAAAAAATGGAGAAATTTGCTTCCCTTGTGTTGAGGGGGAGTTTTTCAGCTCCTTGTGTTGAGGGGGAGTTTTTCACTGTGGTTTTGAAGTGTTTGCTTTGTAGCTTTGAAACTTTCTTTTTGCAAATTTCTTTTCTTTCAAAATTCAACTCACAATTTTGAAGTATTGTCAATGTATTCATCAAGGGGGAGATTGTTAGACCATGTGGCTAGGTCTAGTATATTTTAGTTGATGAATAATTGACAATATTGGGTACTGATATTATTTGAGACGTGTGGTGTGGGTGGACTAATGTCGGTCAAGTTGGAAAGAACTTGTGCCGGGAAAAGATGGTGTTTTGGTCTTTGCATGTGCAGGGTAACTCGGAGGCGATCGTGGTCTACGGCGGTGATCGGGAGATGGCTTGGTGCGAAGTCATGGTCTAGAGGGTCGAGGATGCTGGAGGAGACGGTCGAGCTCGAGTTGGGGTGCGTGAAGATCAAAGATGGATGATACGTGTTGAAGCTACGGATGCGCGTTTCGGAGGCTACGACACGTGACAATTTTAGGAGTGTCCAAAATTGGAAAGCTGAGAGAAATTAGGAAATCCTTGTTTGTTAGGATTGGATTAGATTATGTAACCGTGTCAGATGAGGACACGTTTTGGATTTGGAGACTACGGTCTCTCCGTAGGGGTGCAGGGGCTAGCACATATATATACATATATAAATTTGGCGGTGGAGGTAGCGTTTTTGTAGAACAGATATCACGTCGGTTGTGTTAGGGCTTGTTGGCCTCGGGCGGCTGAAGCTTTTGGGTGTTCATGATCTCCTGAAATAAAGAGGTGGTCGTGGTCATTTCTTCTTCTTGTTTTGATACCGACGTAAGGTGCTGGTGGCTCGTGGCTGTGCTTGCAGTTTTACAAGGGTTTCGTGCGGCTGGCGGCGGCTGCTGGTGTTTCATCCTCCTGAGCGAGCACAATGACGCTGATTTACAGGTGCGTGCGGTTTGTGTCGCCTCGTTCGCCGTGTGGAAAGACTGAGCACAACTAGAGGCAGCGTGCACAGAAGGAGATCAAAGCCTGTTTGATGTACGTTGTTGTTTTTAGTCTGCCATTGGTTAGATGATGCTAACACGTGGAGCTTGTGCACAGAATTGGCAAAATCAAATCAGAGCAGTAGCACAGCATTGCTGCTTTTCTAGAAGAGATAAGAACAACCGAAAGCGACGTCTGCGAATTTCTAATCAGCTACAGTAACAGTACTGCTACAGTACCATGTACTGTATGTACTGCGTATTATGCTGCTTGCTACAGTGCATGTGTAAATTGCTACAGTCCCAGAAAGAAATAGTTTCCCCTTTTGTTGTCTATTGTTGTGTTGACAGGTTGGACAATCCGAAAACAGTAGATTTGAGAAAAAAACTTTCACTACGGATTACAATCATTCACCCTCCCTCTGATTGTCATTAACGATCCTACACAGACCTAACATGGTACCAGAAAGCATTTATCTTCACAATTAACCTCTTTTATAAACCCACCCTGCGTATTGTAACAAGCTAACCTGTGGTCATCTAAAAATACTACTGAAATAGTCACATCTGGCCCAATTATCTACATAAGTTTCAAGATACTTCAACCAAAGTGTTCTCAAAATGCAAATATGAAAATAATAGCAAAATACTAATTGCTGAAATCAAATAGAGCGAATTATAGCTTGCCTTCTCTGCTATCAGGATCCTCAATGCGTTGTGAGATGTCTTCAAGGACACTGCTTAGTTCTTCAAGCTCCTCATATGCATCCAATAATGTTAGGCATGAATAGCTCCTCATATGAAAATTCAATTTGATTCCGAGGAGATTGAACTTGCTTCAATGAAAGAAAAAAATGTTCATCCGTGGTCCTCAACTCTTAATGCGTTTTAGTTTTCGTCCCTCGACCTCAAAACCGTTTGCTTTACGATCCACAATTGTCAAAATCAGTACAAATTAGGTCCTAACTCCTAAGGCTGGTTTCATGAGCGGTTCTGATGACATGGCACCGATTAACATCCTTGCTGGCACAACCCTCCTCGCCTTAGAAGTGGGCCCACATGGAAGTGTTTGAAAAAACAAGAAGAAATTCCTCTGTTTCCCCCCCTTCCCGACTACCAATCCCCTAGTCTTCTCTCCTCCTACTGCGGCACCGACGAATCCGGTCTGGCGGCACAAGATCTCAATGAAACCGCTGCTCTGTGGAAAAGAGCTGCATGCATGCGTGCATCGTATGCATCATGTGAAAGATTCCAGCCCAATGGGAGCAGACGACACAAAGCATTCATCGAAAGAGAGAGAGAGAACACAAAGCATTCACTCATCAGCAATCGGTACTTTTGCTTCGTCAGTCCAAGTGAAAGAAAGAGATTAAGCATGAGACATCACCACAGAAAAGACGTGCGATTTTTAGTAGAAAAGATACTAGTACGACGCATAGACCCGAAAATTAACAAAATCTTATACTTTGATATCCCTTTTTATGTGCAGTAGTTCAAATTAGATAAGAGTTTATGAAAAACAGCACGAACGTGCACGATATCAAGAACGAAGTAGATAAATCTTGTAAAAAAAACCAAATAACGACGACAAAATAATTACGACGAGAGAGATTTAGCGAAACTGACCGCAAATTCCTTAAGCATAATCTCAAAAAAATACAAGAGATTGTCGCTTTCTCACAACCCTCTCGAACCTTTTAAGATCCTTACCTTATATAAGAATCTAGTGCCAAAAAATAATTCTCTCATACACCTCTTGCTTTGGATGAGTTAGTGTTTGTGTTCTCTGTAATCACCTCTCATGACTTTAAATAGTGCTCTCTAGTTCACATCAAAAAAGAAGTAGGAATCATAATTCTATTAGAAATCTTATAGAAATCCTTGTAGCACACTTATTAAAATCCTAAATGATTAGAATATGAGTCACCATACTCAACACAAACAAGCGGATAATCCACATTTCTTAAGTGCATCGAGTCAGTTCGAAACCCTTGTCTTGCATGGAACAAGCAGGGAAAACAATTTTGTTTTGAAAAAAAAAATCGGAGGGTAACCAAACGAACATAATTGCCAAATTTTCGGAATTTCGGTGGGTTTTCAAACTGGACGAATTTTGTCTGAAATCAAATTTAGGATGTAATTTGTCCAAATTCAAGTATTTTCATTTTTTTAATGAATTATAAAAATTTCGAAGGGTGGCGAAATCACCGAAATTTTGGTGAAATTTCGGCAGAATTGTTTCCCTGTGAACAAGAGGATCGAGGTATCTGAAGAAACCGGAAGGCAATATAACAGGTTGTCGCGTCCAGAAGATGGAGAGAAGTTTGGACAGCAAGAGGCTCTTACTATGCATGTCGACACCGCAAATGTGTTGGAAATTAATCTAGACTTGCTAAGTAATAGGGCGTTAGGATTTTGATGCAATCAGCATCAGATCAAATTAGTTTGCTTTCTTCGTTAGGCTTTCCATATTTAGTTTTTGGCTTGGTTAGCAAGTTGATTATGTAGTCTTTAAAAGGACGTGTAATCCGATGTGTTTGATAGGCAATAGAGGAAGAAAAACAGAAAATGTTGCATGCGGTGCATGCAGCACCAAAAAAATCATTCTGCTCTTTCTACCTTGCGTTCGTGAGTTTTGCTTCCTCACGTGCGTGCGTGTTTATTGCTTCCAGCATATCACGCGCGCATGTTCCTTCCAACATCGTCTGAGTTCTGCCGAGACGTGAGTTCCATAGCGTTCTTGCTTCTAGCGTGCGTGCTGCGTGTACATGTGTGTTCACGCGTATACATCTCCAGCGTTTTGCTGAGCGTCCGATCGGCTGAGTCTTCTTCGGTTTGGGCCAACATTTGGTATCAAAGCCTTGGTGATTTTCGTGAGTCAGAGAGGATGCTGAGGGAAGGAAGGAGTATGTCTCCGTTCGCTGTGCGAGACTTGCTGCGAGGTGATCCATCCGCGTCGCAGGTGGTGAAGAAAGAGAGCGTGGTGACAATGTCGTACCCACAGCTCACCCGCACGAACTACACAATTTGGGTGATGAAGATGCGCGTCGCTCTGCAGGCGCAGGACGTGTGGGAGGCCGTGGAGCCCAGTGCCGCGGAGCACCGCAAGGATCAGATGGTCTTGTACGCCATCTACCAGGCCGTGCCGGAGCATGTCATGTCTTCCCTCACCTGGAAAGACACGACGAAGTTGGGATAGGAGGTAATCAAGATGGCGCACATGGGGCACGAGCGTGTGCGCGATGCCAACCTACATAACCTCAAGAAGGACTTCTAGTGTCTGAAGATGGAGGAAGGGGAGACCGTTGAAGATTTCGTCGGTCGGGTGACGTCGGTCGTCATCGAGATGCGCGCGTTGGGCGACACGGTAGATGAGATTGCCATTGTTCGCAGGTTTCTTCATGCGGCCTCCGCGCGTTACATGCAACTCGTCACCTCCATCGAGCAGTGCGTGGACTTGAAGACTCTCACCGTCGAAGACCTTGTCGGGCGGTACAAAGCTTACGACGAACGCGCCCAGATAAGTTTCGGCGACCCGAAGGGCGGTGAGCATCTGTTGCTCACGCGCACACAATGAGAGACCCTCACCAAAGAGAAGAAGAATGGAGAAGGGTCAGGCAGCGGCGCAAAGAAGAACTGTGACCGCGGCGGTGGCCACTGCAAAATTGGTGATCGTGGCGACGGCCATGGCGACGAGGAGGACAGCAACGACTCCGATACTAATGAGCGTAAGTTCAACAAGAAGAATATCAAATGCTACAACTGTAACATCCAAGGGCATTTTGCCCGTGAGTGCCGCAAGCCGAAGAAGGAAATGACGTATTTCGCTATGGCGGATGACGAACCGGCGCTACTTTGAAGTTCGACGAGAACGTACTCGAATAATGACAATTTGATTAGGGGGTGATTGTCCTTTTTTTTTGCATGTTAGTTGAGTCTAAAGTCATCAACTAGGAGATGGCAAGTCTAGATTAGGGGGGAGATTGTTGGAAATAAATCTAGACTTGCCAAGTAATAGAGTGTTAGGATCCTGATGAAATCAGCATCAAATCAAATTAATTTGTTTCCTTTGTTAGACTTTCTATATTTAGTTTTTGGTTTGATTAGCAAGTTGATTATGTAGTCTTTAAAAGGACGTGCAATCAGATGTGTTTGATAAACAATAGAGGGAGAAAAACAGCAAACGCTGCATGCAGCACCAAAAAAAAAACGTTCTTCTCTTTCTTCCTTGCGTAAGTGAGTTTTGCTTCCTCACGTGCGTGTGTGTTTATTGCTTCCAGTGTATCACGCGTGCGTGTTCCTTTCAGCATCGTCTGAGTTCTGCCGAGACGTGAGTTCCATAGCGTTCTTGCTTCTAGCATGTGTGCTGCGCGTACGTGTGTGTTCACACGTGCAGCTCCAGCGTTTTGCAGAGCGTTCTGCCGAGCGTCCGACAAGCTGAGTCTTCTTCGGTTTGGGCCAACAAAATGTAGTCCACTGCGGGCGCCTCCCTTGTCAAGCGCTGTTTGGCAGCAGGAAATAGAGGTCGCCATCTTCCTCCGCCCTCTAGAAGGGACACTTGGGCACCACCTCCGGCAACCCCGCCTTCTTGAAGTCCTCCAGCTCCCAGAGGCTTTTCACACGGAGCTCCGTCTCTTTCCTCCACTGCCGGAGAGTCAGGTTCAGAGTCCACACCGTCACCATCGTGTCGCCGGGGGAGAACCTGGAGCCCCCGTCGATGCAGACGAACTTGATGGAGTCCCCGGCGACGCCCACGGTTCGGTACATATCTAACGGCTCCATCCCCATCCTCTCGGCCTCGTAGATGTCAAGCCGGCACTCTGGGGGCAACTCGATGAAGCTGAAATCCACGTGACAGCCGCCGATGTGCAGGTCGCGGCAGTCGCAGTACAGGACGCGTTGCGCGAGATCGGCCCAGAAAGCCTGGCACTTGAAGGAGAAAATCACGTGCGCGCGGAAGAACTCCGGCGCTTGTTGCGTGAAGCGCCGCCCCTTCTTCGGCCACGGCCCAATGCTGGCGCATGGCGACAGCGCCGGCTACCAGATGCAGAGAACACCGTCTCTCGCCATGAGGACCAGGGCGCTGTCGCCGCCGTGGCCGCAGCTCACGGGGAGAGGATGCGGCGTAAAGGCGACTGGGCAGTGCCGAGGCAGGTGGGGGACCATGGAGAACGATCCGGTGATGGCGTCGTGGACGAGGTAGCAGTCGCAGTCGCCGCGGTTGGAGAAGGACGCGCTGAGGACGATGAGGTTCTTGTCCGCGATCGCGACGCCGGGCTCCCTTCCCTTGCAGACGTTGCCATAGACCACCATGTAGTCGCCCGGGTTCTTGACGGGGGTTTCGTCGTCGGCCCGATCTAGCGCTAGCTAGCTGCGCTCGGATGCGTCGAAACACGTCGTCGCTCGCGCGGATGGACAGCCGGGAGTAGAGGTCGCCCGAGCGAGGCGACCGGCGAGGCGCACGAGGAGCGTCAGGCCGTCCACCACCAACTGGCCGTACTCGCCGCACGCGTAGACCTTCCTTGCTCGCGCAGTGGATGATCGGCTATCTACATTGCATGGATATGGAGTAGAGAGAGGTCACGGGAGAGGAGAGTGGAGAGGCAGGACATGGTGGCACAAGACAAGCGCGTGGCGTGGCATTGGTGAGCGAGTGAAGTTGCTGGAAGCAGCGTGCGCGCGGTTATTTTGTGGGGGCAGGCCGCCGTCTTGTTGTGTCGTCTCGGTTGCTTCCTGCCGCGCGCGCGCGGCGCGGTGTCCAAGCCGTCGACGCGCACCGTTCATGCAGCGATCGCTCGCGTCGCGTGCCCGCCCAGCCGCTTATCACCCGCGGCTGCCCACCCAAAAACACCGCATTTTCGGTACATGGTGTCAGTCACAGAAAGCAAACATAAAAACGGCAAACCGCTGCAGCGGCGAGCTATTATTGATGGATCGTACATACGGGAGTCAGTCCCTCCCCAGTATCATCGTCTATGGCATATCCAGAGGGAGTTCATCTCCCGTTGAGCTCACTCCAAGAGCTACAAGCGGCAGCACTAGTACTACCACCATGCATGCAAACCCTATCGGTCTCCTAATACGGTAATTACAGTCTGCAGGTTATGTACACTGACTGGGTGCCTGACGCTAGAAGAGACGATTTGGAGCAGAGGTTGTCACAGCGATAAGGTTGCGCACATCAAACTCGAAACAGCACTGTACATCCACATGGAGATATGTAATTCTGTCCAAGGCGTCACCTCCGCCGTCGTTTCGACTCCACCTGCTGAATATATATCAGTGCAAATGGATTAGTTACCATTCACAGAATGAGCAACACAACATATCGAGAGTTGATTTAAGACTTGCAAGCACGCAAGAACCAAATTTCTATTTGTTATCAACTTTTGATCGCAAAAAAAATGTTATCAACTTTGTCAAGTTCTCAACATCTTTAGTGTTTACCAGTCCTCTTCTACCACAGCAATGTACAGCCAACCATTGATATAATTGCAGGCTGTTGGCAAACGTAAGGTCATCTATGACAACTTCGACTAAAATTAGATGATCGCATGAATCATTAGTATTGCTGGTGATGAAAATAATTAAGAATCCACGCAACAAAAAATTAATCAAACAAAGTATCAAACTAGTGTGACAGTTTACCTTTTCTTCTGATTGGCCTGCAGCTTCATGGGAATTTTCAATCTTCTTTCCATTTTCAGCACCACAACTTTCACAGAAAAAATGCTCAAGTTTCTTTGCTACTTTGATGCTCATTCCAATACAAGATGGGTGAAACCTGGGGAAAATGTTTTAGATGAGTTGGTTTCCAATGAGCAAGAGAAAAATGATCTGAAAAGCTGAAAGTACTACAGCTGATATATGAAACTGTCCAATGTATACCAAGAAAGAGTTCATAATGTTTTCAGAGAAAAATGATCTGAAAAGCTGAAAGTACTACAGCATATATGAAATTGTCCAATGTATACCAAGAAAGAGTTCATAATGTTTTCAGCCCGTTATCTTATTGGACTATAGAAACTGCATTAAGCCACCAGTCACTTTATGTCCTTCAAGAAAGACTAAGGCCATTTTACTTACAGACATTAAGTGTATGTCATTGTTAGATGTGTTAGATGTATATGTATTTTCCCCGTTGTATAAAGGGCTCCTTGCATATATGTCACACCTGTACTTTTGTGTGTGTGTGTATGGAAAAAGTCCGGTTTACTCCCTCGAACTATCAGAAAAGTCTAGCTTACCCCCTAAACTACAAAACCGGTTATTTAACCCTCTAAATTTGTCAAATCCGGTCAAGTAACACCCCACAGCGGTTTGAATGAGTTGTTTTGCTGACATGGCTGGTTTTGTCAAGTCAGCATGTGTTTGACCAGTGTGAACGTGTTCTTCTCCATCTCTCTCTCTCTCTATTTCTCCACCTTATCTCCATTTCTCCGCCCAAATCCCCCTTGGCGCTCTCCTAGCAGGTGCATGGCGCTGCCTCCCCCTTCCTCCGGTTGGCTCGGCTCCACCGCCGCCTCCGGTGCCTCTCTCTCTTCCCCCCAGGAGCAGCTCAACACCACCGGCTTCTTCAAGGACGTCGGCGCCAACATCGGCATCCACGCCGGCCTCGTCGCTGAGGTCGCCCCGCCCTAGCTCGTCCTCGCCATCGGCACCGCCATGAACCTTGGGGGACACCTCATGGTCTACCTCTCCGTCACCGGCCGCATCCGCCTCTACATCGCCCCCGGCGCCTCTCTCTCTCTCCCCCAGAAGTAGCTCAACACCGCCGGCTTCTTCAAGGACGTTGGCGCCAACATCGGCATCCACGCTGCCTCGTCGTGAGGTCGACCATACAGCTTGTCCTCGCCATCGGCGCCGCCATGAACACAGGGGATACCTCATGGTCTACCTCTTAAATCACCGCCACATCCGCCTCTACATTGCCCCTGTGGCTTATCTCGCTCTACATCGCCGTCGGTGCCAACTCCCATGCCTTCGCCAACACCGGCGCTCGTCACTGCGTTAAGAACTTCCTGAGAGCCACGGCGTCATGCTCGACTTGCTCAAGGGCTTCTCGCTTCATTCACGGCGGCGGTGTTGGCGTGGGCGGCACCCTCACGGCGATCGACAACATGGGTCGATCGGCGAATCGCTGGATACCGCGGCAAAGATCGCCACCTTCGTGTCCTCATCGGCATCTGGAACTACTTCGCCGCGTCGCCGCCGACTTCACCTCGAGGCGCCTCGACCCGTACCGCTGTCGCGCGCCGCTCTCTGGTGGCCAGTGTTCTCCTCACCGCCCTGGGCCACCCATCGATCACGTTCGGCATCTCGGTCGCCATTTGTCTGTGGCGTCGGTCTTGTCGATCGGTTCTGCGTAGCGACATCCCCAATGATCCTGGCCATCATCTCGAGCTGTTTCGGCTCAAGTACTACTCGACGCCAGATGGTAGGGGCCTATGAGTCGAGAGAGAGGAGGAGGAGAAAACGGGTCATGTCGCCACATCATATCTTGAGTTGGCGAATGTGGCCACGTCGGCAAAACCACCGCTCTAAACCGCGTGGGGTGTTAATTGACCGTTTTCGCAAATTTAGGGGGTTAAATAACCGGTTTTGTAGTTCAGGGGGTAAACCAGACTTTTCTGATAGTTCGAGGGAGTAAACCGGACTTTTTCCTATATATATATATATATATATTCCATTGGTCTCATAGTGAATACCAGCGCTATTCATAACATGGTATTAGAACCACATACCTAGGGTTTCGTCAGGCTGCCGCCTGATTTTTCTGCACCGCCGCCGCCGACTGGTTTTTCTCGCCAGCCTGGTCGCCGCCACTGGCCCTTTGTCTCAGGCGGCTCGACTCTTCACCCGTGTGCCTGTGTGGCTTGTCGTTGCTCTGGGTCTGCCGCCTCCTCCTTCGCTTGTCGCCCTGCCAGATCCGTAGCTTCGCCCGTAAATCGTCGTCGCTCCAGTTGCGCCTCGACGGCCTTCGGCGGCCGTAGACCGGCTTTTCACAATGTGGCCGTCGGGTCTTCGCCCGTGTGCTCGTGTGGCTCGTCGTCGCTCCGGGGTCGCCGCCGACATCAAACCGTCGCCGCTTCGGTCCGCGCCTCTTCTCGCTCGTCTTGTTGCCGCCGCTTCTCACCCGTGGCGCGACGCCTCGATTAGGCACGCCCGCGCCGCCGCCGGGGAACTAGGGTTCCTCGTGCGTGTTTGGGTCTTAGCAGGCCGAGTAGGCCGAGGGCTTCTTTAATGTGAGCCAGGCCGAACAAAAAAAAAAATATCTGAATTTGCCCTAGTGAATAGATGGATTTGAATTTGCCCCTATGTGTCTATGACATGTGGGCCTGGACCCACATGTAATAGACACATGAAACAAAATCTGAATCCATCTATCTCATGAGGGCAAATTCAAATCCCCAAAAAAAAAAGAACAAAAAGAAAAAGGAAAAAACAACGTTCTAACCGCCCTGCCGTCTAGTCTTTGCTGTTAGACTTCGTTGCCTTAATCGCCATTGTCGTCGGCGCCGCCAATCCGCACTATTTTAGTTCCTCATTGCCGGTGATCTTCAATAGTCTCAACTATCGGGAATGGTTTCAGCACATGCGTGGTCAGCGTCTTTAGGAGTTTCTTACCGGCGAGTTGCCTTGCCCGCCTCGCCTTGCTCCACTTGCTGAGCCTGTGTTCCCGAAGACTACTTCTGAAGATGTTCGTAAGGAAGCATCCGATGCTTTTGATGATGCTATGAAGACTTTTCAGACTCAGTATGCTGCCTGCAAGACATGGATTAATGAGGATGCACGTGCCTCTGCTATTCTGGTTGCTAGCATGGAGGTGCAATTCACTGGGGATGTGGTTGGTTTGGCGTCAGTATAGTTGATGTGGACACATCTGCGCAACCGCTACGAGTCGTCTGGTGATTCCTTGTATCTTTCTATTGTGCGTCAGGAGCAGTCACTTCAGCAGGGAGATGCCACTGTCGACGAGTTCTATGCCTAATTGTCTGCGGTATGGTGTCAGATTGACTCTTTGGGACTCGATGTTTGCCACACGTATCAGTGCTATCAGCGTCAGCAGTCTCACCTGAAGCTTCGTCGTATCTACGATTTCTTAACTCGTCTCCAGGCTGAGTATGAGCAGACTCGTGCTCAATTGCTGGCACACCACCCTCGTGTGACCTTGTTGAAGGCCCTTGCCGCTGTTCGTGCTAAGGAGTTCGTCTTCGTGTTGCGGGTTTGCTGCCGTCATCGTCGTTTCCTTCGATTTTGGCAGCTTCTTTAGTTTCTACACCCGCTACGTCTCTAGCTACTCCTTCATCAGTAGTGCCTTCACGGATGGCCATCTTTGCTGATAGGGGACTCCACTTGCACTTCTTCGCAACAAGGATGGACATGTCAGCAGACTGCTACAAGAAGAAGAAGGATTTACGTCGTGGTAGCCGTCCTCCACAGGAGGCGGTGGTTCCTCCTCTCGGAGGAGTTCGGTGTTTTGATTCTCGGGAGTTTCTCACCTTCTTCTGCGTCGCATGGCTGCTCTTGCACCGTCCGGTTCTGTTGGTTTTGCTGCACAGTCTTCTAGTGAGAGACCACCTTATACTTCCTCAGGTATATCACCTTGGATTCTTGACTCGGATGCTTCCTTTCATATGACATCTGATTCCACCAGTCTCACTTCGATTCGTCCTTTAGCTGCTCCTATCACTGTTCAAACAGCAGATGATACACCTCTTTCTGTCGCGGGATGAGGCACTCTTTCGAATCTCTTTTCATATCCATGTTGTTTCTCATGTTCCCAAACTAACCATGCAGCTCATATCTGCCGGTCAGCTCACTGATCATGGTTGTCGTGTTATTCTCGATTCTGATTCTTGTTGTGTTCAGGATCGACGCACGGGGACTCTGGTTGGTACTGGCCCTCGCCGCCGTGACTCACAGCGTCTCCTTCCACTGCCTCTGCCAGTCTTGTCACCCCCACTGTCGCCGACGCTTCTGTTGCATCCTCCACTGCGTCTTTTGCTCAGTGGTATCATCGTTTGGGACACCTTTGTGGGTCGCGTCTATCTTCTTTACTTCGTTATGGTCTTTTAGAGCCTGTTTCTGGTGATGTTTCTCTAAATTGTCAGGATTGTAAGCTTGGTAAACAGCTTAACTTCCTTATCCTTCCAGTGAGTCAGTGTCACAGCGTCCTTTTGATCTTGTTCATTCTGATGTATGTGGTCTGACTCCTTTCGTTTCGAAAGGAGGTCATCGATATTATATAATTTTTATTGATGATTTTTCTCGCCACACATGGATATACTTTATGTCATCTCGTGGTGAGGTTTTATCTATCTACAAGACTTTTGCCACCATGATCCGTACTCAGTTTGATTTTCCTATTCATGTCTTTCGTGCTGACTCTGCTAGGGAATACTTGTTAGGAGTCCTTCGTGATTTTCTTGTTGAGCAGGGCATTCTCTCTCAGTTTTATTGTCCTGATGCTCATGCCCAGAATGGTGTGGCTGAACAGAAGCATCGCCATCTTCTTGAGACAGCTCGTGCTCTTATGCTTGCTTCTGCTATCCCACCACACTTCTGGGTTGAGGCTATTTTTACTGTCACTTTTCTTATTAATATTCAGCCTTCTTCTGCTCTTCAGGGTGGGATCCCAGTTGAGCGTCTCTGTGGCAAGACTCCGGACTATTCTAGTCTTTGCCTCTTTGGGTGTGTGTGCTATGTTCTTCTTGCCCCTCGTGAGCACACCAAGCTGACCGCTCAATCCGTGGAGTGCGTTTTTCTCGGCTATAGCGCTGAGCATAAGGGATATCGTTGTTGGGATCCTGTTGGCCGACGGATGCGGGTTTCTCGGGACGTCGCTTTTGATGAGTCTCATCCTTTCTACCCTCGTCCTTCTCCTTCCACCGCTCCAGTATCTCTTGTCGAGCCGCTTTCTTTCCTGACTTTTCCTGCCACCCCCATAGTCACCACACTTCCATCACAGCCTTTGGCCTCTTCGGTTCCTCCTTCACCGTCTCCTTCGCCGCCGCCACCCTCTCCAGAGGCTCCTCTCGGCTTTCGTCCTTCTTATCCTCTCTACTACACTTGTCATCCGCGAGTTGAGTTGAGGATTCTTCTGATGCGCCATCTTCTTCTGATGGTTCATCTTCTTCGGCCTCCCCTCGATATGCCCTTCGTGATCGCCAATCTATTCGGCCTCCTGCGCGCTTTTGTTTAGCGGCTCTTGCCGAATCGACTTCTTATCGTGATCTTTGCTTGTTCATCGAGGAGTGGCGACATGTGATATCGAGAGAGATTGCGCCCTTGGCGTATTAACGTCCCGCGTGGGATCTTGTTCCTCTTCCCACGCGTTACTATTATCACGTGCAAGTGGGTCTACAAGATTAAGACCCACTCTGATGGTTCTCTTGAGCGCTACAAGGCTCGTCTTGTGGCACATTGTTTTCAGCAAGAGCATGGTCATGATTATGATGAGACATTTGCTCCTGTGGCTCACATGACCACTGTTCGCACTCTTCTTGCTGTGGCGTCTGTTCGGGCATGATCCATCTCTCAGCTTGATGTCAAGAATGCCTTTCTCAATGGTGAGCTGCGTGAAGAGGTTTATATGCAACCACCACTGGGGTATTCTGTTCCTAAGGGTATGGTTTGTCGCCTTCGCTGATGTCTCTACGGCCTCAAGCAAGCTCCTTGTGCCTGGTTTGATCGTTTCTCTTCTGTTGTCACTGCAACTGATTTCTCTGCCAGCGCTCATGATCATGTTCTCTTTATTCACACTTCGCCTCGTGGTCGGACGCTTCTCCTTTTATATGTTGATGATATGATCATTACTGGAGATGATTCTCAGTACATCACCTTTGTGAAGGAGCGTCTTAATGAGCAGTTTCCCATGTCTGATCTAGGTCCTCTTCGCTACTTTCTTGGGGTTGAGGTTACTTCTACACCTGAGGGCTTCTATCTATCCCAAAAAAAGTATATTCAGGATCTTCTTGATCGTGCTTCTCTTACTGATCAGCACATCGCTGAGACTCCTTTGGAGCTTAATGTTCATCTTCAGCCCACTGATGGTGAGCCTCTTACTGATTTTACTCGCTATCGTCACCTTGTTGGGAGTCTTGTTTATCTGGATGTCACTCGTCCAGATATTTTATACCCTGTGTATATCTTGAGTCAGTTTGTTTCTGCTCCCACTCAACTCCACTATAGTCATCTTCTTCGTATCCTACGATATCTTCGTGGAACCATCACTCGTTGTCTGTTTTTCCCTCACTCCAGCTCTTTACAACTCTAAGCATATTCTGATGCCACCTGGGCTAGTGATCACTCTGATCGCCGGTCTCTCTCTGCTTATTGTGTTTTTCTTGGTGGTTCTCTCATTGCTTGGAAGACTAAAAAGCGATGCAAGCTTTCTCGTTAAATCTTGAGGAGAGTTGCGAGCTATGGCTTTATTGACTGCGGAGGTTACTTGGCTACGATGGTTACTTGAGAATTTTGGTGTTTCTGTTTCAGCACCCACTCCTCTTTCGTCTGATAGTACAGTGGCTATTAGTATTGCTACAAATCCGGTGAAGCATGAGCTTACAAAGCATATTGGTGTTGATGCTTCCTACATGCGGACAGTGCTGAGACGAGTTGTTGCTCTTTAGTATATGCCTTCAGAACTTCAGGTGGCAGACTTCTTCACAAAGGCGCAGACCAGAGCTCAGCACAGCTTCTATCTCTCCAAACTTAATGTTGTTGATCCACCATAAGTTTGAGAGCGGGTGTTAGATGTATATGTATTTTTCCCGTTATATAAGGGACTCCTTGCATATATGCCACACCTGTATATATATATTGACTCATTGGTCTCATAATGAATACAAGCGCTATTCATAATAGTCATAAGGCTCATTATGCAACCTTGCCCTAGAATTTATATGGTGCTGTGTGCACAACTGTAAATTATCATTCCATTATCTTTGCAACGAGTCCCTAGATTATTCACCTCTAATGATGCTTCTTATCTTTGGGGGAGAAAACCAAAGGAGTGCACAACGCTGGCAAAGCACTCATCATTCACGAGGGCAAGAACTCAAAAGTGTAACTCTCTTTGGTGGATACAGTTGTCACATGATCGAATCACTATCTATTGCGAAAAGTTTTTGTTCATACCACTTTTGTCTTTACAGTTTGATACACATGCATGAGGTAAAACAACCACACATGAATTATAATATGCAACACCACAGCCCACAATGGATTATTACTGTTTGCCATATTATTTTTTCTCGATGTTCTGTATTAATTACAATCATTGGTGTTGGAGTAATATTTTTGTAGAATGTTAAAAATCCTTTTTTATTTTCTGTATGGTTTATGCATGTGAAATTTATTTACTGAATGCATCAGCTGAAACTCACCAGTCAGAGCATTCCTCACATTGGATCATAAGGTTATCAGGATTGTATGGCATCTCACACTTGCAAAACCTATTATATTGTTTAAAGAAGAGATAGAAGAATCAGTTATTTATTCCAGATAAAAAGTTGAACATGATATCATAGTAGCAATAATATACACGTTTAAGCATTAAGCATTATGAGCAAACATATAATTTGGCCACAATCTGTATAACGTAGGTCTTACAAAGGCTCTTATGATTCAGACTTACACTACGAGCATATACAATGCAGATGCTTAGAGAGATGCTTAGCAAAGAAAAACTGAATTTTCTTGCCATATAGGATAGCTAAGGAGTTTATTTTGTAACATCGATGATTGATTAGACACCGGTGCTTATGTATATAACTATATACAATTAATAGATAATACAGTCATCTAAACTCCTACAAAAAATATGCTTGCATTTGAGAAAATGACTTTTAAATAAGTACTTTATGACGTGAATATATTCTCTTTCTTCAAGCACTCGTATATAAGCATCTCGTATTGTACATGTCCTAATGATCAATAATGGATAAACCCCATATACAGAGTTCAATCTGGCAGAACAGAATATAGTCAAAACATAGCGAATTATGTGAGCCAACAAGACTAATAGGGAAATAGTCAACAGGGCAGCATATTGCAAGCAGTCATGGATGGTGTAATCAACGTAACAAGGTGGTAGAGAGGATCACTTATAAACTCGTAATATTGGGAGAACAGACTACAAATTGTCAACAGTGGAAGCACAAAGCGAGGAGATTTTAGAAAAAAAATCATAGGTGAAGTTCCTAAAGAAATCCATAAGAACCACGACTCATTCAACATGATCAAAACATACGAACACTTTGCTCAAATACCCTCAGTGTCAAAAGAGCTGTCTAAAGATGCTAGCAAAATGATGTAATTATGAAGTATGAACATATCAGAAAAAAATAAAGGTTCATTTGGACTCTTACACAGCTATATGGTCAGGCACAAAGCTGCCTGTAGCTGATTTGTACTCAAAGCGGCAAAAGTAGTCCTCGGCATTGACAGCATCAAGCTTGGTATAGTCCCGGAAGCTGTAAACATTACACTTGCCCTCTATGGTGTCAGCACTCTGCACATCATAGTGGTCAGAGAGGAATACCTCCTTTGCACCATGGAATGGCCGCCGCCCACCAATAGACTCTTCTGGCCGGTAGTACCACCGCACCCTCCCCCTCACATTTGTGCCCCGAGATCCTGCTGCCTCAATTGCCTCAACCCTTGCCACATATGGTGGCTTTGATGAGTCAAATGCCTTCATTAGCACAGAGTCCCCAGCTGGAATAAAACATACAAAGAATCACCACACCATGGACTAATGTTAAGCTAATATTGGAAAATGTTCCTGACAAGACTAGGACAGCAGAGTTAATTGCGTCCATGATTGGTATTGCAGAAGGCAGGCGATACTTCACAGTGAATTCTCGGTGGAAATTTACTAACTAAAGAATTTTGTTGTGTAAAAAAAATGCAAATTCTGCAGCATAACATTAGTCTTCAGATAACCCAACCAAAATGTCAACTTGGCTAGCAAAAAGGCTTGGATTATAATCAAACATACACTTTTTTGGGATAAGAAGCTTATGCTTACATAACTAGATTAGCGATATTAAATTGTTTTAAGTTCTTAACTCTACGTGCATACTCAATTGTAAGTATTAGTTTGGTATCAAGAAAAACGCTAGATTAACCTAGCTAAAGCCCAAACCAACCTTATCCCCGTACTTCGAGTAAAAATGTCTGCTCAAAATGCAAAGTTGTAACTAAGCACAAGGCTAACTAGATTAGGACATCAGCAAGTGGTAAAAGTTAACCTCATTTCAGGATTTAGTGCATATGTTAACCAGCCATAACAACACCTAAGGCTTAACAAACACCCAAAGAACTCGGGATTTCAGATTCATAACAAGTTAACCTGCAAAGAAAAGTACAAAACTAAGCGTGTTTCAGTGTGCTCGCAAGCCGTGACTTCTGGGCCTGAGTACAACAAGGACTTGCCTTTGCAGACAATGTTAAAGATTAGATTTTTATGGGTTTACACGAGACTGTAGATTCTACAGGTGAATATACCCCCCACCCCAAAATAAATAAATAATAAAATAGCACTAGAAGTCTAGAACATCAAGAGCCCACCGACCTAGACACCCAAAAATCCCCCCAAAAAATCCGAAAAAAAACAATATCAGAGGGGGCGGGATATGGCTCACGCTTGATGACCCTGTCGGATCCCTTGATGGTGTACGACTCCAGGTTCCGCTTCGGCGGCCGCGACTTCGCCATCGGAGACATGGGAGACGATGGATGGATCGGTAGGGGAGAAGAAGAGGAGGTGGATTCTTTTTGTCTGTTCGAAAATGTTAAGGAGCAACCCTTTTGTTTTTCCCTCACACACATTCTCGGGAATTCATTCTCGGCCTCCCTTTCTTCCTCTTTTGGTCTCCTTGATGCGAACACGGCCGAACCACGACACGACACGACGCGACAAGGACGGGCGCCGCGGGGTGGTTTCGGGCCTCACCGTCGGATCGAGGGGAAAGGGCACACCGCGGCCGTCGGTCGGTTACGGTGGGCGAGCGAGCGAGCTTCTGGATGGTTCGGTAGGGAAATAAATTTTGTGAGGCCCGGTCTCTTGGACAGCTGAGTGGACGCTGCTGGTGCTGGTTGGAGCATGTGGTACTGTGGTCCTGTCGTTTCTTTACCGAAGGAATCTACGGCTTCTGCGTGTAACACGGGGATTAATCTCACATAAAATGATAGTGCTACGTATCTATAGTTTTATCTAAAGTCGGGAGGAATGCCGCTCGCCGAGCGATGCTACGTCACCCCCAAAAAACTGACCGTCCGATCAACGCGCCCACCCGATCCAGCCGCCAGCGCCGCTTGCTCGCCATGCCACCTGCTTCTCGTCCAATGGTGCGGACTGCGGACCATGGAAACCTCTAGAACCGCTGCTTCCTCTTCCCTGCCTCGCCGTCGCCTTGACCTCTCTCCTCTCGCCCCCTCTTCTCCGTGACACCGGCTCCCCTACCTCGAATCGCCCTCGCCGCCTCGCCGCCCGCCTCCTCCTCACTTGGTGGCCTTTCCTCCTCCTCTTCGCCGCCCCTCCCCTCATGCATGCCTCTTCGCCCGCGCGCCTCGCCTCCTCCGGTTTGCTCCCCTGCCCCCTCCTCCGTGGTCGCCTCTTCCTCCCCTCGATCTATCTGCCTTCCCTCGCCCCTCCTCCTCCCCTCAGCCTGCGCCCCCTCGGTGCTGCCTCCTCCTCCTTCCCTTGCCTCCTCTCAGTTTGCTCGCGCCCATGCCACCTCCTCCTCGGCTGTCTTTGCCTCCTCATTGCCTGCCTCCTCCCTTTCGTCCCTTGCCACCCTCATTGCCTGCCTCCACCCCCTCGCCTCGCCTCCTCAGCTTGCCCGCTGACCTCATGCGCCCCCCCACTCGCCCGCCACCAGGTGAAGGCCGGTGTTTCCGGCCTTGACCAAAGCAACCACGCGCTCTATGAGAGGCACCTCGCCGCGCCAGTATCTCGGCCACTTCACTTGCATGCTGCCGTCTCGTCCCGTCCCGATCCACATGCATCGGCTCAGGTGTCGTCACCCTCCACACCGTGGCCTCTGTCATCCACCACCTCATCTCCCAGGTCCTACCTCTTTTGGTTTATCGCTAATTTACTTGTACCATAATGCGAACCTTCTATTCGTTACATGGATCTTTGCTTAGTGTTAGCCAATGCATTCTTGAATTGCTGTTGTGTTTTTGCGGCGTCCATGTCTTGAGCAATCTTTGTCATATATGTGGGTGGGGCAGAGCATGGTGATCTTCTTCTTTATTGATCATGGTTGGAGCTTTCAAGAAGGCACGCAATGGAGCATGGATAGTTGGACAGTGATGGCCAGCTGCTAATATTGTTTGTTCTATTCTTGGCTAAATGGTGAATCTCACAACCATATTTACTAACTTATGTACATGCTTTTAGTTGCTTGGACGTTACTTCAATGCTGTCATATATGTGGGTGGGGCAGAGCATGGTGATCTTCTTCTTTGTTGATCATGGTTGGAGCTTTCAAGAAGGCACGCAATGGAGCATGGATAGTTGGACAGTGATGGCCAGCTGCTAATACTGTTTGTTCTATTCTTGGCTAAATGGTGAATCTCACAACCATATTTACTAACTTATGTACATGCTTTTAGTTGCTTGGACGTTACTTCATCGCCTAGCAATTACGGTTCAATTCGATCATTCATATTTGATATGTATCGCCTGAGAACAAATTGTAGCCTTTGTTTGCTGTGATTTGCATTTGATTCCACGTGTGTTTTGTCTTGTTTCCAGATTATATCTGAGATGAGTACAAATCCATGCAGACGCAGATCTTTGATTCAGGTAATTTGCCTCTCTTTGATTCCTGAATCTCCTCTTTTCTCCATGTGTTTTTATATATGAGTCTAATTTTTTTTCATCTTCACGTATTATCTTTATGCTTGCTTCGATAGTAGCTTTAGATATTGGAAGCATGATCTTGATCAAGCCAACCCTTTTACATCTCATACGCTATATCCTATGTTTTACAAATCATAGATGCTTAGTTATGCCATTACTCTTGTTATATGGGATGTCCTCTCTCTATATTATCTTGACTTAAGCTTTACGAATGTGCTTTATAGAAGATGCACCAAAATTATTTTTCTATGTGTGTTCTGTGATTTATCTCCTATCCTACTCACGACGTTGGCACATATAGAGGGCTTTTCAGCTTCATCCTTTTAGATTTGGTTGATCTACACTTCCAGTGGTTATTCATCAATATAATGGACAAATACATTGTGACATCATTTCAGTCATAGATCTTTTTGTCGTATATACAATACCTTATTTTAGTTCTTGCATCGTAGGTGTTTGATTTTGCCTACATATTTGTGTACGTTACGTAAGCGAAACTTGATGGTACATCGAGGATCCTTGCCTTGGCGTTAAGGATCAACTTTAATTGTTTTTAGTTTCTTTCCTTGCTTCTGTGCACGAAGAATTTCCAAGGTAGGAGATCACATCCTTACACCTTGGAAGCTATTTTACAGCTAGATGCAAATAAACCTAACTAAACCAACACGATAGATAATCTATTAAGATTTGTGTTATCTGCTTTTCATTTGACTTCTAGGCCTGTTCTCCGACATGGACTTCTGTAGCTATCAAGAGGCTGAAAGATGGTAGTTCTTCACATCGTCTACCTTGCTAAGGTAAAACAGAAATGTTTATATGCTTGGAGTATTTAGCACAGAGAAGCTCTTTTCAAATTAAAAGATTTACATTTTACTAATTAGCGTGGCCAATATTATTGTATTATAGTGGACAAATTTTGGCTTTGTAGAATACAGTCAGTAGGACTTTAGTTTATTCCTCTCGCATGTCCCGGTATGCTCCATAGAGTTCTCTCTTGTTACACCTGTGTTATTGTTTGTATCTCTTAGTACCATTAAGCTGTTGAATCTTGAGACCCTCGCCTATATTTCTCGGACTTTTTGAATCAAAGCATTCCATGAACTCCATGAATGTCATCTGTTTCCTTTTGTTTTCTCTGTATGACAAGTTTTTTTGGCATATGGTCAAGCGGGTAGTGCAAAGACATACACCATGATTGGAATAACAGAACATCTGATTACCGGATATTTGTGATCGCATTGGCAAGGTAATTGGCTACCCATCCTTTCTCGGGTTTTCGGATCGCGATTTTGATCCAAAATTAATAGATCTTGTTGTTAGTTCTTGCCAAGTCTTGCAATGTCAACCTTTTGAATGTCGACTTATAAGCTGGCGTTTCTTTTCTGACATGAGGAAAGGGCATTTGTGTACAAATTCTCGACTATGTCATCTGTTTCCTTTTGTTTTCTCTGTAATGTGACAAGTTTTTTGTTTTTGCATATGGTCAAGCAGTAGTGCAAAGACATACACCATGATTGGAATAACAGAACATACAATACCAGATATTTGTGATCACATTGGCGAGGTAATTGGCTACCCATCCTTTCTCAGGTTTTCAGATCGCGATTTTGATCCAAAATTAATAGATGCTGACTGTTAGTTCTTGCCAAGTCTTGCAATGTCAACCTTTTGAATGTGCGACTTATAAGCCTGGCGTTTCTTTTGCAGCATGAGGAAAGGGCATTTGTGTACAAATTCTCAGCTATACAGGTATATAACGAAGTTGTGAGGGATCTTCTTAGTGCATAAAACACTTCTTTGAGACTTTGGGATGAGGCAGAGATCAAAACAACTACTACTTTTAGATTTAAGAAATTACTGGTGTCCTTGCGTTACTAATGCTTGGTCTTTGTCCATTTTACAAGAGGGCCCTATATACAGAACCAAAGGTAAAACAAACTCGTTTATATACTTGGAGCTGACTATTTAGTGTCTAGAGCTGGTTTTATAAGAAGCAATTTATCGAGAGAAGCCCTTTTGAAATTAAAAGATTTACATTTCACAAATTGGCTTGGCCAGTATTATTATATTATGGTGGATAGATTTCAGCTTTGTAGAACACAGATAGTCAATGGGACTTTAGTTTACTCCTTTCACAAGTATGCTCGATAGAGTTCTCTCTCTTTACACCCGTGTTATTGTTTGTATCTCTTAGTGCCAAGTTAGTACATTGCGTGCGGACCTCTGCGTACATTTCTTCTGATTTGAATCAAAGCGTCCATGAACTCAATGAATGCATTCTCTTTCCTTTTGCTTTACGTATAACGACAAGATTTTTTACATATGGTCAAACAGGTAATGCAAAGACATACACCATGACTGCAATAACAGAACACACAATAAAAGATATTTATGATTACATTGGCAAGGTAATTGAATACCCATGCTTTCTCAGGTTTTCAAATCGCAATTTGCATACAAAATTAATAGTTGCTATAGTTCTTTTCACATACTACAGCCCAATTCAAAAGCGTGGATTGAGGAATTTCACAACTACTGTTTGACAAGCTACTCTACATGGTAATTTTTCTTACATAATTAATAAAACAATTTGTGATGTTTTATACTTATGGCTTTAAGAGGTTTCTTT
This sequence comes from Phyllostachys edulis, assembly GCA_036346405.1. NCBI lineage: Eukaryota > Viridiplantae > Streptophyta > Magnoliopsida > Poales > Poaceae > Phyllostachys > Phyllostachys edulis. The sequence goes on from CM070549.1 coordinate 7,506,603, forward strand.
GTTTTGCATTTTCTGTTTAGCTATGATATGATGTGAGGTTACCTCCTCTTCTCCGTTATATTGATAGTGAACACTTAAAAACGAAATTCAAAGTGAAAGCATGAGGTGTACTCATTATTTCAGTTAGTGTAAACTTTGCAGCAACAAATTACAAAGGTCTATCTTTAAGGCATAAGAAGAAAGAAATTGTACTCTTCAAACGAGAGGAGCAATTTAGAGTTGGTTGTTATCACTTTCAGCTTCGATCGATAATCACTTCCAGCTTTAGTTTGTCATTGCGTGCAAAATTTCCATTTGATCCGTGCCTTTCCACTTTCGTTGCTTTCCGTCATCTTGTCGGCACGCTGTCTCGGTTCTTCGCGCAAAATTAGCTACACCTAATGATGAGTTGGTTGTGGTGCTTGGTTTGCAATTTTGAGTGTTGATTTTTCAAGTCTCACATGGTAGGCCATTAGGTAGGATGGATTAACCAATTTATGGCATGAATATCTCTTGTAGGTTTACTCTCGTATATGCTCCATTGCTGTCAATTCTGTAGAAATGTTTATAGGTGTTTTTGGTTTCTTTTAGCAGTTTGGTCATTTATATCCATCACCATCAATAGAACTCATGTCAAGGCATAATTGGTTTAGTCTTTAGTTTCTCAAGGACCAGTCTCCGTATCGTATAGTTAAAATGTCACACACATTTAGAGAGAAAAATCTTAAATCCAATGATTAGTTTCTCAAGGACCAGTCTCCGTATCGTATAGTCAAAAAAATGTCACACACATTCAGAGAGAAAAATCTTACATCTAATGATTATTTTGCGGTCGATCATGCTTCACTTTGTTCTTTCATCATCTGGTCTTTGCTTCTCAAGAGCGAACATGGGTTGTTCTATGCCTTTGGATCTTGGAGGAACCAACTTCCGTGTTCGCAAGTCCAACCGAGGAAGGGAGAAACGTGTCGTCAAACAACAGATATGAAGAAGCCTCCATTCCACCACATCGATGGTTGGGACTTCCATGGTGAATACTTAACATTCAATTTTCATGTTTCTTGGAGTTGTACATTTCATCCACGCTTGCCTTATGTATCTTGATTTTTTTATCTGAGAACTACTAGATTTCATTCTTTTTGCATTGGCAAAATTTGTGGACGCCTTGAAGGTGGCGATTTCCACCTCGGAGGGGAGGCAGAGAGCTGGCTTCGCTTTTTCCTTCGATGAACCATACATTGTTGATTTTATACCACCAAAGATACCAACCTTAAAGTTAGTGGATCACTTTGCGCACTTCAAATCATTTCTGAACCGCAATAACGAAATCTGTATGACACCATGTTCACTTTCACGTTTCTATTGGATCATATATTCTAAATATCTCTGTCTTATTACAGTTCTAGGGCTGGCTATTGTTTGCTCTCGTTATGAGGTGTGATAGACTTCACGGTCCAAGCCGTACGCAAGAAAGATAGCATTGTATGTACATGCCAGAATATTAGTTTGTTTTCATGTGTTGCTTTCAAATGTAGCTTCGGTTTGATGTGATAACATCTAATTACTCCAGAAGTTACTTTCATCACACCTTTTATAGTACTGCAACGCAGACACACACTTGCTATCATATTTTTTACACCACTCAATACCACGGAAAAAAAATCCTATACCATGCGTTAGACGGGATGCGGACGGGGTGCAGCGGAGCGCGCCTATCGTCCTAGTATGGATAATATTTTATCTTCTATGAAATCATAGGTGGATGCTGGAATTTGGTGGGAATTTCACGAGGGGAGTTTCCTTTTTAACAAAATTCACGTGAAATACCTGTGTTGCGAGTTACGAGCACACCGTACAAAACTTGTATAGTGGTTTCGCAACATGAATCATCGGTGTGCTACACAAAGCTATACTTGGTGAAAACTCCTGACTCGTTGTCGGGATCTAAAAATGCAATTTTGGATCATTTGTGTATAATACACTAGTTCAGAATCATGCTAGTGCACACAGTTTTAATATAGATGAATATCGATCCACACAAGACGATTAATAGCATAAACGAGCAATTTGATTATTAAATAATGGTTTTGACCTTGTGGTCGAGTTTACACTAATAAGCCACGCAGGGCTAACAGAGAATTTAAATAGCAGCGGAAACAGAAGCGGCAGCAATATCCCATCAATTCACCACAGGCAACCAACTGGGATCAAGACCCTACGATCAAGCGCCTTCAACGAACTCCTCCTCGAAAGCTGGCGATGACTCCTCCTCTTCTGTTGCATGTTTTCCAACAAGCATGAGTACATAACCGTACTCGCAAGTCATACCACAGAAATGCAAGTATACATGATGGCTTATTCCAAAGGAATGACTTTGTGGTTCTTTCGCAGAAATGTGACATTTGCAATTTAAATACAAATAATAGATTGGAAGCACAAGTAAAACAATTAAACAATAGTAATTTAACAGTTTGTTTTCACAAAGACACATAGCCTAAACAGGTTATTCACATAGCCATATGACTTAAATTACATAGCTCCCTTCCCACTCATTTTTATGAAAATCTACCTCTCGTGTGAAATTCCCGAGCATGTTTATGACCGAGGACTCGGCTATTCAAATAGATTGATTTAACACTCTGCAGAGTTTGTACACTTTACCCACAAGATACAACTAGTGTTGCAAGCACTAATCATAACAAAACGTTTCGAAAACTTCATCTTAGCATTGTTACTCCCAGTGTGCTTTGTCATCATACCAACCCTAACACAGAGGATGATACAACGCACACCGTTGGGCAAGGAAGCGGCGAACCGTCCCGCGATGCGACTACTTAGTAGCACACCTCCACCCAATCAACACAGTCTAACCTACAACCTGAGTAGCAATGTCAAGACTTCATAACTTACTAAGTTAGGCCCGTCCCACACCAGGCATGTGGTCGTATAGTAAGGATCAGTTCAATGGCGCACAAAGTTAAGTTCTTAATTGACCAAGGCAAGACTTCCAAGTTATACTACAAATCCCTATGCACACAGATTTTTAAGCCCATGCACACAGATTCACCAAAAGTAGCACACAGTACCACTTGCCTCCGTCTAAATCCTTTCCCACCCTGTTGGTTAAGTGCAACATATGCCATCAACGAGTAATAGCACATAGTACATACAGTTTTATCACATAGTTCCATAATCACTTAGTCAAGTTTATAATTGCGACTCACATGAGATGATAACTCGTGGCATGGCTAAGCAGACTAATCGTATCTAACCAACCCACGTTGGTGTTACGATATTACCAACTAGTAATGAACCAATCTAGGGTGACAAAATATTATGACATATACAATTAAGCAAGGTGGATATAACAAATGGGATCAATAACTACACCCAAAAGCATTTAAACAAATACTTAAAGTAGATGCAATAATTTGAATCAATATAACTTTTGAAAACTGGATTCAATATGATCAAAGGTATAACTTGCCTTGAAATAGGTCTAGGTACTGATCTTACTCTTGAGGTGCTCCTTCTTCTTCAAATCTTCCCGAGGTATCGATGTCTACTCGCAAACGAAGCAAACAAACAAAACAAATAAATAACAGAGGCAAAACAAACTCTAAAAATCAAATAAAAATCCCCAATAAATAGATCTTGAATTTAGATGAATTTAAAATTTTGAATGGACTCAATCGGAGTTCGGATGCAAAAGATATAGGCTTTGGAAGTTTGAATCGAAAAGAAACCATAAAAATTGGATTATTCCGAATTTCTGAATTATTTCTCTAAAGAAAAATCGGATTATTGCGCAAGCGATAGCGTCAGCAATAGAATTAATGGAATAAGAAAATAAAAAAAAAATCTTGACATGTGGGACCCACATGTCGACCTCCTGATCCTGATGAGACCAAGTCCACCGAATGGCGCCTGAGTTTAGATCTAGACCGCCACGCGGACGCACACTGCGTGGGCGCCGACGCGGCTCCACGCGGCGCCACGCAAGCCTGAGAGGGCGAGGTGGCGGCCAGGCGGATGGCGCGCGATACGACGGAACCAGGTTTCGCGAACGGCGGCGAACCAGCGGCGATGGGTGGTACCAAGGGGTAGAGGGGAACGCGGGGATCACGATGGTGTGCTCACGGGTGCACGGGAGTGACGAGGATGGCCCGCGGCGAGGTTGAAGCGGCGGTGGGTGCACGGGCTCGACAGCGACGGTGAAGCAGGGTGTCTCCAGGGAAACGGGTGCGCGCACCAGGTGGCTCTCGACACGGCGAGTCCGAAGAGGTGCTCGACGACGGCTAAGGATCACCAACGGCGGCGGAATCCGACAAAGAAGGTCACGGCGGCGCTAGGGTTCAAGCTCCAAATCCGGCGAAGAGGCAGCGCGCTAGGGTTGGCGACTGCAAGGAAAAGGCGGCGGGCTTGGATGTGAACCTCGTGACACGGTCACGGTCCTTAAATAGGCACGGGAGGTGGAGATTCACGAGTGGCACGGCGGCGCAGTCCGGCTCAGACACAAACACAGAGTCCGCGACGAAGACGATGATGAGATGGCGGCGGGGTTCACAAGGCAGCGAGAGAGGCTCGGGCGAGTCCGCGTGTGAAACGGCGTCATTGCTGGTGACGGAAGGGGCCAGGGAAGCGGTTCTTGAGAGGAGAGAGAGACCAACAGTGGAGTAGATTATGACGCTGACATGAAACCAAATTGCACAGAGATGGGCCGGAAGTGAATAGGGTTTGGGTTTTGGCCCAAACGCTATTTCGGGATTTTAAATAGGTTTTCTATTTTAGAAAATACCAGAAATTCCAAAAGGCAATAGAAAATAGCAAAAGAACTTGGAAAAAATCTAGAAAATATATCCAAGCACATAGAATCCAAATAAAATAGTTTTGACCATTGTTCATGTTGACTTTAATCATATTAAATTGTTTTGATGCACAAGGTTCAATATTAAGCTTTTGAATTAAATTCAAATAAATCCAAATGGTGAATTTTCTCCCTACTAACTATTAAAAGATTTTTAAAGCTCAGAAAATTGGGATGTTACACTCGTCGAGATGGCTGAACCAGGAGTCTGGGAACAATGACACTATGGATACGAGGTGTTGTGGCTATAAACTAAACAGTAGAAAATAGAGAGCATCAGGGCCACTTCACGCTGTGTAACATCTCAATTTTCGAGTTTCAAATTTAACTTGTGTAGATTAGGTTCCCTAAAAAGTTTCACCAATTTTCCTGGCTTAATTAAAGCTTAACTGAGACTTTCCAAATACAAAATGATTAAACAAACATCAATTAAATCTAAAAATATTTTATTTTAGTTTCTTGTGCTTGAAAGTATTTTCCAGATTTTTCTAGGAATTTTTTGAGTGCGTTTGCTATTTTATTCGTGCTCTTTTGTTTTTTGGTATTCTCTAAAATAGAAAATCTATTTAAAAATATGGAAGGCCAAGTGGCAATACTCTCTCCTGCCCACTTCTCTCACTCCCTTTCTCTCGAGCCAAAGCCCAATCCACCTGTCGCCGACCCGCCTCTCCTGCGCGCCAGCCCAGTCGGCCTGCGCTCGCCGCTGCGTCTCGCCCATGTGCGACGCGTGTCGTACGTGCCCACAGTCGCTGGCATGTGGACCCGCCTGTGTCGTTCGTCGTCTCCGAGCCGGACTCGAGTCCGAGTCCATCGCCACCCAAGATTCTTCAGCATCCGCACCGCGCTACCAAACCCAAGCCGCCCCTATAAATACCCGAGTCCTTCATGTGCGCCACCTCTCGTCCCGCATCCCCGCGTCACTGTTTCCGCTTAAGGAAGTCGCGCCACCACCGTCTTCTTCGTCTCCGTTCACGTGCCACCGTCGCCGAACCGAACTCGCCGCACCGGTGAGCCAATCGTGAATCCACTCGCGTCATCTTGTGCCCCTCATCCCGATCTATCCATCCCATCCTTCAATTTCATCTCTCGTCCCTCGTGCGCAAAGGTTTAGCTGATCCAATCTCGAGTTTTTGGCTTAAATGGTATTGCTTGCACGTGAAATAGCAAATCTAGTCCCCCTCCGAAGATCAAAGCCAAAAATGGCACTACGGACTCGCCGGCAGGCAACATGTGTCCTCGTCTGTGCCACGGGTGCGCGGACGCCCTCATCCCCTCCCCAGGGAAGGGACTTCCGACATGTGTCTCTCTCATCCGCGCTCCTCGGGAGGGGACTCACACCGCTAATTAATTACGATTAAATTGATTATGACTAAATAATTAGGACTAACTAATTACGACTAATTAATCGTGACTAATTAATAACGACTAATTAATTATGAATAATTAGTTATGACTAACTAACCACGAGGAGTGTAGACGAGGGAGACACGTGTCAGAAGTCCCCTCCCCTGGGGAGGGGACGAGGGCGTCCACACACCTATGGCACGAACGAGGTCACGTGTCGCCTACCGGCAAGTTCGCGGTGCCATTTTTTTCTTTGATCACTGGAAGGGGGCTAGATTTACTATTTTCACGTGTAAACAATGTCATTTAAGCCAAAAACTCTTCAATCTCTTCCACTGTCGCCCCTTCACCGTTCGATTCTACGGCCGTCAGTGTGTTTCCGTCGACACCATCCACACCGTTGTGTTCGTCATCCGACGCTTTACCCCGTGCGCACCTTCATGTCACCAATGCGTCATCCCTCGTTGTTGCCACCATCGCTCGTCGACGGTCGTCATTGGCCTCGACATCCGTGTTATCGAACCAAGACTGCCTCTTTGCGTTCTCTTGGATGCACCCCTCACCTCACCATGCTCTGCCGCTATCGCCATTGTCATCGTTCGCCAGAGTGACGCCGTCGTTGCCATTGACCCTAGGTCTCCATGCAGGGGCGTAGCCAAAACTGCCGCAGGCCTCGGGCCGGCCCAATCAATTTTGACCCAACATCGGTTTCCCATGGCATTTTTTGCCATTTCCCGTGAGATTTTTTGGCTGGGCCTCGGGCCATTGCCCGGGAGGCCCGAGGCCCAGCTCTGCCCCTGTCTCCATGAGTCGTTGCTGACGTGTCGTCCGACGTGGTTGCTACCTCAACGTCGCACGCATGCCACGCAAGCCCCACTGCCACCTCACCCAAACCCTAGATTGGTTCACCGTAGACCTAGTACGCCATGAGCCAAGCCTATGACACGTGGGTACACATATATCAATACTGTTTCGTAGACCTGGTGCGCTGTGAACCTGAAACCTTGGCACATGAACCCGATCCATGCACCTTGACCCCACTTGTTAGCCTCTCACTCTTTTCCCAAAATTCAAAAAATAAAGATTTCTATAATATTTCCTCGGTCCTACTTTTCAGTCTCTATTCTCTCTGTCTCCTTTGTTATTTTCCCAAATTATTTCAACCGAGCCACTTCCATAAGCCTGTTCTCCCTCATATGAACTCCGATTGAGCTCGTTCAAGTTTCTAAATTCATATAAAATCAAACCCTATCTTATAGTATTTTTATTATAATTGTTGGAGCTTGTTTCATTGCTATTTGTTTTTATTTGCTTTTCTGTTGTCTTTTGCAAGTAGACATTGAAACATCAGGAGCGTACGAAGAAGTTGAAGTTGCTCAAGACCAACAAGACCTTTTCCAAGGCAAGTTGAACATTGATCATATTGAACCCAGTTTACAAAAACTACTTCATTTCAAACTATTGCATGTTATTTAAATTATCAAATGTTTAGTTATTTATGAGGATAGCTATGCAACATATTTGTCATTTATTCCACCTTGATTGTATGCAATGATCACTTGTCGCCCTAGCCTGGCTAATATTAGTTGGTCAATAATTGTAGCACCAACGTGGGTTGGTTAGTGTAGTCCAATGCTTAGCCATGATGGGTTATCACATGAATGTCAATGTTACACCCGATTAGCAATTATGCAATAGCTATGTGTTCAATTGTGGGCTATATTTATACAACTTGGGTGGATAAATGGTTTAGATTGGGGCGAGCGGGATGACTTAGTGTTAAACTATGTGTGGTGGACTGTGTGTAGGATTATATGATTCTATGTGTAGGCTTAGTATATTGGTTAGTCTTGCCCTAAACAATTAAGGACTTAACTTTTTGCATCATTGAACTGAGCCACAATCGTACAACCACATGCTCTAATGGTAAGAGCCTGGTGTAGTAAGTTACCGAGTTTTAATGTTGGTTTCCTCAGGAAGTAGGCTAGAGTTTGTGTAGGGTGGAGGGTGTGGTATGCTATGTATGAGCCACATCATGGACAGTTCCCGTTCTGTAATCCAACGGTGTACCCCTGCACACGTTTACTGTGTTGGGATGTTCTTTGTATATGGAATAATGGTGTAGGTAAGTCACCAGGAGGGCCAATTGTTGGGGAGAAGTATTTGAAATGCTTTGTTATGATTCTCAGGTTGCACGTCCATGGAAACGTGTCAAAACCATGTTGTTGGTCATATCTTGTGGACAAAGTTGTATAACCTCTACAGGGTGTAGATATCTTGCAACATGATTTTTACTACTAGAACAGCTTTGAATGGAAAAACTCATAACTACAAAGTTGTAGATATCTTTACATAGTCCAATTTAGAGTCCTTATTGACCTAATTTGGAGTTATGACATGTGAGATACAGGGCCTGCAAGGCAAGCTACACAGAGAAGCATATATCGCAACAGAGTCAACTTCTAAGGCAAATTTGGCAATGGATATTGCATTTTTAGAAAACCTCCACAAATAGAACGTTTCAGTAATCTAGGTTAGCTAAATGGGGAAAAATAATCACTCTATTCCTAGTTTGGGATAGAAAGTTATAGTCTCTGAAAGGTTCAGTGCACAGAAGGAAAGCGGAAAACCAACTAGAATTCAAAGTGTACCCCGAATCAAACTTAATGCTGGTTGTTTCCTATTTAAAGGCCAAATGGCTGTAGGGTCATGGATTGACGTGGTAGGGTTGGACCTCCTCTTCCTCTGGCCGCCACCCCTTCCTTGTGTGCCGCCCCTACTACCATGTGCACCGCCTCCCCTACGCCTCCCTCCCTCCAAGTCACCGCCTCCCCTCCCAGTGCCATGCCCTGCTGCCATAGCTACTGGATAGGAGAAGGAATCCCAGCATGGTTCGGCCAGCAAGAGGAAGAGAAGAAGGGAGGAAGGGAAAAGAAGGAAAGAAGGAAGGAAGAGAAGGGTTTGCATGAGATTTCGTGATCGCCAACATGTTCTTCAAGGGAAATGATATAAAAACCTTTAGATGGCTCTAGTTTAGTCGCTGTTCAATTTGTAGATCATTTGGTTAATGGGAAGAGTAGATTTCAGTATGCCCTAGTTCGTCGAGTTGCGACACAAAACCTTGTGGGGGAAAATTAGAGGTATTTAGGCTTGGATTCAGAGGTTCTTACAATTATAAAAGATGTAAATACTTTTGTTAGATTTACAGGGAGGTCTAGAACAATAACTTTGGAGTTGTGAGGGAAAAGTTATGGCCCCGGGAAGTTTGGTTGTCCAGAAAATGGATGTCGCTGGCGGATGTCATGAAGATGGGTTGTTTTCACCTAGTAAATGAAGTAATTTAATTTTGGTGATAACTTGAATAAGCTAGGTAATTTTGAGTAGATTCCATAACTGGTATCTTTCATAAATTTTCAAGTTTTAGAAAAAAGATATGAAATTGTGAAATGCTCTGTCCTAACAGATTCTGGAATAGTTTTCAGGGAAGGAAACGGGGAAGTAAATAGCAGAGTCAGGAGTTTGTCATAACTAGGAAGCTGTAGTAAATTTCGTGAGGGTTCCAGAAAGTATACAATTGCTGGATTTGGGGTTTAGATGAGTACGTTAGAGCATTTTTACTACTGGGATAGCGAGTAGTACATCCGGTAGAATTGAGTTAATTGTGTCGTTTTTACGTACACGTGCAAGGGAGATCAGCGTAATGATTTGGTGATGTGGTAATGTATTTTTTTAAGGATTAAGTACACTTTTCATCCCTCAACTTTTGCCATAGTTAATTTTCGTCTCTGAACCGTAATACCGGATAAAATGCGTCCTCCAAGTATTAATACCGTGCAAAAACCGTCATTTATTTCTTTTGAAAGTGGTTTCGTGCCACGTGGAAATAAGAAATATTTTCCCCTTCCCATCACAGCTGTTCCTCTCACCATTCTCCTCGTCACCACACTCCCTCACATGCATACTCCGATGCCACCTCACCCCCATGGCCATGGGTTCTCCCTCCCCTTGCTTGTGCTCGTGGTGCGACCGGCCTCAGCATCCATGCTCTCGACCTTCGCCATGGCCAAGGCCGCGTCCACGACGATGGTGTGTGGGTTGCTGCCGTCCGCAGCATCACCGCCGCCACGCCGATTTGAATCAAGCACGGCGGCGACGGCGACCACGAAGCGGCATGAGGCGTGCCGTCCTCTCAACCCTTCTCCACGCTTGCGTGAGGGATGACTTCCTCTGCGCCATGGGGCCATCCTCATGCGCGCCATTGCCATGTGGTGGTGGGACTTGTCCAAGAATCGTATGGACGGGCCGGCAAGAACAGGGCGGGGACCAAGAGGGTGTACCTTGGCCCACCGCTCCGGCGCCGTCCTCCGGCGGGCACCGCGTCTGCGGGATGGTTGCGAGGCGAGCTCCATCGCCGAGGCCGGGCGCTGGCTTGCCATACCCTCAGCCTCCGGTTAAATCGCCGTCGCCGTGGGGATGGGTTCATGTGCGCCATTGTCGTGGGGCCGACGCCTATCCGATGCTTCGATAATGACACGGTGTTTGAGGTAGTCACCGGCGCTTGCCGACGGGAGTTTCTTGTTTGAATATAGCCACTTGTCTATTCCAATGGGCCAAAAGCCAATATATAGTATGTACAAGGTTGGAACAAATGCAAATAACACCCTACACAATATATATATATATATATATATATATATATATATATATATATATATATATATATATATATATATAACACCCTCAAACTCATGGTGGATCAACAACACTAAGTTTGGAGAAGTAGAAGTTATCTTTCGAGCTCAGTCTTAGTGAAGAAATTGCTAATCAAGCTCAAGGCACATGCCTTATATATATATATATATATATATATATATATATATATATATATATATATATATATATATATATATATATATATATAACACCCTCAAACTCATGTGGATCAACAACACTAAGTTTGAGAAGTAGAAGTTATCTTGAGCTCGAGTCTTGGTTTTAGTGAAGAAATCGCTAATCAAGCTCAAGGCACATCTTGAAAAGCAATAACTTGGTCTTGCAATCGCGATCGCATGTATGAAGCATCCACTCAATGTGCTTGGTAGCTCATGCTTCACGGATCACGAGCAATGCTAATCGCACAAGACTATCGATAAAAGCGAGTCGGTCTAAAGCGTAAGCGCCAAAATCCGCAAGGAGCCACCGAAGCCAGGTGATCTTAGTCATCCAACAAGTGCCATGGCTCTCAACTCGGCCTCGGAACGAGAAATCAGCTGCGATCGCTTCTTAGTCTTCCAAGCAATCAAGGAGGAACTAAGAAAAACACAATAAGCAGAAAGAGACCGTGATCATTCTCGATCGCTAGCCAGTCGCATCGAGTCGTCTAAAGTCAAAAGAATGGAGCGAGGAAAGAAAAGACGTCGAGTGAGGGTTCCACGAAGATATCGAAGAACACGAAGAAGGTGACTGTAGTGGAGCTGAGTGGGAGCAGAGACAAACTGACTCAAGATGTGAATAGGGTGAGAAATGTCAGGTCGAGTGATCCCAAGGTAGACGAGGCTCCCGACAATATGGCGATAGCGAGTAGGATCCTCAAGAGGCTCACCATCAGTAGTGCGAAGGTGAACACCTAACTCCATAGGAGTATCCACTCTGTGTTGTCGGTGAGACAAGCACGGTAAGGATATCTGAATGTACTTCTCTGGGAGAGATAGTAGCCCTCGGCGTGAAGTGATCTCAATCCCAAGGAAGTAACAAAAAGGACCCAAATCAGACATCAAGAACTGCTTGCTAAGACGCTCCTTCACAAAGGCAATGTACTGAGAGTCATCTCCACTAATGATCATGTCATCCACATATAGAAGGAGGAGCGTCCGACCACGTGGAGAGGTGTGAACAAAGAGAGCAGGGTCGTGATCATTTGGCGAGAAGAAGCGGCAGTGACAACAAAGGAGAAGCAGTCAAACCAAACACGCGGGGCTTGTTTGAGCCCATAGAGAGAACGGCGAAGGCGACAAACCATACCATCAGGGACAGAATACCCAGGGGCGGCTGCATGTAGACCTCCTCACGCAACTTCGCCATTGAGAAAGACATTCTTAACATCCAAGCGAGAGATGGGCCATTTGGCGAGTAACAGAGGCCACAACAAAGAGAGTACAAACAGTGGTCATGTGGCGGCGAGGGCAAAAGTCTCATTGTAGTCGCGACCATGCTCTCGCTGAAACCACACGCTACAAGACGAGCCTTGTAGCGCTCAAAGAACCATCCGAGCAGGTCTTGATCTTGTACACCCATTTACATGTGATAGGAGTAACAGCAGCAGCAAGGGCACAAGATCCCAAGTGCTAGTGCGCTCAAAGCGACATTCTCCTCGAGACATCGCATAGTGCCACTCGGGGTGAGCAGCTGCCTCCTGATAGGTCGTAGGCTCGAGAAAGAAGCGGCGGCGAAGCCATAGCAGCAGCGGACTTTGATGGTGTGGCGATCACGAAGAGCATATCTGGGAGGAGAAGACGGAGCTGGATCCAACAATGATGGAGAGGGAGGACTGGGAACAGGGCCCAGCAGAGACGGAGGCTCAAGAGAGGAAGTAGGAGGCCAAGGACGGCGAGAGTAGTGCAAGGGTAAAGATGGAGCCTCAACAAAAGAGCGAGAAGGAAAATCCGGTGGAGGCGGAACAGATGGAGCCGGAGGAGGAGTAGATGGAGGATGAGGCGAAATAGTGGTGGAAAGCTGAGAGTCAGGAAAAATCAGAAAGGAGATCGACTCAGTAAGAGAATTCGAGCTGACAGTGGGGGAATGAGGGTAGTAAGGGCGGGACTCGTAAAAAGTGACATCCCAAGAAATCATCATCCTACGAGCAACAGGGTCATAACAACAATAACCCTTATGCTCAAGACTGTAGCCAAGAAAAACATACTAAACTGACTGAGCAGTCAGCTTGGTGCGCTCACGAGGTGGAAGAAGGACGAAACAGACATGGCCAAAACTGCGAAGATGACTGTACTCTGGAGCTCGACCAAAAAGACGCTCAACAGGAGTAGAACCACGAAGAAGCGATAGAAGATCATGGGTTGATCGAAAAGCGACAATAAAGCGACCTCGGCCAGTGAGGAAGCAGAGGAGGCAAGCATGAGGCGGCGGTCTCAAGCAAGTGGCGATGTTTATGCTCGAAGACACCATTCGAGCATGAGCACCGGACAAAATCTTGAGGAAGAGTGCCACCTTTCGAGAAAGCGCATAAGCGGCGAGAGATACTCACCAGCAGAGTCGGCCACGAAAAACACGAATGGTGAATCAAAGCGAGTCACGAACCATGGTGGCGAATTTCGATAAATAGAAAGAACACAGCTGCGCTCGGACATAAAGTAGATCCAAGTATAACGAGAATAATCATCAATAAAGATCACATAATAGCGATGACCCTTTCAAGCGAAGGGCGGACCCCAAACATCGAGTGAACAAGATCAAATGGACAAGTAAAAATAGAATCACTAGTGGGATAGGGAGGCTGCGGTGCTTGCCAAGCTTGCAACCCATACAATGTAAAGAGGTGTCCCCGAAATGACCCAAGAACACCACAACCGACTAAAGGCGATGACGCGAGCCCGCAGAGATGGCCGAGGCGATGGTGCCACCGAGCAAAAGATGTAGTGGAGGGCGCTTGACAGAGCAGAGGTAGTGGTAGTGGCCGATTGGGTGGTGGAGACAATGGAAGGAAGATGAAGCGGTCGAGCTCCCAAAGACATCTGCGAATCACGGCGCCGAGGGCGATTACCAAGCAGAGTCCCGTCTGGCGGTCCTCAACACAACAAGAGTCGGACTCAAGAACAATCTGACAGTCGTGATCGGTGATCGACCGGTAGACATAAGCCGCATAGTGGTGAGGAACATGAGAGACTGCAGAACATGAAAAGAAGAAGTGAAAAGGGTGCCTCGGCACAATGGAAGGAGGTACCATCTGCGATCTGAGCGATGGAAGAAAAATCGATTGGACCGCATAGAAGTAAGGTGGGTAGAATCGGTGTCATGTGAAAAGAAGCACCAGAGTCCAAGATCCACGGAGACAAGATACCTGATGAGGGAGGAGGCGGAGGTGAGGAAGACTGCTAAGAAGTAAGAGCCAGACGAAGCGAGAACCCGAGGAGTCCGAGGATGAGCCGACACCGAGGTGTCTTTGAAGCGATGAGAGAGGCTGGCGTGTGGCGTCACGGAGGAGCCTGGCGAGAGGGCCATCCACGAGGGAGAGGAACCTCGAGAGCCCTTGAGGGCGTCCGCCGATGACTCTGGTCCCTCCTTCGCTTGTAACAATCGATACTGTGGCGGCCGCCGACAAGAGGGTGCAAGATGGAGACCAGCGATGAAGCGGCAACCATGGAGGAGCCGGAGAAGGGGTCACGGATCGATCTTTGAAGAAAGCGGCAAAGGAGCGGATCTGATGCATAAGACAGATCAGATCGAGCCATGCCACGGTGTGAGTCTCCTCAAGCCGCGCACTCGTGAGGGCCTCCACCAACCTCGGCGCGGGTGGCGAGTCGGAGCTAAGTGTGCCTGATCTCGAACTTCAGGCGGGGCGCGTCGAGAAGTCGTAGGGCGGTGAGTCTCTGGTGGCGTGGAGCCGCACACAGCAGGGCAGTCCAGCGGACATCCGGCCCCAGAGAGTCAAGCTGACGCCACACCTCTGACAACCGGTAGAAGTCATCAGCGGTGGCATCAAGTTCTTTGAAGAGAATGTGCACAGTGCTGGCCGAGAGATACATAGCATCACTCGTCGGTGGTAGTGAGCTCGGGCGCTCCCACATGAGCTGTGTCGTCGGCAGCTCCGTCACATCCATAGAGATGGTCACAGGCATGCTACCCACTAGGATGGCGGTAACACGAGCCTCAGCCTCCTGCCAGCGCTCGTAGGCGTGTATCTCAGATTGGTAGAGCTCTAGCGCCTCCTTGATCTGGCGTTATCGACCTCTGAGCCGCCGTCCGCACTTTGAAGAGAGAGCGGCTTGGCCGGCGGTGTAGGACGAGGCGGGCATGGCTGCTCACTAGTGAGATGACCCCAGAGACGCTGGCTGTTGAGGTGGATCCTCAGGTGAACGGCCCACTCCCAGAAGTTCGTCCCATCAAAACGAACTGGGGGGAGCGGGATGGTGAAAGAGCCTCCGGTAGAAGCCATCAGCTTCTGTTTTTTCTTTTTTTTCCTCTTCTTCTCGGCTGGGTCGGCTCACTCAGCCCAGCTAGAAAAGCACCCGTGCGTCTCACGGGCACAACACTTTAGGGTTTCCTCGGCGCGAGCGGGGCGGGCGGCAAGCTCTTGAGACCCTTTGGCGGTGGCGGCTAGCTCGAGATCCGACCTTCGACCGGCGTCAACCCGCGTCGACCAGTCGGAGGGCGCTTGCCCGACCAACCGCGATCCGTATGGAGCGGCGTCGACCGACGCGATCCGTAGCGATGGAAGCGGCCTTCGACCAGCGTGGATCTGGAGGATAGAGGCAGCGGAGGCGGCGGCGGCGGCAGAGGCAGCGGTGGCGGCCGAAAGGGAGGAAGGCATGGAGGCGGCGCTGGCGGTGGTGGTGGCCCGGGGAGAGCGGCGGCGGTGGCGGCGGCTGGTGGCTAAGAGGTAGGGTTTCAAAACTCTAACTCTAATACCATATTTGAATATAGCCACTTGTCTATTCCAATAAGTCAAAAGCCAATATATAGTATATAAAAGGTTGGAACAAATGCAAATAACACCCTACACAATATATATATCTAACAGGTATGACGTGGTCACCACGCGCGGCCGGCGCGCGTGCGCGCTGTCGACGGCAGGGGCCCTCTCGTGCTGGGGCAGCGGCGCTGGCATTGGGCGAGGCCGGCGTCTGGGGGCTGCGCCCCAATGGCACCATCCGCTGCTTCGGCAACGACGTGGCCGCGCCTCCGGGCAGCCTCGCCGACCTACAGTACATCGACGTCCAGGCGCAAGGCAGGACATTCTGCGGCGTCCTCATGGCGAACTACTCCCTGGTGTGCTGGGGCAGCCGCGAGTTCACCGCCACCAACTGCCTTGTCTTCGACCGCGTCCTGCTGCGCCCGTGCGTGCTCATGTCCTCGTGTCAACGCGGAGTCTTGCCGGGCTCGGCCAACCTCTGCGACGGTGGTCACTGCATCTGCGTGAACTGTGCGTTCGAGCTCAACATCGCCGTTCCCAAGGCGCCGCTAAGCCCCGCAAAGAACAGCGGTAGCAGAAGGAGTATGATCATTTGGATCGCCGTCGCCGCGGCTGCATCATTCCTTGTGTTGCTGGTTGCATTGCAGTTCGCGCTGCTGCTATGGTGTCGCCGATGGCGCCGGCGCAAGGACGGCCCAGATAATCAGGGCGTGCAACAGTCGCTGATGCAGCCGCGGCTCGGGTCCAGCAAGGGGTCGGGCAGCGTGGTGGAGCATTTCACGCTGGACGCGCTCCACGCGGCGACGGACGGGTTCTCCGACGACCGGCTGATCGGGTGCGGGAGCTTCGGGTCGGTGTACCGTGGCACGCTCCCCGACGGGCGCGAGGTGGCGATCCAGCGCGCCGAGGACCAGGTGAAGGCGTCGAGCTCGGCTGGGCGGCCGGCGCGCCGGCGCGATCGGGAGGCGGCGTTCAACTCGGAGCTGACCGCGCTGTCGCGCGCCAATCACAAGAACATCGTGTGCCTGCTCGGCTGCTGCACGGACTCCGGCGAGCGCATGCTCGTGCACGAGTTCATGGCGAACGGCTCCACGACCAGCTCTACACGTGTACGATAGGAACAGCTGTGATGGGAAGGGGAAAATATTTCTTATTTCCACGTGGCATGAAACCATTTTCAAAAGGAATAAATGACGGTTTTTGTACAGTATTAATATTTGGAGGACGTGTTTTACCTGGTATTGCAGTTCAGGGACGAAAATTAAACTAGAGCAAAAGGTGAAGGACGAAGAATGTATTTAATCCTTTTTTAATAGGTTTTGAATTGTTTATTCAAGGAGTGTGACCTCTAGTGTCTTACCGTCATCTCGTTGTTCAGCTCTGAGGGGACAAAGATGCAAGTGCATGGGTAGAACAGTGATCGATGGTTTGATCGGTGTCTTCTTTATTATTCATTATTATTATGTTGTTTATTCTATTACATTGCTTATTTACACATCTTGAGAATGAATATGAATTGTTATTATTGATGATATGGTGTGGTAATGATATGAAGGTAAATATGATAAATTATGTTGATGAATAATTAAAGATGTTGTATTATTTACATTCATCATGATAAGAGTGCATGAGTTAGGTCGGTGAGAAAGTTATGTAACTAGTCTGATGAGGTTGGTGAGAAAGATACATGACTAGTTCAGAGTGTTCTAGATAAAATCCTACTTTGATGAGAGCTCCACGGGAGTGGAAGAGGTCCCTGATCCTTTTGAGGATGGGCTTGAGAGTGAATACTGTCGCGGGTGTTCACTTATACCGGTATAAGCAAAGAAAAGAGTATGTGGACACGTGGTATAGAGTTGCATCGCATTGAATGAAAAGTGGATATGATATTTGACTATGAGCAAAAAGAGAAATAAAATGATAATGTTAATGATGATATTAATTATGATTGATAAATCATTGTTCATTGTTTTATTATTGTGTTTGCTGAGTCATAGACTCGTTCTTGCCCTACTGTTGTTTTAGGTGACCATTTACGGTATTTCACTTGGGAAGAGATAGCGCACTTGGAACAATTTCATACACTCAAACACCTGATTCATTTATCATGGGAAATATTTTCTATATTGTGATGAAATATCTTTTAGGACATGATAGACATTGAATAATTCTAGATGATTGATTGGAACTTGTTTATTCATTCAAGAGACTCTTTGATTGGTTTTGCTTAATTCTTGGATTATTATTCTACTATGCTATCTAGAGTTTAAATAATTGTACTTGTTGTGTCGTTATTCATGTGTTATTACGTTCCGTGGATGGGTTTTAATATTGAATTATCTGCTGAAATTTATTGTTAATTGATGTTAAAATTAATAGTCAGTATAGTTTAATAACGTTCTGGGCTCAAGTGTTCAGCCGAGGTATTACAATAGGGGCTCAGTGTTCTGCCGAGGTATTACAATAGGGGTGGCGTCCTTCCCTCTGTGTACGTCGAAGGCCCTTTGCTCTTCTCCGGACTGCTGGGGGTTGGTGGCCGGTCCCTACAACATGTGGTTAATGAGCCTTTCAGTAACTGATGTGAAGAACAGCTGCAGACTGCCAAGTACAATTTGCATGCACTTCGACGTGCATGCACCTAACTAAATATGGATTATGGACTTGTTATGGCTATGGCACATTCATCCAACAGTACAAAATGCAAGTGTAAGAACAACCACTCCCATTTCGAGAATAGACGGCAAACTTCATTGACGCGGCAAAACCGTCTGAATTGATAACCAGTTCATCAAGCCACACGAATCATTCCGGTTCATAGATGTACACAGTACAACCCATCAAGGATCAACCGTACAAGAAGGTACACAACGAAAAAGACCTACTCTTGGATCACATGGAGACCCCAAACTCAAGTCCTACGTACTCCAACTCCAATTACAACTGTACAAGGCCCTTGATGCAGTAGGTGCCCACAAGGAACCAGCCGGTCATAGCGGTGGCGAAAGCAAGCAGGCCGGTCAGAAATGTCATGCCGCCAAGGATAGTACCGATGGAGAACACCACGGCAAACGGCAAGAAAGTCTTCACCACGGACGCTGTGCTCACCCAGCGGCCCCGTAAGAACATCACAGCAGCTAGGCTGACCACATTCCATTTGTCATGGCCCGAGTAAAACAACCGGTTCAGATTGTTTGTGACGAAGGAGTGGCAGTTGCAGGTGAACAGGTTGTAGTTCCTGTTTTGGAACTCCTGCACGCTTTTCTTCAGTGCATCATCCCATGTTGCCTCTGCTTCAGGCTCAAGAAGCTTATAGCACTGCATATGAGAAAAGATTAATGTTTGGTGAGTAATAGTATGAATTCAACCTTTCAATGTTACATGCAGATAATGTGCGTTACTGTAAAGGAAGCATTCAGAATAGTATAAACCACAAAGTACAAACCTCGTCACCATTCACTTGAATGTAGCAATGTTACATGCGGATAATGTGCGTTACTGTAAAGGAAGCATTCAGAATAGTATAAACCACAAAGTACAAACCTCGTCACCATTCACTTGAATGTAGCGTGCAACAGCTCCAAAGGCAAAGTTGTCAACTGATACAAAATTTGGACCGGCGAAGTCCAAAATTACACCATCTTCTCTGCAAATGCCAATGTGACCGATAAATGGTACCAGCCATGAGATGAAGGGTATAGGAGTCCATACTATACAACAAGGAAAGCGAGCTCTTCTTGGGTCGATTTGACTGAGCTGGTTTCTGTCAGTTTCCATCAGGCCACTATTAGTTCAAGCTGTTGATCGAGAGGCACGGGTAATTGCTGCAGAGAAATGTTGTAGAAATATTAACATTCAGAAGAGAAAATGCACATGCATGTGGACAGGAATACAGGCAAAACACACAGAAATGCCTATCTGGAATTCGCCGGTTAATGTAACCCATTATCAAAATACCTGACATATATAATGCCTACACATTCAGATTTCAAAAGGTTATCTTCCACAAGGAGCAGAAAGCAAGTGCAACAACTTAAATTCACTAGCAGAATGTAGGATCACAACTAGACTGGCCAGACAGATATTCTTCTTTTGAGGAATAAATCTTTCTTCCTTTGTCTTTTGCTGCCATTCCATAAGATCTTGCCTCAAACAAACCATTAGAATAATAGCATCTTCGCACCAAATGGTCACCGAAAATATGTTTATCACATAAATAGAAGGGAGTACTGAAGATATTGAAATAATAATACAAACAGCGACAACTCAGCACAACTGCAGTAAATCTATTATACATATATATTGACCTAGGGAGAACTGGGAAGCAAAAAGTTAAGCTGATTACTGTTATCAACAGACTGGTGTTAGAATGCAACTAAATGACATAGGGGCAATCTACCGAAGGCCAAACTACTTTCCTTTCTCCCTAAGTGTATGCACAATGGGCGACAAAGGATGTTCTTATTCTCCAAATAAGTGAGAGTTCATTCATAAGATCCCCCTGCATTGTCATCTCAGAATTGTTTGAATGGCCAAGAGGCAAATATAACATGTATATGGTTTACAATTATGCAAAGAACACCCCACACTATCTACATATCTAACACCCCCCCTCAAACTCATGGTGGATCAACAATACTGAGTTTAGAAAGGTAGAATCTATGCTGAAATTTAGTCTGTGTCTTGGCAAAGAAATATGCTAACTGAAACTCCGAAGACACGTACTGAAAATCAATAACTTGATCTTGCACCTACGATCGCATATACGAGGCATCCACTCCAATGTACTTAGTGAGCTCATGCTTCACAGGATCTCGAGCAATGCTGATCGCACCAGTATTATCTGATAAGAGAGGAGTCGATGCAGAAGCGGAAACACCGAAGTCCTCAAGTAGCCACCAAAGCTAGGTGTTCTCAGCTGTCAACGACGCCATGGCTCTCAACTCGACCTCGGCCTTTCGAGCAGCTACTGTCTGCTTCCTTGGTCTTCCAGGCAATCAAGGAGAAACCAAGAAAAACACAATAGGCAGAAAGAGACCGGCGATCAGAATGATCGCTAGCCCAGGTCGCATCAAAGTACGCCTAAAGTTGCAAAGAACTGGAGCGAGGAAAGAAAAGGTGACAAGTGATGGTCCCACGAAAATATCGCAGAATACGAAGAAGATGAGGGTAGTGGCTGAGTGGGAGTAGAGATGAACTGACTCAGGATGTGAACTAGGCGAGAGATGTCAAGACGAGTAATCCCAAGGTAGACAAGGCTCCCGACAAGATGGCGGTAGCGAGTGGGATCCTCAAGAGGCTCACCATCAGTCGGCCGAAGGCGAACACCAAGCTCCATCAGAGTATCCACCGCACGCTAATCAGTGAGACAAGCGCGAGGAAGGATTGTTAGAGATAGAGATAGGAATCCTTTTGTATCGCCTTATCTGTATATGGCATACACATCTTGTACTCTTATATATATTGCCCATTAGGCCTCTTCAATATACATACAATATTCATAACATGGTATCAGAGCAAATGTTAGGGTTAGGGTTTGCTACCGCCGCCGCCGCCTCCTAGCCTCTCTTCGTCCTCCGCTGCCGCTGCCCCCGGGAGCGTGATCTTCGCTCCCGGGGGTGGCCTCTTGTCGCCGCCCCGCGGCCACCTCCCGACCAGATCTGGCTCAATAGCAGAAGAGGAGGAAGAAATCCATCGATCCGCTTGCGATTTGGTTGGATTCTTTCTTGGTGGAGTTCGGTTGGAGGAGATCGGCTAGCCTTCTATCTGCGGATTCGGCCGTCGCCTCATGCCGGATCCGCGGATAGAAGGTCGCCAATCTCTCTCTGAAGATCGCCGCAGCGCCGCTCGCCACGCTCATCTGCTTCGCCCGAGGTCCGAAGGCCGCCCGACTCGGCAAACATCACTGCCGAGCATCGCCCCCGTCGCTTCACTACGCAATTTCCGCTAGCGCATATCGCGACCTTCGCAAGGCAAGACTCGCACTTCATGTGTACGCCATGAAGCGCTCGCCTTCCCGCTCCGCCTCGCCACGCTGCGCGTGAGTGACCATCGCCGCCGCCGTCTCCATGGCCTCACTCTCCAGTCCGTGGGCTCCCCTTTGAGCTGCCTCGCCCCGGATCCGCCGCCTCACGCCGCCTCGACGACACCCTCTGCTTCGCCTCCACTCGGATCTCTCGCGCTTGCGTGTGAGGGGAAGCGATAGAGAAGAGGGGAGAGGGGAATTGGGGATTCCTGTGTCGGTCAATGGCTTCCAAGTGATTCCTGTGTCAGTCAATGGCTTCCAAGTGAAATCACGTGTGCTGTGTGCGTGGCCTTCTTCATTGTTGCGTTTTGTGGCCTTCTTCGTAGCGGAGGGCTCTGTGCTGCTGTCGGTGGAGAGATCTTTTATGGGCTAGGCCATCACGTTCTTTGCCTTGTGGGCGATCACATTCTTTACATTGCTAGCTTTTTGTGTACTGCTCGTTATCCTTAGTCTTTTCTTCCTTTGTATCATTTCTTTCGCTGTGTCCACCCAAGTCCGTACCACTCAATCTTTGAGTTCGTCTAAGCCATGCGAGTCCACAAATTTATTGTCAGTCATAGAAGTAAAGAAATTGCTTTATACATGGCAGTAGCCGCCGCTCCCGCTCTTCTTCCTGAGCCACATGCAGATCATAGAAGTCATTTTGATGCCACCGCTTTCTTGGCCGCCGCCGCGCTTCTTCTACGCTGCCGCCATCTTGGGCTTTTGATTTGCGTTGTCATGCTTCCACCTATTCCTATTCGGCTTGATTTGACAGCTCTCTCTATTCATGTCGGTTTCATCATCTTCTTTGTTGTATTGCTGCGGTCGACTTTCTCAGCCCCTGTACCTTGTGCTTTATGAGCTGTTGCACGACCCCGGATGAGAGATCTTTTAATACTCGACATATTTTCCAAGAGCTGCATGCTACGACGATATTATCAAGATCCAGATTTCGGATTTTTCATATTTTAGTGCCAGCCATCTTCAAATGCAATGTTATTGCATACGCTTTGCATTTGAGGGGGGTGTTATAGATATGTTAGAGATAGAGATTGGAATCCTTTTGTATTGACTTATCTGTATATGACATACACCTCTTGTACTCCTATATATATTGCCCATTGGGTCTCTCCAATATACATACAATATTCATAACAAGGATATCCTGAATATACTTCTCCTGAGAGAGATAGTAGCCCTCGGGCAGTGGCGAATCTAGGATAAAAATAGAGGGGGAGCTCTACTGTTGAGACTATAACACAACATAAACATACCAAAGCTACATTTACTGATCTTTTGCCATTGAAACGTAACTCATACATAAATAGAAAGAGAACAAATTAAAAATATACAATACAATAATTTAGTATCCTACTAATGGATAATATGCCTTCAAATGTTCATAAATAACAACCACCAATTAAACATTACAATTTGAAAGGATACATAAACTCAGGGGAAACTAGGCAGACCGTAGACACACTATCAAGTATCAAGTAAGGGCACCAGCCATCGCCCATCAGCTCATTTCATTTGTATGATAGTATGACTGTATGAGGAGTTGAGGACTCATACAAATGCCCAATTGGCCATCACTCATCAGCCCATCAGATTGTAGACACCCTAGGCCGACAGGCCTCAGCCGAGCAACCCCCAACCGGCCAACCCCCAGGAGGAAGAGCACCTGACTAGTGACTCCTGACCCAATCAGTCAATCACCCAATCACGGTGAATCACCCAAATAACCCAATCATCAAAATATCAAATTTAGCATGAAGTCATGAAGATGAAGGGAAATCTTAACCTCAAAACTAGAGGAATCTACTGGACTAGTAGTGGAGGACATGTGAGCTAGGTTTGCTCAATTGCTCACCGATGGAGTCCGAGTCCGTGCCCGGCTGGCCGACCATCGACAACCTCTGGCCTCCGGCCTCCTCCGGTGACCAAGACCTCGGCTACCTGCCTCGCTGGCGCCTGCTGTGCCTCCTCCGCGCCCTAGCCCTCACACCGCCAACGCCATTCACCACCACAGCGCTCCGCTCTCAAGTCTCAACACTGGCCTCTGGGAGCTAGCACCAAGCAGGCAAGCACTAATTGGGTGGGTCGGCCACCCGGCTGGGCCAGTGGGCCTTAACTCCTTAAGGCTTAAGCCACAACCCACATGCCTCATGGAGTCACGGTCACGGGAGTTTCCTCGTCTCAGCTGCCTCACGCCCGAAGAACAACAAAGACTGTCGCTACTGCAGCTAGCTAGCTCGGACCCGGCAGCTCATGGCCTCAGGGGTCCGGTGGGGGGAGGGGGTGCTCGAGCACCCACTAGCACCCACGGTGGATTCGCCCTTGCCCTCAGGCGTAGAAGTGATCTCTATCCCAAGAAAGTAACGAAGAGGACCCAAATAGGACATCAAGAACTGCTCACTGAGATGCTCTTTCACAAAGGCAATGTACTGAGAGTCATCTCCAGTGATGATCATACCATCCACATAGAGGAGGAGTGTTCGACCCTGAGGAGAGGTGTGGATGAAGAGGGTAGGGTCATGATCACTAGGCAGAGAAACCAGCAGTAGTGACAACAGAGAAAAGCGGTCAAACCAAGCACAAAGGGCTTGTTTGAGCCCATAGAGAGAGCGACGAAGGCGACACACCATGTCATCAAGGACAGAATACCCGGGGGCGCTACATGTAAACCTCCTCACGTAGCTCGCCATTAAGAAATACATTCTTAACGTCCAATTGAGAGATGGGCCAAAATGTCGAAGCGAAGCAGAGCGCGAAGCGATAGTCATATGAGCAACAAGAGCAAAAGTCTAATCATAGTCACGACCATGCTCCTACTGAAAATCACGCATCACAAGACGAGCCTTGTAGCGCTCAAGGGAACCATCCGAGTGGGTCTTGATCTTGTACACCCACTTGCACGAGATGGGAGTGACACGCATAGGTAAGGGCACAAAATCCCAAGTGCCAGTACGCTCCAAAGCAGAAATCTCCTCAGACATTGCGAGCTACCACTCAGGGTGGCAAAGCTGACCTCACCAGTAGGTTGTAGGCTCGAGAAGAGAAGTGGTACAAAGTCAGAAGGCCAGCGACTGACAATCGACGATCACGAAGATCGTATCTCAGAGGAGAAGGCGGAGGGACCCAAAGAAGGATGGAGAATGAGAACAGGCCCAAAGAAAGACGGAGACCCAATAGGGAAGGAGAGGCCGACTACGAGAGTAGTCACGGAGGAAAAGGTGGAATCTCAACAACAGAAAGGGAAGGAAACTCCTAGAGAGGGAACAGGTGGAGCCGAAGGAGAGGGAGGCAAAGAGGATGGAGGATGAGGCGAAACAGTGGTGGAAAGCTGAGAGTCAAAAAAAAATCCAGAAAGAGATCGACTCAACAATAGAATCTGGGCTGACCGTGGGAGAACGAGGGTAGTAAGATCGGAACTCGTCAAAAGTGACATCCCGAGAAATCCTCATCCTACGAGCAACAGGGTCATAGCAACATAACCCTTATGCTCGGGATCAGAGCTAAGGAAAACACTCAATCGACCGAAAGCGATCGGCTTAGTGCGCTCACAAGGTGGAAGAAGGACAAAAGCAGACCTGGCAATCAAGGCTGCGAAGGTGATCAGATTTCTAGAGCTCGACCAAACAGACACTTGACAGAGTAGAACCACGAAGAGCGCTGAAGGTCAGATGTTGATGAGAAAGCGGCGGAGAAATGCGACCTCGGCCATGAGGGAAAATGTAAGAGGCAAGCATGAGAGTCGCGACGGCCTCAAGCAAATGACGATGCTTACGCCGAGACACTGCTTCGAAGCGTGAGCACCGTGACAAGAGTATTAGGAAGAGTGCCTTGTTCGGCTAGAAAACGACGCAAAGCGGCGAGAAAGATACTCACCAAACAGAAGTCGACGAAACACACGAATGACCGAATGACCGAATCAAACTAAGTGTGAACTATGGCCCCGTCTCAAGTGCATCCTCCGTGAGTAAGGATCTTGCTATCACCAAGTGCAAAGTCATAACAAGTAGTATCAGAGCCATAGATCCTGCACAATCCCTTCCTCCACCTCGATTAAAAGCCTCGACATGTCCGCAGTAGAAATAGAGATCATTAGGCAAACATCCGATAAATAGAGAGAATCACGAGACGACTCTTGCCACAATCGGCAAGCATCGATCACATGCCCTCCACAAAGGACATGAAATAGATCCAAGTATGACGAGAATAATCATCAATAAAGATCACATAGTATCGATGACCTCTTTCAAATGAAGGAGCGGACGCTGAGCACTTCAAACATCGAGCGAATAAGATTAAAAGGACAAGTAGAAATAGAATCATTAGAGGGATAAGGAGTTGTAGCCGCTGCCAAGCTTGCAACCCATACAATATAAATAGGTGTCCCCGTAAATGCACTCAAGAACACCACGACCAACTAAAGACGCGATAGATCGCCAGGCGGCGGAAGAGGATCGCGAGCCACGAGATGACCGAGACGATAAGTACCACTTCATCCGAGGTTGTTGGATGCTCAACACCACAGACGGCTTGAAAATTCCTCGAGCGAAAAGAGGTAGCGGAGGACATGGCAAGACCAGAGGTAGTGGTAATGGTTGAAATCAAAGTTGGTGGTGGAGATAAACAAAGCGGAAGGAAGATGGCTAATCGAACTCCCATAGACATCGTGAATCATCAAGGCCGAGGGCCAAGACCAAGCGTAGTCCCCTCTTGCAATCTGAACACAACAAAAGTCAAACTCAAGAACAACATGACAGTTGTGATCAGTGATTTGACAAGCCAACATAAGCTGCATAGTAAGCCAAGGAACATGAGAGACTGTAGGAACATGAAAAGAAGAAGTGGAAAGAGTGCCTCGGCATGCAACAGGGAGAGAGGTACCATTTGCAATCTGAACAATGGAAAGAAAATCTGTGGAACGAACAGAAGTGAGGTGGGTAGAATCTGGTGTCATGTGGAAAGAAGCACCAGAGTTCAAGATCTACGGAAACAAGATACCTAACGAGGGAGGGGAGGCGAGGGAAGATCACGAGAAGGAAGAACTGCACGAGCGAGTAACCCGAGGAGTTTGAGGACGAGCCGACACTGAGGCGCTGAAGTAGTGAAAGGAGCTGCTGTATGGCGTCACCGGAGGAGCCCTGGCGAGAGGTGCTAGCTCCTGAGTGAGAGGAACCTCCAAAACCCTTCGAGGAACGTCCACCCCGACGACCCTGGTTCTTCCTCCGCTTGTAGCAATCTCGATACTGTGGTCAATTCTGTACGACAAGAGGTGCAGCAAGGCAGACCACAATGAAGTAGCAACCACCAAAGGAGACGGAGGAGGGATCACGGTCGGTGCTAAAGAAACCGACGAAAGAGCAGGAGTTGAAACAGACAAGACAGACTGCATCCGAGCCACGCCACGATGACGAGTCTCCTCAAGACACACCGTGAGGCCTCCACCAGCTTCGCACGTAGCGAGTCAGAGCTAAGCACACGATCTCGAACTCAAGCCGAGAAGGCGTCGTGAAGTCGTGAGACGGTGGAGTCTCTGGTGGCGCGAATCAAGACACAAGCAGGGGACAGTCCTGAGACATCCGCCCAGAGAGTCAAGCTGACGCCACACCTCAGATAGCTTCTGGTAGAAGTTATCCATGGTGGCATCGAGCTGTTGAAGAGAATGCGCCTGGTGCACGACTGAGAGATACATAGCATCACTCATCGCCTGGTAGTGAGATCGGAGGCGCTCCCACATAAGTTGTGTCGTCGGCAACTCCGCCACATCCATGGAGATGGTCACGGACATGCTACCCACCAGGATGGCGGTAGCACGAGCCTCGGCATCCTGCCATCGCTAGTAGGCATGCAACTCAGACTGGTAGAGCTCCAGGGCCTCCTCCAGTGTAGCATTGGCGTCCTCCTGAGCCGCCTGACCCGCACCAGTAGGAAGAGCGGGCAGAACTGATAGTGTAGGGCGAGGTGGACAAGGGTGCTCGCCAATGAGATGACCCCAGAGATGCTGGCTATTGAGGTGAATCCTCAGATAAATAGCCCATTCCCGGAAGTTCGTCCCGTCGAACCAAACTGGGGGACGGGATGGCGAAAGAGCCGCCAGTAGAAGCCATCAGGATGACCTGACTGAATCAAGTCAGAGAAACCGAAGCCGGAGAGGTGACTTCAAACCGAGCCTAGGGCTTCAAGGCATCGAGCTTCAAAACAGAGCACTGCTCTGTGGTGAGGCAACGCGCTGGTCTGTCCAGGGTTGGAGAGGCGACGCGCTGGCGGCGACTGCCCAGGCACAGGTGCTGCCGCTCGGGAGGAAGCACGACGCGAGGCTCCAAGTGTTGTTGCTCGAGAGAAAGCACGACGCGAGGCTCCAGCGGCGGCGGCCGACGTCGAGAGGGGTCCTAACGTCGGGATCTGGTGCAGTGACGAGCTGGCGGCACAGGAATCAAGCTGATCCGGCCCGAGCAGCGATGGAGACAAGCTGGCGGCGCCAGAAATGAGTGGATCCGGCCTTGGCAGCGACGAAGACAAGGATTGTGCTCGAGGATGACGAGATCCGGCTCGGGCGACGTGGGGATGGGGGGATCCAGCGGCGGTGGCGCTAGCTCGGGAGCAGGAGAGGCGGCGGCGGCTTGCGGTGGGAAAGGCGGCGACGGCTTGCGGTGGGAAAAACAGAGCATGGCAACAGCGGCGGTGGGAAAAACAGAGCGGCGGCGGAGGCTGGTAAACCCTAACCCTACCCTTGCTCTGATACCATGTTTGAATGAGGTCATGTATTCATTCCAATGGGCCAAGAGACAAATATAACATGTACATGGTTTACAATTATTCAAAGAACACCCTACACTATCTACGTATCTAACAAGAATGACTTGTACAATCCTTTGAATCATCGAAGCAAAGTTTATCACAGTAAAATGACTAGGCATATTCTGTACTTCTCGTATTAGATTTTCATCCACTTGTTTTTGTTAGAATCTTTGGAAAATGAAAAGTCATGTATCACTCATGAAATGAAATTGGACCTCAAAAATCATGTCGTTTTGTACACAAGAAGGATTCATCCAAGTGATCCCTCGGGTAAGCTTTTCTTCCACATATCTACTCTACTCAAATATTTGGAATTAGGGAAGCCCAAAATTCACTCTACTTAACAAGATTTAACATGATTGGAAGGCCTATCTTGCTATCTCACAGGCATTCGGCTCTTACTTCTTACTACAGCTAAAATCAACGGCAAGTAAATAATCCCATACCTACACAGGTCCAACTTATGCAACTCAACAATATTCCAATCTAATCATTTGAATTCCAATTTCTTTCTGGGATATCCAATACCAGAGGAGAATGCCCTTTGGCTCAATCCCAGTCCAACAAAAAGACCCTCACCATTGGCAGTTTCATCGATCCAAAAGTACCCAGGAAATCCTGAGCCCATTACTGAACTGATTAATCTATGATTGTCAACGGAAACACCGGTATAGTTTACTCG
Organism: Phyllostachys edulis; assembly: GCA_036346405.1. Lineage (NCBI taxonomy): Eukaryota > Viridiplantae > Streptophyta > Magnoliopsida > Poales > Poaceae > Phyllostachys > Phyllostachys edulis. The sequence goes on from CM070549.1 coordinate 7,535,935, forward strand.
GATTCGAGAATAACTGAAGCAAACTACGAAATTTAACAAGGGGATCCTAGGGTTGAAGTACAGTTCACGCTGGAAAACACACAAAGAAGAAGATACTGGTGATTCAGCTGTCTTCTCTCAATTCTCTTACCAAAAGAAGAAGTCCTTGCGGAGACCGATGCCTTCTCGTCGGCGAGAACCGGCGGCGGCGAAGGAGAAACACGCCGGCGATGTGGTATTGTGGTCGTCTGCTGGGAGAAGCAACCCTTCGGGCTAGCCAGTGCTTTGAGAGTGGTGCGGTGCTAGCGTGAGTTTTTGCGGTCCGTCCAGCCAGATCCCAGGGGCATCAAATAGGCAAATCGACCCACCTAAAGTCAGATGATTTTGTTGGCGTGTAATCAATAATTTCATGCCGGTAAGAGCTAATCTTCATAGAATCATAGGCGACACACAAAAAAAAGAGAAAAACTATTATACGATATAGTGTTTTTCCTCTTATCAATGGGATAGTTGGACACCGTCTGATCTAATTCTGATGCATAAGTCCTAAAAGCTTGACCGCATCTAACACACGCGGTTGTGACTCGCGACGCTTCATGCAACGAGAAGCTTCTCTCTATAGGAACTAAAGATCGTCAATCCATCTCAAAAAAAAAAATCACCAAATCAGTAGCATTGGTGGCTAGTGGCTACTAGATCGCCACTGACAAGTTGCCTGATAGCTATCTCCTCTCTCTCATGGCTCTGGTTAAGCTTTGTCATAGCAGATTTGACGCTAACAAGTTCTTCTATCTACTTCAAGCCTGCAATGTTCGTGGAGGAAAACACGTTAGCACGGAGGCCTCGTCTGCAGGTGGGCCGATCCTCGAGCGAGGTGTGACGAGCGGCGGTGGGCTGGTCCTCCACGCCTTGTGTGGCCGCAAGCATGTCGGAGGCCACGATCTGGCGTGATGGGGAGTGGCAGGAAGCGGGCTCAAATTTGAGCGAGGCGCATGGAAGCAAATCTTGAAGGCGGCATGTGTGGCAGGGGGAAGTGAGAGGCCACAGCAGCCTAGTGAGCACAGAGTGCAAGTGAGCTCGGTGGTGGCGAGAAGGCCAATCTGTCGCGACGTCTCCGACGAAGCGTCAGACTGGCAGCAGATGAGCACGTCGGGATTTTTTGCTCTTATTTGATTTTTTATGAAACTTGTTGAAACTTTTTTTGTTTGAAACTTGTTGAAACTTGAGTTTCAAAATCTAAAAATTGCTGAAACTTCTTGAAACTTTTTTGTCTGAGACTTGTTGAAACTTAAGTTCTAAAATTCAAACTTGTCGAAACATGTTAAAACTCGCTAAATATAACATCCCAATTTTCAGAGCTTTTTAAAAATTTCAAAATAAAATTAACTACTTGATTTTTGTTGAAGTTGCTAAAACTTAACTTGGAATTTTAGAAAAACAAAAACAAATTAATATGAGTTAATCAAACTTTAATTAATTCAAAATTTTGTTTACTCGAATTTTCTTGGGATTTATTGGATTTAAAGTCAAAAATAGTATTTTAAATATTTTCTTGAATTTTTCTGGACTTGATTTACTATTTTTAAAAGCCTTTTTGGATTAGTGTATTCTCTGTAAATTGGAAATCTCGTTTTCTTCCTGCGCTTTGTTCTCAATGCGACCACCTCTCAGATGTCGAGCACCTCTCGCTTCGACCACCTCTCCTGTCGACCACCTCTCAGATCAACCACCCTTTTGGTGTCGATCACCTCTCCGTGTCCACTGCTACTACTCGGTTTCGACTAGTACCATTTGGTTTCGACCAAACACACTGTCGACCTCCTCTGCTGGACGACCCAATCCTAGGGTTCCCGAGAGATCCTCCAGACCTCTGGAAAGTCAGCCAGGACCTCCCAGAGGTCCACAAAGGACCTCTGGCCGACCACCAAGACTCCGCCAGAGGTCGGCAGAAGACCTCCCGGAGGTCCAGAGATCACAACCCGAGAGAGGGTCTTAGAACCAGGAGCACCCGAGAACCTTTCCATAGCCAAACAAAGGAGAACGAGGAGGTCTCGAGAGTTCCTCAGACCTCCCACGAGCCTCCAGGAGGTCGTGGAGATCTCGAGTCCACCTCAAGACCTCAGATACCCTCCTGAGGACATGGAGGTCCAAGCTTACTCCCAAGTTCCTCAGAAACCCGAGCCACCCCAAGGATCATGGCCACTCTTCACAACAGAGACACAATGGTGGTGACATCCGAACACACCTTTATTGAAACATAATATTTAACAGAGTTGATTACAAGGTGGCCTTGGGCCAAGCATAAATACACAAGAGCGAAGAAAGCAAAAGGGTCCATCAACAAGCCACAGCAAATGACCGAGGCATAACCTAGTCATGGATCTCCATCACTACCAAAGTCTTCTCCGCAAAAATTATAATGAGCAAGAGCGAGCACTACCACTGCAGCTGCAAGTTGCACCCGTGGATTAACAATATGACATGCATAAGGGATAATCAAGGATGGCATAATATGGTTGATTTGCACAAAGCAAATTTTCTTTTAAGTACCATTATTGAGTTTCAAAGCGTATCTTTCAATAGATAAAATTCATTTTACCAAAGCAATTTTTCAGCTTGGATAGCATTTATCATTATTTGGTGAAGGATACCTCTCGACATTAGGCTCCTCGCCCAAACCCATGGGACGGCGATCCCAAAACAGATTTGGAAATCATTTCGAAATTCCCAAAGTCAACAACTAACTTCAAGTGGCCTTTGCCAAGACGTCCTTGACCGTGACACGGCTATTCAATAGATTTAACTCTGCAGAGGTTGTGCACTTTACCCACACGACATGAGTACTCTAGTTTGTCCCAAGATTCACAATACCACCTCTCACTTCCAAAGGTAAGAGATCTAGAGCTCATGACAAGGCCTTTACAATGCATTGCTCCACCACGACCTTTCCTTGCTAAGGTTTCACCCCTATGGATAGCCATCCCACGTGAAGCCCCTCTTGCACCAAGGGGAACAATGGGTCATCAAAGACCTCTAGCCAACAAGACCTCCCACACCACCAATGGAGCAGCATGTAGTGGAGTTTTGCAAATTATTCAGCCAGGTCCCACACCCCATTCTGGAGACATGTGGTTGCACGATTGTGGCATAGCCCATTATAGGCATGGCATTGGTCGCTCAAAGACCGGTCCTCACATGACTAGGGCAACTTTCACAAACCCAAGGGCATCGATCTACCATAAAGGCACGATCCCGTGCATAAACTTGCACCAACCGAAGCTAACCATTTTCCCTAGTCCAATTCATTTTATTTTCTTTGCTTTCCCAGCATCGTCTTTATACCTTCATGACATCCCTATGTCATGATAAAACATTCAAAGCAGTTCTTGGTTGTGTTGGTAAAGATTTCCCCAAAACAAAATTTTGGTCTGAGCACCACTAAGCATATGTTTTCAAATGATCTTGGCTCATACTACTGCATTGGCCAAGTTTGACCTAATGGTGACAATGTGTTCAATACAAAATCAACTGAGGTCATACAAAGGAAATGGTTATAACTACAAAGTTAAAACTGGTATTGAACTAACTTGATAAAAATAAGCATGCAAGACATCTTAAAAGCGACATAATTAATTTGATATAATGGGTGCAATATGATCAAGAATGCAACTTGCCTTGCTCACTACTTAGAGATTCTTCTTCTTCGTAGCTCTCGATTCTTGGGAACCCTCACGGTCTACACACATATATAAAAAGGCAAATTCAGAGAAGATTCAAATAAAGATCCAATTAAAGAATCAAAAGAACTCCAAAGAAAACTCCAAAACCCAATTACAAAAAGAATTATATTTAGATTAGGTTCTTTTGGAGAAGGTCTAGCTTACCAAAGGAAAAAGAGGTCTTTAGAGAAGGTCCCAAGATGTGACTTAGGCAGAGGGCGAGAGGTTCCAGAGGCGAGATGCTTGCTCAAGGTCAGAGAGGAGGTCCTCACACGAGCACCTCGAGTTTCAAAAGAAGTCCACGAAAGGAGGTCCTGTGAAGGACAAGATCACCAAGACACCTTTGGTGAAAACAAGGGTGGAGCAGATCATCAAAGGAACTTACTGTAAAGGAAGTAACTGGTGAAAGGGGAGGTCGAGGAGCCAAGGTCTTTCCCGGAAAAGTTCTTGGACGAGAGCCAAAGTAACAGAGTGTGGAGAAGGAGAAGGGTGATGTGTTAGAACGTTTGGTCTATGTGTAGTCAAAGTGGTGAAGAAAACTAGGTACTTACGTGCAAGGATAAGTATAGAGGTAAGTCAAAAGTTGGTGATTGTCGTAGGCGGTGTCACCACCACCCTAGGTGAAAGGTACATTAAAAGACACGTAAGTCGCTATGGAAGGAACAAAGAAAAATATCCATGTACGGCTTAGTGACTCACTTCAAAGTAAATACCACGATGAGAATGTATTAGACGTGACAAGACCTACATTAAATGCCCTGTACATACGTGGCGGAAGAAATGAGAACGTCTAAAGGCCGCAAGTGGGCTGGTCAAATTAACAACATCAGTCAACCACAGGGAGGTCCGAAAGCGACTTAGGAGGTCCTAAGCCGAGGACGAGGAGGTCTAAAGGTTAAGGAGGTCCAGACAGGGGAGGTCTGACGGTCAGATCTCACCAAGGAGGTCTAGCGAGGAGGTCTAAGCTGTTGGATCTCCGAGAGGAGGTCCAATGACCAAGAGCCGCACAGGAGGAGGAGGTCCTCAAAGAGAACAGACGCTGGGGAGGTCTGGGCCTTGGATTCAAAGTGAGGAGGTCCAAGCCGTCCGATTTAGATCAAGGGAGGTCTGAACCGCCTGATTCGTAACGGAAGGGAGGTCCATGAAGGACATAACGCATGGGAGGTCTAGACCCTTGGATTAAAAATGGGAGGAGGTCCGGACCGCTAGATCTAGCACAAAGGAGGTCCATGCGAGTGGCTCCAGAGGCATTCCATAGAGGGGTTCTACCCGAGGAAGGTCTTCTCGGCCAAGAGTAAAAAGTCAAGACGATTCAAATGGACTTAAGAAAAATCGAAGGCACACAAGAGGGCCATTGGGATGCATAGAGGTCCGAATGAAAGGAGGTCTGGGCATCAAGAGGTGTCCAGACGACAAGAAGTTTAGATCAAGAGAAGTCTCGAGCAGAAAAGAGGTTTGAACCCTAAGAGATTCAAACCAACAAAGAGATCCAAATGACCAAGCTCAAAGGAAGGAAGGCCCGATCATACGAGTATCTCTGGTGAGACGAGGTCTAAGCTTTAGAGGAAGTCTAAATCTACAAGACTCGAAAGAGATAGGTTACAGGGGAATTGTTGAGCTTTCCAGCAAGGAGGCACAACAACCCAAATCCTTCCGATAGAACCCAAATTTGAATTCTCCCTAAAGCAAAAATAGTTTTAATTTATTTTACACATTTTAAAAAGTATTTAGAAAAATCAAGATGTTACATCTGCTCACCTTCGCCTCCCTCTCGTTGCTCGCCCATGCCGCCAACACTCGCGTGTGTCACCGCCGTGACGAAAGTCTCTCTCTGTCGCTCTTGTTGTTGTGCTTTACCCGAAGTCCCGAGCTCCAAGTTTCTGGTCGCCCCGCCTCGTCATCGTTCCGGCCGCCACCGTGAAGTTGCTTCCTCTCTACATGTGTCGTTTCGTGTTCCAGAACACAAGGAACTTATCCCCTAACTAGATTTGGTTTTGGTCCTCAGGACCTTTCGGATTTGAGCTTCGTCTTTATCTCCAACCAAAAAGGGCATTTCTACCACCACATCATCTCTTCGTCTTTATCTCCAACCAAAAAGGGCATTTCTACCACCACATCATCTCCAGTGATATATTTCCAAATTATTCCCTCTCTGAGCATCTCGGACTCTCACTGGTGCTCCCTGACCTTCCATTGTCTCTCTTTTCTTTCAGACTACCTCCTTCACATTGAAGCACCGCCGCTGCCTCGGGTTCACATCGCTAGACCATCACCGACGAGCTCCTTGACCGCTCTCCACTCCAGTATGGCCCTAGTCACCTCTAGTAGCTAGTGCACTCGCTTTATCACCGTAGCTTCCACTCCGCTTCACTTCGCCGTGCTGCCGCTTCAGGCTGTAGTCGAACTTCCATTCGACCACATCCTGTAGTCGAAATTTCTTCGACCACGTCGTGTAGTCGAACCTCCTTCCGACCATGTCGTGCAGTCAAACCTCCTTCCGACCACGTCGTGCAGTCGAACCTCCTTCCGACCACCTGTAGTCGAACCTCCTTCCGACTATGTGATTTCAAAACTTCCGAGAGCCCGTTCTCCTTCGTTCGAGCTCCGATTCGAGTGACTCAAATTTATAAATTCATCTTAAAGCAAGATCTAGCTATCTATACTGAAAGTACTCAATTTGGAGTCCGTTTGAATTTTATTTGGATTTTATTTGAGTTTGGCTTATTTTCATGTGTAGATTTCGACGACTTCGGAGAACCAGATTTCGACGTCGTTTCTGAACAACAACTAATTGAGCAAGGCAAGTTACATCATTTGATCATATTTAAGCCCAGTATTTAAAATTATCTAAATTCTATTTTAAACTATTATTGCATACTTATTTATATTCAAGCGATTTAAATTCCTGTTTTAAATTACTAGTTAATTACATTACCATTGTACAACCAATGTTGAAATGGAAGTTGTCATTTCCTTGTCACCTTAGTGGAAAAATATGGTCGATACACTAGTACGACTAGAACATGTTGAAAGCTATGCTTAGCCAAAGCTTATACCCAAAATATTGATTTGGGAAACTTTAGCCAAAAGTTCAACTATGATTTAAAAATAATTCTATGGTATTGTTTTTACCATAGAAATTTATAAAATGATTTGACTTGTTAAATAAAATAAAAATTGGTTTGGACTTTGGCGAAATGGATGTTGGTTGGGTGCATGTTCATACACGGGATCGATTCATTTATATGATCGATGCCTAGGGTTTTATTAGAAGTCGCCCAAGTCAATTAAGGACCGGTCTTCGAGCCGCATCTTGCTAAACCCCATCGTACTACCACATGTTCTGAATGGGCAGGACCTGGCTAACTAATTTGCAACTTCTCACTATGGTCGTGCCACCCGGTTACGTGGGTGTCTTTTATGACCTACTTTTTATGTATTCCCACATGGCGTAAGAGGGGCTTAAATCCGACGGGTTTCTATCCAAAGGAAGCAAAACATTAGCGAGACGGGACTACAGTGGGATAACGCTTTGTAAAGGCTTTGACGCGTGCTTTATACTGCTTACCTAAGGTAGTGAGTAGTGGTATCGACGGATGCCAAACAAACTAGAGAAGTCATGTCATGTGGGTAAAGCTGTACAACCTCTACAAAGTGTAAAACTACTCGAATAGCCGTGCCCACAGCCATAGACATGCTAGCAAAGCAACTCAAAGTTAGACTTTGGTTTTTGATTTCAAAAATACTTTATCAAATGGTTTTGGATGGTTTATCCAAATGTGAATCGGGCAGGTAGCCATGTGATAGGAGGGTATCCTTCACCACTTTTGTGTGAATGTTATCTGACTATGAAAATTGAGATTTAAAAAATGAATTTTAGTTATAGAGTAAACTGTTTTAGAACTTAGTACGAATATTTAATTGCAAAATATCGCTTTATGCAAAACAGCCATATAAGCATTCCTTTGATATATCCCTGCATGCATTATAATTCTTTTATTGGGTGTAACTTGTGGGGCACGATTGTTTGTGCTCACTCTTGCTTAATAAAATATTGTTCAGAGGAGAAGGACTTTGCAACTACTGAAGATCTCGATGACTAGGCCGCTACCCTAGTCGATTTCGTAAGTGTGATTAAGCGGGCTCTACTACACCTTCTTCGTCTTTCGCTGTGTTCTTATTTGTGGGTTTGTAAACCTTTCTGGTAATCAACTCTGTCATTTATTAATAAAGCTTTGCGATTATGGATGTTACCATATTTTTGTTTACTGTGTGAGCTAACCACTGATTATGGGACTAGTTTAGTAATACACAGATGATTTGAGAGTGTTAATCGCAGGTCCTGACACTAAAACTTCTTGAAACTCTTTTGTCCGAGACTTGTTGAAACTTGAGTTCAAAATTCTGAAACTTCTTGGAACTTGATGAAACTTCTCGAAACTCTTTTGTCTGAAACTTGTTGAAACTTTAGTTTCAAAATTTGAAACTTGTTGAAACTTAGGCTTCAAACTTTCTTGGAATCTTCTAAAAACTTCTACAAATATGCGAAACTCACTGAAACGTGAAATTTTTAAAATGTTTTCACGAGATTTCTAGAAACTTCATGAGACTTGCTGAAACTTCTTGAAACTCTCTTGTTTGAAACTTGAGTTCCAAAATCTGAAACTTGGGCTCGAAACTTTTTTGGAATCTTCTGGAAACTTCTAGAAATATGCAAAACTCACTAAAACCTGGAACTTTTAAAATATTTTCACAAGACTTCTTAAATATTCATGAAACCTTTTGCATATAACCAAGTTGCAGACATGGGGAAGAACAAATGACAAGAACATATCTAAATACGAAACTTGTTGAAACTTAGGCTTGAAACTTTCTTGGAATCATGTGGAAACTTCTAGAAATCTAAAACACGTTTAATTGAAACTTCAAACTCGAAAGCTGAAACTTTTAAGCAACTAAAACTGCTATACCGTTGGAATTGCATTCCAACGGTATAGCGTGGGCTAGCAACTCCAAAAAAGACCGAGTTTTTTTTGTGAAGATGTGGAGCTCGTGGTGAAACAACTTATCACTCCTTGGTGGAGTGTATTTTTGCTCAAGTTTTTTGGTTGGCGAGGAAGGAGACAGTTGGTGTGAACATGGTGATAAAACCAATGGGCTTGGTACAAGCATGCAGATGGCCAAGAAACACCGTGTTCGATTGTTGCAGTTGTAGGCGGCGAAGACTTCTGTGAAGTCTATGGCATCCACAGCTAAAACTAAAAGGGAGCATCTACGCCAACGGTGGACTAAAATTTTTAGAAAACATAAACCATTCTTTCCATCGTTGAATCAAAATCGTGTGGCTCAGATCCTCCCCTTCTCACCTATATAAATCCTCATGTCCTAACCCTAACTCATGTCCACCTCCCACATCCAGCCACCACCGTCGTCACCCCGCCCCCATGTTGCCTCCCCCACCTTGCCAACACCTCCCATCTCCTCCCCTTCCCCCGCCACCCCTTTTCTCGTCTCCGGCGGTGACGGCACCGAATCCACCACCACCTCCTGCCGCCTCTCCTCCTTCAACTCGTCCTCGACCAGCCCATCGCCCTCCTCTGTCTCGCGGCTGAGGCAGCACCACCGCCACTATTGTCGCCCACCGCCATGCTTCCGATGCCCCCTCACTCCCTCTAAGGTCCCGGGCTTCGATGAACCCAAACACTAACAGGGGAACTGAGCCCTAACCAGTGGCAGTGGGAGACGACGACGACAATGCCGAAGAGGAGGACGACATCCTTGGTCAGAGCATGAATCTCCACGTGAATCCAAATGTGAGGAAAATCGACTGATATTTTGCAAATTTCCAGTCGCATGTGACATAGCAAATCTAAAAATAAATGGTTCCCTCCACCTCTAGGTTCCATAAAGGTGAATGTTGTTGGGGCTTTGGGTAGTGAGAAGATGGAGGGAGCTTCAAGTGATGTGGTATGTGATGATAATGGTTATTTTATGGTAGCATCTGGAAGATGGTATCCATCGCGAGCGAATGCATTTGATGGCGGAAGCCCTTGCATATCGTGATGGTATTTAGGGGGTGTTTGGGACGGCTTCGGCTTTTCTCCCAAAAAAGGCGGAAGCCTTCCCAAACGGGGGGCTTTTCTCCACGGCTTTTCCGAAAGCCGAAAGCCGTCTATAACGTAGGAAAGCCGGAAGCTACCAAAGGGTAGTTTCTCGTATCTTCCCACGCCCTCCATTCCAAGTTTATCCCCGAAGTTGGGAGTAATTACACGTATTTTTCCATTCAACAAAAACCACTCCTCCTCCTGTCACCCGCACGCCTGAAACCCTAGCACCCCCACGCTCCTTCCTCTCTTCTCCTCTTGCTCCTCACTCTTCCCATTCGACGCCCACCTTCTCCCTCCGATCTGGCTCCCTACTCCCCTGACGTCAAGCAGCACTTACTCCTCCTCCCCCCGCGTCCACCTCTTCCTCCTCTCCCGCCATCCTCCCCCCACTCCCCTACCGCCCTCCTCTTTCCTCCTTCCTCGACGCCAGCGGCTCTGGTACCCTGCGTTGATGCCACCGCCCGCCTCCCTCCCCGACTAGATGCGCCGCCACCCTCCTCCTCCTCCTCTCCCCCAGTTGGATTTGCTACTCCGCGCCACTTGCTCCTCTCTCTCCTCCTCAAAGACGTCCAATCTGCATTCTTGCTATGACCAGAGAGCTCCTAGGACCTTCTAGGAGGTCCCTTAAGGCCATCCGAGAGGTCAAGTCCACCCAGGAGGTCTAGACCACCCGGAGGCCCCTCAGGACCACTTGGAGGTCTATCAAGATTACCCAAGAGGTCCAACAAGACCACCCAGGAGATCTTGCCGGACCACCAGGAGGTCTGAGAGTGGCCGTGAGGTCTAGGAGCTCCCCAATTTCATAACCAAACCCGAAGGAGGTCATGAAACTAGGGATTTTCCAAGACCTCTGTGTACTGAGCTAGTCCCAAGATCAACTGCTAGCCCACACAGTAACAAAAGTGGTGACATCCACAACGTGAACTTTATTACAAAATATCAACAGAGTTGCTTACAAAAGTGGCCTTGGGCCAAACATAAAATACATAGAACAAAAGAAAACGACAGCCCATCCAACTCGCCACAGGCAACTGACTGGAGGGCACAACCTAGTCGACCTAGTCCTCTTCTTCACTGTCAACTTCTTCACCTGGCCAAAGATTATATCAAGCAAGCGTGAGCACAATAACCGTGCTCGCAAGTCACACCCGTGGGATAACAGAATGACATGCATACATGGATGATTCAAAGGAATGCTTATAAGGTTGTCTTTGCATGAAGCCAAGTTTATTTCAAATACAAGTACTAAGTTTCAAGGCAGTTAGACAATAATTAAAATTGTTTTTCCAAATTCAGTTTTACAGTTGGATAACTTTCATCAACAATGGTGAAGGATACCCTCCTGTCACAAGGCTTCCTACCCCAAAACCCATTTGGATATAGATCCAAAACAGTTTAATAAATTCTTTTTGAAAAACAAGACCAAATTCTAACTTGGAGCAGCTTTGCCAGCATGTCCTTGACCACGGACTCGGCTATTCGAATAGATTTTCACTCTGCAGAGGTGTACAGTTTTACCTATATGAGATAATCAACTTATACTGTCCGCCCACACACTTCCAAAGGTGTGCGACTAAGAGATTATCACAAGGTCTTTACAATGCATCATTCCACCGCAGTCCCCCCTCGCTAAGGTTTTGCTTCCATTGGATACAAACCCGCTGGAAAAGCCCCATCTTGCGTCAGGTAGGAATGCATAAAAGTAGGTTATGAGAGACACCCACACATCAACAGGGACAGCCGCGATGGAACTTTGCAAATTAGTCAGCCAGGTCCTGCCCATTCAGGACATGTGGTTGCACGGTGAGGCATGATAAAATACACTCGAAGACCGATCTTTAACTGACCTGGGCGACTACCACAAAACCCTGGGCATCAATCATGAAAATGTCACAATCCCGTGCATACACATGCACCAACCAAGCAACTATTTCGCCCAAGTCCAAACCATTTTACTTTCCTTTGTTTTCCAAAAGCATTTGCAAAACCTCCATGACAACTCAATGTCATGGCTAAAACATTTGTTAATAGTGGTCTTGACAGTAAGTTTTCCCAAAACAAAGAATTTTGGTCTATGCTTGGCTAAGCATAAAGTTTTGTAATATTTCTAGCTCATACTATTGTATCAACTAGATTTTCATCTATGGTGACAAGGTAATTGAATCAATGACAAGTATGGTTATATAAAGGTAACAGGGATAACTAAAGAGTTATAAACAGGGATTAAATTACTTAAATTGAAATATGCATGCAACATTCATTTGAAACCGAACTTAATTAATTTGAATTACTGGGCTCAACATGATCAAGGGTATGACTTACCTTGCTCACAATCCTGATAATCTTCTTCCTCTAGATACTCGGCTTCCTCAGAGTTGTCGCAGTCTACACAAGAGAAAAAGACAACCTTAAACAGAGACCAAACGTAGAACCAAAAGAGCTCTTAAAAGAAACTCAAAATTCGAACTAACAAAAGAACATTAAACTGAAAACAACTCTTTAGAGAAAGCCTTGGCTCACAGAGAGGAGGTCCAATAAAAGGGCTGGTCTTCACAAAATACTCAGGAGGGTGGTCTTTGCAAAAATCAGCAAGGACCACAAGAGGTGGTCTTTGTGAAGGGAACCCAAAAGGGTGGTCTTTGCAAAGATCTAAAGAGGAGGTCTTCGCAGAGGACCAAAGGAGTGGTCTTTAGCAAAGACCCAGGAGGTGATCTTTGCGCAGAGACCAGGGAGGTGGTCTTTGCATAAAGACCAAGGAAGTCTAGAGGAAGACATTGAGGAGAAGGCCTTGAAGAAGACACGGTTGCTTCAATTGTGATCGTATGAACAAATAAAGGAACAAAGCACAATGAATCTTACCAAGACCAAGAAGAAACGATGGATAGAAAGGAAGGTCGTGGGACAGGGGTGGCGATTGAGGCCGGCGCCAATGCTCTAGTGATACCCTCAACGGCGAGACGACAGCAAAGGAGACTCCGATGGAGTTCTTGGTGGCAAAGCTTCAGCATAAAGCACTAAGTATGAGCCAAAGGAGATAGGTGTGAAAAAGGTGATGAAGGAGGCCTACTCAAGCTATATATAGCTAGAGGGCGGAGAAAACACTAGAAAGTTGGAATGCACACGTGTCAAAGATGAGTGGAGAAGGTAAGTCAAAGGTAGGTGATGGATAAGACAGGGTATGGCTAACTTGGTAAAGAAGGAATAAAATAAAATACACTGTGAAGAAAGGAAACAAGGAAAGAGAATAAAGTGCCACGTATGTGGTTGCATTTAACGTGACAAGATCGGCATTACATGCACAACAGGCTTAGGTGGCAAAGAGAGATAATGATGAGCAGGACTAACAAGTGGGGCCAGTCAAGTTTGAGAAAGTATCCTGGTCAAAGGAAGTATTCACAGTCAACAGGGAGGTTGTGACACACAGGGGAGGTTTTTCCCACCAAGGTGGTCTTTGCAAAAATACCATAGGGAGATCCGCTGGATAAGGAGGTCTTTGAGGAGGTCCAAAGGATAGGAGGTCCAAAGGACCTAGGGGGTCTAAATGAATGAGGAGGTCCAAAGGACTAGGAGGATTGAGGAGGTCTTGAGGACTAGGAGGTCCTGAGGACATGATGAAATCAAGGGAGGTCTAAACACAGAGGAGGTCTGGACACAAGAGGAGGTCGGAGGTCTTTACAGAAAGGCCAAGAGGTGGTCTTTGTAAAAAGACTAGAGGTCTTGACCACAAGGGGTGGTCTTGACCAAATGAGTGGTCTTTGCTAAAAGACCACAAGATGCTGGGGAGATCGTGACCACCAAGGTTGTCTTTGCAAAGTGACCAAGAGCTCCTGAAGGCAAGGAGATCCTGAGGGGATTGCTCCCGCAAAGGTTGTCTTTGCAAAAGGACCAAGAGGTGCGAAGAAGGGGAGGTCTGGACCCTTAGATCCAAACAAAGGGGAGGTCTGGACCTTAGATCCAAACAAAGGGAAGGTCCGACGGCCATAATGAAAGGTGGAGGAGGTCTTGACGGTCAAGAGGATCCCGAGGGAGGTCCTGACGGCCAAGGTGGAATCAAAGGAGGTCTTAAGGAACATGAGGAAGGTCCAAATGGACCAGGGGAAGGTCCAATTGGTCACAGAGAGGTCCAAACACACCGAGACATCTCCAGAACCCGCACAACTCGAAGAAGACCAAGCTTTTGATTAGTTAAAGTTTGTCTTAGCCATTTAAAGCTCTTTTAAAAATCTCAAGTTAAGCTTTGAACTCTCATCAAAACCAAATTGTTCTCTTTATTTTGAAAATTTAAAAAGGTTTAGAAAATCAGGGCGTTACAGCCGCCTCCTCCCTCCTCCTTCCTCGGCCCCGACCAAGATCCGTCGCCGCCATCCACCCTCCTCCTCTCTCCCCCGCCAGATCTGCTACCCCACGCCACTGCCTCGCTCTCTTCTCCTCCCTTGACGCCTCTGCCCGCGCTATCGCCAGCCTTCGGCTCTAAGCGCCTCCTCCCTCTCCTCTCTAGCTCCGACTGGGCTCGAACACCTCCTCCATCTTCCCTCTTCCTCTCTCCTCTCTCTCTCTCTTCTGTGCCACTGCCTCCTCCTCCATGCGATAGCAGACTCACCAAACAACAGTCCTCTGGCTTTTTTTAATTTCATTTTTTAATTTTATTTTTTGTTGTAAATAAATTATTTATGTAATTATTCTTTATTGCAATAATTATTTATTAAAATTATTTCTTAATAATTGTTTGTTGTAATAGTTATTTATTGCAATTATTCTCGTAATAATTGTTTGTTGTAATCATTATTTATTGCAATTATTTACGTAATAGTTATTTGTTATAATAATTATTTATTGTTGATTGTCGTTAATTATATTAATTGCGGTCAAATTTTCATTAATTACCGTTAGTTGTCGTCAAATGCCTCTAATTAGGCTCCCACTTCCCAGACATGGAAGGATCACACGTCGTTAATCATCGTTAGTTATCATTATTTGTTGTTAATTATCGTTAGTTGTCGTTAATTCTTTGTCAATTGTGTTAATTGCAGTTAAACGACATTAAAACAAGTTATTACTTGCCTCAGGGACATCTAAGACATTTCTTATCTCAAAAGCTGTAGCAACCTACCTAAAAGCTAGACACCAAACACCAAACCTCTTCAACCTCAGAGAGGAACCTAAGCCGCCAGAAAGTCGAGCCATGCCAAATAGACCCTTAGTTGATCGCGGGGTGAGGTTTAGCAAATGTCGTTGTGGAGACAGACTCGCAAAGCCTGGTTCATCTGTTGAAGTCGAGACATGAACATCTATCGTTGATCATGCTGATCCCGAAGGAAATACAAGAGCTTAGCCGGATTTTTATTTTTCTTCAAATTATTCATATAAAAAGGGATACAAACTTGACTGCTCACTTAAGTGCCAAGCAAGCTTCTCCCTCTTTTTAAGCCTGTACTTGGTTGAATCAGATGCCACACTTCCTAATGCTGTGTTTACGGCACAAGTGTAATCCTGCTGATTAATTTAATCTAAAGCTCTTGGTCTAAAAAAATTGTACTTCTTCTCTATCTTCAATTTTACCACAGATTATGTTGTTTCTCGTTTAGAACTACAGCAACAAGAAATCTGATGTGTCAGGATGTTTTCTAGTAGAGTTTGCTCGTATAGTTCCACAAATCTGAAATTTCACCGTGCCGCGATCCATCCAAAAAAACGGGAAGGAAACACGCGCGTTTCGTGGCGTCCTCGCGCCCTCGCGTCGCGTGCCTCCGAGTCCGAAGCGTAAACAGGGCCCGACCCCGCGCCGTCGAGACTCACCCCACCGACCTCTCCCTCCCCGCTACAAATACCATAGCCATCCCATCCCCTTGCAGCCATCATCCGTTTCCATTAGCAAGACACCAAGAAGCACTCGTCGTCCACCGTTCTTGGAAGAGGATCTTGCTGGTCTTCTTGCCCGGGAGGAGGAGGAGTAGATGCCGATGGGGAAGTACGGCGTGTACGGGGAGTTGCTGGACATGGGCGCCCGGATCGCCGTGCGGTCCTACACGCACTTCCCCCAGACAGCGCGCATGTACTACAAGCCTCCGGCGACCGCCACCAGCAGCAACGGCGGCGGGAACGCCAACGGGAGGAGCGCAGCTACGTCTTCTTGCTCCTCACGCGGCGGCGGCGGCGGCCATGAGAAGGCCAGGTTCGGAGGGGCCGAGGCGGCGTCGGCGAGGAGGAAGCAGCAGGAGGAGGAGGAAGCGGCGGCCAAGGTGGTGTTCGACACCACGGGGATCATCCTCTGCGGCGGCGTGTAGGCATTGCTCGACATCGGCAAGAAAAGAACCGAAAGATTGTTGTTCCATGCGGAGAAAAGTTGTAACGGGTTGTTGTCCGCGTGATTCGACTAGTTTCTTTTCTGTTTCTTTCTTTTGTTCTTTCTTTTGGGGGTTTGAGATTCTTTCCAATTCTCTCGATTTTGTGCTGAGGGCGTTGAGACTCGGAGTTGAACATGATCGTGTGCCTTCCGTGCTTGCGATTTATTGAGCTGACGGCTCCAAAAAAGATGTGACCTGTCGGTCGGATTTATGCTGCTGCTCTCGACCGCCGCCTTCTATTTTTTATTTTTTGCGATTTGCCTCCTTTTATTTTGACCTCAGACTAGAAGAAGGCAAGGTGCAAGGCACCCTCTTGACGTCGTAAAATCTAGCGTAAAGTGATAAAGCTTATTCTCTCCACACAACGTTAAGAAATGAAGATTTGAATTCGGGTTGACTACCCGTCATTCGTTGTGCTAACCAACTAATCCCGGAAGACTCCCTCTCTTGACCGTCATTGCTTGCTGCATTCCTTTGAAGATTGGCAATCTGTTTGGGTTTGGCTGCTACTGCAGCTAGCATGCATCCTAGTACTACGTAGAACATACTCTGCTTCTGCTATTGGGGCTCGGATATATACCTGCTCTTGTCAAAGGAACATTCAGGTGTGCCGCCATTAGGCCTGCCGCAACCGTTCGATCGGATCTGGGACGGTCGAGATTGAGGCACGCGCGCGGCAAGTTGTAAGAGCGTTGCATTGTCAAACCGGGCAACGCGGTAGCGATCCTTGCTTGCATTTGCCTCTCAGAAGCACGGTGCTCCTAGCTTATCACAAGCATAAAGATTATTCTCCTCTCTTGCAAGTTGCAATATATATCGTATGCAAAATAAATGAAGAAGCATTTTCGGAAAAGCACTCTAGTTAATTAGGTTAAGGCCGGATTCTAAAGCTGGCCACTGCTCGATCACTGGGTACACTTGGATTCCATTTTGCAACCACAGGGCTTAGCTGCAGATGTACGCGTCAATCAAAGTAGGACAAAACAAGAAACATACCATCTAGGCCTCTACAACTTCAGAGCAGGACTAAGTTGAGATTATCACGTCAAAAAGAGCAATCAAGAACTAGATGCTTACCTTAATTAAACGGCAGCCCAATATACTACTCCCCCGTTTCGCTATATTTGCTTATGATCTCGGGAGTATCTGTTTCAATATATTTGTCTATTGAGGAAATCTAGAGTTAAGTTGTTGCAATTTTTTCGCTCACTATCACTGCTTAAATGCTTTGAAAGAGATTAGATGGTTGTGTTATGTCATTTAATAGTGTATATATGGTCATTCAATGAGTTATGGATAAATATAGCGAAACGGAGAAAGCACTCCATGTGCATATGCATATGCTTTTGCTTCGGCCAAGAGGCTATAGTGGTCGAATTAAGGTTCTTTAATTTGTTGCCGATCGTGACGTGCTCTGGAAATCCATGGCTGTCAGTTAACACTGCGTGTAAGTAGAGTAATTAACGCCGCCTGGCTAACGGGCCCAAGACCCATTATGGTTCAGAACAGATCTGAAATCGAGGCCCAAGGCCCACTAAATTAACTCGTGTTTTCTAGAGACGGCCCACTGACTAATCCTGATCAGTGGGTTGCTCCTGTCGTTACTCATTTGCTCCACTTTGCAGATGCATTATAATTGTTTCATCGCATACTGACAGGCTAGTCTGTGCATAGAATTTTTTTAAAAATGTCCGTCCAAATAGTGAGGCCAATTTTTTTCCCGTGTTGTTTTGGTTCTCCCAAAATGCATTGAACAAAATGACAAACGAATTGCGTGAAAGAAGTGAACAAATTATCAATACAGATACAGCCAATTGAAACGTAACCAAACCAACAGTACGAATTAATCATTTAATCACCGGGACAAATAAACGGACACACGAACAATTTTCTGTAGATCTGTGCGCACAGAGACACGTACGTTGCACACGTGCGGATACACTACTAATTGTGACCGGTGCTAGGAGGGCACTGGCCGCCGGTGTTGTTCCCGTAGGTGCAATTGGACGCCTGGGATGAAGCGTCGGTGCCCATGAGCTCCACCGCAGCGGCGTGATTCAGCGCAACGGCGGGCGGGCCGCCTTTGCTCGCCAGCGGCCGCGCAGCCGTGCGGGCCCCGTCGCCGCCGCCGCCGGAGGTAAGGAAGACGAGCGCAAGAACCGCCGCTACGAACGTCACAGATCTCATGGTCGATCGATGCCTAGCAACCGGAGCCAATCAGCCAATCTTGCGAACTTGATTGCAGCAGCAGTGTATGTATGTATGTCTCTGAACACTGAACTACTGGCTGGATTTATATGCTGCACCTGTACTCCTAGTCCTAGACGAGCTATGCTTTAATTATTGGGTGTTGTGTTTGTGTTCTTGTGTGTATATATACACGCAGCGCACACGAGTACATGAGCATGCTTGGAGATGAGAGAGACGTTCTGCATTGTGATTTGACCTTGGAACGCTTGTTCTTTCAGGCGAAGAAAAACTGGGGCTGGATTTGGAATGCGCATTCCACTGTATGTGACTGGCTATCTTCAGTTTCAGTCTACATGCATGCAGCACTTTCTTCAGCAGGGAAGCAGCAGCGAAATTATGGGTGATCCATTCTCATTTCCTTTTCATACGTATCACTCCTCTCTCTCTCTCATCGTTTTGCGCATGCTTGACTCTTGGAAGTAGATTTGTCAGAGAGTACGGCAGGCACTGGAAGGAAGGAAACATTTGCAGTTGAACTTGCAGAAGCCACCTGAGAACGTAGCTAGCTAGTTGCTTATCAGGGGCAGATGGATCATGAGACGGGCCTAACACAAAGCCGCCCTTTCTGTTCTAAACTTCTACTAATTCGAGTGTTAGATTCAGAGCACGAAGACAGCTTAGACAAGGTTGGCGCGCGCTCGGATGAGCACGGAAGCGGACACGTGTGGACACCTGCGCGCGCGCGCGCGCCGCACGTGGGATGGTGGATGAGTACATGAGGAAAATGGGGCGGCTCTGGTTTTTGACAAGAGGAAAAGGTGCATATTTCGTTCGATTTTCTAGTCATAAATTTGATCCGACTTTATTAAAATTGCACATGTATAGCAATTTTGCGTCAAGTATGATTATGCAACAGACGTGTATCTTTTCCTAGAACCAAGCACAAGGATGGATTCTCTCACAAAAAACAACCACCACTCAAGAATACTGTAAAAAAGAACAAGCAAAGTAACTGAGATACTAGTTCTTGAAAAAAAAATGATCTCCTCAAAATAACTTGAAAAAAAGCGCAGATAATTGTTTACATATACTGGTCAACTTCATATGCACTCAATATACGCAATGCATTGTACAACATACACTCCACACAAAAAACTCGGCGCACTTGCAAACCCACCACCACATGACAGCAACCGCACGCACACTAGTGTAGTCAGCTCATCATTATTTACACCTGCAACATGGACAGCCACCAATTAGCTTAAACTGATGATAAATCGTTGATACTAAATCACAAGGATCACGAGGAAGATAAGCAAATAGAAGTAATCATTTGTCCAGAAATTCGGTACAATTCAGTATTTGGAGTTCATATATGATCAGTTGTGATGAACTTTTAGCTAATTGAAGCCATTACCTCTGTTACAAGAACCGCAATTGAAGCTTCAGCTAATCATATTCCTTCCAGGTGATTCCCATCTTTCGGAGCTCTCTAAGGCTGCAAGCTATGTCATGGATCAGCTCCTCGCCTTCTTTCCCATTTTTCAGTGAGTTTATGCTGTGCTCCAGGAAGTTACGGTCTGCTTCCAGTGCCTTCAACCTTCCACTGAGTTCAGAAATATCATCTTCGAAAGAAGCCAGGTCATTCTCACTGACCATAGCGTAGTACTGGCCCTTAGGATCATCTTTACCGAGTGTCAAGTCCTTGATCCCTATGGACAGGTATTTGAGGTTGTTGTTGCCATTTCTTCTTACATGATTCTCGACTACCAAATTTTCCATATCCGCATCTTCGTCAGCATCTTCGTAGACATCCTCACTACTTGTGTCATCAACAGCACCTTCTTTGTCAGTAAGCTTCGATGCTTCGACGAATTGACTGTTGTTTGAGAATTGGTGAAGCTTCTTTTTTAATTTTCTCAGGTGTTTTGAGATATACGCCTTCTCGTCCTCGAAACCACGGAGTGGTTCAGTTGTTCTGGAGATGCTAGGCTCACATTCTTTTGAGCATGAAAGGTGCATTTGGTCGCGTATTTCGTTAACGAGCAATTGATTTCTAAGTTTGATCTTACAGCTTTCGATCTCGGTTTCGAGCTTTTGCACAATGTCAGTCATCTTCTGAAGGTCCTCGCGGTTGTACTCGCTTTGCTCTTCCATCATCCTTTGGTACTGCAAAGCTTCCATCTGCATTGCTGCCTTCTCTTCCTGCAACCTGGTGATCATGGCCATTGTTTGGTTCGCAGCAACTGCTGAAGCATTCCTTTCTTCCTCCAGCTCCTTCCAAAGAAGGCTTATGGACTTACGGTCCAATTCAATCTGCTGATTCAGTTGATCAATTGTATGCTCTTCTTCAGCTTCATTCACCATGCTCTCGGAAATACCTGAATGACTCCTCTCAAGGGAGAGTACTCTAGTGATATTTTGCACTATGGTTTGTTCGCGTTGTTCCTGCTGTGCACTAGGACTATCAATGAAGTCATTCAAAGAATCAGGTACCTGGAAAGTAGAAAGTTGTGATAACAGTAACTTCAAGTTTTCATGAACTCTGAAAGAATCCTTCCGTGTGGTTCTATCAGAAAATTCAGCTTTCATTTCATTTGACGCGGAATTGGTTTCAACTGACTTATCAACTCCTGGTAACTCATCGATGGAACTAAGAGCATTGTGCCAAACATCATCTTCCAATTTATCTACAGGAAAAAGAGAGAGAATTGTCAGCGTATGCAAATGGAAGAATCACAGAAAAAAAAGTATTTGGACATATGGGAAGGATGTGCACACCTCTTCTGTCAGAATCTTCAGTAATTTCCTGACCACCATTGCCGGGAAGGTCAGTTGACTGGGGGTTTGCTTTGCCATCAGCTTGGATGTTGCGCAACTCTCCTGAATCTTCAGAAGGATTTTTGTGGGAAGTACCATTCTGGATTGGTGTCAACTCAGAGTGCTTGGCTACTTTCTCCTGTGTATTGCCATCTGCAAGCTTTCTTTGTGCATGTCCCAAAGTAAATTCTTCCTTCAAATTATCGGTGGCATCCTCCAGCAAACTTCTAACATTACCACCACGCTGCCGGGGCTCTGATTCAGAGTCAGAGGTCTTGAGGTCACTATACGCGACATGATTGATCTCATCGATGCACTGATATCTTGAAACATCTCTACAAATATCTACAATGTTAATGCCGCTATCTTTTCTCTGAAGAACCACAAAACGATAGGACTTGACTTTCGATGGCCTGGAGCAACATGAACAAAAAGTATCCTCCTTCGTGACTGGTGCCTCAGATGCACTGCTCAAACTGAAGTCATGCCCGCAACCCACATCGCCAATCCCGACACTGAGTTTCCCCACCAAGGACTGGTATGTCTCAAGGTTCGACTTGTTGTCGGTGGCAAATGAAAGAATGCAAGCCTCACACATGCTGTGGACATCAACAAGCTTTTGGTGAATGTGGCAGAATGCCCAGGATGATGCTTCTGCCTTGTGAGAATTGCACATCAGGTCACGGTAAAAGCCCGGTTTTGCCTTGCCCAAGACATGATCAAGCCTGGTGCACAATGGACATGGGGGCTGGAGCTTGCAAAGGTGTGCGAATGTCGTCACGAGATAGGACAGTAGCCCCAGAAGCAACAACAGAAGCATCAAAACCCATTCAAGGATTGCTGAAGATACCAGAGCAGAGAGCTGTTGAGATCTCCAAGTTTTACCAGTGCTTGTTCTTGGAGCCATTGATCTTAACTTAGGATGAAAAGCTGTCACTGAATGTATAATTTGTTTCTTTTCTGAGAAGATGAGTCGCAAAAGAGCTGCAAATTGAGGTATATGGTAAGATAATAATAGGCGAAAGGGCAGTCTGAAATTTAGGTAAAGTAGAGGCTGCAGCACCACTGAAAGCTTCCTGATTAAATCAAGGATGAACATATCCCACTCAAATTTCCATATTCCGGTGAGAGTTAGAGTTGAGGGTTTTAGGGATGAAACCTGTAACTCCATCCATACTAAAGGAATCCCAAAGCAGAGTTTTCGCTCAATCAACCATCTTATGTCAAAGATTAGCCCAAATTAACTGAAAAGACGAAACTTTCCACAACGTACAGCTCTGAACAAAATTAGATGCGAATTATGGACAACAGCCTACCAAAACTACGCAAGAACGCAGGCAATTTAACTTGCAATATCGATCAGCTATAAAAATCAACACCAAAAACTCAAATGAAGAACCCAAACTCAAATGAAGAACCCATTCCTACAACCTAGGCTTCAAATTTTCCTAGTAGGCAATCCGATTGGAAATGTAAAGCAAACCAAAATAGAACAAGAACAACTCACTTGCATCGATGATTAAAGAAAGCGAAAATAAAACGACTCATCTAACATACCTTCATCGCATGTTTTGAAGTGGTCATTGATCAATTTGTGTTCTTAGGGTGGGAGAAAGGAATGAGGAGAGGAAAGAAACAACACTCAGATCTCTCCCCCTTACCTGGTCCCTGCAGCACTACTCGTCAACTACCAAGAAACCAATAAACAAAACACAAAACAAAGATTTTTTACTTGTGCCAATAAATCCATTAAAAAGGCACGGAAGGAGGAAGAAATTTTATTATTTAACTCATTTTGTAATTTATTTTTATTAGTAACTATTCACCAACTTTATTTCAAAATAGACCATTTTGGTCATACCACCATCTAAAACTGATTGACTTTATTTCTAAATTCGTGTCATGGCAAAATAACACTGTTACGTACGGGATAAGTCTAGTTAAACGATATGTCTTGTTACACCACCATTTGACATCTCCGTTGGTGGTGGATGCTATAGTGACTGATATGACAATGATAGTGTGGCCAAAATGGTTAGAATTAGAAATAAAATTGATAAAGATTAATTATAAAATAAATTAAATAATGGAGACGTCAGATGGACCATGAATTCGAGATGGGTACCTTTGGGAATCTGTCGTAACAGGTTGGAGAGGATTAGACGACATAAAGAAGAAGAGGAGACAGGTGAACGTTGATCTTTTCTTTTCGGATTGAACGCCGTACAGGTGACTTTCTCAATTTTCAATTTAAAAATGTCATTATGTCCCATTTTGTTTTAAAGAACTGGGTCACAAATTGAAGAGTCTGTTTAGCTGTAAGCAATTGATACCTTGCGTTAGTAATACTCCCCCCCCCCCTATATCGTCCTTGAAATTTAGATATTTAACAAATGTTCGAGTCTCAATTTCTGTTTTAGGCCCCGTTGGCACATAAAAACCGCAGGAAAATTAAGTAGATTGCTCTATTTTCTGTTAAGTTCTTGCATTCCAAATAAGCAATGAGCAAACTCCAAATGAGACATCGGCAGTTCGATCCTCTCTTTTGCTACGAGTGTAAAGTTGACATGACTATATTCGTGCTTTGAGAAAGAAAAAAAATAGCGATCGCCGACAGTTAAGTAGGAGTTTGGTGACTGACAGTTGGAGCGGAAATGTCGAGCGCGCCAGCGGGCCCAATACAGGAAAGCATGCCAATGCCACCCACCACTTTTGACGCTGACGCATGGGCCCATCCAGGTCATTATTCTCTTAGAGAACAAAAAAATTGGACGAGCAACGTGTTGCTCTTGCTTAGCATAAGGGACGGACCACGTAAAAAAAATGAGCGGAGGCACAAATAGACTATAGGAATATCTCTGTTAGACTAAACGGAGGCACGAGTAGTCAGATGTGAGTCTGGCCTTCTTAGCATTATACAGTTCAGAAATTTTGGTACTAGCATTACCCGATCTCGTTATCGCAGGAGTGAATCCTCTCCGTCATGCACAACGCGATGTAGATTCTTCCTAACGATTTTGTCCATTGAGTGAAACTTTCCAGAGTTTCATCTCCCTCTCAAGTTACTCCATACACTAGTTTGTACGGAGCAGAATGTTCATTTCTCAGATGATAGTACAATCATGGACCAAACACCTCACGAGATGGAAGCATGGAACTTGGGAGGATCTGCAAACCATGCCAGAGGATCTGCAAACCCACGCAAACATCAAGCAGGACAATGCAGCAGTTCAGATCACGAATTAATTCATGAAGGGCTTCAAGGACCGAGTGTCTTGACTCCTTGCGTAAACCCTCGACAATTTACAACATGGAACAGTACATGGTCCTAGCAAACAGAGTTCTTACAAAGGGAACGCGGAAAGAAGGGGAAGGGTCCAGCAGCGAGCACACTGTCCTCGGCACTAAGGCCTTCTTTCGATGATGTGAGGTATAAATTAAATGCAAAATGCCATGGAAACGGAAACGGAAACGGAAACGGTTCGAGTTAGGGTTTGTACAGCAGCACTCGCAGCACTCAGCTGCTCCATGTTTCTTCAGAGGACCTTCAGCTCACGGGTTTGACAGCTCTGGTTTTGGTAGCTACACCGTTCTTTGGTGAGCATTGTGCTCTGTTAGCATCTTTAGGATTCCCAATGCTGTGACGATGCGATCGTTGATATGCTGCGCTGGTACTTGCCCCCTCTGGTGTCGGTGGTTCGTCACCGCAGCTCCTTCTCCTTGTAAACTTTGGTGATTTGGCACGAGTTGGAGGCACCTTGACACAACAAAAGGCAAAAATTCCATAACTGAGCGTAGCCAGACCTCTCATTTCAGTGATGTATGCAACATTCTCTTACGAAAATATTCACAACTACAAGTTTCTATAAAGAAACATGAAATATTGGAACTACCTTCTTAAGTTCAGCCTTTGGAGGGGGGCCTTCTTGGTAGAAGCTTGGCATGGGTTTTGCTCTGATGACCAAGGACTTTCTTAGTTGTTTTAAAGCTGTTTCCTGCTCTTCCTACACACAAAATGAACATGAGAAATATTGGTAACAATA
The DNA here is from genome assembly GCA_036346405.1 of Phyllostachys edulis. Lineage (NCBI taxonomy): Eukaryota > Viridiplantae > Streptophyta > Magnoliopsida > Poales > Poaceae > Phyllostachys > Phyllostachys edulis. The sequence continues at coordinate 7,561,137 of CM070549.1, forward strand.
TTAACAGCAGTTTTTATGACAACATGAACATCTTATAGAAAGACTTAAGGCAACAAAAAGTCAAAGCATCATATGCATCTGTTCTGCCAGTGCATAGGCATTAGGCATTGTAATATTAATTCTCTTTCCATGATGTGTCTATGATATTAAAAAAAATATTATCTGCTGAATCTATACACAGAAAGTTGAGACAAATCTGTCATAAACATTTACTCGAGGAGAATCACAGAAGCGTAAATTCAATTTAGCTATTATTGAATCAAATAATATATGGTAGTAGTCTAGTCTATGACATTCACCAAACCATGTTTACCAGAGCACAAAATTAATTAGATCACCACAACGATCAGGTACAGGGAATCTTGAATTATCGACAATGTTATGTGCCGATCTTGCTTTTACAGTTTGGTTTTTTGAAAAAGAAAAGGTATTATCGTGTTGCCTGTTGGATTGAAAAGATGGAAAATGCTTACAAAATTACAATAGTAAGCAGGGTGGATCACAGAGCTTAAAAGGTGGAGCACAAATTTAACCAAATTCGGATGTCAGCAAACAATGAAATTTATATAAAATAACATAGATTTTGTAAAACATAAATATAAGAATAAATGGCTACATCTGTGCATATATGATAACATATATGATTCTATTACAGAGCTAAGTAAGCTTAGGAAAGCAAAGTTGCTAAGATTTATGTTGGAAATAGAGACAAAAAATTTATGGTGTGTTATACGTTATTATGTTTGTAAAATGGTAGCCAGATGTAAACTGCAAAGTTTTTGAGGTCCCAATTGCATATAAAGGAAAACTGAAAAAAAAAAACAAATGGAGATTAGCATGGTCTGCATGGAGAGATTCAAGATCCACATAACAAGTAAAATAACCAACAAGACATGTGGTGTGGTTACCAAGAAGCATCCACAAATCTCCCTTGACTGTCCCAGAAATGTAATTGTTGATTTTTAGTTTATTACAAAATACAATAGCCATGTTTGAAGGTGACCCTTGTAACTGTTCTTTCTCCAAAGAACAATACCAAACAGACCTCAACAGTAATTAATTCAAAACTCAAGTGGCCTACAATTAGCTTCTCCCATGATAGAAGCCAGAAGTAAATTCTTACCTGTTTACGGGCCTCAGCCTGGCTCTTCTCAGCTTCCAAAGCCTTGTGTTTATCTTCTAATTTTGTGTAGAACTGAAGAATTAACAAAAATGTGACTACCAGCTGTTTTTTAGAATAAACAATGCTTGCTAGTTGCAATAATTAATACATATTAAATGACCATCTTGAAATAATGCAATCAGATTGTTAAGAGTATTGTATATTCTACATTTCTCTCTCTTGGCCCATGTGGCCCTTGTAGCCTATGAGGCCCATGTATATTTGTCTATATATATCTCCTTCATTAATGAATAAGATGCAAAGTTGTGAATAGTAAACACTAGTTTTATCTAACATGGTATCAGAGCTATTCAACCCTAACCCTAGCCCCTAGTTCACTACCGCCGCCGCCGGCTTCTGCCGCTCAGGCCGGGAGGCCCGAGCAGGACATCCCCGAGCTCGGCATCATCCCCATCTCTGCTCCAAGCCGGCATCATCCACGAGCTCTCCGCCTCTGCTCCAAGCCGGCAACCGCGTCGCCCGGCCAGATCCGGCGTCGGCCTAGTCTCGGGCTGCCGCCGTCGGCTCTACTTCCGGATCATCGCCACCGCCGCCGGAGACGATTCCGGATCATTGGCGTGTGAAGGATCCGCCTCGCCTCCGACTTCCGGATCATCGCCGCCGCCGCCGGAGACGATCGGATCATACCGCTTTCTACTCTCGCCGACGCGCTGTCTCTTCGCCCGGATCTCGCGCTCGACGCCGACGCCTCGTCTTCACGCCGGATGATCTGGTTTCGCTTCTTCACCGCATGATCTGGTTTCGCTTCTTCACCGCCGCCGCCTGGAGCATCACTCGCCGCCGCCATCCGTGAGCTCTAGAGCAGCTCGGCGACGTCATCCGTGTCCACAATCGCCACCTCTCTCGCTTTCTTCTCTGGCGGCGATGGAATCGCCGCCTCTCCTCTCTTTCTCTCTGCAGACGGTGGTATCTCTTTTTGAGTTTTGATATTGCTATTCTTTGAGTCTTTGTTGCTCTGCTTGCTACCACTCTCCGCTAGCTATTGTTGATTGTGGTCCGTCAAGATGGCTAAGTCCGACTCGATGTTTGGGGCGCTTCATCTCTAGTGTTTACGAGACATCAAGCTCGATGGGTTAAATTACCGAGCATGGGCTTTCTCGACCAAGACTACTCTTAGGGGTTATGGTTTGGCCTCTCATTTGACCGATGATCCTCCCGATCCAAGACCGTTGATGTTGAGGTATTAAAGGCTTGGCGAAAGAAGATGATCGTGTCATGACCCAGACATTGTCTTTGAGTGTTGATGTTTCTCTGCGGATGAGTCTTGAGTATCATACTTGACCAAGCAAATGTGGACATACTTTGAGAAGAGATATGTTCAATCCAAAGGGTGCTCTTCGCTTCACATTGCTCAAGAACATTCATAGTCTTCAGCAGACTGATCGGTCGATGAGAGGAGTATTACAGTTGCTTTCACTCACATCACCGGTCCTCTAGAGTCTATGACACCGAAGGTCTTTGTTACTGTCGATCTTGTGTCGCTAAAGATGAGTATGCTCAGCAGACGCCATGTATCGATTTGTGATGGGGCTTCGATCGAGTTTGAGCCTGTTCGTACTTCGGTTGCTCAACTATCCCACTCCACCGACTTTGATCAAGGCGCTCTCTAGTTTGATTGCAGAGAGACACGCGTCTTCATTCCCTTATGCTGTCTCAGATCCTCACCACATGCCGCTCGAGTCTCTCACAATGATGCCGGATCTACCAGAGCGACACCCACAGGAGTGTTGGTTTGTTCCCATTGCAAGAGGACTGGTCATCATGTTGACAAATGTTTCAAGTCACATCCAGATCAGCTTATTGCCTATCGTGCTAGACAGCCATTTGACCGTCGTCGTGGAGCACCTACTGGGCCTTCCAGAGCACTCACTGGAGCAGTCACTACTGACACATCCACATCTACTGTGACTTCTGGATGAGTGTCTGCTATGACATCAGTTGCACCTTCTACTTCTAGCGCTGCTCATCCTTGGGTTCTGGATTCAGGTGCTTCGTTTCATGTCACATCTGATAGCTCTCAGCTTGTTGCTCATAGGCCCGTGACTGATGCTACCTATGTTCACACTGCTGATGGTACACCTTGCTCTATTACCCATCAGGGCATTCTCTCTACATCTTGCTTCTCTGTTCCTGATGTGTCTTTTGTTCCTCAGCTATCTATGAATCTTCTTTCGTTGGTCAACTAACCGATATGAACTGTTTCATTGATTTGATGATTCTTCTTGTTTCATTCAGATCGCCGAGAGCGGAAGAGTGATTGGTTCTGCCATCGCCGTAGAGGCTCTCCCGCCTCTATGTCTTGGACACCTTACATCTTCCTTCCACCAAGACGTCAAGGCCTTGGTGTCTTCTGCTATGTCTTCATCTCAATCTCCTGTTGGGTCTTCCTTCAGCAAGTGGCATCATCGATTTAGTCATCTTTGTGGAGCTCGCCTCACCACTTTAGTTCACCAGGGTTCCTTAGGTCATGTCACTGTTGAGTCTAGTTTTCATTGTACTGGTTGTAAGTTGGGAAAACAACTACAACTTGCATATCCCAGTAGTACCTCTCAGTCTTCTGATCCTTTTGATTTGGTGCATTCAGATGTATGGGGTCCATCTCCTTTTGTTTCGAAGGGTGGTCATAGTTATTATGTCATATTTGTTGATGATCACTCTCGATATACTTGGATCTATTTTATGAAACATCGCTCTCAGTTGATTTCCATTTATCAGCCTTTTGCTAAGATGGTTCATACACGCTTTTCTTCTTCCATTCGTGTTTTCCGCTCGACTCGGAGGAGAGTATCTTTCCTCGGCCTTTCGCCGATTTCTTTCTTCTAAGGGTACTCTTCCTCAGCTCTCGTGTCCCGGTGCTCATGCTTAGAATGGTGTTGCTGAGCACAAGCACCGTCACATCATCGAGACTGCTCGCACTCTTCTCATTTCCTCCTTTGTCCCCTCTCACTTCAAGGGGGGGAAGCGGTCTCTACAGCAGTCTATCTTATTAACCGTTAGCCTCTTCTAAGCTTGAGGCAAGTGTCCCGTGAGGTCTGACAGAGCACCCGCCACTATGCTCATCTTCGCTTTTTGGTTGTGTCTGCTATGTCCTTCTAGCACCTCGTGAGCGCACAAAGCTGAGCCCTCAGTCAGTTGAGTGTGTTTTTCTGGGTTATAGTCCTGAGCATAAGGGTTATCGTTGCTATGATCCTCAAAGACGTCGATTCGTGATCTCTCATGATGTGACTTTTGACGAGGGCGCCCTTTCTTTCATCATCCTTCTCCACATCCCACTTCTTCCACAGATTCCACTTCCTTTTGTGTCTACCTCCCATTCATTCTCCAGATACACCTTCTCCACCGGGCCACCTTCTCGTGTATCTTCTCCACCACTCCACCAGCTTTCTAACACTTCCACTCTTCCCTTCCACTATAGTCGCCGACGAGAGAGTTCCTTCGATCCTCGATCCTCCTCTCCTCCACTTGATTCTCTCGTCCTCCTCTCCTCCGCTTGATCCTCCACCAAGACCATCGACTCGACGATCGTTCTACTACATCACGATATGCCCCACGTGATCGTTCTTCTATTCGAGCACCGAGAGATGGGGTTTTTCTCGCGCAGTGCGATCGAGCCGAGTACCTATCGAGGTCACAAGGTGTACTGAGTGGCGATTGGCTATGACAGAGGAGCTCACAACATTAGAGTGCACGGGCACTTGGGATCTTGTTTCGCTACCGTCTGAGTCGTTCCTATCACTTGCAAGTGGGTGTACAAAATAAAGAACAAATCGATGGGTCAAGAGAGCGATACAAGGCTCGTCTTGTTGCAAGAGGTTTTCAGCGAGCTTATGGTCGAGATTATGATGAGACTTTTGCTCCGCTTGCTCATATGACCACAAATTGTACTCTTATTGCGATTGCAAAGAATACGCACATGGACTATATCTCGATGGATGTCAAGAATGCTTTTCTTCATGGTGATCTACATGAGGAGGTCTATATGCAACCACCCCTGTGTGTTGAGGCTCCTACAGTTATGTTTGTCGCCTCGAGGCGTGCTTCTATATGGTCTCAAGCAGCTCCTCGTGCTTGGTTCGAGTGTTTCAGCCTACGTGATTCGAGTGCTTGGTTTCACTTCGAGCGAGCATAACCTGCCTTTGTTTGTTCACACTTCTCGGAGGTCGTACTTTTGCTTCTTACGTATGTAGATGATATGTCGATCACGGAGATGACATGAACCACGTGGCTTTTGTCAAGAAGAAATTGAGTGAACAATTTATGATGTCCGATTTGGGACCATTGAGCTATTTTCTAGGAATTGAGGTTCATTCTGACGGTGATGGCTACTATCTCTCTCAGCATCGCTATGTTCAGGATCTGCTTGCTCGCTCTGGGATGACTGATACTTGTACTGCTGCCACACCCATGGAGCTTCACTTGCGCCGACCTACGAGCGGTGTACCCACGACGATTCTTCTCGCTATCGTCGCCTTGTTGGGAGCCTTGTCTATCTCACAAGAACCGTGCCGACATTGCTCATGCCGTTCATGTGCTCACCAGTTTGTCAAGATTCCCACCCGCTCACTATAGTCATGTTCTTCGTGTCTTGAGATACTTGAGAGGAATCGCCCGACGCTCGTTTATGCCGCCGAGTCGACTCCACTCCACGCTTACTTTGACTCTACTTGGCGAGCGATCCCGCCGATCGCCGATCCACATCGCTATTGTATCTCTTGGTACTTCGCTTATTGCACGAAGTCCAAGAAGCAGATCATGGTGTCACGCTTCTAGTGCAGAGGCAGAGCTTCGAGCACTTGCCGCTATAACGCCGAGATCGCTTGGCCGATGGCTCTTGACCGATCTTGGTGTCCCTTGTGACAATCCTACCCTCTCTTTTGTGACAATACAAGTGCCATTCAAATTGCCAATGATCCGGTCAAGCATGAAATGACAAAACACATTGGTGTTGATGCATCCTTCACGCGATCTCATTGTCAGCAGTTGACCATCACCCTCAAGTATATTCCCTCAGAGCTTCAAGTTGCAGATTTCTTCACTAAAGCTCATACTAGAGAACATCATCGACTTCATCTACTCAAACTCAGTGCATCAGATCCTCCTGATCCACCTTGAGTTTGAAGGGGGTGTTAAAGAGTATTGTATATTCTACATTTCTCTCTCTCTCTCTCTCTCTCTGGCCCATGTGGCCCTTGTAGCCCATGAGGCTCATGTATATTTGTCTATATATATCTCCTTTATTAATGAATAAGATGCAAAGTTGTGAATAGTAAACCCTAGTTTTATCTAACACAGATTACATACGCACCTCCTTCCTCTTGTCAGCACGGTCACCACATACAAATGAAGGGGCAACGGCAACAGTAGTCTTAGTTTTGCCAGCTCTTATCAAAGTTGTGGTTCTTTACGCAGTTCAGGAAAAGGCCCACATACAACTTAGAATGTTCGCATAATTCAATTGCTATAAAAAAATGAGAAAAGCATCATGTTGACAACGGTTTTAGTGCACAGAACAAAATCTTGTCAATTGAGAAGATACAGCTTTCAGGTTAATAGAACAAACTCATCATCCTCAAAAGTGTTTGATTTTCCAGTCATCTCTCTGACAATGAAGATTCAAATATATGATTCAATCCTTATGTAACTTGAGCCTTGCTGTGAAATATTGGAAGGAGATTTTCAAAAACAAATAATAGGCGCATAATAATTGAGCAGTGCCAACAAAAAACTAAAACTAAAACAGAAGCCTAATGAATTTTTATTAGATAGAAAAGGATACGAAGAAGTCACAGAGCATGAGTCCTCTTCTTGAGGGTGAAATGTATGATCAGGCTGCATAGTCGTCTTGGGTGTCATTGGTGTACTCTGCAGTAATAGCCAGAGTAATTCTGTCAGTGGAACCAGCTATCTCTAGTAAGCTTACTAGATGACATTTTTCGGCCAAAGAGATACATCAACCGGGGGCAAAGAAAAAGGCGTGTCACCAATTAACATGAGTGAAATAGGTTCCAGTTCGCTTCGCAAAACAAGTTTAAGGTGTTCCCATGCAAAAGAAGACTTTAACATGTAAAGGAGCTCTTCAATCAGATAGCCTCGATATCTAAGACAGTTTATACATGATATACTTCGTAAGCATTACCCTAGCCAATGCTGGCATGTATTAAAAATTACATGATGTTTATTAAGGCTAGAATACCAAAAACTGTGAGCTATAATAGATTCCAGAACAAAAGCTACATGATATTGGTAGCATCATGATACAATGCCAAGGTGTGTATAGATAGCATCATCCATACCTTCTTTATCAAGCTTGCTGGAGAGTTGCTTTTATCACCAGATTTTTCTATATTGCTGGATGGATGAGCCACACCACCATGTCCTCCTCCAGAAGACCGTCTTTGAGTTGAAAGAGCAAATGGTTGAGGAACAGTACGTTTAGATCTCTCCGACCCAGAAATACTAGATTTTGTTGGTGACTTGGGTGGAGCAGACTTCTCTTGATCGATCAACTTCAGTGAATCTTGGTTTACTCGCTTGTCTTCCTGGGTGTTACCGTCCATATCCGAGTTTTTAACACAAGTTACATGGCTTTCTGGACAACCATCATGATGACTGCTACTAATAACTTCCTCGCAATCATCAGTGTTGCCATTTGGTGGGCAAACAACGACACCATCTGATTCCTCATCTGTGGACATTTCCACAGCCTCTCTCACCATTGGACTGCAGGCATAAAAGAATATAAATACAACTCCGCAGCTGGAGCTCTCTAGGAATTCAAATGAGAGAGAATAGAAGAATATCTATGGAGTACAATGTATAATAAACATGGAGGACCTCAATTACCATTTATAAACAAGTACAATCTCTTAAATTATTCACCAAAAATAACATTCAAGCAACTACACTACACAAAGAAACACTTCAACCATGTTAAAACAATAACTAAAGAGTCAAGTGCACAGAGCATTCAGGCAAAAGGCATGCTTCTAATCTAAGCAATATAAAAGCCAATCCTCACAAAGATTACCAACACATATGCTCAAGAATAAAGTATAAACACGAGAGCAGTTATGTAAATTTGGAGGCTTTTTTAGTATTTAATTACGAAGTGGACCTGGTGGCATTTCTCTTAGCTCTTCCTATAGAACATTTGAATTAAATTGCCCTAGAAAAAAGAAAAGCATATCAATCTATGCCATCATGTTGAATAAAAAAGGAATTACTTTGTGACAACATATTTGCTTATATGGCCAATACAGCTAAGAATCAAGAGATGCATCCGATTTTACTCGACAATGTACAAACTTCCTAACACTAACAATGTACAAGAATTGCTGACAAAAACCACCAGATCCAAACTGCGTATCAACAGACCATAAAATATCTAAGGAGGGAAAAAGAAAAAGGAAAAAAAGTCAACTTGCACAATCCTAACAGCAAAGCCACTAAGACAATATATCGGAATCTTCTCATGAACTGGCTGAAAATTAGATAACCACACAGCCGCAATAAAAATTTCCTTCGAGATGTGACATGAAACATCCAAAATTAGCCATTGAAAGTTCAAAGCACATCAATCAGAAATTTTTCATACCATCCTATTATGATTCAGCATGCTCAACAGGATGAAACATCTCGTCCAAATAAACTTGCCACTTCAAAAAAAGTAAGTTCAAATCTAAATTCCCTGCGTAATAAGGCATACTACCCCTATGATGCCCCCCCCCACCACCACCACCAAGAGACATTTCAAAGGATAAGTTATCTCCAATATCGAAATTCGAAACCCTAGCTCGCTCATCTAGACCAAGAAAAAACTTCCCAAAAATCACCAAAAACCCGCATAAATCATGGACAACTCCCACGGATCTACCATTAAGCTAAAAGATGAACTCCATCACCAACATTGCTCTAGAAACACACACACACACAAAACCCCAAAGAAACAGAAGCAATCAAATGCTGCTACAGCTGCTGTCATTACATGCTCTCGGCCGCTTTATTCGTGAGATCCCACCGCCGCCGCGCCGCCGCCGGGTCGCCGCCACCCTCGCCGTTCGCCGCCATGGCTACAGGAGGAACGGGACGGGGCGAGCTCGCCCCGCTCCGCTCCGCTATGCTGCCTCCCCTCCCGACCTCGAGGCCTTGGCCCCCGCCTCCGCGCCGCTCGCCGCTCGCCGCTAAGAAGCCCGACGGCGCCGCCGTAGGTCGCCTCCACCCACCTCCCTCGCCGTGCGCCCGAGAGAGAGGGAGAGAAAGTGTGTGTGTGGAATCAAATGTGTTTTTTTTTTGCTGTGTGGCTTCCCCGTGCACGAGGGCTCACTGCGAGGCCGTGCTGTGCTGTGCTGTGGGGTTCGGCCGTTTGGGCCCACGTGTAAGTGGTGGTGCCCTGCTTGCAGCATCAGACCATGTAAATAGTAAAATAGGTAGTAGTACAAGTGTACTGCCACTGCTCAAGATTGTCCTTGCTCCTAGGAATCAGACGGCTAAGATCGCCCATTGTTATATATGACTAGTTATAAATTCAACGGTTAACCTTACTTATTTGTACTATTCGAGAGGTTATGGTTTAAATTTCACTATGAATAATGATTAGTACGTTCAATTCCGGGTGGCTTTAGATTATCATGATATTTACATTTCTATAGAATTACTAAATGTTCGGCTAGAAATCACAACAATAACAGCCACGACTATCAAAGCTACTGGAAGGGAGATCAATGATAGTAAGCCACTACTATAATGCAAGCGCCCTCCAATGATTGACGCACAAGATCCAAAAGCTCAGAGCTGGGGAAGATGGTGAGGAGGGCGACCCGTCACACACCGAGAGGCCCCATTGCTAACATAGGATGCTTCTACCTGACAATTAAGCAGGTCAACCGTAAGCCTCACCGTGCACAGCTTCTCCATTAGTCGGTTTCGGGCGTGATTAAGCATTTAAATACCCCGCTCTAGATGGGCCCACGATGAGTTCGGTAGAGTAGTGCTCAACTTCTATACACCAACTACCTACTGAGTTCTAGTACTAGCTAGTAGTACTAACATGTAACGTGAACTCGTGATTTGGAAATGTTATGTTCGTTTGATCGTAAGGAAGCTAAAACAAGCTCGTATACATCATTTTCTCTTCTTCTTTTTTTTTTTTCAGAGACAAAACAACCTAGTACTGTCATTCTAAGTCATAATTAAGCTGGACAAACAATGCTCATCCATGTACCCATCAAACTATATTTGAAATTAAGCACACAAAACCGAGGAAGAAGAGAATGGCATGAGAGATGGGACAGTAACTAATGAAGCTGTCATTATTGTACCGTGAAGATAGAGCTTCAGCTTAGTGTTGGTACTTCGTACTTGTTCGTATACAGGTCGATTCAGCCGCAAGGAATTAATCGGTGCTGCTTCATAGAATATCACAGGCGAATGAAGAGTGCCAATTAATCCTTGATGATGGCTTATCCGCTTTGATTAGCACAAAAGGAATGCAGCCCTTTACCAAAGGAAAGCTAATGCTTCCATCATCATATCTTACCACGCAATCTAATTGTAACTTTAGCTTCTTTAAGGCAATCAGGTTTGGAGGCTGTCTCACGAAGCTTACCGATCAAGCTTCACCCATCAAAAGAATAACGTTTCAGAAAATTAAGGTTTCCGAGTAAAAGAGCCACTCCATAGTAGAAATTGGATTGAGTCACTACTACAAAACGAATTATACTGGACACCTCATCATAGACGGTTCTTTTTCTGTGTTGTACTGATCACAGACCGTTCCTTTGGAACTGTTTATAATACATAACTATCACAGACGGTTTGTAAATAGAACCATCTGTGATAATTCACAGACGGTTTTTAATAAGAATCGTCTGTTATAATCGCAGGCATCACAAATGGTTATTTTTAAGAACCGTCTGTTAATTATCACAGACGATTCTATTTACAAACCGTCTATGATAGTGGAACGTCACAGACGGTTCTTCTTATTATATGCAAGCATTATATAATACATGGCTATCTCGACAGACCCCCTACCCCAAGCGCCTCCACCCCCTTCCTGTTTGAGCCACCACCCCTGCTGCCTCCTCCCCCATTGCACCACCTTAGAGAGGAGAAGGAAGAGAAGGAAAGAGGCAGGGAGGAGATGTTGTAAAATGTGCACTTTTAGCAAATAATCATAATTAATTCCAGCATAATTATGAAACAATAAAGCATGAAACCACCAGCATTTAAATGACCAAATAAACATATACAAATGTAAATCTTTCATGTCATTTAAACTGAATAGAATGCTAAACATATACCATATGTATATATAAGAAATCATCATAGAGCATAAATATTTGAATTTAATGAGAGTTCTCAGATGGCGAGTTGCACAATATACAAGCTTGGCCATCTCAGCACTAAGGTCTATTCTCTTTACAAATTGCTTAAATAACTAGCATACAGATTTTGAGCTCTAAACTAAGCTTTGCTATACTGACAATATTATTCCCAAGTGAAAAACAATAATACTATCTGTCAACAGATCACTTTAAATGAATCAAGAAATTCTATACTGCAATAATACTATCAGTTATCAGAATGCCAATGAACTCACAGAAGAATACACCATTCAACTAAAAGCCTTTCGGTTGATAGAAGAGCCAGTAGAATTGCTAATCAAATGATCATACAAAGCATCACCAAATGACAGAACATCTAGAGACAATATGTCTTATATTAGAGCTCAAAACTGAACAAGTTATTAAAACAATTTCAGAACTAGACCATTCTCATCATAGAGCAAATTATCCAGGCCCATATAATTATCTCTTGCTTAACAGCCAACAAGACAAGTACTGATTAAATGAGTACAAGATAACAAGAGATACCCACTAATCCGGTGATAGTCAAAATCACCAAGATGCAATTGGCAAGGCACGTCAAGAAGATGACACTGACCCAGAAAAACCATCGTCTCGCTACTCCAAGCAAAGACGAAGTATTCGGAGATACAATGCCACTCTTCTTCTTTGGAATCCACCAAAGAACAAAGCCGAGGGACAGGTTCGTGCCACACAAGACCCACTCAGATACACTAGCCAAATGTACCCAAGAACACCAGAACCGAATTGATTTTTTCCTCCTCCCTCTCCAGAACAACCCAAAGCCGAACATAATGACTTCTGCCGCGCACCACACAAGTTCTCTTTAAGCACCCACACAAAGAATGTGGCACAAGAAGGATGTCTACTGGATGCACACCGAAGGATATCGGATGTTCACCACCAACGATGAAGAACTTCAAATCCCCTCCAGCTTTAGCCACCAAATCAGAGGAGAATGATCAAAACCAAAACAGCAGCTCTTACTGATTTTTCAGATCCAAAAAAGAAGTCAGGACCCGATGCTTTCAAGGGGAGGAAGACCCAGGGAAACCGGCTTGTAGCTGCGAATGGCCATCGCACAAGGCACGCAGGTCGTTCAAGCCTCTCCATCAGCCGCTGCCTGGGTCTCAAGCGGAAGAGAAAAGCACCAGCCGAAGAATCGGCCGAACACACTTCCCCCGGAATGGAGATAAGCCTCCAACCCTTATTCCCCTCATCCTGTCATAGACAAGTGGGCCCCATTCCTATTTCTTTTATTCTTTTCTCTAATTGGGAAATTCCCAAAGAGACCTTGAAAAACCAACAGGAGAAGCAAATGAGGAAGCTAAAGAGAGGAGGAAGGGAGGAGAAAGAGAGGAGGAAGAAAGAGATCTCGTGGGATATTTGGGAGTTTCGTCATGAGCTCTGAGGGTAACGATCTGTAACCCTTTATATTTGCTCTAGGTTAATCGCTAATCAATTTTAGTATGTTTGGTCAATAGGAATAGTACTTGCGATTTATTAATCTAATTTAACACTAATTTGTTACGTGCGTAGCGTAAATGGACCAAAATTGGATGTACAGTGCGAACCGTTGTATGATCAAGGATAACCGACTAGAGAGGATGAATAGGAGGTTCTAAAAATATTCTTGCTTTCTTAAACAATTTCTACAAAATTAGAACTAAGCAAAATTAATATTGCAATTTAAGACCTACTCAATTCTAGTAAGGCTAATGCACCACAAGACAAGTCTCTACAAGTATATCTCTAGCACAACTAAATAAGACAAACTCACTATGCTAGAAATATAAATGAGGAAAGTAGAGGCAAAGAATTAACCAAAAGATGATTCACTATGTTTTCCCGTGATATCGAAGACTTGCCGGTCTTCACTAGTCCACGTTGAGGAAATCCCAAGCAACTTGGACCGGCTCCACGAATTAAGTCTTACTCCTCAATTTTACTAGTGGTTGTTTTTCTTCCGCTCTGGAGATAGCGAACACCGAACCACTCATAATTTGGCGCCGGGCCTCTTCACAATCTCCTTGAAGAGATCACCGCACGAACTCCCAAGCCGTCTAGGTGTTAGCAAACACCAAGAGTAAAGAATCTGTCGGTGTTTTAGAACCGAACTTACGTAAAGATTGTTTGATTCGGGGGTTCCCTTAGGCTCAAAATCACGTAGAGAGGGAGACACGTGGATTTTTATACAGGTTCGGCCTTCTCCTGAGAGAATAACAACCCTACTCCTGTGTGTATGTATTGAGTATGCTGGATTATAATATCAAGAGAAAGACTAGAATGATACGCCTTGTGCCCTTGATTGTGTTTCTGATTGCTCTCTGATCCCCCCTATTGCTCTGATGATTCTCCTTTATATCTTGCCCTCGAGTGTGTTCTTGTATTCCGCTTTAAAGGCCGCTTTAATGCATCGATTGTGTAGTCATTCTTTGGAGGTTATTGTGGGAGTAGTAACGTTTCCACGCTGCCAGGTAGTTATCACCATAACAGGGAGTTAAATCGTGCCATTATTCCGGAGAATAACAACGTAGTTTACTGCCTCATATCCTTAAATGCAGTGCGAAAGATTTCTTGGTCAACTAGGCCCACATGTCTATAAGCCCTATCGACTAGAGACTGGTCATAGAAGGTTTTACGACTAGGTGGTGGTCGTAGAAGAGCTTACGACCACATATTGATCGTAGTAGAACTTACAATCATGATATAGTCGCAGCAGGACTTATGACTATGGGGTAGTCGTAGGAGGACTTATGACTATGGGGTGATCGTAGGAGGACTTATGACCTCCAACTTCTCCCTTATGAATATTAAGGGGTATACTCAAGAATCATATGACACCATTATTATCCATAATATGAATTATAGATAAATAATTAAATGAGGATTATTATATCCTCGTCATCTAGCCCCCCAGCTTCAAGTAAAAAATAACTTACTTGAAAAAAGGATCTGTAGATGATCTTACAACTAGTAGATGGTCATAGAATAGTGGTCAAAGGAAAAACTCTTCAACTGTTGTTTTATTTGACCAGAAATTGACTTGGTCAAGAAGGTTGTAGAGAGACTTACGACTTACAAGGTGGTCGTGTGAGATCTTACAATCACATAGTAGTCGTAGTACTGTAGTCGGGAGCAAATTCTTTTTGACTGTTGTTACTTTTGACCAGAAGTAGACTTGATCAAGAAGGTAATTTCGCTTAAGGTGTGAAGACAGGCTTGGTTTTCTCGAGCAGACAAATTTAAGAATCTAAAGTCGACTCTCACAGACCTGTCTGTTGGAGTGGTTCCCGAAGTGGTGACAACCATTGGGCCGCCATGTCTTTAACTCAGGCATGCGGTTATAAATATTTACGATGGGTGAGGCTTAGACTTTTTACCTTTCCCCAAATCGCTCGTACTGTTCATCAAGTTCTTACGCTCTCCACCGTGGTCCAAATCGACGCTCTCCTAAAATCTTCCCAAATCTAAATCTCTGATATTTGAGAGAGATGGCCGGAGCCGCTTCCCAATGGGTCGAATCGGAGATGGATGCGACCAAGATCGGGGCTTTGGTCGCCGCCGAGAAGATTCCAAAGAGCTAGTTCATGAAGTGGATCGAGGCTGCTGAGCCGCATTGGCCGTCGGGGGAGATTGGGCAAATCCCTGTCTTCTAGGCGTTCTGTGAGTATGGCCTTCGATTGCCCGCTCATCCTTTTCTTACCCTTGTACTCGAACACTTGAGGTGGAGTTGGTGAACCTTGTTCCCAATTCCATCACGATGCTAGGTGTGTTTGTGTACTTGTGTGAGGCCTACATGGAATTCTGGCCAACTTGGAGTTGTTCCAGTACTTTTATAGAATGACTCGTCTGGCTGGAGTTGCCGGTAGCTGCAGTCTGAAGCTCCACGATAGGAAGTCGAAGGAGTACATTCAGATATTCACCCGGTCATCGTGGCCGGGATGGAAGAAAAGATGGTTATATTGGGAGATAACCAATGAGGACAGTCTCTCCTTCGCTGGAAAGCCAGCCGAGAAGATCTCTACTTGGGATTCGTCTCCCAAGGATCTTGGTCGGATTGCCCCCTTCATTCAAGCCATCAAAGACTTGAAGGAACAGGGGCTTACTGGATGGCATGTGGTGAAGGATTTCATCATGCGTCGCATTAGCCCTATGAAGAAGAGAGCTCATCCGATGTGGAGGTACTCGGGGCCGCAAGACCCGATCAGGGACTACAAGGAGGGTAAGTAAACTCCCAACTTTAGCCTTCTTTTTGTTGATTTTGATTTTGACTTATTGGAAGTTTTACTTGTTCCTACAGACATCTCACAAGAGGAGGTTGACGCTCGGGTCAAGCTTATTTGCGAGAAGCCCCCGCCATCGAACGCGACGGTTCCTCAAATCCTGGCGGTCCTATCTCCAGAGGACAAGGTGGAGCGCCTAAAGGTAATCAAGAGCTGATTTCATCTTTAGGACTTTATCGTCGTAGAAAAACTTACGACTAGGTACTGGTCGTAGAAAAGCTTACGACCAGAGGGTTGTCGTAGAAAAACTTACAACAAGATGACGGTCGTAGAAAGACTTACGACTGCTTTGTAACATCTCTCTTTTTGATTCTGTAGAAAGTAGGCATGGAAAACCATCGGGACGACAAGGAAGTCGTACTGATGGTTGTTGGCGCGGCGGTAGAGCAGTTTGATTCTCCCCCGGCCAAGAGGCGTGAGCTCGTTCGAGTCGTCAACAAGGGAGGCGCAAGTTCAAGCTCTTTTGACTGATTAGGCCTTTCGCAAAATTTGCTGCGGATTTGGCTGCTGCAATAGAGGTTGCGGCGGTCAAAGCGCTTGAGCCTCTCAAGCGCAAAGCCCCCAAGACCAAGGTACCCTTTTATTATGACAATAAGACTTTCACAATTTCTGCCTTTCGTGGCTTTGTCAAGCGACTAGAAAAGGAGAACGAGAAAAGTTTTATGTCTTTTGTGAATGAAACTGTTGCACCAGCAGTACCTGTGGTCGAGGGTAGTGCTGCCCTTAAGGTGGTCGAGACAGGTCTCGACCATTCGGAGAGCCAGGAGGCTCAAGGAGCAGTCGTGCTCGTTCAAGACCCACGACCAAACATGGTCGTGGCCATTCCTCAACTCGAGTCTCGACCAGATGTGGTTGAGAAGAAGTCAAAGAAATCTTCCTTAGGGAAGGTTTCTTCCAAATTCAAGATCAAGTCCGGCACACGAAGGTATGTAGAAAGACAAAAGTGTAAGAACAACATTTATTTTTTGCTTTTTACCATCTAACGTGTTTCCTTTTTTATGATCTTAGCCTGGCTCCTTTAGCCATCAAGGATGCTCCTGTCAAGGAACCCACTGCCATTTCTCCAGTAGTTGGAGAAATGACGGTGGCGGTGGTCGAAGGATCGTCCGCCGTCCGAGTGGTGGAAAGTGTCGTGGTTGCTGAAGCAGCTACGACCACTGAGGTGGTCGTAGAGCCAGAAACAACTGCGACCGCAGGAGTGGTCGTAGAGGCCTGAGGACGGCACCTGATGCTGCGGAGGCATTAACTCAAGGCGATGGATCGTTAGGCCATCGCGCCGGGAAGGAAGTCGCCGTAGACGTTCCTCCCGGTCCTCAAAGAGGAGCTGGTGTTACCAAGTCAGAAGATGAAGAATATGCCAACTTCTCCTCTGAGTTCTTCGGTCCGTCTCCCATCGTGGGATCTTCTGCCCCCAGATCTCGTGCTTGGGTTCCTCACCCTAACGACATTCCTGACAAAGGGGATGTCTTCGATGATGAGCGTCTCAAAAAGGTGTGGTGGGACCGAGTCCAGGAGATTGACGAGCTCAAGAACCCCACAAGAGTGGTATCTTCGTTCGCTCGAACGACTCTGAATGTAAGTACCTGTTGATCGGCATTTACATACATGTCTTTTCTCGTTTCTCACTATCTTTCTTTATGCAGAAAGTCTTAGAACAAATTATCACTGTTGTTGAGTACAACAAGCAACTTATCCAGCTACGACAGGAGAAGGCGGTACTCTGCGAGTAGGTAGAGAGATGATAAGTAGCTGGTATTCATAGTCGTTTTTTATTCCGACCACTCATACAGTACTTACTGGGATTGTCATAGAAGATCTTACGACCAGGTATTATCGTAGAAAAACTTACGACTAGGTTCTAATCGTAGAAAGACTTACGACCAGGTTCTGATCGTAGTAGGACTTACGACCATGGTGTTGTCGTAGAAAAACTTACGACAATGTTTCGGTTGTAGAAGAACTTACGACCGCTTGTTTTATGCTGATGTCTACTCTTTTCCTCTATAGGTTTAAGAGCAACGAGAAGTCCTTAGCTGATTTGCTCGACTTTGAGAAAGCCGAGACAAAAAGCTAAGTGAGAAGAATAAAGACCTCCTGAATAAGCTTCAGGAGGCAAACTCTGCAATGCAAATGTTGTAGGAACAAATAAACAGTAAGTGCTGAACTTAAAACCGCTTACGACATTCCTTTCTTTTTCTAACTCTTATTCTTTTTCAGAAAAAGAGGTCGAAGTGGGGAAGCTTGAAACCGAGGTCAAAGAAAAGACCTTGGCTTTTAACAAGATTACCCGTATCGCCAAAGAAAAAGACCAAGAGGTTCAATCATGGGAGGAGTGCCATATAAAGAATGCCGCCTCTCACCAAGAGGAAGTCAAGAAGTTGGATTCTCGACTAGTTGGTAAGCAAATCTTTACATGTGATCAGTTTTATTTCCTTTCGAGGTCATTTTATCTGACTGGTCTTATTCTTTTCAGAGCAAGCAGTCAAAATAAAACGACTTCGTGAGGCTTCGACTCGTAATCAGGAGGAGATGAAGTCCTTGAAGGTCAACCTCCAAGACAACATTTCTCTTCTGAACAATGTACTCGGTGGGCTTCATGCTGAGGGAATCACTCCTCGTGAAGACACGATGATTGCCCACTCGAGTGCCATTGGTGACCAAGTCAGAACTTTGTAGGAGTTGGTGACTACTCTGAAGACGAACCAAGTCGATTCGATAAAGGAGGCAGTCAAAGAGGGAATAAGTTTTGTTTTAGCAAAACTTAAAGCTCATGACCCCAGCCTTAATTTGCAACCCGTCATAGACAACTTCGATTGCTCTGAAGCATAAGCGGAGTGGTTAATGATGAAAATGCAGCCGATCGTCGAGGAAGTCACGGAGGATATGCAAATAAGACCCCCCTTGTCAGACTAGTGTGTATTTGAATCCTGTAAAGACAATTTTTTGTTGTTGTTGATATATATAATCCTTTCTTATTCCTGCAAATCATCTTGTCGAGTAGTTAGTAACTCATAAGATAATAAATGGAAAAAGAGCAAGACTAAGAATTGAAGTCAAGTTAATAACTTTATCCTAACCCCTGACTATTTGCTTGGTTTATTTAGATAAACCAAGTAAATAGTGTGAAATGAATTTTCTTGAAAAGAGAGGTTTAGCTAACTTGTAGTTTTTCGATCACGATTATCATGCACTTGTCGAAAGAATATGAACGAGTCGATACTAGGAAGTTCCTTCTAGTGGGTAGGACCACGTACAGAGAGGAAAGGCTTCGACTAGGTGATGTTACTATCTCCGACCATATTAATCAAATCAAGAACGGTCAACTTGAGTTAGATAAACGTCTGGAGTACCTTTTAAAAATTCGTTCAACTCTTTCTAGTGCACTCGGTAGGTTCGCTCTGGTAGCAAGAGTTAGAAACAGGACGACACTATGAAGTTCCTTCTAGTGGGTAGGACCACGTGCAGAGAGGAAAGTCTTCGACTAGGTGTTGCAACTTCCTTCAACCAGTTAAAACGAAGTGATTTTACCAAAAGTAGTCGAGCAAATATGAAAAGTGTACTCAGCTTAATTTATTTTTCAAAAATGAATGAAGAAATACACTAAGATACTAAGAGTCGGCTTGACATTATTTTGACCATATTTTAAACCCAAGCTCTTTGTGTTGGTAGCAAAAAGGGAGGAACGAGTCGACACTAGGAAGTTCCTTCTAGTGGGCGGGACCACGTGAAGAGAGGAAAGGCTTCGACTAGGTGATGTTACCATCCTTTTGACCAGTGTAAAGATGAACTAGGTACTGGTCGTAGAATGTCTTACGATCAGTGTATTGTCGTAGAAAAGCTTACGACTAGGAACTAGTCGTGGCGCATATTCGACCGTGGTATGGTTGAAAAAATTGTCAAAGCACTACTCAAAGTAATGCACAATAAAGATAGAAAGAACTCGATGCTTTCTTCAGAGTGTTGGTCGATTACACATAGAATTTGCGTGAATCGGCCGGTGTTCCAAGAATTAGAGAGAATTCACCATCTTTCATTGCCGTCAGATTTAACACGGTCGCATAACTTTGACCACGGTGTAAGGACCTTCCCACTTGAGGGAAAGCTTGTTCGATTAGATTGGAATTAAATTTTCTCAATACTAAGTCACCTACAAAGAAGGTCATGAGGTTGGACCTTACGATCGTAGTATTTGCGCAGGGCTTGCTGATAGACTGCTGAACGGATTAAGGCTTGATTTCTCTTCTCTTCGAGCTGGTTAATGTTATCCGCTCGAAGTTGTTCTTAGGCTGAGTCATTGAAACTCTCGACCCTTGTAGACCATCCTTGTCGCACCGAAAACTAGGAAAAAAGGTGTTTCACTTGTGGCTCGACTAGCAGTCATGTGAATTGTCAAGGAAATCGGTAGTATCGATGTGCAAGTGGTAGTAGTACCAAGATGCGGATGTACCGTCATTCACTGGCTAGTACAACCACACCACGGTAGTTCCGCGCACGATGAGTGGTAGTACCGCTTTCTCTAAACATGTTCTAGGGCATGAAATTGCTTGGATTTTTTGGTGTCTCTAATGGATTGAATCCATGGAATAGATGCACAGACATCACATGACACTAGAGTTGCAATTTGCCCAAGAAAAACACATTCAAACATCTATATTTTCAATTAACCCTAATTGTGACCTAGGGTTCTAAAACAAGGTAAAGAGAGGATTAAAAGCGTTTTTACCTTGAGATCCGAGAGAGAGTGACCCTTAGGTCACAAGAAATTAACAAGACTCGATGAAAACCCGAAAAGATTTGAGGATTTCTCGAGCGAGTTTTGAGTGTTCTTCGGGGGAGAGAGAGAGAGAGAGAGACTGTGGTATGAGTGCGGAATGACCACTCGGGGTGGTGAAAGGGTATAGACTCGTGCAAGGGTAATTAATGCCTTTTACAACTGACGCGGTAGTAGCACAATTCTCACACCAGTAGTACCACAAAGCGGTAGTACCGCTGATAAGCCGCCGATAGTTTCGATTTTTCTGGAACTTCAGGGATAGACATTGGAATTGAGAAATATGCAAATGATCCCTAGTTTTGCACTCAAATAAATATCATTCAGGATCATTATGCATTGAAGAGACATGATATCTAAGAACTTTTTTATGAACATAGAGGTTTTTAGGAAAATATTTGAAAATATATTTCTTAAAAGCTTCAAATAACACAAAGTTGGAAGAAAGTGTGTGAAGCATGAGTTCAAAGAACATTTGAATAGTCTATGATATTTAATTTATTCCTCAACTTGCAAAAGCGGCATTCATCTAATGGTTTGATGAAAATGTTCGCTAATTGGTCTTCAGTGCGAATGTGGCTAATTTCAATATCTCTTTTGCTCACATGGTCTCTCAAGAAATGGTGACGAATATCTATATACCTGGTTCTTGAGTGTTGGACTGGATTATTGGCTATTTTCATGACACTATCATTATCACACAATAGAGGCATTTTATTGAATTTGATTCCATAATCCATCAAAATTTGCCTCATCCATAGCAATTGAGCACAACAACTACCCGTGGAAACATATTCGGCTTCGGCGGTGGATAGGGCTACGAAATTTTGTTTCTTGGATGACCATGATACTAAGGATTTTTCTAAAAATTTACAACTACCGGAGGTGCTTTTTCTATCCACTTTGCAACCCGCATAATTGGAATCCGAATATCCAATTAAATCAAAATTTACACCTTTGGGATACCATAAGCCAATGCTAGAGGAATTCTTTAAATATCTTAGAATTCTTTTTACGGCCACCAAATGGCATTATTTTGGTGTTGCTTGAAAACGTGCACACATGCAAACACTAAACATGATATCGGACTTAGATACAGTAAGATAAAGCAAACTACCAATCATAGACCTATAAAGCTTTAAATCTACTGGTTTACCTCTCTCATTAAAGTCTAGATGACCGTTTGTTGCCATGGGAGTCTTGATGGGTTTTGCATCTTCCATGCCAAACCTCTTGATCAAATCTTTTGCGTATCATGTTTGGCTCACAAAGGTTCCATCTTTGAGTTGCTTGATTTGACATCTAAGGAAATAGCTAAGTTCTCTGATCATGGATATTTCAAATTATCTAGACATCATATCACCAAACTCTTTGCAAAAGTCTTGATTAGTACACCCAAAAATGATATCATCAACATAAATTTGACATACATAGAAATCATCATATAAAACTTTAGTGAACAAGGTTGAATCAATTTTTCCAATTTTGAATCCTTTTGAAACTAGAAAATTTCTAAGGCATTCATACCATGCTCTAGGAGCTTGTTTAAGACCATAGTGAGCCTTGGAGAGTTTATAGACATGATTAGGATTCTTAAGATTTTCAAAACCGGACGGTTGCTCAACAAATACAAGTTCGGATATTTTTTCCATTTATAAAAGCACTTTTAACATCAATTTGAAATAATTTAATATCAAAGCATGATGCAAAAGTAAGTAATATCCTAATTGATTCAAGTCTAGCTACGGGAGCAAAGGTTTCACCAAAATCTAAACCTTCGACTTCAGAGAATCCTTGAGCGATGAATCTCGCTTTGTTTCTCACAACCATTCCGTTTTCATCTTGCTTTTTCCTAAAGACCCATTTTGTATCGATTATGTTGTGTTCCTTGGGCCTATCCACCATTATCCAAACTTCATTCTGAATGAAGTTATTGAGTTCGTCATGCATTGCATTCAACAATCTGGATCATCGAGTACTTCTTCTACATGTTTTGGCTCAATAGAAAAGACAAAAGAGTAATGTTTACAAAAGAAAGCGACACGAGTTCTAGTTTGAACACCCTTACTTACATCACCCAATAATTGATATATTGTAACATCCTTATTTTCTGGGCTTTTTGAAAATTTTCAAAACTTTAAAAAATTAACCATTTGGTTTTATTTATCTGCTAAAGCTTAACTTGAAATTTAGAATTGTAAAAATCAATTTAATTTGAATTAATCAAAGTTTAATTAATTAAAAAGTTGGTTTATTGGAGTTTTTGGTTTTATTTGGAGTTAAAGTCTTTTCTTGCTTTTTCTTGGATTTTAAAAGGGGTTTTCCATTTTGCCCTAAAGTTAAAATCTATTTTGCTTTCAAAATTAAAAGCTAAAGTTCAGTTAAAAAGTATTTTTATTAAGCTCTAAATAATTCAAGGGATTTCGATGTATTTTCCTAGAATTTTTAGACTTTATTAACTAATTTCTAAAAGCCTTTTTGGTTTTCTAGCATTTCTTTAATCGGAAATGCATTTTAATTCTCCCTTGACTTGGGCGAATCCTTCACCCTTTCCTTCTTTCGGCATTGGCCCGATTCCACGGCCACCCCCTCACCAAATTTCACCACGCCATCCTCTCTTGTGGCCTTGCGATCGAATTGATCTGCCGCCACCCGGCCCCGCTTCCACCGCCTCACTCCTCGCTCACCGCCAGTGGGCCCTCTCTGTCGACCACCGCCATTGTTTGTCATCTTCCTCCTCCCGACCGTTGCCGCTCGAGTCAGCGTCGAGCGCATGTGTGCGCGTTTTGCCACCACTCAAACCCGTCTTATGCGCGTCACCGCCGCCCATCATGTGCATTTAATGCCTAGCACTCATCAAGCTACCACGCCATCCCGCCGTCTTGCCCCCCCACGCGAATTCCCCGGAGAACGCAAGCTCCCACGCCAGTGCCAACTTGACCTCCACACCCTCCTCCTCCTCTGGACCTCCCCGTGCCCTTATAAGGCGAGCACCGGGTGCCTTGTGGCCTCCTCTTGCTCTTCCCCCCATTCACTCCACCTCTCTCCTCCGAGCTAGCCATATTTCAAGCTCCAACCGCCGCCGCCGAGCTTCACTCCGCCACGTCTATCGCCGCCGTCGCCTCCACGTCCGGGTTTGCAAGGACGCCGCCTTTCTTGTGCGCGCCTCCCCATCCCCGAAAGCCCGCCGGAACCCCATCTCCACCTACGGCCGCCGCCGCCGCCACTTCTTCGTGCTCACTGCCGGCCACCTCATAGCACCGCGTCCTCGTGACCTAGTGCGCCGAGATCGCCGTGAGCTCCTTCCTCCCGGTGCCCTCACCGCCGCGCCGCCAATCGCCGGCGAGCCCTATGGCCGAGCGCACCGCCGCTTAGTGCCTACGTGGCACTGCCATCGTGGCTCCTGGTCAGCGGCCACCTCAGCCCTCCGCTGATGTGGCAGCCCCGTCAGCAAGCCCATGTGGCTTTTCTCGAATTTCCCTTATAAAAATAATTCGAAAAAATAAAGAAAATCCAGATTTCATCATTTTATGTAATTTCAAACTTCTGAAGGCCATAACTTCCTCATTCGAACTCCGATTCAAGTGATTCAACTTTCTAAATTCATATAAATTCGTTATCTTTCTATTGGTATTTATTTGGATTTTATCTGGTATTGTTTTATTTATTTGGCTTTGTTCGCACGTATAGATTCCGGCGTTTCGGACGAATTCTCGGACTCGACGACCGAAGCATCGCAACATTTCAACGAAGGCAAGTCGTAGACCTTTGACCATGTCATACCCAATTTATAAAATTATATTGTTTAATATAAACATGCATGGCTAATTGTATAAAAATGTTTTCGGGAGTAGTTAATTACCTAATTGCCATTATGCCTCCTTGATAAATTGATAATGACATGTACCCTTGAATGACATAAATCCTTGAACACCATAGGATGGTTAATAATTAGTTGGACATTATTGTACTACCAACATAGGTACCGTATCTGCTTAGCCAATGCTTTAGTTATCCGAAGGATACATGATCACATGCTCAAAGAATGAATGAACATGACTTAATGAATTACGGAATTATGGCGGAGCCACTATTGATAAAATTTGTTGTGCCATGGCAAGGGTTGCTATTTGGCCAGGTTGAACCAAAAATGATTTATACTTGGGCGAGTGTTCGTGCAGTAAAGGGGATGATTTTGGGGGTGTGGTTGCCTCGCCTGTGTAGTCACTAAGGACTTCATTTTGTGCGCCATTGATCTGGACCATACCGTGCAACCACAAGTCAATTTATGGGGTGGACTAGGCCAACTAATTAGCAATGTTTTGAGTCGGTTTTGTTTTGGTTGTTAAGTGGCGCAAGAGGGGGCCGGGATGGCGAAACCTTAGAGAGTAGAACCGAATCAAAACAGATCTTTGTAAAAGCCTTGTGATAATCACTTAGTCACACGGAATCGGAAGCATGAAATGCCTGGCATTAAAAGATGATTATCTCTTGAGGGTCAAGCCATACGACCTCTGCAGAGTGTAAAACTATTTGAATAGCCGTGTCCTCGGTTATGGATAATGCCTGGTGATTTCACACGGGGGGTAGACTTTATCAAAAATATTGGAATGGTTTGGTTGGGAAGTGAACGGGGTGTTCACTAGTTGTTTCAAAGAAAAATTGATTACTTATGTATTACCCCTTTTTAAATTGTGCTTTACAATCTACTTACTGTATTTAATGTCAAATACTGCTTTATGCAAAATAGCCCTAAAGCTATCATTGTCAAGCCTTGCATGAATATTACTTGCATATATTTCCCTACGACTTGCCGAGTACTTTAAAGTACTCACGGCTTTACGCCATTTTGTTGATCAGTCGCCGAAGAAGAACCAGAGAATACCGAGTACTACGAGGCAGACTACTTTGAAGACTATGTGAATTAGGTCACGTCCTCCACTCGATTGCCTGTGGGTATGTTGGGTGGCCTCCACAAGTTGTTTAGTTTCCGCTGCAGTTACCCTTTTGTTGTTAAGCCCTGCGTGTCAAACGTTGTAAGACTTGACCCATAAGGTCATTTTGCTACTAAGTAATATTAATTTGTCTGCTTCATCTATAGTTTGTAGTGTGGATATGATTACACCATTGTTGCAACTGTGTGAGCTAGCTACTGATCTTGGGACTAGTTCAGAATGCACAGAGGGTTTGAAGGTTGCTTATGCGATGTCTCGATATCTATTGGATGATCTTTTGCAATTGCATTATGGATTCTTGGTGATAAGTTTGATGGTTGATCATCTTTCTTGTTGTTCTCTTCATCAATTTGAATTTGACTTATTATGGAAGAGGTAGGAGGTTCAACTTGAGTGGAATATGATGGATCATTTGGATCTTCTTTTGGCTTGATATCTCTAATTTGTATGTTCTCTATAGCTTGTCTTAAAGTTTTATTTCCTACATCATCCAAATTCTCATGCTCTTCTTGAGAGCCATTAGTTTCATCAAATTAAACATCATATTTTTCTTCAACTAAATCGGAGTTTTGATTCAAAACACGATAAACTTTACTATTTGAAGAATATCCAAGCAAGAAACCAACATCGCATCGACTTGCAAATTTTGAAAGACGAACACCCTTTTTCAAAATATAACATTTGCAACCAAATACACAAAAGTAAGAGATGTTTGGTTTTCTTCCAACAAGAAGTTCAAAAGAAGTCTTTTTCAAGAGACGATGCAAATAAAGATGATTTATGGCATGACAAGCGGTATTGATTGCTTCCACCCAAAATCTATTGGATGTATTATATTCATCAAGCATTGTCCTAGCCATTTCAATTAATGTTCGATTTTTTCTTTCTACAACTCCATTTTGCTCTAGAGTGTAGGTTGTGGAAAGTTCATGCTTTATTCCAAGTTCATCAAAAAAATCTTCAACTTTAGTGTTGTTCAACTCGAAACCATTATCATTACAGATTTTCTTAATTTTGAAATCAAATTCATTTTGAGCCCTTTTTGCAAAACTTTTGAAAATACCGGAGGTTTCGGCTTTGTCATCTAGGATGAATACCCACGTATATCTAGAGTAATGATCCACAATGATTAAACAATAGCTATTACCCCTGATACTCTTATAGGTCGTTGGCCCAAATAAATTCATATGTAAGAGTTCCAATGGTCTAGAAGTTGATATGATACTTTTAGAAGGATGAGAATTAGCGACTTGTTTGCCGGCTTGACTAGCACTACAAAGTCTATTCTTTTCAAACTTCACATCTTTAAAGTCAATAACTAATTCATGTTTGAAAAGCTTTTTAAGTTGAATCATATCAACATGAGCTAGCCTTCTATGCCAAAGCCAACCCAAAGAGGTTTTTGTAATTAAACAAGATTTCAAGCATGATTCATTTAAAGAAAAATCAACCAAGTAAAGATTTCCAAATATCCTTTGAAAACTAAAGAAATTTTATTTTCATTTGAAATTGAAACACCTTTATTAGAGAACGAGCAAATCAAGCTAAGATCACATATTTGAGCAACGGATAACAAATTAAAATTTAGCGATTCAACTAAAAATACATTAGAAATAGAAAGGTCATTTGAGATAGCAATTTTACCCAAACCTATTACCTTTCCTTTGCTACTATCACCAAATGTGATCTTGTTAATTTCTTTTCCATTCTTGAATGTGGTGAACATTTTTCTATCGCCGGTCATATGTTGAGTGCATCCACTATCAAGCACCCAATATTTTTCACCGGTCTTGTAGTTCACCTACAAAATAAGAATCAAATTCTTTTAGGTACCTAAATTTGTTTGGGTTCTTGGAGGTTGGTGACTAAGGTTTTGGGCACCCAAATAACATTCTTTTTTACGCCTAAAATTGAAGTGTTAATAAATTTTTCTACTATTTTGCCATCTTTAGATTTTCTAAGCATGTAGCAAGAATCATAAATGCCATAGGACTTAGTTTTAACATTTGGGCATGAATTTGACAAATGTCCTATCTTACGACATTTATTGCAATATTTGTCATTCTCTTTTACAAATCTTGTGGGCTTGTAAATTGGCTTCTAACCTTTCTTGGGATTGAACCCAACTCCTTCTTTGTTGAATGAGCATATTTGCTCACTTAATAGCTTGTCAAGGGTTGCTTTACCCTTGAAGTATCTTTTCAAGCTCTTACTTAACTTGGTGACTTGCTCTTTTAGCTCATGATTTTCAACAATGAGCAAAGGATCACATGTATTAGCCATATTAGCAATTGAATCAACTTTAGTACAACATGGCATAGATAACAAGTCATCACATGATGTAGAAGAGCTAGACATGGATATAGCTTTTGAAGCAACTTCTATTCTAGGCATCTCATTCATTAAATTGCAAGCAATTTCAACATCCAAATGAGATTTTTCAATATCTTTTAGAAGAAGAGAGTCATGAGCTTCCTTTAGCTCCTCATAAGAGTCTTTTAGAGAGATATGCTCTTTCTTTAAGACTTTATACTTTGACATATATTTTCCAAGATATTCATTTAATTCTTCAACCATATCCATTAATTCATCATATAAAGGTTCATTATTATTAATGGATTTTACCTCATCTTTTTTTTTTTCCATGAGGCAAGTAGGAGTGGAGAATATCGATGGCACTTCCTTGATGGCGATGCCGATAAGTCCTCTTTTCTTGGAGGACCCTTCATCATTGGAATCGAGTCAGAATCCGAATACTCCTTATCGGAATCCCATTCTCCAATATGAGCTTCCTTTTTGCCATCTTTGTGAGGCTTTTTGAAAATCTTCTTCTTGCCATTTTATTCTTTCTTCTTTGATGATTTTCCCTTCTCATCCTTGTTGTTTGGGCAATTAGAGGCAATGTGCCCCTTCTCATCGCACTTATAGCAACGAATATTGCTATAGCGCTTGTTGTCACTTGAGGATTGCTCTTTCTTGTTCTTGTCAAAGTTAAAGCTTCGATATGGTCGTCTTGTCATGAATTTTTTCATTCTTCGCACAAGAAGAGCAGACTCTTCTTTGGAGTCTTCTTCTTCATCCTCTTCATCACTTGATTCCGCTTTTGCCTTGAAAGTGGTAATTTTTTTCTTCGAGGAAGATGACTCCAAAAGCTCCTCCTTGTCTTTCTTGTACAACTCATTTGTTATGAGGTTGCCCAGAGTCCTGTTGATGTCATTCTCGGCAACTTCGGAAGAGTTGAGAAAAAGTGTTACAAACGTCTCGTACTTCTTCAGCAAGGCCCTAAGCATTTTTCTCACAATATCAACTTCGGTTAGTGATGTGCATAGGCTTTTGAGTTCATTTACAATGTTGTTGAGGTGAGAGTACATTTCATTTATATCCTCATGAGGCAATGTTATAAATTTCTCATACTTAATCCAGAGTCTATGCAATTTGGTCTCTTTGACCGTGGATGTTTCCTCATGGATTTTCGAGAGAGTAGTCCAAATATCATGAGTTATTTCCAAATTGCTCACTCTATTAAACTCTTCCGCATTCAAAGCACCAAAGAGAGCATTCATTACTTGAGCATCTAAAAGAGCATTACGCCCCTCAAGTTTCGTGGGATGTAGTGGATCAAGAGACATAACATAACCCTCATTTATGATTTTTCATATGCTCAGAATCATGGCCTTTAAATAAATAGACACTCTAATTTTTCAATAAGCATAATTTGAGCCATCAAATAAAAGAGCCTTTCCTATAGCAATTCCCTCACTTGCCATCCTTTTCTCTCTTAGACGGTTAAGTCTAAATCAATGAGAGACTAAGCTCTGATACCACTTGTAGGATCAAAGATAACCGACTAGATAGGAGTGAATAGGAGGTTCTATAAATATTCCTGCCTTCTAAAACAATTTCTACAAAATTAGAACTAAACAAGATTAATATTGCAATTTAAGACCTACTCAATTCTAGTAAGGCTAAGGCACCACAAGACAAGTCTCTACAAGTATATCTCTAGCACAACTAAATAAGACAAACTCACTATGCTAGAAATATAAATGCAAAAATTAGAGGCAAAGAATTAACCAAAAGATGACTCGCTATGTTTTCCCGTGGTATCGAAGAATTAACCAAAAGATTGTGGTTCACGTTGAGGAAAGCCCAAGCAACTTGGATCGGCTCCACGAATTAAGCCTTTCTCCTCAATTTCAGTAGTGGTTGTTCTTCCTCCGCTCTGGAGATGGCGAACACCGAACCACTCACAATTTGGCGCTGGGCCTCTTCACAATCTCCTTGAAGAGATCACCGCGTGAACTCCCGTCAAGCCGTCTAAGTGTTGGGAAACACCAAGAGTAAAGAACCACAATCTTCGCTTGACGGCAATCAAGTGCTGAGGATCAATCTAGAATGAATGTCGTCGGTGTTTTAGAACCGATCTTACGTAATGATTGTTTGATTCGGGGGGTCTCAAGACTCAAATCATACAGAGAGAAAGACACAGAGATTTTTATACAGGTTCAGTCCTTCTTCAGAGGGAATAACAACCCTATTCCTGTGTGGATATGTTGAGTATGCTGGTTACAGATCAAGAGAAAGACTCGAGTGTAATGTCTTGTGCTCCTGATTGCGCCCCTCTCCTGCCATCTGATGATTCCACCCTTTATATAGTGCTCAAAGTAGGCGGTGGTTTCTCCAGTTCAAAGGGCCCCTCAATGCTTCAGATGATGGAGCCGTTACTGGAGATTATTGTCGCAGTAGTAACGTTCTCCTGTCGTCGGATGGTTGTCATCAGGACAGAGAGACTGCAGTTATTCCAGAGAATAACAACATAATTGACTACCCATATCTTTAAATATGGTGCAGAAGATTCCTTGGTCAACTAGGTCCACATGTCTGTAAGCCCCATCGACTAGGGATTGGTCGTAGAAGAGATTACGACCAGGTGGTAGTTGTAGTAGAGCTTACGACCACATACTGGTCGTAGGAGAACTTACAATCAGGGAATAGTCATAGAAAGATTTACGACTATAGGGTAGTCGTAGAAGGACTTATGACCACAGGGTGGTCATAGAAGAAGTTACAACCTCCAGATTCTCCTTAATGAATATTAAGGGGTATACTCAAGAACCATATGACGGTATTATTATCCATAATATGAATTACATATAAACAATTAAATGAGGATTTTTAGATCCTCATCATCTAGCCCCCTAGCTTCAAGTGAAAATAACTTACTTGGAAAAGGAGCCGTAGATGATCTTAAGACCAGTAGGTGGTCGTAGAATGGTGGTCGAAGGAAAAGCTCTTCGACCAGCATTTCATTTGACCAGAGATAGACTTGGTCAAGAAAGGTGTTGGAAATCTTACGACTTACAAGGTGGTCGTAGAAGATCTTACGACCACAAGGTGGTCACAGTACTGTAATTAGAAGTAAAACCTTTTCGACAGCTGTTTCATTTGACCAGAAATAGACTTGGTCAAGAAGATAATTTTGCTTGAGGTGTAAAGATAGACTCGGTTTTCTCGAGCAGACAAATTAAAGAATCTCAATCGACTCTCATAGACCTGTTTGTTGGAGCAATTCAAGAGGTGGCAATGTTGGGTTGCCACGTCTTTAACTCAAGCCACGGTTGTAAAAACTTCTACCGGGTGAGACTTAGGGTTTTTACCTTTCCCCAAATCGCTTCCATTGCTCATCAAGTTCTTGCATTCTCTCGTCACGACCAAATCGTACACCCTCCCGAGACCTTTCCAAATCCAAATCTCCTTTCTTGAGAAAAATGGCAAGTCGCTTCCCAAAGGTGAATCGAGATGGACGCGACTAACATGAAGGCTTTGGTCGTCGCCGAGAAGATCCCGAAGAGAGAGTTTATCAAGTGGATTGAGGCTGCTGGGCAATATTGGCTGTCGGGGGAGATTGGGCAGATTCCCGTCTTCCAGGCATATTGTGAGTGTGACCTTCGACTGCCTGCTTACCCTTTCCTCACACTCGTACTCGAACACTTCGGGGTGAACCTCGTTCACAATTCCATCACAATGTTGGGCGTGTTTGTTTACTTGTGCGAGGCCTACCTAGGGATTCCGGTCGACTTAGAGTTATTCCAGTACTTCTACGGGATGACTAGGCTACCGGGAATCGTTGGTAGCTGTAGTCTAAAGCTCCACAATGGGAAGTCGAAGGAGTACATTCAGATGTTCCCTGGTCGTCATGGCTGGGAGGGAAGAAGAGGTGGTTCTACAAGGAGACGACCAGTGAAGACAACCTCTCTTTTGCCGAAAATGGTGCCGAGAGGATTCCTTCCTGGGGTTCGACTCCCAAGGATCTCGGCTGAATCACCCCTTACATTCAAGCCATCAAAGACTTGAAGGAAGAGGGGCTCACCGAATGGCACGTGGTGAAGGATTTCATCACGCGTCGCATTAGCCCTCTGAAGAAGAGGGCTCATCCTATGTGGAGGTACTCGGGGCCAGAAGACCTGACCAGAGATTACGAGAAGGGTAAGTAAATTTCTATTCTTAGCCTTCTTTCTGTTGATTTTGAACTTGTCTATTGAAAGTTTACTCAAGTCAAGATCATTTGTGAACAATCTCCTCCACCCATTGTGGTGGCTCCTCAAATCCTGGTAGTCCTGTCCGTAGAGGACAAGATGGAGCGTCTAAAGGTAATCAAGAATTGATTTCATATTTAGGATCTTGTAGTCGTAGAAAAACTTACGACTGGGTACTGGTTGTAGAAGAACTTACGAGTATGGGATCGTCGTAAAGAACTTACGACTAGGTACTGGTCATAGAAAGACTTATGACTAGGGGATTGTCGTAGAAAAACTTACGACTAGGTACTAGTTGTAGGAGAACTTACGACCAGAGGATTGTCATAGAAAAACTTACGACTAGGTACCAGTCGTAGAAAGACTTAAGACCGCTTGTTCTATGCTCATGTCTTATCTTTTCCTCTATAGGTTTAAGAACAACGAGAAGACCTTGGCTGATTCTCCCAACTGCGAGAAAGTCGAGACGAAAAGACTAAAGGAAGAGAAAGAAGCCCTTCTGAAGAAGCTTCAGGAGGCAAATTCTGCAATTCAAAATTTACAGGGACAAATAAACGGTAAGTGCTGAACTTAAAACCCCTTTATGACCTTCTTTTCTTTTTCTAACGCTTATTCCTTTTTAGAAAAAGAGGTCTAAATGGGGAAGCTCGAAACCGGGGTCAAAGAAAAGACCATGATTGTTCACGAGATTTCACGTATCGCCAAAGAAAAAGATCAGAAGGTCAAGTCGTGGGAGGAGCGCTATGTAAAGAGCACTGCCTCTCATGACGATGAAGTCAAGAAGTTAGATTCTCAACTAGCAGGTAAGCAAGTCTTTACATGCGACCAATTTTGTTTTCCTTTTGGGGTCATTTTATCTGACTAGTCTTACTCTTTGTAGAGCAAGCAGTCAAAATAAAACAACTCCGTGAGGCTTCGACTCGTAACCAGAAGGATATGAACTTATTGAAGGTCAACCTTCAGGACAACATTTCTCTCCTGAACAATGTACTCGGCAGGCTACATGCTGAGGAAATCACTCCTCGTGAAGACACGATGATTGCTCACACGAGTACCATTGGAGAACAAGTCGGGACTTTACAAGAGTTGGTGACTATTCTAAAGACCAACCAAGCTGATTCAATAAAGGAGGTGGTTGAAGGCGCAATAAGTTTTGTTCTGGCAAAACTTAAAGCTCATGATGACCCCAATCTTAATCTGCAACCAATCAAAGCCGACTTCGACTGCTTTGAAGCAGAAGCGGAGCGGTTGATTGAAGATATGCAGTTGATCAGCAAGGAAGTCACGGAGGAGATGCAAATAGGGTCTCCCTCATTAGAGTAGTTCGTACTAGAAACCTGTAAAGACAAGTTTTTGTTGTTGATATATATAATCCTTTCTTCTTCCTGCAAATCATCTTATCGAGTAGTTAGTAACTCATATGATAATGAATGGAAAAAGAAATTAAGACTAATAATTGAAGTCATATTAATAACATTATCCTTGCCCCAACAATTTGCTTAGTTTATTTATATAAACTAAGGAAATGGTGTGAAATGGGTTTTCTTAAAAAAGAGAGAGGTTTAGCCAACTTATATTTTTCAGTCACGATTATCATGCACTGGTCGAAAGAGTAGGAACGAGTCGACACTAGGAAGTTTCTTCTAGTGGGCAGAGCCACGTGCAGAAAGGAAAGGCTTTGACTAGGTGATGTTACCTTCTCCAACCAGGTTAATCAAATCAAGAGCGGCAACTTGAGTTAGACAAACGTCCGGAGTACCTTAAAAGTTCGTTCGACCTATTCCAGTGCACTCGGTAGGTTCGCTTTGGTAGTAAGAGTTAGAAATAGGACGACGCTAGGAAGTTCATTCGAGTGGGCAGGACCACGTGTAGAGAGGAAAGACTTCGACTAGGTGTTGTGTCTTCCTCCGGCCAGTTGAAACGAAACGAGTTTACCAAAAGTACTCCCGCAAATTGCAAAAGTGTACTCTACTTAATGTATTTTTAAAAAATGAATGAAGAAATAAACTAAGGTACTAAGAGTTGGCTTTGAAAATATTTTGACCATGTGTATTGAACCCGAGCACTTTGTGTTGGCAGCAAAAGGGAGGAACGAGTCGACACTAGGAAGTTCCTTCTAGCGGACAGGGCCACGTGTAGAAAGAAAAGGCTTCGACTAGGTGATGTCATCATCCTTTCGACCAGTGTAAAGAAAGACTGGGTACTGGTCGTAGAAGAACTTATGACCAGGTAATGGTCGAAAAATTATGAAAGCGCTACTCAAAGTAAGGCAATAAAGATAGAAAGAACTTGATACTTTATTGTAGGGTTGGTCGGTTACACATAAAATTTGCGTAACTGGTCTATGTTCCAAGAATAGAAGAGAATTCGTAGTCTTCCATTGCTAGTCGTGATTTAACTCGGTCGTGACTTCACCCTTTGTGTAAGGACATTCCCACTTGGGGGAAAGCTTGTTTCCATTATACTGGGATTGAATTTTCTTCAATATCAAGTCACCTACAGCAAGGTTATGAGGTTGGACCTTACGATCGTAGTATTTGCGCACGGCTTGCTGGTAGACTGGTGAACGGATTAAGGCTTGATTTCTCTTCTCTTCGAGCAGGTTGATGTCATCCGCTTGTTGTTGTTCCTGGATTAAGTCATTGAAAGTTTCGCCCTTGTTGACTTGATCGTTAGTTCTGGTGGAAGCATGGCTTCAGCACTGAAAACTTGGAAAAATATGTTTTGCTTGAAGCCCGACTAGTAGTCGTACGAACTGCCCATAATACTGAGGGTAATTCTTGTACCCAAACCCCCGAGCGCTTGACAAGCTGGTCGAAGACTCTAGTTTTGATTCACTGTATTATTTGGCCCTTCACCTTGTTCTTGGATTTCTTGATCTTCTTATCCTTCTTCTTGCCATTTTTGCCCGCCTCTTGAGGAATTTTATTATCTCGATCAATAGTGTTGTTCCACTCGATTGCTTTAGCAGCAGTCGCGTATCGATCGGTCATCTCAAAGAGCTCGGCGATGGTGGTAGGAGGATTTAAAATGACATCCTCCGTGATCCTTGTACTACAGACTCTCTGCTTAAAAGCTCTGATGATCGAAGAATCAGAAACTTCAGGAATGGAATTTCGAACCTGACTGAAGCGTTGAACGAACTGGTGCAGAGTCTTGTGGTCATTTTGTCTCATCCTGTGCAGGTTATCCTCTTTCCCAGGGCGATAGTAGGTGCCCTGAAAATTGGCCAGTAGGAGGTCGCAGAGGTGCTACCATAAATCGATCGACTCGAGTGGTTGATTTAACAACTACGATCGAGCAGATCCTTTGAGCACAGTAGGAAGGTAATTCGCCATTACGTGCTCTCCTCCTCCTGCTGCTCGGATAGCGGTTGTGTAGATCTGGAGGAATTCAATAGGGTTTTGAGATCCATCAAATTTCTCCATGTTCACTGGTCGAAATCAAGGCAGTCAGCGAACTGCTCGGAGGTCAGGCGAGAAAGCCCGACATCCGATAATGACTTCTTGACACCTTCTTTGCGGAAAAGAATGGTTGACATCACCAGGTGATCGTACACGATGATACCTGATCGTAGGTGGACTTGACCTGTGGTAGGTCTCAATCTTACGAGGGAAATACTCCTTGCAATCCATCCGCTGTTGCAAATTTCTGAGTCAGAGTGGTAAGCGATCGCCTCTCCTGGGAGCTTGTTGATCATCAGGCGTTCAAGGAACTCTTGTTTGACTGGAGTGAAGATCAGGAGAGTGTCGTGACCTGTTATCGCACCGATCTCCACGTGGTGAGTTATTCGAGCGGTTGGTACTTGATGGAGTCGTACCGCTACGACTTCTAGGTCGATGCTGACGAGGGTGCTCGAGTCTGGCCATTGTGCTTCTAAGACTTTGTGCGATCTCTTCAGCGAAGAGGTCGTAGCCAGGCGTTCGAGCAAATTCCCGAGATGGGTGCTCGAGAAGGTCATTGATGCGCTGGAGTTCTTGAGCTTCCTCCGACTAATAGTGAATGCGCCTAGGCAGATTTCTCTGAGCCACGATTCTTCTCTATCGGGGTGTCTCAGTAACGTCCATACCTGGTCCTCAAGTTTGCCTCAATGGATTGTGAGTATTCTGATAATCTCCTTCATGCTCATCAGATTGTTGACCCTATTCATCATCGGAGGTGTCCTCATCATCACCAAGAGGGGTCGCAGTGTGTGATCGTCACAGAGCATCCCCAGTCCTATCTCTAGGAGAGTGTGGATATCATGGGGATATGCTCATGATCTTAGGATCATGGTACAATTGGCAATGGCGTTGAAGGTTTGTCGAATCACGCGTTTTCGGCAAGTTTAAATCGCCGCTTTGCCGAAGTAGCGTGGCGACCGCCTGTGGCGGTGTGATCGACCGCCAAGGAAGCTGGCCGACCGGCTTTGGAAAATCGGTCAGACCGGCCATAATGAGATGTTGGATTTTGGTGCTGGGCCAAAAATAGAGGGTGCAGGCAAGAGAGTAGGTTCTACTACACTTGGTCTCATAATTTTTGGAGCTTCTAGGCAAAAGTTCTATTGGTTTGAAAATTCCAGTAGGTTTCAAATTTCTTGGAAGGAAATTTTGGCTAAGTCACCAGGGCGGTCGATCAGCCAGTGTGGCGGTCGACCGGCCGAGGGCTACGAGGCCGCCAAAGTGGCGGTCCGACCGGTTCTAGTTTGTTCATCGGCCAACTCGATGGCAATGATTGTTTGATTAGGTCAAGTTCATGGGTTTCATGGCATATGTGTTGCATGATGCATGTTTTGACTAACGTGGGTCAAGTTGTGAAGAACTTGTTCCCAGAATCGATTTCTTTGTCTATTGTTGTGCAGATTGCTTGGAGGTCACCGACGGTCAATCCATGAGGATGATCAAGACTAAGCTTGGAGAGCTGCGGTCCGAAACGATTGGGGATCTTGGGTGAGGTCAATGGAGTCAAGCATGGTGCAAAGGGACAAAGGTGATCGAACGGCGATTGATGCAACCAGTTGGATCAAGCTGGGGTCGGTGTAAGTGCCATGGTGGTTTTGGTGGGGCCGGATGGGAGAGACTTGCCGACATGATGAGAGCCACGGATCAACCTACACGTGGCGGCATGGGAGGTGCTTCACGAAGATGGGAATCGGTCTTGAAAAAGATCGAGAAGGGTATTTTGGTAATTTACCAAATACCACCTTGGTGATCTTTTGCCAACCCTCGGTGCAAGACGGTGCGTGGAGAAGTGGATTAGGTCAAGAGGAGATGAAGATGACGCTTTAAAATACGTGCGTGTGTGACCCGTTTGTGTTGGGCCTTAACGGGAGCCTATTAGGGTTAATGCTTCTAGAAGGTCTAAGTCTCCACTATAAATTGAGGAGGGAGGTGGCTGCACCTCCTTCAACCCTTTCATTACTTTGTAAACCCTAGTTTTGCTTTTGTGCTTAGGGAAGGATAGTTGGAGGTTAGGGTTCTAAAGAGTTGGATTTGATTTCGTGCTCATGTATTGAGTCTTTGTCCTCCATTGATGGAGTGGCTATAAACCAATACCATATCAAATCAATCCAAAGAAAGTTCTCTCAAAGATGAATTCATTTGTTTTCTTTGTCTCTATTTGGTGATTTTGAGTCTTTCTTTGATCCGCGAGTTTTTGCTTGGTTTCTTGCCTTGATATAACTTGCTGTGACATGTGGGAACCCATCTAGGATCATCTTGATCATCAATCACCCACGAGCAAGTCTTTAGATCATATTTCGATTTTGACTCGGTTTTTGAGCACTCTTCGTTCAAACTGAAAAAGATAGGAACTTTGGCATGGATCTATGCGATCCTTGATTGGAATAGGTTCCCAATATCTTAGAAGGTGTGTCTCAAATTTGGTAAGGTTTGGCCTTACGAATCAAAAGTTAGATCGATTTGAGTTTTGGTTTTCTGCCGATTTCACTTGTTCATTGCCCCGAGGTCTGACCGCCATGTATTGAGAGGTCGACCGATTTCCAAAGGTCGATCGATTTCTATTTGGAGGTCGACCACCAACTCATTTATGTTTTGAGTTT
The DNA here is from genome assembly GCA_036346405.1 of Phyllostachys edulis. Classification (NCBI taxonomy): domain Eukaryota; kingdom Viridiplantae; phylum Streptophyta; class Magnoliopsida; order Poales; family Poaceae; genus Phyllostachys; species Phyllostachys edulis. Next base: position 7,599,275 of record CM070549.1, read on the forward strand.
TTATGTTTTTGGTCTATTTGCTTGGGTTTTGATTGGATTCAATACAAGTCTTCCAATCGTACTTGTATATTGATCTTCATAGCTTTTATAGCTATTGGAGGAAAATCGATGTCGAATTCGATCAAGGTGAAAAAGAGATCGTGCTCCTATTCACCCCCCCTCCAGTCGCTTTTTCGGTCCAACAGAGAGTGATCATTATCTGAGGGGAGGACGAAGACCTCTCATTAATGATCTCCACTTGCGCTTGATGCCTCCTCGCTTGAGGTGTAGTCGAAAGACACCGGCTGGCGACTTGGAGCAAACCCCTCCAGGAAGGGGAATTTCGGGTTATAACCGTCTCCGTTAGCAGGTGAGCCCTGCGATGGGATGGTCGAACTCGCAGGAAAAGCGTGCTCGACCCTATCCTTTGTGGGGCTAACCAAAGAGAGATGACCACAAGATGCTGATGAAGCTCTGGAATGATGGCTTCTAGGACTTGCCGTGCCAGGTCGGACTGTCTTAGATGGACTTGGACATTTGGAGGGGGAACCCTCGTCATGTTGTGAGCCTGTTTTGGTACAATCCTGATAGTGGTCGGATTGACTCTTGCCCTCTGAGTAAGCTGGTTCCTCGTTTGGACGTAATGTTGTGGGTGATAAGGATCCCTCCTCAACTCCATCGATGGTATGGTCTCCTGGAGAGTGATCTTCGGAGGCGACATCACCATCGGATGACACAATACTCTGCCCGTAGTCGAAACCGACATCCATGTCGATATCTGCATAATTGACCAAGTCGAATCAGTTCTCCTCGTTCCACTCTCCTGCCATGGAAGCATTAGAGTTGGAAAAATGAAGGAAAGCTGATGACTAGAAGATCCCCATAGTCGGTGCCAACTGTTGGTGTTTTAGAACCGATCTTACGTAGCGATTGTTTGATTCAGGGGGTCTCCAAGACTCAAATCACGCAGAGAGAAAGACACAAGGATTTTTATACATGTTCATGCCTTCTGCGGAGAGAATAAGAACCCTACTTCTGTGTGGATATATTGAGTATGCTGGTTACAGATCAAGAGAAAGACTCGAGTGTAATGTATTATGCTCCTGATTGCGCCCATCCCCTTTACATATTGCTCGAAGTAGGCAGCGGTTTCTCCAGTTCAAAGGGCGCCTCAATGCTTCAGATGATAGAGCCGTTACTGTTGGGCCACGGGTAGGCTACGATAGCTACAAATCAAAATTTCTACCACGCAAACCAGGAAGCCTAGCAAGTAGATGATCACAGATCATTACCACTAGACGCGCAGAGCAGCGGAAGAAGGGTTGGAGCAGCTTGGTCCAATGTAGAGCTGCCGATGTAGTGGTCGAGTCGATCGTCCAGCGTCCTCGCGTGTCGTCGATCTCCTCCAAAGAACCTCTGCAGCTTCTTTGTGAAGATCGTGGATCGCCCTCAAGCGCAACAATCGTAGTAGCGCCTCACGGTATCCACACGCCCGGGAAGGAACAACCATGCGCAGTGTGTTAGCACCAAGTCGCACTGCAGAGAGCTCTCGTGAAGATGGCGGCTAGGGTTTCGGTGGTGATTCACGCGTCCCTCCCAACAGCCTCATGCATCTCCTTATGTAGTGCTCGAAGATATTAAATGAAGTCTCTCTTCTGTCCTTGAGCCGTTGGAGGCAAAACACAAAATTTTTTAGCCCAAGCGATAGTATCGCCGTGCAATGGCCGGTACTACCGCACTTCCTCCAACTGCACAGTAACGGCTAGCGCAGGCGCAATTAATGCCTCTGATATAGCCGTTGCAAACTCAGAGCGGTACTACCGCCGTTGATCATGTGGTAGTTCCGCTCTCTGGTCATTCTGATCTCATAGGGCGGTACGACCGCTTCACTTTGAGGTCCAAAACAGACCTTGACTGGAAATAACGTCTCGCTAACAAATATACGTAAAGACCGGTTCGGTAGTTACGCTTAGGAAATCTTGGTCATACCGCGATACTGATAGTTCCACCAAGTAAGCTCCCAGATTACTACAAGAATCCGGTGAGCAACATGCTCAAAAAGGTGTCACTCGAAAACACGTATCGCTAACTAAGGTTCTGGTCGACCGGGTTGTGGTAGTCTGCACCACATTCTCAATCATATTGTGCATTTGAGTACCGCCAAGAAAACGTCGGTACTACCGATCTTCCCGAGAAATGCATAGTTGACTTTCAAAATAAACTCTGAGTCCATGCATGATCCTAGATTGATCCAAATGACAAAAGAAAAAGCTATCAAGCTACTAGTCATGATCCCTCTTAATAGTACGGTATTTAACCTAAAATCTGGTCTTCCATCCTTTTCTCCTAATACCGGTAAATACAAAAAAGGATCCTAGACTACTTGTACCTGGTCTATGAACCATATTGATCTTCATGCTGACCTTTAGCATGCATCTCCAGGTTGTTATATTCATTACCGGGACTAAACCTTGTAATCAGTCAATAAACATGCTAGTCCCACATTCACATATTGTCATTAATTACCAAAATAATTTTTAGGGATCTAGATGCTTTCAATCTCCCCCCTTTTTGGTAATTGATGACAACCCAATCAATATATCAGAAAGATATAGTTTTGAATATACCGCTTGTTGTAAAACGAAATGTATATTCTTGTTGTGACTTTGACAAAACAATTCTTACAATGAGCTTAAAAAAACTTTGCTTTAAGAATTATTTGCCTTTTAAAGTCATTTCAAAGAAAGCTCCCCCTAAACATGTGCATATAAATGAGAAGATGTTTTTGCACGCATATGTAGAGATTTTTAAAAATTTTGGCGTAGTTTCTTTTGCTTGTTGAAACTTGAGAGAATTGGCAACGTTATAAATAACCATAAGATAGAGATTGCAATTTACGAGAATAACTTAACCATGATAATAAGTATCAAGTTCAACAACATAATACCATGAAGTCATAAAAACATAATACCAAGCTATTACAAGCACACAAGTTCCAAGTAGTTAAACAAAACAAGTTCAACAAAGACTATATGATATAGATAGTAGATAGTAGCAGCACTCCCCCTTAATCTTTTAATCCTTTCCCCTCCTAACTTCTCCCCATTTGGCATCAAAATGCCAAAAAGTCACTCGGCTGGATCTTGAGGAGGTGGTGGAGCTTAAGAGGTTGAAGCTTGACGTGGATCGCGAGGAGGTGTGTTGAGGCGACGTCATCCATAGCGATTTGGAGTAGTTAAGGCTTGCTCAAGCGCACTCACATTCTCTTTGAATGCTGCCAGCCTATTGTTGGTTTGAGATTGAAATTCTTGCTGAGAATTTATAATCTCCAGAATAGCTGAATAAATTTGAGAGAGGGAAACTTGTCCTCCTTCTTGAGCATCTTCTTTAGCAGCTTGCCTTTGCTGAACCTAAGGACGAATAGCTGCAGGAGTAGGAGGACCCTCGTGTGGCTTGTATGGCTTGTGGACAGATCCCAAGCCTCCACGGTATCCAGTCTTCCGGATGATCAAAGCCATGTTGTAGGGAGCGTAATTAATTCTCTTGAATTGATCATTCTTGGAGGAGGCAATCTCACGAAGGATCACATCAACCACATCAAACTTCCTTCCATACATGATATTATCTATTAAGTTTCAAGCATGTCCTCTTACAGCATCAAAATTCTCACTTTTAGGTAGAATAGTATGAATGATTATCCTATTGACCAAGCTAGAAATTGGCATGAGACCGTCTATCTTTCCTAGAGTATATCTAACATTTGCATCATAATACTCCGTCCAAGCTGGGACAAATAGAGTAGGTATGTCATAAATTTTCTCATATATGCTTGACTCTGTCCTTAAGGCAAGCTCAAACTCATGTCTTTGGCAATCCAAATAAGTAGTCCCTATCATCCATGCCATCCGACCGAAATCAGGAGATACATACAAAGTGGCATAGAATTGCCTGATTATATCCTCATCGTAGTCGCATCTTAGCGGTACTAGGTCATGGATACCGGCCCTTTGAAATAGCCGATATGCTCCATCATATTTTGTAACATCCCAATTTTCTGAGCTTTAAAAATCTTTTAAAGAGTTAGTAGGATAAAATTCACCATTTGGGTTTTATTTGAATTTAATTTAAAAGCTTAAACATGGACTTTGTACACCAAAACAATTTAATATGATTAAATTCAACATCAACAATGGTCAAAACTATTTTATTTGGGTTCTTTGGGCTTGGATATATTTTCTAGATTTTTCTAGAATTTTTCCAAGTCAATTTGCTATTTTCTATTGCTTATTTGGATTTCTGGTATTCTCTTAAAAAGAAAAACTATTAAAATCTCAGAAAAACTCCGGGCCAATTCTCTCCGGCCAGATCTGTCTTGACCCAACCCACCTTGCTTTTCGCTGTTCATTGTGACCCTCCCGTCCCTCTCTCCTCGCTCTGCATGGCGTATTACCCACTCCTCGGTTGTGTGGGGCGCGACTACTTTGCTTCGGCCATTGCTGTCATTTAGAGTGGGACCACCTACCATGTCGTCGTCGTCAACCTCTCGACTCTGAGTCCGGTGTCAAAGCAGCCGCTTGGCCAGTGTTCGCTGATGGACTCGCCCTTCCGTAGCTATTTAAAGCCCGTGACCGCGTCAGCATCGTCGCACCGCCCCTCTCCTCCAAAACCCTAGAGCCGCCTCCCGGATTGCGCCGCCGTTTCATCGAATCCGACCCTCGAAGCTTTGTGCCGCCTTCATCTTCGGCGAGCTTGTTCTTCGTCGTCGGAACCGTTCTAGCCTCGCCACGCCTTCTCCGGAAGTTCAAGCAGGACGAGGCCACCTCCTGACCTCGGTTCGCCACAAGCCCATCGAACACCGCCGCCGTCAAGCCCGGCTCAAGCTCGCTGCATCGTCGCCGCCGGCCGCCACATTCGTCCGCGAGCACCCGTGATCCCACCTTTGAGATCCTCATCTCGCCTCTACCTCCTTGTGTCACCCGTGCCGTTGAGCCGCCGCCGCCGGTTTCTTCGTTCGAACTGGCCTCTCTCGCCGACGCCCACGCCGCACAAGATCACCGCTAGGTCGTCGCCGCGTCGGCGGCTGAGCCCCGTGTCGCTTCGCGTGGTGTCCTGCACAAGACCCGCGTGCCACCTCACCCGATTTCGAGATCAATCGGTTCGGTGGACCGAGTTCACTATGGACCGTCTCACTAACATGTGGGTCCCACATGTCAGATTTTCTTTTTAATTCTTTAAATCCGAGCGCTGACTTCATCGTTGCGCAATAATCCGATTTTTCTTTTAAGAAATAATTCAGAAATTCGGAATAATCAGTTTTAGGGTTTTCTTTAGATTTTCAAACTTCCCAAGCCCATATCTTTTGCATCCGAACTCCGATTGAGCCCATTCAAATTTCTAAATTCATCTAAATTCAAGATCTATCTATCTGAGATTTTTATTTATTTTGTTTGTTTTGCCTCTGTTTTTATTTATTTTGTTTGTTTGTTTGTTTCGTTTGCGAGTAGACGTCGATACTTCGGGAAGATTTGAAGAAGAAGGAGCACCTCAAGAGCAAGATCAGTACTTAGACCTATTCCAAGGCAAGTTATACCTTTGATCATATTGAACCCAGTTTTCAAAAGTTATATTGATTCAAAGTATTGCATTTACTTCAATTAATTATTTCAATGCGTTTGGGATTAGTTAATGTCCAATCTGTTATGACCTCCTTGTCTAATTGTATGCCATAATCTTTTGTCACCCTAGTTTGGTTAATTTAGTTGCTGCTATGGTATTACCAACGTGGGTTGGTTAGATGCGATTAGTTTGCTTAGCCATGCCACGAGTCATCATCTCATGTAGTTGCAAATATAAACTTGACTAAGTGGCTATGGAACTATGTGGTAGAATCTGTGTGCGCTATGTGCTATTACTCGTTGATGGCATATGTTGCACTTAACCAACAGGGTGGGAAAGAATTTAGACGGAGGCAAGTGGACTGTGTGATATTTTGGTGGAGCTATGTGTGTGGGCTTAATAACATGTGTGCATAGGGATTTGTAGTTTATTTGGAAGTCCTGCCTTGGTCAATTAAGGACTTAACTTTGTGCGCTATTGAACTGAGCCTCTCGACAACCACATGCCCGGTATGGGACGGACCTAACTTAGTAAGTTATGGAGTCTTGACATTGATTACTCGGGTAGTAGGTTAGAAATTTGTGTGCATGGGTGGAGGTGTGCTACCGTAGTCACATCACGGGCGGTTCGTCAGTGTCCGCCCAACAGTGTGTGTCTGGACCGACTTACTATGTGGGGTTGTCGGCGGTTTGTAAGCACACCGAGTGTCAATGTTAAGATGAAGTTTCTAAACTATTTTGTTACGGCTAGTGCTAGCTAACACTAGTTGTATCGTGTGGTAAAGTGTACAAATTCTCGCAGTGTTAATCAATCTATTGAATAGCGCGTCATGACCATGGACATGCTCGGGATTTCACACGAGGGTAGATTTTCATAAAACCTTGGGAAGGGAGTCAGTGACCTAAGTCATATGGCTATGTGAATAACTTGTTTAGGCTATGTGTCTTTTTATCTAAAACCACAAATTATTAATGTCTATTTGTTTTACTTGTGCTTTCAATCTATTACTTGTATTTAAATTGCAAATGTCAGATTTACTAAAGAACCACGAAGCCATTCCTTTGGAATAAGCGCATCTATAATTGCATTTACGTGGTATGACTTGCGAGTACGGTGTGTACTCATGCTTGTTGTAAAACATGCAACAGAAGAGGAGGAGTCTTCGCCTGCTTTCGAGGAGGAGTCTTCGCCTGCTTTCGAGGAGGAGTTCATTGAAGGTGCTTGATCGTAGGGTCTTGATCCCGTCGGTTACTGTGGTGAATTGATGGGATTCCACCAAGTTTCTTCGTTCATTGCTATTTTATTTCTTTGCTAGCCCTGCGTGGCTTAATAACTATAAACTCGACCATAAGGTCAAAACTCTTATTTGTTATCAAATTACTCGTTTATGTTATTAATCGCTTGTGTGGATCGATATTCACCTGTGTTGACACTGTGTGCACTAGCGTGATCCTGGACTAGTGCATTATACACAGAGGGTCCAGAATTGCATATTTTGGGTCCCGACATATTTCTCTAGAGAGTTTAGATGTACCCAATCCACAAATTTATGATCAGCAAACAGCCTATGGGGGGCCATACATTTGCTCATAAACCAACTCCTAAAAATTAGTGTGGAACTTAGGATTTTTAAATGACTTTGGAAGCACAAACTGATTCTTATGATGCATTATAGCATATTCATCTGCTGTGATTGTCTCAAATTTATCAGTTGCTCCTCAGGCTCTCCCATTTCTTCATCAGATTCTATTGTTGCTTCAGACTCAGATTCTGTCTGTTTTGAACTTTCCCCATTCTCATAATCAGTGGGAGCAGGACCTTCGCCTCTATCTTCTCTTCCTTTCTGAATTTCTTCTTGATTTTCTTGATCAGGAGCAGGAGTTGCAGGTGGCTAAGAAGTAGAAGATATTTGGCCACTAGGTCTTGGAGCTCTCGGAGGGCCATAGGACTTACGAGTGGCGATCTTGGTCCTAGGCATCTTCAAAAGAGAGGATAAATTACAGATCAACCAAGGTCATTTGAAAGTTGAATGGAATGAACTTGCTGTTTTGTCAGGAAAATCGGTAGTATCGACGTGCAAGTGGTAGTAGTACCGGGATGCGAAAGTACCATCATTCACTGGCCAGTACGACCACACCACGGTAGTTCGCAGACGACGAGCCAGTAGTACCGCTTTCTCCGAACATGTTCTAGGGCGTGGAATTGCTTGGATTTTTTTGGTGTCTCTAATGGATTGAATCCAGGAATAAATGCATAGACATCACAGGACACTAGAGTTGCAACTTGCCCAAGAAAAACGCATTCAAATATCCACATTTTTAATCAACCCTAATTGTGACCTAGGGTTCTAAAACAAGGCAAAGAGAGGAAAAAATCAGAACGTATAAAGTTTTGAAAAAAATACACAAGCAAATAAACTGTGTCGGGAGGCTCCACAAAAAAAATGATAATTTTTTGAGCTCAGCTTCTATATTTTAAAAAATTCTGGAAACGGAAGTAATTGGCGGCGATGTCATTCGTCTAATTTTTCGCTGTTCGCGATATTATTTTCCAGTGCATCACGAATCGAGTGTCGTTTCTCCAATTATGCTCTAATGTGATGTCACTGAGCTAATTTCCCTTTCAATTAACCCTAATTATGACCTATGGTTCTAAAACAAGGCCAAGAGAGGATTAAAAGCGTCTTTACCTTGAGATCCGAGGGAGAGTGACCCTAAGGTCACAAGAAATCAACAAGACTCGATGAAAACCTGAAAAGATTTAAGGATTTCTCGAGTGAGTTTTGAGTGTTCTTGGGGAAAGAGAGAGAGAGAGAGAGAGACTACGGTATGAGTGCGGAATGACCGCTCGGGGTGGTGAAAAGGTATAGACTCGTGCGAGGGCAGTTAATGTCTTTTAGAACCGACGCGGTAGTACCGCAACTCTCATGCTGGTAGTACCGCAAAGCGGTAGTACCGCTGATAAGCCGTCGGTAGTTTCGATTTTTCTGGAACTTGAGGGTTAGACTTTGGAATTGAGAAATATGTAAATGATCCATAGTTTTGCACTCAAATAAATATCATTCATGATCATTATGCATTGAAGAGACTTATGAATATCTAAGAACATATTTTTTTTATGAAAATAGAGGTTTTTAGGAAAATATTTGAAAATGTCTTTCTTAAAAGCTTCAAATAACACAAAGTTGGAACAAAGTGCCTAAAGCATGAGTTCAAACAGCATTTGAATAGTCTATGATATTTAATTCATTTCTGAACTTGCAAAAGCGGCATTCATCTAATGGTTCGGTAAAAATGTCTGCTAATTGGTCTTCAGTCCGAATGTGGTTAATTTCAATATCTCCCTTACTCAGATGATCTCTCAAAAAATGGTGGCGAATATCTATATGCTTGGTTCTTGAGTGTTAGACTGGATTATTGGCTATTTTCACTGCACTATCATTATCACATAATAGAGGCATTTTATCGAATTTTATTCCATAATCTATCAAAGTTTGCCTCATCCATAGCAATTGATCACAACAACTACCTCGCAGAAACATATTCGGCTTCGGCGGTGGATAGGGCTACGGAATTTTGTTTCTTGGATAACCATGATACTAAGGATCTTCCTAAAAATTGACAACTACCCGAGTTGCTTTTTCTATCCACTTTGCAACCTGCAAAATTGGAATCCGAATATCCAATTAAATCAAAATTTGCACCTTTGGGATACTATAAGCCAATGTTAGAGGAATTCTTTAAATATCTTAGAATTCTTTTTACGGCCACGAAATGACATTCTTTTAGTGTTTCTTGAAAATGTACAAACGTGCAAACACTAAATATGATATCGGCCTAGATGCGGTAAGATAAAGCAAACTACCAATCATAGACCTATAAAGCTTCAAATCTACCGGTTTACCTCCCTCATTAAGGTCGAGATGATCGTTGGTTGCCATGGGAGTCTTGATGGGTTTTGCATCTTCTATGCCAAACCACTTGATCAAATCTTTCATGTATCTTGTTTGGCTCACAAAGGTTCCATCCTTGAGTTCCTTTATTTGAAGTCCAAGGAAATAGCTAAGTTTTTCGATCATGGACTTTTCAAATTCCCTAGACATCATATCATCAAACTCTTTGCAAAAGTCTTAATTAGTAAACCCAAAATGATATCATCAATATAAATTTGGCATACAAACAAATCATCATCTAAAACTTTAGTAAACAAGGTTGAATTAATTTTTCCAATTTTGAATCCTTTTGAAACTAGAAAATCTCTAAGGCGTTCATATCATGCTCTAGGAGCTTGTTTAAGACCGTAGAGCGCCTTGAAGAGTTTATAGACAATATTAGGATTCTTAAGATCTTCAAAACTGGGTGGTTGCTCAACAAATACAAGTTGGGATATTTTTCTATTTAGAAAAACACTTTTAACATCCATTTGGAATAATTTAATATCAAAGCATAATGCAAAAGCAAGTAATATCCGAATTGATTCAAGTTTAGCTACGGGAGCAAAGGTTTCACCGAAATCCAAACCTTCGACTTGAGAGAATCCTTGAGCAACCAATCTCACTTTGTTTCTCACAACCATTCTACTTTCATCTTGCTTGTTCCTAAAGACCCATTTTATATCGATTACGTTGTGTTCCTTAGGCTTATCCACCATTGTCCAAACTTTATTTCGGATGAAGTTATTGAGTTCTTCATGCATTGCATCACCCAATCCGGATCATCGAGTGCTTCTTCTACATGTTTTGGATCAGATGCTACGCGATACAGAAGAAAACTATAGTAAGAGAGAGTTTGGTAAATTCGAGATCTTAATGGAGCACTCAGGAAAACCTTTGTTCTCTGGCTGCAAGTCAAAATACACAAGGTTGTCATTTGTGCTTGAACTGTTGAAATTGAAGGCAAGCAATGGTTAGTCCGATAAGGGTTTCACGACGTTGTTAGGTCTCCTAGTGGACATCCTTTCGGAGGGAAATGTGTTGGCCAGCACCACCTACCAAGCTAAGAAGGTTTTTTGTCCATTGGGAATGGAAATAGAAAGAATACATGCATGTTCGAACGATTGTATCCTCTACCGTACAGAGTATGCGGGTATGCCTGTATGTCCCGTGTGCAAAGCATCCCGATACACGCGTAAGAATACTGCTATGGTGAAGCAAGTGTTGGGCCACGGGGTAGGCTACAATAGCTACAAATCAAAAATTTCTACCACGCAAACCAGGAAGCTAAGCAAGTAGATGATCACATATCGTTACCACCAGATGCGCAGAGCAGCGGAAGAAGGGTTGGAGCACAGCCTGGTCCAATGTAGAGCGCGTCGATGTAGTGGTCGTAGTCGATCGTCCAGCGTCAAGAAAGTCGATGCAGTGGTTGTAGTCGATCGTCCAGCATCCTCGTGAGTCGATCGTCTCCTTCAGCAACCTCTGCAGTTCCTTGTGAAGATCGTGGATCGTCCTCAAGCGCAACAGTCGCAGTAGCACCTCTACGGTATCACACGCCCAGGAAGGAACAACCATGCGCAGTGTGCTAGCACCAAGTCGCACGTAGAGAGCTCTCGGGAAGATGGCGGCTAGGGTTTCGGTGGTGATTCACGTGTACCTCCCAAATGACCTCATGCATCTCCTTATATAGTGCTCGTGGCGGATCCTATCCAACACGTTTGACGAATCAGATTCTGATCGGGTTTGTTCCAACCCGTTAAGTGTGTGACCCTATAGGTTCATGCGTGTCGGTTGTGACTTGGAAACCCTTCCGATCACGAGTCGAAGCGGCTCCTAGCGTAACATAACGATTCCCGAATACACACAAATTATATCGATTTAACCTTAATGCAATATGATCTATGATCGGTCCTCATCACTTACGACCAGGTCCTATCTCTATATGACCGATTCAGATTTGGTCACGACCATTCAGTAATTCCTTCGACTGTGTTACAACCACCACAGGACTACGTTTGACCGATCTCGACCAGCTCAGATCTCCATACGACTAGTCCGTAATCGCTCAACTAAGCGACCTACTCGTGTATACTCCCTTTACCTCATGATGTCTGGTTGAACTCCAGGTGAGATGTTGTGTCATCCATGGGCTGTTCAATACTTTCTCGATCGAGTGTCGAATTACTTCACGTGGTCGAACACTTCGACTACTAGTAGCATGGCCATGCACTTTCTTTATCCGACCACAACGAGGGGCCCAGAGACATCTCTCCTATTATGTTAGGAGGGGCAAATCCCATATCCGACCAGTCACATTTCTCTGCATGTTTCATAGCATACCTAGAAGCTACCTTTATAACTACCCAGTTACGGTGTAGCGTTTGGCAACCCCTAAGATTGCTATTACATATGTAGGAAACCATGCAGATCTCAGGTCTAAGGATTATACATCAACATTGCTTGAGACCAACTAATGACACATAGAATCATAACAATCTCAATAGTGTCTCAAGGTGGGTCTAATCCAACATCATGTTCTCTAACATGTGTCCATATCATTGGTTTGATATCTCCATATCCATGACCCGTAAACATAGTCATCAACCAATACATATGCTAGTCTATTCATATGTGTCCTCATATGTTTCTAACCGAGGATCGTATAAGAATAATTATCATAAATATAGAGTTTCACAATCAAGTCATATACTTGATAATCAATATTAACAATATTATTCTTGGAACAAGATAACATTTTATCCAATATTATGAACATAAGGAAATATAATAATCTCTATGATTGCCTCTAGGGCATATTTACAACAGCAAGGATCTCCTGCTAAGATGTTGTGATATCTGCCTATAATCCCACGTTTGAAACGTTTATTTGCAAACCGAAAGGAGGTAAGATTGTTGCGTTGGCACTAGGAGGAGCGTATGAAAGATGGAAAGCTAAGACACTCTGCTGATTCTGCCCAATGGAGAAACTTCGCTCGAAGCTTCAAGAGTTTGATGCGGAACCAAGGAACATAAGGTTTGGGTTGAGTACAGATGGAATGAATCCTTTTGGTAACATGAGCAGCTGACATAGCACTTGGTCCGTGAATCTATGTGTGTATAACCTTCCTCCTTTGTTGTATATGAAGCAAAAGTACATTTTGATGTCACTACTTATCCAAGGGTCGAAGCAACCTGGGAACGATGTTGATGTGTACCTAGCACCATCGTTGGAAGATCTTGTGACACTGTGGAACGAAGGGGTACAAGTATGGTGTGCGTACAAATGAGAGAACTTCACTTAACGTGCCATGTTGTTCTGCACCATCAATGATTTTTCTACCCATGGTAACCTGTCGGGGTTCAGTAGAAAAGGAGCCAAAGCATGTCCGCACTGCTTAGATGGTACCGAGAGTGTATGGCCGAACAACTCGTGCAAAACTGTGAATATGCGTCACCGTAGGTTCCTTCCTAGGATTCACCCATACCGTAAGGTGAAGAAACAATTCAACGGAAATAAGGAGGACGGTTCAGCTCCAAGGGCCTTTAGAGGAAAAGAGGTCTATGATATGGTTAAGGATATCAATGTTGTGCTTGGGAAAGGGACGTAAATTAAGGACCCATCAGAAGAACATCTGAAAGAAGCGATCATTTTTTGGGACTTGCCTTATTGGGAGCACTTATAAGTTCGTCACTGCATCAACGTCATGCACGTGAAGAAGAATGTATGTGATATGTTGATTGGCCTCTTACTGAACATTAGTGGTAAAACAAAATATGGTGTTAACGCATGGTGTGACTTGGTTGATATGAACATAAGGACCGAGTTAGCACCAAAAGAGACTGATAAAGGACGAACGTACCTTCCCCTATCTTGCTACACTCTGTCCAAGGCCAAGAGAAATGAACTGTGTCAGAGTTTGCATGGTGTGAAAGTTCGATCTGGTTACTTGACCAGCATTAAGAAACTTGTTTCTATGGAAGATTTGAAATTAATTGGTATGAAGTATCATTACAAATGCTTCCTGTTGCAATTAGGAGTATCTTGCCGAACAAGGTCCGAGTGGCAATCTTGAGGCTGTGTTATTTCTTTAACTCAATTGCTCAGAAGGTTATCGATCCCGAAGGACTAGATGCTCTGCAGGCCAAGGTGGTGACGACTCTATGTCATCTTGAGATGTATTTCTTTCCATCATTTTTCGATATCATGTTCCATCTCATTGTTCACCTTGTGAAAGTGATAAAGATATGTGGACCCGTATTCCTACATCATATGTACCCGTTCGAGAGGTACATGATAATTCTCAATTCCTACGTACGGAATCGATCTGGACCAGAGGGCATCATCATCAAAGGTTATACATCCGAAGAGGTCATTGAGTTCTACGTCGACTACATGGCTCAGGTGGAACCGATAGGTGTGCCTCTATCTCATCATCAAGGTAGACTGGAGGGTATCGGGACCATCGAAAGGAAAGTAATCACTCCCGATCTGGATACATACGTTCAAGCCCATTTCACGGTCATGCAACACATGACCCAAGTGTCCCCGTACATCGACGAGAACAATGATATGGTACGCCAACAAAATCCAAACCGTTCAGAGGTTTGGATCATGAGAGAGCACAACCGTCGGTTCAACGAATGGTTAAAGGTGCAATTCACTGGGAGTTCATCAAGTGATGACACGCTGCTATGGTTGGCAAAAGGGTCAAAATTTACAATTGTGACATGGCAAGGAAACGACATAAATGGGTACGCATTTTATACGACAGCTCAGGATAGAAAGAGCACAGTTCAGAATAGCGGTGTCCGCATAGATGCGTTTCACAAGCCGTTCAATACCGCCAGGACACGTGGGTTAAACTCCTACTATGGGTTCATAGAGGAGATTTGGGAGCTCGACTATGTACTTTTCAAGATCTCCCTGTTTTGATGCCATTGGGTTAAACTTCCGCAGGGTGTGAAGGTCGACAATTATGGCATCACTACTGTAGACTTGAAACGTGTCGGATACAAGGATGAACCATTCGTACTCTCTAAGCAAGTTTTTTAAGTTTTTTTTTGTAATGGACCCAGCAAATAAGAACCGTCACATAGTTCTTCATGAAAAAAGAAGGATTGTTGGAGTTGAGATTGTCGTGGATGAGGAAAAGTACAATCAATTTGACGAGTTGCCTCCTTTTGGAGATGGCATCAGGCTCGAGGAAGAACCTAGTGAGGAAACTAGCTATATACGCGTCAATCATCATGAAGGGCTATATTTTAATTAAGAATTTATTCCATTGTAATTTATTTCATAACATGAGACATGATATGTGTTTTCTACTCTTGGTTATTATTTCGGTGTCAATGTGGACTTGCCATGTGTTATGGACTTGTCATGTCTAATTTTGCTGTCAATGTGGACTTCATTGTAATGTGGAATGGTAATATCATGCACTTGTACAACCTATTTGTCTCATGTCCTAATATGTCAAATATGATGAACTTAATATCTCCCTACTCTTGTATGGCTTATAAAGGTTCATGTTATGAACTAGTATGCTATAGAATACTTGTATGCACATATCTCAATTTTTTTTAATTTGGCCCCGTGCTAGCCGAAAAACATAGTAGCTATAAAATGAACTATCACATAGTAGCATATCACAGACGGTTCTATTATGAAACCGTCTGTGATAAGTAATCACAGATGGTTCCATAATAGAACTGTCTGTGATATCCCTTTATTAGTTGGGTACCGCTAGGGTTTACGCCCTTACTCGTCACATCCCCTCCCCGGCGCCTTACTCCTCAGTCGCCCGTTCGCCTCCCCACCCATGCGCACCAGACCTCGACGCCACCGCCGCCCGAAGCTTCCTCCCCGACGGTCTTCGTCGCCAGCTCCGGTCGCCCATACTACGTCGCCAACCCCGATTCCCCTTCTCCCCGTCGCCGACGCCCCTGCTGCTCCTCGGGAGCGACTCGCCTTCAACGCCGCTCCTGCTTCTAGCCCCGAGCCGCAGGCCTCCTCCTTCCCCTTGTCGCTCCTCCTCCCCCACCGCCACCCGAAGCCCCAAGGTACATCTCCCCTCCCCCTTGTTGCTCCTTTTCTTGGTAGTGCTTAAGCATTTGTGGTCGTTTCTTCTTGTATGTCGGGTAGATAAGGTCACTAACCCTAATGAAATGTGTAGAACAAATGATGTTTAGGTGTAGTCCTCTAATTTGGTACTCTCAGATATGAGATACCACTTATGCATGTGAATTATACTTTATCACATTTGATAGTTTGTATATGATGGATGTAAGATTTGTTGGAAATAATCTTGACTCATTAAGATTTTATTTGCACTAAGTACTTTGAGCATGTGTGCATGCATAGATGTGCTAGTAGAGCACGTCTTGGGAGTAATTTGCATGTTAGATTTTGTTAGTTGTGAGCTGCGCATTTAGATTTATGCCCAAGTAGTTGCCTCCTGCATGTTGTTTTGTAGTTGATGTATTTCCATATGTGTCTACATTCAATTCCCAGGTCAGTACAAAGACATGGTCACTTACTTGCACATAGCTATTGGCTAGGCATGTCCTGACTTGGAGTTAGTGTTTGAGAATTAAAAGGTGAGCTCACTTAGGATCTGAAAAGCTAAACAGCAACATAATGTAGTGGTTTGCATGTGTTTGTACTGTATATCTGGAAAATGAAAAATATGAACCCGTGACCACCTACACCCATGATCGCCACCATCCATTTAGTACACGAGATTTGTGCCAAGAACAAAACCAAATCATTTCCAAAACTGATTATATCTTTTCAACAACTAAATGTCTAATCGGACTCTCTCCTCCCTCTCTCCAATCGTACTCTCTCTCCGTCCCATTTTGAAATTTGAATCCAAGCAAGTCATATTATGTCCCTCTCTTTTCGAAATGGAAATCGAAATGCTATATTTATACTAATATACCACACTCATTATTATCATGTCCAAAAAAAAACCAAAATACCCAAATACTACTACAACATATTGTTGTCCAAAATCCATAAGAATGCAAAATACATGAATGCTACTACTATACTGATGTCCAAATTCCAAAAGAATGCAAAAATACATTAATGTTGCTACTACTACTATACTACTTCAAAAAAAATTCAAAATACATCAATACATTCACACCGTTGCTACTACTACTATACTGATGTCCAAAAAGTACATGAATACTACTACAACTATACTACTATCCAAAAGAATGCAAAATACATCAATACTATAACAACTATACTACTTCAATTGCAATCCCAATCGAGTAATAGATGTGAATGTATCCTTCAATACTATTTGAGTAATAGATACTATTTGTTTATATAGTTAATTGGTTGGGTAACTTCTATTTTTTCGTATAAAATATGTTTCCAAGGGAAATTATCTTCGAAAATACCTAGTGGATATCAACTTGCAATCCATTTTATTTAAACTCTCAGCGTTTTGAATTCCGAAATTTTAGTTCATTGCATATGTAACTTATATAGATAGCAAGTAAGCGAGATGGCGCCCGCACCGTCTTCACCGCCATCATCGACGTCGCCGAATGTGTTTAGATCTCCGAGGAAAGTGGTACGTAAGCGAGATGGTGGAGGAATATCGAAATTGCCTGCGGGCCGAATGACCATCACAGAGGTCAATGCCGTTGGGGTTCCTCTGAGTCCCAAGAGAGCAGCGGCAAGATTTTGGACCATCTGCGGGATACTTAGAAGGGAACGGGTCCCCATCACCACACCAAGCTAGAAGTCTCTGACGGACGTAGAGAGATGCCAGCTGTGGACTGAAATTTCAAGCTTGTTCACTATCCCAGAAGCAGACTAGGCACGCGTGGAACGGCAGGCGTTGCTCGTGATGGGACACACGTGGAGGACCTTCAAGAGCACGCTTGTCACGAAGTACGTGAACACAGGTCGAACGCCCTTCTCGAAGTATCAATTCTTATCGCGGGATATATGGGACGCCTTTGTGCGGATGAAGACGACGACCGAATTTCAGGAGCAAAGTGCGGCGCACAAGGCTCTCCAAGCACAAAACACTCACCCTCACAAACTTGGCACCGCTGGGTACGCGGGTAAAACCACGCAATGGACAGCGGAGGACGAGAACACAACCCGGCCATTTGTTGGGATCACAAACGAGCGCGCCTAAAGCTAGTTAAGAGCGAGGGCATCAGCCTCGTCTTCGAGTGTCATCTCTTTCACAAACTCAGCAGACGAGGAAGTGTCCCAACATCTGGTAAATATGTCAAACTACCTAGTTGTTGACAAGTCCATAACTTCGTAGTGTCTAGAATAACATGATGGCCTCTTGCAGCAAGCATTGACTACCGAATCTTCCCAAGGCTCCTTCAAAGTAGTCAGGGATAAGGATATACTATTCACGGCCCTAGGAAACAAGGAGCACCTGGGTCGCACGCGAGGTGTTGGTGTTTACGTACGTTGGAGGAACGGATTCCCACACGACTCCTGCATGTATAGGAGTAGGAAGAGATCCAAGGGCGAGCGCGAGGACCGGTTGGTAGAGGAGATTAATGCGAGGCTTACTGCAAAATTTCCAGGACAGCTAACAAGATTGCAGGATTAAATGAATGAACTCCTCAACCAGTCACAAACCGTCCCCATTATTTTGGCAGCTAGTCCTCCTCAACATCGGAGTAGCATCGCGTCCACGCAAAATTCTCAACCTGGCGACGCCCAATTACCTATCAACGACATCATGGTAATGTACATCTCTGGAATGCTCCAAAGATAGACCTATAGGACATCTTAGCTAATTGTGTATCGTTTTGTAGGAGCCGACGCCCTGCAAGCTCCAAGTGAGGCTGGTTGGGTCTATTTCTATTGAGGTCAAGGATGGCGTATATATCCATGTTAGGAAGGGATCAGTAGACCTGATGACACCGGCGCAGGTTACACTAGGGTCCAGGTGGACAACGTACATGACAATTTCATGGCCGTCTCGCTGGAGATTCGCTCGAACAAAGACATCAGAACACTAGGGGATGCCATGTACACTTTTATCCAGTGGCCCAAGAAGGACATCGCCCTAGACCCTGCAGTGCCGCGATCTCGACACAACCACGTCTCTCCAACAGGACCCTCAATGACTCCACCTCAACCTTTGTTTCAGAAGGCCGCCTCATTGGTTCCCATGGAGAAGATGCCGAACGAACAAGAAAAGTGTGTCGCCGTATTGGTTCCCGAGTCATCTCACGGGAAGATGTGTAGCGGGCAAGTCGTTAAGGCCAAATCGAAATCAAAAAATATTAAGGTGTCTCCCAAGCTCGAGAAATACTCTCTCAGAAGTCCGTTGGCCCTGACACAGTATTAGCTTGCGCTGAAATAGGTTGCCAGTCTTTGCATGTCTGGTACATGTGAAAGACCAAAGAGAAGGGGTGCGATACTAGAATCACCATTAGATACACAAATGAGAATTTTTTTTCGACAAGCTGGGCCACTTCGTCGTGGGCTTCGACGACTTATTCGACCTATACAACCTCAATGCCCTCGACGCCTCGCTTCTACGATACTAGATACTGTAAGTGTGTACAATCAAGTTCTACATTCACGTAATACTGATAAATATCATAACTCATTGCTTATGTATAGATACATGATGAAAATGGCCAGGCGATGGCGAGAACTGGTGGGTTTCCTCGACCCACACTTGATCTCTGAGCAATGCATCATCGAAGACGCATCTTACGTCGTGAAATACATAACGATGGGATTGCTTGCTCAGGGCGACAAGAACTACATAATGGTGCCCTACAACCAGAAGTAAGTGCTTCACTACTTGCTGTACAAATTTCATTTGTACTTTATATGCAGCACGAACTTAGGTTTAATGACTATAGAGACATACATGAGTAGGTTCTACTGGATCCTTTTAGTCATTGTACCAAAGAGGAACAAGGTAATATACCTTGATTCCCTACTCAACAAAAAGCACGACTTCACCCTTGTGCAAGAAATACTCGACATGTATGCTCATTTTCTCCATACATAGCTCTATTGTAGTCTTACTTCGTTTGAAATGGCCGAGGATAACTTTTTGGAATCATGTAGGTCGTTTAGTGCCTATGTTGCCGATGGAGGGACACACAAGGAATCGAGCATTACACTGCAACACAGGACGCGATTTCCGGTACGCGCTACAACACAATAATCATATACCACACTTCGTAATAATACATCTCAAACTGACTATACCTATATATGTAATCCTATTTTTGCAGTGTCACCAGCAAAAACAAGATCACCTATGTGCATTCGACGTTTGCTGTCATATGCAGCAAATCATGGGGTTAAGACGAATGATCCAGAGGTTTGCCAATCTCGCAATAATTATTTTCTAATTATAAATTTAAATATATATATATGCTTACTACTTTACTCTTGCTAGCGACAAGGCATTAATCTTGATTTAGATTCACTCATTATGACCGAGATCTCGGAGGTTCGAGGAATGCTCTTCAGCTTCATCAAGACGGAGATCGTTAACGCCGATGGAGAGTTTCACTCCGTCGACACCGCTGAACGACCTTCAAACAATTGATTCAATTGTAATTCACTTTGAGTAGTTATAATTCAATTGTAACTCTAGCGACAATACTTGAACATACTCTTTTGTAATTAATTTTGAGTTGT
The DNA here is from genome assembly GCA_036346405.1 of Phyllostachys edulis. NCBI lineage: Eukaryota > Viridiplantae > Streptophyta > Magnoliopsida > Poales > Poaceae > Phyllostachys > Phyllostachys edulis. The sequence continues at coordinate 7,619,470 of CM070549.1, forward strand.
AAATTATTACTTTGAGTTGTCAACAATTGATTCATCTGTGATTTATCTGTTTTCTGCTTGCTTGTTTTCAGAGGGTATGGCTAGCAATTCCCGAGGTTAGCTGAAAATTAGAAGAAAAAAATTAGTTAGGTATAAAGAAATCATAAATAGTTTTATGGTATAAACCGTCTATGAAGGACTACTATCACAGACGGTTTCCATCAACAACCGTCTGTGATATGACGGATATCACAGATGGTTCTATTTACTAACTATCTGTGATATGGCTCTAATCACAGACGGTTTGTAAATAGAACCATCTGTGATAATATCCTTTCATAGACGATTTCAACAAAAAACCGTCTGTGTTGTGATTTATCACAGACGGCTCAAAAATCGTCTGTAAAATCAGACGGTTCAAAAACCGTCTGTGATGACGGTTCCGAATCGTCTATGATGATTTTATCTATAGTACTGAGTTAAATGAAAAGACTAAGGACATCTCTAATGTATTGAATCGGTTCAGCTTCAAAGAGAAACCACGTCGGTATGCACAGAACCTAGCTTTTTTTTCTCCTAGATTCAGTTCCTATTCCTCCTGCGTCATACAAATTTTTTTTTTGAAAATAAACAGCAAGAGAGCTGCCCGTTATATTAATAGAGGAGAAGCGGAGCAAGACCGCGTGGAACCAGAGTTAATAACAAGGCCTAATTACTGAGTAATAAAAAACTCCAAAGATTTGGCCCCCGCAAGGTGCCAAGCTCTACCCTCCTCCTTGATCTTAGCGAGGAGATCTAGAGGCGCAGTAGCTCTATTGTTGAAAATTCTCACGTTTCATTCCTTCTAGAGCTCCCAAGTGATTAAGATCGTGGTCGTCGTCCTGGTCTTCCTAAGGGAGCCTGATGCCTTTGCCACGTTGGACCACCAAGTAAGAATGTTCGAGCAAGGGGGCCAGGAGGAGGGTTGAAAACTATCTGTTCCTATCCAGTCCGCCATGAGCTTCCAAATACGTCTAGAGAAGCGACAGTGTGCAAGAAGGTGTAAGACTGATTCCGGGGTGTGTCTGCAAAGGGGCAGAAATAGTGGTTTGGCCACCCCCTTGCCTCAAGCCTGTCTAAGGTCCACAGTTTGTTTTGAATCGCTAACCAAGCGAAAAACTTTCCCTTTGATGGGGCCTGGGTCTACCAGATTAAAGATTTGAAATTAGTCGCTATGGAGCCCATAAAGTGCAAGGCGTAGGCGGATCTAGCAAAGTAGGTTCCGCTTAGATTTTGCTTCCAGGAAATCTCGTCCGGGGTGCCTTGAATCAGTTGGATTTGGTCGATTTTGGTCCACGGTCGAACGAATTGTTCAAAGTGGTGGACCGAAAAACCTGGGGAGAGGTTGATATCCTGCACCCACCGCCCGTTCTGCAAGGCCAAAAACACAGTCTGATTTTTGCACTTTGAAGAAGCAAAGATCAAAGGGGCTACGTCTTTGGGGGCCTGTCCAAAAAGCCACGCTGAAAACCAAAAATTTGACGTCTTCCCATCCCCGAGGGAGATCCTTGTTGCCACCGCAAAGAGATTTTGGTCCGAAGCATCACAAGGGATTTCCATTCCGACCTAGGGTTTAGTTGGGTTCTTCCATTCTTGCCAAAGCCAGTAACTGATTCGAGGAGAAATGCGGTAGACTAAGGATGCCTAAGCCACCAAGATGGGTTAGGCGACACACTCTTTCCCGCTTGATTCTCGCATTTTGCACCGAGAAGTTGTCGCCACCACCCAAAGGAAACGCCGCTTAACTTGTCTATGGATCGGATAATCGCTTTTGGGTATTTTGAAGGTCGTGAGGAAATAAATTGGGATCGAGGTGAGAACTGATTTACGAGGGTGACCCGCCTCGCCGGGAAAGGAACGCCTTTACCACTGCTAACTCGCCGCCACCTTGTCGAGAAGTGGTTGGAAATCCACTTTGCGGAGCCGTCTATAGGTGAGCGGGAGTCCCAGGTACTTGATCGGGAAGGTTGAACAGATTACCGGGCAGTCTTGAAGAACGGAGGTGAAAAAGAAAAGAATAATAGTTCTTCTCTTCACCCACGGGTTGATCATCCTCGTCCATTCCCGGTTCCCCTCCACTCTCTCTCATCACCAACAACTATCATCCCATCCCGCTGGTTGGACGACATCGCCTCCGACGAGCAGCAAGGTGGAGGCGACGTGCGGTGGCTGGCTCTGAAGGCTACAACAACCGGCGACATGCGACAAGGGGAGGGCATCAGCAACCGTTAGTGGGTGGATCTAGAGGCCACGACGATCGGCGACTCGACGTCGGTCCGGCGACAGCGGTGGTGAACTCTTGACTCTGGCGCGTGGCAAAGACGACACGTGGGATTCTTGATGTGGTAGCGTGGCGTCTCCCTCTGTCAGGTGGGCCAGCACGAACCGAATCAAGATGAGAGTCCAGTTCTAGAAATTTTTTGGTTGGAATCGATATCTCTATTGTATTGAATTAGTCCAATATCTTATCTCTCCTCCTTTGAACTGGCTTAAACACCACATTGCAGATGGCCTAAGGGCCTGTTTGGAGGCGTTTACTTATCGGTCGAGTAGTTCTAGTCCAACTGATAAGCTGTCGGGTTTCCCTAATTTACCGTATGGTTTTAAATTTGGCGCCCAGCTTAATTTGCATCTTCTGCATATGTAACCATGCATGCATTGTCCTCTCTAGAAAAATGCCATGCATTGCGACTCCAGCAGCTCGCATGTACCGATCACGAGTTCACGACGAATTCATGCATGTCAGGCAGTCGGCATCGTGGCCTTTCACCGTTTCACGTCGACCGAATACTAAGGATGCCAAGATGTTTTCGAATCCTTCTGACGTAAAGTAGTATCAGGAATGGAAGAATCCGATGGCAAAGTAGTGCGTGCTAGTGCTAGTATTAGCCTCTAAGCAATGCTCTGTTGACCATTGAGTGTGTTGATCTCGGCACGTACGTCAGCCACACTACTCGCTACGAGTCCTACTTCTCTAAGAAAACGCTAGTGACCAGTTCTAGCGTAACGGGCCTGTGCTTGCGGTCGGGACGAGGTGACGGGCGGGCACTGTTTGGGCTGGGAATTGATGGAGAAAAGGCGAATCAAGTCTTATCGGAACCGGCTGGATCGGCGCTAACCAAGGCCTGTTTGGAGGAGTTTACACACACTTTTTGCACGCGGCTCGTCCGCTACCACGGCACTCCTCCGCATCCTTCCTCTAAAAAAGAAAAGTGACTTAATCATTGCCATAATCGTTGAGTGCTCTTGACCCACCCTGTTCACCTCCAGGCCACCAAGCCTGCGGTCGGCGGTGCCCTCGCCACCCCACTACGTGTCTTACCTATGTACAAGGCTATGATCATGGAGGGCTTGTTAAGCAGTGGTGGATCTAAAATGAAAACGACAAGGGTGCACCATGTACATCACCATTTGTGTGTAGGATCACTAGAGTTAGAACTCCATGGTTACACGTACGCGCATATGGGCTATATAAGGGGAAATTTGAAATAGACCTAGCTAGCGGCTAGTGTCGTGCCACCGATTTTCGGCAGTGCGAGATTTAGGCAATGGCGTCATACTCGTCATTTTATACGGCCTTGTGGGTACGTAGCGAGTCTAGGTTGGGCCAGGCACCATTGTTCTCATCCCCTTGGCTACGTACAATGGAGACATGGAGTCCATCAGACTTAACTTGTTTCGTTTTGGTCTCCATTAACAGCACTGACAGCATTCATGATTCATAGCTAGCTCAACCTTCGTGGTTCATTTCATGGCCGAATTCGTAGAGGTGGCCCCGTTGGGTAGGATATGTTTGGTTCGTAGCTAAATTATGACATATTCTAAGTTAGACAAGTTTGGCCGAGTTAGACGTCCCTTTGGTTCTATAGCTACACATATGACAAATTCATTTTCTGCCAATTGAGTCTCACGCGTCAGGGACTTAAAAAATATGGCAAGATTAGAGTTGGCCAAACGGGCCGTGCTCGCGGTCCCAAGACGAGGCACAACACTCTCGGCCGGTCCAGTGACTGCACGACCGCACTATTCACAAAGTAGGCCGGCAGACGATATAATAGTTCGGGCCGTGCCTAGGCCGCCACCCGGCATGACGGGCCGGCACGTCACGGCCCATTAGGCACAACACTATTTTAATATACATATATAATTTTATTTTCATTTATTAATATTTATATGGTTTTCTTTCCATTTTTAATACTTATATGGTTTTATTTTGTGGTTTTCAAATTTTATATAGTTCATTTTATAACTATATGTAAATTTATTTTGGTTTTTTAAATATATATTTTTCCTAGGATTGTTTTACATGTTTTTCAATTTTTCATGTCTTATGAGTTAAATGACAAATGTTTTAACGAGCCAACTATTTGAACATTAATAAAATTCTATTACATTTTTATTATGATTTTCTCATATTTTTTCAATTTTCATGCCTACTTCAATTCTACACATTTTTCTAGATTTGTTTTGGAATTTTTTCATTCTCACGGCCAAACGGGCCACACTTGGCCTCGATGGGCTAAATAGGCTCTGTCGACTCCAAAGACTTCAAGACGAATGGTCGATGGGTCATGCTTGTCGCCACCCTACCAAAGACAATACTAATAGTAGCTCTGCTAGAATGGGTCAGGCCTACCGGGGTCGTGTCGTCTTGCCGGCCGCCTGCTTGGCTGTGTCCGGGCAAGATTTCTTTTGCTAGCCAAAGTGTGGCTTCAATTTTGATGACATTTGACAAAAAAAAATTATTGCAAATTTTGACAATCTTAGTATATGAACCAAGCAGACATACCCATAATTTCTGCATGTTTACATGTAAGTAGCTAGCTACTCCTATATATATATATATAAACCAAGAGAGGCAATTACATGCAACAGGCATAGCATTCATCCCGTCCTACAGTATAAACGGAGGGAAAAATGACGCGCGGAGAGACACGCTATGTCTCCCTTTTTCCCTCTGTCGTCTGATTCCCCACTGCTATCATTCGCGACCCTCAGTTTTTTTTTTTTTTGCGCCCCTGCTGCCCCTGTTGTGAGCCGTCAGATCCTTTTCCTCCACCCTTCTCTTCCTTCTCAGCCGTTTCATACGTCCTGGCGGAGCGCTCCCACGCACTGTCTACTTCGGTCCACGTGGTCTCCGCTCCTCAGTTCATGTGCGGTAGCTGGTCTCTTACTCTTTTTCCTCCCTCCCGTGTGGTGTTGTGCCTCTTCTTCTTTCTCCTTGTGCCTCATCTTTTTCGTGATCATCGTCAGCACCCCTGCCTTTAAACCCAACAAGAACACCAAGCAACCATTCTCATATTTCAAAAGAATTCTCAACTTGTTGCTTGGTGTTCTTGTTGGCTTTAAAGACAATTACATGCTCAAGAATTGTTGGTTGCTGATAGATGATGCCACTTCCCAATCGCAGTAGTTGCACATCAACGTCACTTTCTGAACATAGCGACGTCCAATCCAGGTAATTGGATGTCCTGACGCTCTCCTTGCATCTATACTTTTTAAACTTGCAGGGGCTCAATGAGGTTGCCCGTGGGTACTGTCTCATCCTTCTCATGTCAAGCGTGGGCGACCCTAAAGTGGTCAGACTATGAATAATATATATATGATGCCGTTTTAATGGCACAAGCAAACCAACGCTTGGAGACTTTATAGAGAAGAGATTATGAATGGAATGGTAGGACGACTGCACGCAAGAGGTAGGAGAACTTGACCGTCATGAACAAGGAGACTATTAATATGAACTAATTATCAATTCAATCTCAAAGATAAGACTTTTGACATCATTACATCACGAGCAAGGGACTATTAATATGAACTAATTATCAATTCAATTTCAAAGATAAGACTATTGACATCATTACATCACAGAGCAAGGGACTATTAATATGAACTAATTATCAATTCAATTTTAGCATAAGACTATTAACATCATTGAGCGCTTCATCGCAAGAGAACAAGACCAAGGGTGTCCAAACCCACCACACCAAGAGCGTTTCTCGGATCCATCGCAGAGCACTAGCCATTTTCATCACAGAGCAAGGGGTAGAGACAGAGAGGAGTAAGTAGGGTGATACCTCAAGATAAATAAGAAACCATGGTGGCGACCCCACCACCAAAGACAACCCTCATCCACCTCCTTCACCTTGCATAAATCACGCAAATATCAGGACACAACTTAAGGCTCAAGCATAAAAATCAAACTCAATAAAAGACATTAAGCTAACAGATCTAGAGGAGAATAGATAGAGGATGGGGAAAGCAAAGCCCAGCCAGGGCCCTAGCGGGGCGCAACGGGGTCGGGCGGCGACGGTGATGGGGTCGAGCGGCACAGATCGAGGCGGGAGGGGAACGGAGTAAATGCTACTGGGAGTGACGAGTTAGGGCGACGCAAACCTAGCGGAGCTGGGAGTGACGAAGTTAGGCGTCACCGAGTTGTGGCACATTGGTGACACCGCAAAAGACACTCTTATCGCGGCGAGTGTCTTTTGCAGTGTCACCGTGGTGTCACAACCGTCGGCGATGGGGAAGAATGGCGGCGTCAGCGACGGGGTCACTCGGGTGGGGAGGGGAACGGACGAGAGTAAGGCCGCTGGGGAGTGACGAGTTAGAGCGCAAACCCTAGCGGCCGGTCGGGCTCCTACTTATAAAGAGACTTATCACAGATGGTTCTATTATGGAACCGTCAGTGATAATTATCACAGATGGTTCCATAATGGAACCGTCTGTGAAATGGTTTTTTCTCAAGTATATTTATCTTGTATATACACTTACATGACATGAAGAAATTACATGTTTATATTAAAAAAAAGTAGAAACCTATAATTAAACAAAGTTTTTCTAGTGGCGGAGGTAGGCTGCTATCTCCATCTTCAATACTTCATAGGCGATGGTGTCGGCATCGGACGGTTCTGCTCATCAACAACGGCTCGAAATGCGCCCACTCACGACGCGCTGCTCGAAAGTGTCTCCCAAGACCTCAGATCGTTGAACTAAGAAGAATTGAGCCCATAGGCTCTCTTCCTTGCTTGAGGGTCTCGGCCGTCGACTCGATCGTCGCCACCTCGACACGCAGCCCAAGTGACAAGAAGCCTCCGAAGACGTGCAACGCTGCTTTGGAGAACCACGCCGATAACGCGTAAACTCGCCGAAGTGGGAGATCACCCAAAAGACACGGCGGAGGAGGATGTCAAGACGGCGGAAGGTGGCCGCCATCCGCTCCGCAAATTCTCGCCAACGAGTGAAGACACCGCTGAAACAAAGGTTCTTCTTCAAAAGACGGTTCAACGCACAATGAGAGAGGTGCTCAGACAAGGCGCCAGATAGGCCATCAATGCCGCGACAAGGAAGAGGCCGCCAATTCTATTTTTTTATAAGTATGTAGTGGGGATGAACATCTTCGATGGCGATGATCCTTTTATAAAACAAGGTATAAATTCAGAGCGTGAGATTTAAGAGATGCATCGGGAGCCGAAGCGGATCGATGCGATTTAAGAGACGATTGGGGAGCCGGGCGATGGCGACGAAGAAGAAAACGATTGGGTCAGAGCGATATTATCACGACGGTTATAACAAAAAACCGCTCGTGATATAGTAATATCACAGACGGTTCATGTTTAAAACCATTCGTGAAGTATCACGACGCAGTTTCGACAAAAACCGCTTGTGATATGTAGTAATATCACGCACGGTTTTTGGTCAAGACCGCTTGTGATACTTCACGATGGTTTTAAACATGAACCGCTCGTGATATGACCTCTTCACGCATTTTTTTTAGCGTGAAAGATAACATAGTTTGGCCGGGTAAACAAAAACCGCTCGAGATTGTTTTTAACACGCATAGCTTGATGAACCGCTTGTGATCGCAAGGCCCAATATTAGCATTTTTGTAGTAGTGTCATTTTCTGCCAATTGAGTCTCACGCGTCAGTGACTTAAAAATATGGCAAGATTAGAGCTGGCCAAACAGCCGTGGCTCGCTGGCCCCAAGACGAGGCACAACATCGCTAGCTCTGCCTGCATGGTACTACCAAGACTATTCATAGGTCGAAGTCATGCCTAGGCCGCCACCTGCAAGCCAAGACGCACGCACCCATTAGGCTATTTTAATATACATATATAATTTTATTTTCATTTATTAGTATTTATATGGTTTTCTTTCCATTTTTAATACTTATATGGTTTTATTTTGTGTTTTTTAATTTTATATAGTTCATTTTATAAGTATATATAAATTTATTTTGGTTTTTTAAATATATATATTTTTTAGGATTGTTTTACATGTTTTTCAATTTTTCATGTCTTATGAGCTAAATGACAAATGTTTTAACGAGCCAGCTATTTGAACATTAATAAAATTCTATTACATTTTTAATATGATTGCCTCATTTTTTTTTCAATTTTTGTGTCTACTTCTGAATTCTACACATTTTTCTAGATTTTTTTGGATTTTTTTCATTCTGTCGGGCCAAACGGGCCACACTTGGCCTGATGGGCTAAACAGGCTCATCTTACGGCCTACCAAGACGAATGGCTAATGGATCAGGTTGTCGCCACCCCATGGGTGGGTCACCCCCAAGACGACACCTAATAGTAGTCGGCCGAATGTGTCGTTCCTACCTGGGCCCGTGTCGTGTCAGGCCGGGCCGCCCGTTTGGCCAGGTCTGGGCAAGATTTCTTTTGCTAGCCAAAGTGTGGCTTCAATTTTGATGACATTTGACAAAAAAAATTATTGCAAATTTTGACAATCTTAGTATATGAACCAAGCAGACCCATAATTTCTACATGTTTACATGTAAGTAGCTAGCTACCCCTATATATATATGACCAAAAGAGGCAATCACATGCAACAGGCATATCATTCATCCCATCCTACAGTATAAACGGAGGGGAAAATGACGCGCGGAGAGACACGCTACGTCTCCCTTTTTCCCTCTGCCGTCCGATTCCCTACTGCTATCATTCGCGACCCTCGCTTTTTTTTTTTTGCGCTTTCTGCCTCTATTTTGCTACTACGCCTTCGCTAGAGTCACGATCCTTTTCCTCTGCCCTTTTCTTCCTTCTTAGCCGTTTCATACGTCCTGGCGGAGCGCTCCCATGCACTGTCTACTTCGGTCCACATGGTCTCCGCTCCTCAGTTCGTGTGCGGTAGCTGGTCTCTTACTCTTTTTCCTCCCTTCCGTATGGCATTGCGCCTCTTCTTCTTTCTCCTTGTGCCTCATCTTTTTCGTGATCATCGCCGCACCCTGCCTTTGACTTCGCTTTTCGCTGTGTTCATCGCCATTTTCTCCGCCTCGACTTCGCTCTTCGTTGTCGCTGCTCGTCTGTGATGCGCTATTCCTTTTTCGTTGGTCTATGCAGGTTTTTGCTCTTGTCCGTTTAGTTCCTCTGCTTTGCCCCTTTCTTCCTTCCACTTATTGTGGATTCTTGCTCTTATTCGCTTTACTTCTCTGCTTTCGCTCTTTTTGTCCCCCCACCCCTTCCAGTTCTTAGTTGTGGAATCCCAGAGGCACATCGCACGTTTTTTTTAGCTCTTGTTCTTCCGTCTAAGGAATCGTTCGCTTTATCGATCCTTGCTGGTTTCGTTCATTTTTTACCCCACTCCCACAGGTACATCTCGATTCTTCAACTGTGTTCCTCGTTCTGTGTGGGATACAGGCTTCGCTAGGTCGGTGCTTTCCCCTTCTTTTTTTTTTCACCTCCCCGCTCTTTGCTTTCTTTGTTTTTTCCGTCCTTTCTTACGGCGGACAGCAGCCATGCCGCACAACATTCAGCTGATTTACGTTTTTCTGCTTTTTTTCCACCACCCTTCTTTTCTGTGGGTAGCAGAGGCAACGCACGTCGCGTTTTCTCACCCCTAAAATCACCCCGTCCGAAGAGGCATTATCTTTGTCGATCCCTTCTTCTTCTATCCCCCCCTTCTTGGCTTCCTTTCCCATGTCGCTTTACTTTTCTTGTCTTTCCCTCCTTTCTTGCAGAGGGTCGGAGGCACAGCAAGCATCCAATTAGTGTTATGACGGTTTGTTTGTTTTCTGGCCCAGGTTCTTCCACTCGTGTTCCTAGGTGCGTACATACGCTGGCCCCCAGTAACTGCCTTGGATTGAGGTGCGCTCTTCTTTCCTAGTTCTTACATGTTCTATTTATGTGCTGCTTTGCATTTAGTTTTCTCTTTGATGATTTGCTTGTTTTCGCCTACAGGTTCACCCGTATTCCTCGGTTCCTAGGTCGCTCGCATCCGTTGTCTACCTTGGCTTGAGGTACACTCTTCTTGGTTAGTTTGGATAAAGGGGCGCAGTTTTGGGGCGAGGTTTGGTTGTCCTCCAGTTGATTTGCCTCTCTCCTCTTCCTCACCGCCCTTCTTCCGATTTCACTGTTGATTTCCGCATCTCTTTCTTCTAATGTTGATGGACTTTTGCGTCCTTGTACTAATTAACCGCACCACGCACTGTCGCCTTCGTCTCGGTGGAGGCGAGCGAGAGAGTGGAGTGGCGCTTCCTACTGGTTGTGGTGGAGCGAGAAGCCTAGGGATCAAGAGACCTCCACGCCCGTCCCCTCACATCGCCATTCGCCACAGTGCTCTGGTATGACCGCCGTGCATCCTTTTGGTCCTTGATTTCTGTACAACTTTGCATTTTTCGGGGCCTGTAATGGCGGGAGGTTGGGGAATCGTGGCGTATCAGTGACCCTGTGGGTTTCAAGGGTTTTGGGTGGATTTTAGGTCGGTTCCGTGACGGATTTTCGCGGATTCGGCTCGGGACGTGCTATTCCCTGGGGATTCTAGGGGCTCTATCTATCGACATATCAATAATCAGGGGGTGTTGGATTTGTTTGTGTTCGTATGATCACCTTGGGGTTGTGATTATTCTACTTGTGTGGGATGTAGGGTGTTAGCTTTTTTGGTGCTTATGGGTTTTTTATAGTTCGACATTTTTGTGATTACAGTTTGTTCATGTCTTCACAGGGTGCACGCATGTTGTGTGAACATATGAACTTTTGTTTCGGCATTTGTGTATTTGCATACTATCGTTTCTTCTTTTGCCTTCTCTCTTCTACTCCGGGCGGGAAGAAATGGAGCCCATCGCACTCCTACCTCAGGCTCAGCCGTCCGCCAGCTGCAAATCCAGTGCCCATGACAGATGGCTGGCCGCGCTCGTCCTCATCGGTAGTCCTTCCGAACTCGACTCTTTGACTCGCACCAACATGGTTTAGTTGACTTGGTCGTTTACTTTCTTCTGACCACGGCCGTTTTTGCACCTTGCATGCAGTGGTAGAGTTCGTCGAGCATGTTAGGTTCTAAGGCGTTCAGGGCAACCTCATCATGTACCTCATCGGCCCACTGGGTCTATCCACGGGGGCAGCTGCCACAGGCGTGAATGCGTGGTCTGGAACCGCATCGATGCTGCCCCTCCTCAACACGCTCGCAACTGCCGGCATTCTCTATCTCGTGGTGATGTTGCCTCGGCGCGCCAATGCGTGCATCGGACTACTAGTATAGGTAGAAGTAGGGAGACACAGGCCGGCGTCAGGCGATCATAATAGAGATACGCCCACTGCCCACACCTATGCCCTATGTAAGGACCCGGGATTAACTCTCCCAAATCCTCTGTGCATTCCACTCTAGCCTCATGATCAGTAGCTAGAGTACACAGTTAAACAAAATGATAACAATCTATGTCACGTATTTATTGAATAATAATCAGAGTTGTATTACCAGAAAGGCTTACGAGCCAACAATGATGAACACAGTGGAAGACGGAGAAAAGGTAGTAGAGCCCAGCTAATCTGCCACATGCAATTGACTAGGGTAGCGGCCTAGTCGTCGAGATCTTCAGCAGTTTTATCAATATTTTATTAAGCAAGGTGAGTATAAATGAATGTACTCCGCAAGTTACACCCAATAACATATTATAATGCATGAGGGTATAACAAAGGATGGCTTATAGGATTTATTTTGCATAAAGCGATGTTTTCTTTAAATACCTATACTAAGTTCCAAGGCAGTTATTCCATAATTAAAATTCATTTGGTAAATTCTCAAGTTTTATAGTAGGATAATCTCCATACAAGAGTGGTGAAGGATACACTCCTATCACATGGTTACCCGCCCAATTTCCCGATTGGATAAGATATCCAGAATCATTTGATAAAATCTTTTGAAATCGAAACCAAAATATGTACTTTGCATTGGCTTTGCTTCAGCATGTCCACGACCGTGGACACAGCTATTCGAATAGTTTTACAATCTGCAGAGGTTGTACAGCTTTACCACAAGAGATAATCACTCATACTGTCCGCTCACACACTTCCGAAGGTGTGCGACTAAGAGATTATCACAAGGCCTTTACAATGCACCATCCCACCGTCGTCCCGCCTCGCTAAGGTTTCGCTTCCTTTGGATTAAACCATCCGCCGGATTTAAGCCCTCTCTTACACCAAGTGGGAATATATAAAAGTAGGTCATAAAAGACACCCACGCAACTGGATGGCACGACCACGGTGAAATGATACAAATTAGTTAGCCAAGTCCTTCCCACTCTGGATATGTAGTTGTATGGTAAGGCTTAGCAAGATGCGGCTTGAAGTTCGGTCCTTAACTGACTTAGATGACTTTCCAACAAAACCCATGGGCCTCAACCATACCCGATTAAGCCCGTGCATAAACTTGCACCCACCAAACATCCATTTCGCCCAAGTCCAAACCAATTTTCATTTTGTTTTGCTTTTCAAAAATCATTTGCAATTGTCTTATGGTAAAACAATATCATAGGCTCAATTAAATCATATGTGAACATTTGGCTAAATTTTCCCAAATTCAATATTTTTGGTCTAAGCATGACTAAGTATAAAGTTTTTCAACATGTTCTAGCTCATACTATCATATGAACTAGATTTTCATCTAAGGTGTCAAGGTAGGTTTATTTCAATGTCAAGATTGGCAGTACAAAGGATTTAGGCATAACTATAATTTTAAAAACAGGTATTTAAATTATATTGAATAAAAATACGCATGCAATAATAATTTAAAACAGAATTTAAATAATTTGAAATACGGCGATCAAATATGACCAAAGGATGTAACTTGCCTTGCTTATTTAGTTGTTGTTCTTAAACGGCGTCGGAATCTAATTCTTCAAATACTTTCGGTTTCCTGGAGTCGTCGAAATCTATACGCGAAAACAAACCAAATTCAAATATATTCAAATAAAAGAAACACTTCAGACGAAAATAAACATATCAAACAACATCTTGAAAGACGAAAGTATTCCAGATGAAACTAATTATACCTAATGGAGTTGATGAAGGAAATTCTTCAGACGAAGTATATCCAAAGAGAGTTGATGAAAGAAGTATTGTAGACGACAGTATAATCAAAAGAAGTTGATGAAGGAAATACTACAGACAAAAGTAGAAAAATCTAATAGAGAGAGAGAGAATGTTCGCAGGAACATTTCTCACTAGTTATCGATATGGGAGAGACTACCTGATTAGGTAATACTCTCAAATCTGCTCTCGGATCACGGATGACGACGGACGATACCTAGAACCTAGGTGATGTTGTTTTCCATAACAGGTCACCTAGTACTCACAAGCGTTCTCTCCAAGTATTTTATGTATACCTCCATGACGATCATACAGTCAAAATCAATCCTCTTATATGCTAGAGTAAACCTATCACGTTAGGTTGCTCCGAAATTACATGTGCTAAGGGTTACTATGTTAGGATTACCCGAAGACATGAAGTTGTAAGATTACAGTATATAACCTTATGTTCATTTGGATACTCTTAGACATAGGGCTATAGGTTAACGGCGCTCGACTATTATCTAACTGTTCTTCTAACTCTGTTTTACTATTTGATTACTTATTATTTCGTAATATTACAACAATGGCCTAGGGCACACTAATGTGGGGTCATGATTGTGTGTAAGTCTAAACAATTAACAAGCTACTGCTAGATGGAAAGCTACTATCTAATTACCAAACTAATTATCCAATTAACAACTCTTAATCAGTTTCCTAACCAATTTTTAGTTGTTGGCGTGATCTACTGTTGTTGTAACGGAGCCTATTACTAATTTGTTGAACGTTAACCAATTATATCAATCTCCTAATCACTGGTCATTTTCATTAGTTAACACCAATTGCACAAGTGGTTTACTAACTGACAGTTAACTATCCAAACTAATCGCTAATTAACTTAACAAAGTAAGAGTGCAACTTGATCTTGTGAACCTAGTTGATATTGCCATGACACCATTAACTAACCTTTAACTATTCCAACTAATCACTAATTGCCTACAAAGAATGTTATTCAGTTTGATCATTCTACTAATCCTTGTTTAATACTAAACAATTAACCATCTACAGGAATGGAATGGGTCCCCTGATCATTCTTGTCACTGCTAATCTTCTTACATAGGAGGTACCTATTGTCAAATCAGATTTGTAACTAACATTTCTCTATTCAAAAATCTGACAACAGATCTTCTGACAGACTTGCCTGTGAAACAAACTGACAAACATTGTCTTTGCATCACTAACAACCAGAATTTAATCAAACTCAGCTAACAACACTTAGCTCTTACTTACTAAGGAAGAACATGCTATCAGTTAATCCTCATATCAAACACATACACAGAGAACACCGATAGAAGGGGGAAAGCCGAGGAGAACTGAAGAGGGCCAGAGGTGGCTCAGGCATGCTTCATCGACGGCGGTGGGTGCTCCATGACAGTGGCGCTGTGGGATGGGGGAAAGGACTTGAGCTGTAGGTAACAACAAAGGGAGGTGAGGGGGTGCTAAATGCAAGAGCAATCGGAAGGATGCTCTCTGGTTGAGGCAGGACGACGGCGGCGGCGGCTGCCATGCACGGGAAAGACCAAGGGGCGACTACGCTCGGGTGCGTTGGCCCGGCCAAGGAGGTGAAGCTGGCCAGCGCAACGACGCTTGGGGTGGTGGCTGAGCTGGGGAAACGCAGGGGATGCGGCGGCTAGATCCAGAGCCGGCGGCGCATCCGAGGAGATAGGAGGGGGAGAAGGCCATTCGGCGGGCCACGGTGGGAGGCGAGCGCAGTGGTGACGGCGTCCGGGGTGAGGTGGCCGTCAAAGAAGCACCGGAGGAGCGGTTGTGCGGACGGTGGGTGGTAGGCGGCGAAGGCATCGATGGCGGAGTAAGGAGGTGGGGTCGGGGAAGGATGTAGGGGAGGGGAAGGGAAGAAATGTCGAGGAAGGGCGACAGCATGCCGGGATATGGCTTTATAGATGAGGGGGCGATGAGCTCGGAGTTGGCTGCAACATGGGCGCTGCTCTCGGGCTGGACATGCGCGCAGGTGGTGTGGCGGGATGCATGGCGTCGGGGCTGCTGCGTGGAGCCTGAAGTATGCACTGTGGTCCAGGGGAGGAAGAAAGGTGCTGCTGAATGCTGGCTCAGGCGGTGAAAAGAAGGGAGTGTGGTTGAGCGGGACTAGCTACTGGTTTGGCTCGGCCGAAGGAATAGTAAACCAATAAAACAAAAGGAAAAGAGTAGAGAAGAATGAGATTGGAGAAAAAAACAAAAGAAAGGATTAGGGTTTTGATGATTTATGAAATTCTAACATTTTGCTAAGAAATCCTCATGAGGAGATTAATTATTTAGAGAACTGGGTTTTGAATTCTATAAAATGCACAGAAATTCCAAAAGATATTTTGGATTTAGATAAAATATTTCCAACTTAACATTGGTATTTAATTTTGTACATAAGTTAGTTTGGCTTTAACATAAATAGGAAAAAGCTTTTAAAATTCCAGAAAATCCAGAAAACTCAAGAAAAATAATTAATTTTTTTCTTTTAAACTTTAAATCCAATAAAAACCGAGAACACTCAATCAATTATATTTTCGTCATTTAAATATATAGATGAATTTCAGGAAAAGCATTAAAACTCTTTCAAAACTCAAAAAATCCAATAAAATAATATTTTATTAATTTAAAATTGGTAACAGAACTTTGGGATGTTACACCCTACACCACGAAATTAACCGATTATCACGTAGGGAATGCGATTCACCGCGACAAGCAAATACGAACAACAGGCGCTATTGCATGTACGCATGCAGTTGTTTGACAAAGCAGCGGTTTGACTCACAGCATCGATCACTCTAAAGATTCCAAGCTCCTCCGCGCTGAGAGAGAGAGAGCAACGTGCGTAGTTGCATACAGGATCCGTTCAAATGCGGAAACGGAAACATCTATCTATCTATTGTCTTATCACTACAAAAAAAACTAGAGACGTTTTTCTACTAGCGCTTTTCAATCTGTCTATCTATTATTTTATTAAAGCAGAGTCAAAGGAAACCACCACGTTCGCTCTTAAGGGCTACAAATTTTCACGTTAATCGGTAGAAAAAAGAAAGATCTACACCGTCTATCGTGGTGGGTCTAGATTAAAAGAGAGAGTACAAGTCAAATACAATTAAATAAAATATGCAATTTGATTTCCATGCAAAATCTTAAGTAAAAGAGTCCATGCCAAATACAATAAAACTAAAATTCGTAATAAAAATAAAACAAAATTAGCAATTTCATTTCCATACAGATTCCTAAGTAAAACCCATAAATAACTATAATTCGGAATAAAAATAAAAAATGCAATTAGATTTGTACACCTAAATCCAACAAAAAACTAAAACTTGGAATTAAAATAAAATTAGCAATTTGATTTTGATATAAATTCTAAAAATTATAATTGAGCAAAAATTAAATAATAATTGGCAATTAGATTTTATATGAAATCCAACCAAAAATAACTCAAATTCGAAATAAAATAAAATGAAATTAGCAATTTGATTTCAATACTAATTCCAAAATAAAATCCCTAAATAATTGTAATTCGGAATAAAATTAAAGAAAAAAATAGCTATTGGATTCAAATACTAATTCCGAGGAAAACTAACTAAAATTACGAATTAAAAATAAAAGAAAATTTACGATTTGATTTCCATATGAATTCCAAAGTAAAATCCATAAATAATCAAATTGTAATAAATTAAATAAATTTAGCAATTTGATTTATATACGTACTCCAATAATAATAAATGAAATATTGAATAAAAATAAAAGTTCCAATGAGGATGACACGAATGGTGTCGGAGGAGACACAAAGGAAGTCACCACGTTCACTCTCAAGGTCATATGTTTCTATTGTTGCTTCCTCAGAATAAAAATAAAAAATAACTAAAATTTTGGATAAAAAATAAAAGTTATAACGGGGATGACATGAATGGTATCGGATCAGACCACGAAAGAGTGCAATGTCATCGATCTGTCCTACAAGAAGACATTGACCCCTTGGAAGTGAAGAGCCAAGGCGGTGACGACAGAGATGAGGACAATATTGTGTTGCTCACCTTAGCCGTTCAACAAGGATAATGTCGTGATGCTAGCTGGAACCATTGAAGATAAAGTCCAGTGTTGAAGGAGCCAAGGGCCACGATGACAAGTGGTGAGCGTCGACGTTGTTGAAGCAAGTAGTGGCCAAATAATCTCGATGATGGGGAAACCCTAGCGAAGAGGAGATGAAGCTTTGCATTGAAGACGAGCTATGGACGATATGTGGTCATCAGGTAGCTAGGAGCGTGCCATCACCGCCGGCGATGGCAAAAATATTCTCCACATTGTTAGACAACAAGTAAAGCAGACATGCTAACATCAGTAAAGATGGGAGGTTGTCGTGGTTAGTGATGAAGCCACAACGTTGAGTTGGCCAACGTCGAATAAGAGAAATGACTGACTTGATAGAAGAGCACGTCGAGCATGCATAACAACATACATGCATCCTTACGAATAGAAGCGCGGGCGTACAGAGGCGGACAAACAAAAAGCTTGGAGTAGAGATGGCGCAGTGGTAGGGAAGGCTTCGGGTCACCGAAGAGAGTGTGATACGTGTACCCAACTGGGATCGGCGACAATTGCATGTGTATGCGTGTTGATGTCACAATGATTAGCATTAAGCAATAATTAGGGAGAAGTAGAAGATAACTATCTGATAAAGTATTGTATTGAAAAGGGTAGCAACTGACAGGGATCGATCTAGATTTGGGCTTACTATTGGAGGTTGAAGCAAAAAAGTTATGACAATGACAAAAGATATAAGACACATGGTTCGGTGGGGCAGCTGGTGTGTAAGGAAAGATAAGTTTAAGGTAGGTCCCCCATGGTGCACCGATGTATGCGTGAGCAAGGTACACTAATACCATGTAAACTAATAAGATAATTTGTCGCACACATAATCAACGCATTGTTTGATATTAAATAGAGGTACATGTAGATGCATAAAATTTGGAAAAATGTAACTAATTACTACAAGAGTAAGAATAGAGGCATGCAACTACATGATTTATGCATGATGGAGAGTGATTAGTTTCTAAGAACCCTAACAACTCATTATGCTCAATGTTTCTGTTTCATCAAAGCTCATACTTCAATTACATTCCTTAGGTTGTATTTTTCTTCAAGCTTCTTTTGTCATTTCCAATGTTTATGATATCTTAAAAATCTAAATAACCTACAATATACATAAATATATTATCAATCATTTATACAAACTTCGAAACAAATATAGCCATGTAAATGCGCGGGGCACCCTGCTTGTTTATCTCTAAAATAAGGAGTTATATAGTCTAGCGACACTTTGAAAATCACCCTAAAATTTTGTATGATGCAGACGGTTTTGAAATGTTTTCAAGACACATACAGAATTTTATCTTGTAGAGAAGTTTTTTATATGCTCTTTAATCCGCCTAAAGGCTATGTTGTGTAAAGATATTTTTTGAGATGCTTTCCAACTCTCTAGAGGCATTTTTTCTGTGGTTGATATGTGTTAAAAGAACTACATAATAATATTGCAACACACAACTAAACACATGAGGTTGTGAGGTTGACATGGCTAGTGTGATAAGTCTAAGAGAAGTATTTCTCATGATGTCTTGAGTTCGAGTACTAACCTTTGCAAGAGTGCACACATTTTTTATATTTTATTTGTTGAGGCGTAGTGCAACGTCTCTACATAACGCCACATATCTCATAGAAACTCTTTAAAAAATGTCACTACTATTGTGTGACGATACATGACGTGTTTTTGAAAACACCTCTACAACTGCCTAGCGGCGAAAAAACAGATCTACTATACAAAGAATTCGTCTCTACGAGTCAGTTTTGTCGTAGTGTATTAAAGCAGAGTTAAAAGAATCCATCATGTTCGCTCTCAAAGGCTAGAAATTTCCACATTAATAGGTGGAAAAGAAGAAAAATATACGATGTCAATCGTGGTGGATCCATATTATAACGGTGTAGATTGAAAGAAGTGGTTCATGTCAAGTACAATAAAACCGAAATTCAGAATAAAAAATAAAATAAAATCAGAAATTTGATTTCCATACGAATTCCTAAGTAAAAGTCTCGATGTCAAGTATAACAAAACTGAAATTCAGAATAAAAATAAGATAACATTAACAAATTGATTTCCATACGAATTCCTAAGTAAAATCATTAATTTCGATTGTCCTTATGATGTGGAGAATAAATAGTACAGATCAAGAGATGCTCCTCCTCAGGTGCCTCCTCCACCTCCTTTTCAGCCTCAAGGGAAAAGATTGCCTCCTCAAGTTCATCCAGGGCAGCAAGGTCCTCAGGAGCAAGATCTAGTCATGGCAGCTCTCTTTCGCCTTCAGTCGAGCTTCGACCGCATGGATACAAAATTTGATCAAATACATGAGGTTCAGGTTGAGACTAGAGCCATTGTAGAAGGATTGAACACGAGATTTGATGTAATGGACTCGAGGGTCACACACTTGGATGAGAGATTCACTGAGTATCAGCAGCAGCAGGCACCTTTTTCTATTAGAGGTATGGGCGTCGTAGTGGTTCATCATCTGTCTTTCAGTGTGGTGATCATCCATCATCATCAGACGCTCCTCCTCATTCTTAGAGGATCTTGGAGACTTTTTGGTATTTGATGCCAAAGTGGGAGAAGAATGAAGAATGGTCGCTTCAAGAGCTTAGTATTTTTCTTATTTAGGTCAATATACCTTGTCTTGTGAGAATAAGCTTGTATTCTTTCTTGTAATATCTTGTGTAAGCTTATTGACTCTTGAATGCCTTTAAACATATTGTGGACACTTGAATGCTTTATGCCTTATGTTATGAATTGTGCTTTCTTGTGTATCCTTGTCCAAAATATGTTTATGATTCGATCCTAATTGTTGTTGCATGCATATTTTATTTTTTATTCTCATTATCGTGTCATGCTTCCATGGATCCAATATATAGAGAAAACTCTGCCAAAATTTATAAAATCCACATGTGTATGAATTTTCTTCAAATCCTACATGCACATGTTTAGGGGGAGTTTAATCTACATGTTGTGGCTTTGCTAGCAATTAATTCAAAAATTCTCTTGACTCCACTCAAATGAGTTAATTGCTATCAAAGCTATCCTAGAGTATACAATTTGTTTTGTACTCAATGTATACTTGAAAAATCTCTTTAAATTCCTTATTTGTTAAGGATTGTCATCAATTACCAAAAAGAGGGAGATTGAAGAATCTAGACCCACCATTATGTGTTAATGAAGTATTTTGGTAATTAATGACAATCGTCATGTGGACTAATATTTCTATGAGTTGGTGAAATAGGTTAAATCACATGATGATGAAGAAAATTGATGGCTTAATGTGTTGAAGATCATCAAATCAAGTGAGTGGTGTCATGTGTTAATGTTCAAGTCAAAAACCCAATCTTGGAGCAGGGTGAATCTTCATCCTAAAGTTCCAAGTGAATGCGCAAGGCAAATATATGACTAGCATAAGCCAAGGTTGTGTTCTTAGTCAGTTTACCGGTCTCGATGTATGGAGTAAAGATCGGATTGCTAGTATTAATTGTCGTACTATTAAGAGGGGTCTTGACTAATAGCTTGAGTGTGTTTTGCAAATAGTTGAGACTCATGCATAATTCTTATAGCATGTAACTTTAGTTTGTGAATGTATTTTGCAAACGGTTTAAGTTCATGTACCATATTCCTTGTGGCGTGATTCTGAAAGTTGGTAAATGTGTTTTGCAACTTGTTGAGAATCTTGTCTTCAACCCTTGTTTGCATCTTGCATCAATTGGCAAATATGTTTTGCAAATTGAGTTGAAGCAATGCGCAATCTGTGTTTTTAGCCTTCTCTGTGTTGACCGATCTGATCGGTGGGCAACCGGTCTGACCGCCATGTGTTGGCCGATCTGACCGAACTCACTGTCACCAGTATTGCCGCAAAGTTAAGTGCGGTACTACCGCCATGCGGTAGGACCGTTTGCTAGTTGGTGGTACGCCTTTTCCAAAGGAGGCATTTTCTATGGTTCGCTTGTTTTCTGTTGAGCGGTCTGACCGCCCATCTGGCGGCCTGGCCTGTTGGTCTGGTCTGACCAGTCCTTGTGAGGATGGTTAGCCCGAAAGTTTGTCCAACGACTAGTTTTATAGCTGTTGGAGCTAGGGTGGTCTAACTGTCCATTAGTTGACAATCAGACTGGTTTTCCCTATCTTTCTGAAGATTCTCCTCCAACGGCTAGTTTTTCTTTTGTGGGTATAGATACCGTGGGAGAGTTGGTTCTGCCATTTTCACTCTATTGAGCAAAGAGCAAGTTCTCTCATCTCTTATGTGTATGTGTTGCACCTAGTGAGCTTAGAGAATTGGATCCTAGTGCATGTGTTGCATTAGGTATTAGATTGTGTATCCTTTGAGCTTAAACATTTGATTAGTTCAAGTGAGTGTCTCCGACTTGTTACACTTGGTGTTTGCCGACACGTAGACGGTTTGGAGGAGTTGTGTCGGTGATCTTCTCAAAGAAGGTTATGAGAAGACCCGGACGTTTGTGAATGGCTTGGTGCTCGCCATCTCCGGAGTGGAGAAAGATCAACCCCAAGTGGATTCGAGGTGTAGGCTTAATTTGTGGAGCTAGCCCAATTCATTTGGGCTTAACTCAATGTGAACTAGGGAAAACCGGTAAATTTTCGACCACCACGGTAAAAAGTTCAAGTGTTCTTGTGGTTTGCTTTCTTGAGTTTTACCTTCTTGCAATTTACATTAATAGAATTAAATTGCTTGTTTGTTTCCTTATGATTGCTTTCTTTGTCTTACTCAAATCTTGTTGGTGCTCTTAGCCAAGACAAGTTGTTTTAGGTTTCAATTGTGCAAAACTGAATTGATTTACAATTCCGTATAAAACTCGGTTTTAGCCACAAGAATTTATAAAGCCGCCTATTCACCCTCCTCTAGTCGGCCTCCTCGATCTTACAAGTGGTATCAGAGTTTGTTCTCTCTAATTTTTAGACTTAACATTAGGAGAGAAAGGATGGCTAGTGAGGGTATATCAATAGGCAATGCACATTTATTTGATGGATCAAATTATGCCTATTGAAAAATTAGAATGTCCATTTATTTAAAGGCCATGAGCTCAAGCATATGGAGGACTATTAGTGAGGGTTTCGTTATGGCACTTGATCCTACACATCCAACGGATCTTGAGGAATGAAACTCCCACCTCAATGCTCAAACGATGAATGCTCTTTTTAGCGTTTTGAACGTGGATGAGTTCAATAGAGTGAGCAACTTGGAAACCGCTCATGAGATATGGATCACGCCCTCAAAAATTCAAAAGGGCATATCCACGATCAAAGAGACAAAATTGCATAGGTTTCGGATCAAATATGAGACATTTACAATATTGTCTCATGAAAACATCACCGAGGTGTATTCTAGACTTAACAATATTGTAAATGAACTCAAAGACCTGTCTTATGATTTAACTGATCTTGGTATCAAGGTAGTTAGGATCGCGATCCAAGTCTTAAAGTCTTACGACTCTCTAACCCACGACAATTGTCGATCCAAGTCTTCTTGCCGATCCGATCCTACTCAAGGTAGGTAGGATCGCGATCTCTCTTAGAGTCTTACGGTTCTATTGAACCCACGATGTCGATCCAAATCTCACTGTCGATCCTACTCGTAGAGACTTAGGGCAATTTTTTAGAGGCCAGCTTTGCGATATTTTGTTTTAGAGCAAAATTTGTTGATATTAATTTCGAGAATGAAACTATAAATAAACAAGGAGCATGCAAAATATTGTATCAAGGTGGTAATGCTAGTACAAATATCTATATTATGGCATGAGCAATCTTGAGCTTGATAATGATAAGCTATTTTTATTCCCGGAGTATGTCTAGCTACTTTTAAGGAACATGCAAGTGGTAAACCATATAACAATCATACAAACTTATAGTATAGATGTTAAATATGTGTATTTTACAAATCAGAGAATCGCCGATTCTACGATTCGACATCTCGATCTGATCCTACCGAGGCAAATCGATCCGACTAGGGATCTCGACTCTGACTACCTTGCTTGGTATTGTGTGCAAGATGCTTAGGGCTTTACCAGACAACTATGAGACCTTGGTGATATTATTTCTCAATTCATCCGAATTGCCAAGGATGACTCCTACCGCTCTTTTGGACAATCTCCTCACAATGAAATATACAAGAACGACAAAGATGAGCTCAAGGAGAGGGACTCAACTTCAAGAAATAGAATTCATGCTTTCAAGGCCTAATATGATTTACGTGAAGATGGAGATCAAAATGAGGAAGATGATGACACCGAAGAAGAAATAGTCACAATAATGAGTAGAATGGAAGGTCTCATGAAGAGACGTGACTCACATAAAAATTAAAGCACATCTTCAAATACAAAGCACCACAAGATTCTAAGGTGCTACAATTTTCAAAGAAAGTGACACATTGCTTCAAAGTATCCTTATAGGGAGGAAGATGAAGAAGAACTCAAATCAACATCAAGAAAGAAGGATGTTAGCAAAAGAAGACATTTTGTCGGGCTAACTATAAAGGAAAAGAATTGTTTTTAAAAAAATCTATTTTTTATTAGAAATTACAAATTTATTCTTCCGACTTTTTTTTTACAGAATTATACTCCTGTCGCCTAACGGTTGGGCGTGGCTCCCAACAAGAAATGGCGATTGAACTCATCGCCGAACTGTTCGGCATTTATCTTTATAGCGCCGAACCGTTGGGCGGCATTATTACAATCGCCCAACAGTTGGGCGATAGCGTCTAGTCGCCGAACCGTCGGGCGACTGGATGGCTATATAGGACCCCCCTACCCAAGGCGATAGGAGAGAAAAAGAGAGTGGCGCGTGGAGGAGGAGAAGAAAGAGGAAGGGAGCGGAAAGGAAAAAAGGAGAGGGAGAAGAAGAAGAAGAGGAGGAGAGGGAGAAGAAGACTTCGTCTGTGAGGTAAGTTTTTTTATTTTGTAGTGTATTTTTTTAGTAAGTAAATAGTTTATGTAGTTAAAATAGTAGTATAAGTAAATAGTTTATGTAGTTAAAATCAAAATGTTATTAATTTGTATGTAAGTAGCAGCGATAGAAAACTTTAGTTAGAGAAAAAAATAGTCCGTGAGAGAGTATTAGTGCCATTTGTGAGAAGTATTGTAGTTGTTTCGGTGTATGCGTGACCGGCTATTATTGGGCGAATAATGCGTGACCGAGCGCATGAGGAGAATGAATTGTTTGTATGAACTAATTAGTAGAGGTTATTTAGTATGAACTAATTGACTTAGGTAATTGTTGTAGAATACTGGAACGCCACTTGTAGCATTTCTGATTGCAAGTTAGCATCAGAATCGGATAATGCCTGCTATGGAATAGCTCGGTTTTGAGGTTGAATCTGAATATTGTACTGCATGTTCATTGTGGCCTCTGTCTTAGGGAATGAATGACGTCTTGATCATTCTGTAGTGTAGTTGTTGACGATAGGCGAAGGGCCTTACAAATGTAAATTACAATGTAGCAGTACTTGCATGTCGTGCGTTGCGATCTAACTAGTTGTAATATTGGAAATATTTGCAGGCATACAATAAGTCATGCCTGTACCCACTACATTGAAAGTGCATTACGGTGTTGGCACCGTTCGTGAAGGTCCGTGCGGTATTGATTTGAGTAGTTTTCGGCAAGCCACTCTGGTACACCCGGACGGCGAGAATGCACGAATCGCAGATGTGATGCACTGGCTCACCCGCAGCTTCTCCTTGGACCCTGAGGTGTGCAGCGTCTTCATACAAGGGCTTTGGAGCCGGTCTCCCACGGATATCAGATGGGAGTTGAGAACACTAATGCGCACGGCTGTGTGGAAGGGCTTTATAGAAGGCTATCGGCGTTGTGGATATGACTGTGTGCTGCTTGTGCAACCATGCCCAAAAGAAGCTGTGTAGGGCCCCACCGCCGGATATCATCCGGGTGGTGGGAGCAGCTCGGGTGCCCAGCATGTCGATGAAGAAGAGGACCCGAAGGGCGGTGTTACGAAGGTTTCGGAGGATGTTGCTTGTGATGAGCCCGACACGGTAGATATAGGAGAGGAAGATCGGTCACCACATGGTGAGCCTACAGGACAGGCTGATGAAGGAGAGCATAGGGAGTACATATTGCGTCAAATGGATAGCGATGACCGGATGGCCTTGGCTGAAGAGGAAGCTTTACAGGAGGAAGATGATGATAGTTCCGATGAGGACGGAGCTCCCATCCCCCAGGAATGGAACAGATTTGACGCTGAGGGTGCAACTACGCATAACGAGTACGAATCATCGTGGGAGTACCATGCTACGAAGGTTCAATTGCACTCAATGTTTGCTGATAAAACATCCTTGCAAGATGCCATTAAGCTGTGGGCTATGTCATGCAGTGGACGTTTCGGGTCGTCAAATCTAGCCAGGAGTAGTATAACGTCAAGTGTGAGTAGGCCGGTTGTCCTTGGCGAGTGCATGCACATAGACCGAAGTATGAGACTCACTAGATTGTCTCGAAGGTAGAGCCGCACTCCTGCATGCTCAGCAGTGTTTTGTCCAAACATCGTAACCTAACGTCGACCTTCGTAGCCAATTTAATGTATGGAGAGATAGTGGACAAGAAGGATGTGGAGGCCAAGCACATTATGGTGGCTATTGAGAAGAAATTCAAGTACAAGATCACCTGTGGGCGTGGCGTGCAGCGAAGGCTTTGGAAAGACGGTTTGGATCTTTTGAGGTGGCGTACGACAACCTTCCTCGTATGCTTAGGGTGCTACAGAGAGAAACCTGCACGTGCATCGCCAGAAGGACATGCCATCTAAAAATCAGCGAGGTTTTTGATATTGCATAGGGCTCAGAGCCTTCGGTCCCTCGTGACGAGGCTTTTAGGCATATCTTTGTGATCTCGATTAGACGGACCTTTTGACCGGAAATACAAGGGGCAGATCCTTACGGCCATAGGCGTTGATGGGAATAATCAAATTCTACCATTGGCCATCGCATTCGTTGAAGGTGAGAATTACGACAGCTGGTTGTGGTTCCTTCGACATTTGAGGGTGGGAGTTGTTGGAGCTCGTCCTGGTGTGTGCGTGATCCATGATCGCCATGCCGGGATACTGAAGGCCATAAGAAAACTTCAGGAAGACCCCGAGGAGCCGTTCCCTTGGCCGGATATGAGAAGTAGATGGTGCATTCGCTACTTGGGGGCCAACTTCTTCAAGAAGTTCCCGAAGCAATCCTTGGTGAAGCTATTCAAAAGGCTGGCTATGTAGAACCAGCAGTGCAAATTTGACGCCTTGTGGGCGCTGCTGATGAACACAGTAGGAAACACGTGGACGAGAGGAACCAAGGACCAGAGTCTAAACTTGCTGGATCGAGGCAGAGGACCTCGAGGAACATGGAGTGCTTCTCCCACTGGATCGAGGTCGAGCCATTCGAGAAGTGGTCTCTGCTGCACGACACGGACGGGGCAAGGTACGGTATAATGACCACTAACCTTGTGGAGGTGTACAATTGGGTTCTTAGGGGCCTTCGTTTTCAGCCCCTCGTCGCCATCGTGGAAGGTGTTCTACACAACACAATCGGGCATTTCAAAGAGAGGCATTCAAATGCTGCACTTCATGCCACCAACCCTCAAACACCAGTTGACAGAGAAGGGCCAGTCGCACACGGTGTACGTGATGGGCAATACAGAGCATCGTTTCGATGTGCTCCTCCGGGATAGAGCCGGATTTGGGACGGCTCGTTCTCTTGTCACCCACGAGGTATGCCTTGGAGATCATATGAACAACCCTAGCTATATGTGCAACAAACTGAAGCTCTTACACACGCCATGCTCTCATGTCCTCACAGCATGCGGGACTGTGCACATGGACCCTTTGAACTTTGTATCCGAGTACTTCTTGAAGGACAGGGTGGTGCAGGCGTGGACTGGCGAGCTTAGGGGCTTCCGGGTTGTGGGTAACTTCGCCACCTTGAATATTGCAAACAGGATCTGGATTTTGGATATTAACATACTGAAGGGTGGCAAGGGTCATCGACAGAGTCGTCATATTACCAATGATATGGACGAAGCAGAAGCCGGGGCATTGGGTCGACGCTGCGGGCTCTGCGGCCAGGAGGGCCACACAGCTAGACGATGCAAGGCACTAGCTAAGGAGTAGGCACTGGCATGGTTTGCGGTAGCACTTCTTGCAGTGTGCAAAGTGGGACCAAAATTGCAAATCAGTGTACATTGTCATCTGTACTTTGTATTGTTTATGTAACTGTTCTGCTACTACCCAATTTTCATTTGATGTACGTACTGCCGTAAGACATGTATCGTATGTTACACGTAATGTTTATGTAAGTATTGTACTACTATCCCTTTTTCATTACTTTTGAAAGTATTGTCCTGGTGGCCTAGTACTTTTTGGTTTGTTTGTTTACAAGTTAAATTTACTCCTGCTTTACATTCGATGTTATATTTCCACGTATTTGCTAACTTCAAGTTGTTTTGCAGGTATGGCTCGTGACCCTCACGAATCCGACTGGAGTTTCGGCCTCCTGGAGGAGCGCATCGATCGGCTACATCGCGCGTCGCGTCGTGTCCCTCATCCTGCGGGTGCGGCCGATGCAATTGTGTTGGGGGTGATCCGCACGCGGACACCTCGGGTGGCCTGGAGGCTAGACCCGCACTAGACAGCTAGGTTAGCATACGTCGACACTATCTTCTCGCCATACGTACCTTCAGATCGACCTTTTCTTGCTTCATTTGGCCGAAGCCGCCGGTCTACTACCTCTCGCCTGGATGGTGCAAGCCACGAATGAGGACAAGCCGGCAGCACTCGTGCTCGGCGACGACGGAGACGTCCATGCCGGGCCGGAGCGGTCACGACGCTTCCCGTTCGACCGCTCCCTGCTGACAGCTCTTGTGGACCGGTGGCGATCGGAGACTCACACTTTTCATCTCCCATTCGGGGAGATGGCCCCTACTCTAAAGGATGTCTCCCTGCTTCTTGGCCTCCCTATCGCAGGAGGTGCTGCCTTCCCACAGGAGCCTCTGGCCGACTGGCGCGAGGACCTTCTGACCAGGTTTGAGGGAGTCCTTCCGCCTGCGGTCACGGCCGGGTACTACGTCTTCCCGGAGGCACAGAGGCACGGCCCGCCCTTGCGGTGGCTGTCGCAGTTTCGGGTACGTGTTCGACAACGTTCCTATTGGAAGCGCTGCGCTCTCCTTTCCATACTACAGTCTTACTATCTTTTTCCTTGTACACAGGTCGAGCAGATGGACCCTGCCGCGGACGACCAACAGGTGTCATGCCACCTCGAGGCCTACTTGTTGTGGCTGTTCAGTTGGGTGCTGTTCACCAGTAGCCACGGCGACACCGTCGACGCACTGGTCATCGCGTACACCAGGGCCATCGCCAACGGGGAGGCCCCCCAGATCAGTTGGGGTTTGGCCGTACTTGCCGCCACCTATCGCGGCTTGTGCGGCGCGTGCTTCAAGTCGAGGTCGAACTCTGTCCTCACGGGGTGTCCTCTCCTACTGCAGTTGTGGTCGTTCGAGCGCTTTAGCCTCAAACGACCCTTGTTGGACGACAGCGCTCCATACAGGCAGGTGATGTACAACGCAGACGAGGTGGACCAGCCGACAATGGGCCCGCTTTGGTGCCGATGACGGGTACGTACTCTTTCATGTGACTAATTTTTTCATATAACTGATCGCCCTATCTAATATCTTGTGTTCCTTGTAAATCTGATTCGCGCAAGACGCGGTGACACGGGCGTCTGGCCGTTCGTGGAAGCGATTCGGCCGCTCACGACGGACAACGTTCAGTGGGAGCCATACTCCCCTCAGGAGTTTGTTGCCCGCTCCTCACGGCTTTGTCCTCGTTAGCTCTGCTTGGCCGGACTCTTGGGTCGACCCATAGGGCGCTTTGTCTTGACGTCTTCGCCGAGGACTCACGGGCACATCGTGTGATGTGCCGCCGACTACGGCAGAGGTTCGATGATCACCGGTCGGTGACGGCGACAAACGGCGCATGCTGCGTGAGTAATCGGTATACATACCTTGTTTTTGCTGTCGTCTCATACGCACGACTTCTAACTACATGTTACGTCTTGCAGGTTCAGTAGGAAGGGAGTCCGCTGTGGCACGAACTGGGGGAGTAGGATGGACACGTGGGTAGGGCAGTGGGAGGGTGCGCTATAGGACCATGTGCAGGAGGACACCCCTTACGACCTCAGCACCTACGACGTGTACCTTCGCTGGTACGCTCCTCAGACACGTACTAGGCTCATACTTGCTGCAACATATCAACTCGACAAAAGGCTACCGCAATGACGCGTCCACCATTTAGTTACATGTTTTAGGAGATTGAACATAAGTGCATATAAAAGGGGAGACTACCGAGGTACAAGCTTCTCCGCCCGTGCCTAATGGTAGAAGGTGCCTCTCGCTACCCACATAGAGTGTTCTACAGGGGGGGTGCCTCGGACGTGGCTGGCCGTTATTGTAGTGGCACGCACATATGCAGCTAGGGTTCGCGCAGCAGCATGTGGGATCATATGAACTTCCTATATTCGCGACCTCCTCATTGCCCCTCTCGCGCTGCATCTGTTGCCGGAGGTCATCATTTTCCTTGTTGAGATTGTCAATCCGCGCCTCCAACTCAAAGATTCGGTTCCACAATCTATCCACGTACATCACAACATGTCGTTCATGGGGAGGATCGATCAAGCGGACAAGGTTGCATTTCGCCATCTGCTGCAAGGGACAGTTAGTATGGAGGATGTATTAGCAGTAACATGAACAAAACTATTTACCCTAGAGTATGGGCGTCGGAAGAAACGTCGTCCGCCGTCGAAAAGGTTGTCTAAGACCTGCACGACAACATCCTCCTTGTGTCCGCATTTTGGCCATACCGGTTGAGCACGCTTGTTCGGCATCAACCGATAGTTAGGGCCGAAGTCCTCCCTCCTTTCCAGGAGAAGGTCTTGCTTCGGCGACCCTGGTTAGACTGGTCCCTGGGCGTCTGCCATCGTATATTACTGTAAGACGGAGAATGTTCTTCTTCCTACGGTTTCAAGGGTCGAGTGGTCCTACTTTCAGAGCGTGGGGTGTGCATTAGCTTGCAGATGACAAGATCGAGGCGAAATTTGGGCTGCTGCGCATGAACTAGACCACACGGCGACTTTGCCAAATGACAAGACCAAAGGAGACACTTTTGCACAAAGGATGAGGACCACATGGGGCAGCTTTGCGTAGTGACAAGACCACACGGGCCAGCTTTGCGCAGTGATAAGACCAAAGGAGACAGCTTTGCGCAGTTTAGGGTTTAGGTTTAGGGTTAGGCTTTTCAGATCAACTAGACAACCCTGACCGCCTCGCCAGCTTTTAAGACCAAAAAGACAAGACTCTGCAAAGAAAGACGTGACAACACTTTGTCTCGTCAGCTTTTCAAACCGATAAGACAGCACTCTGCAAAGCAAGACATGACTTCTCTCTGCAAAGTAAGACGCGACAACACTATGCCTCGCCAGCTTTTCAGATCGACATGACAACACTCTAACTCGTCAGCTTTTCAGAACTAAAAGACAGGACTCTGCATGAAATTAATCACACCATGCTAACCCTGGGGCTTATAAAAGGGGGTTGAACCAACCACTACACAACACTACACATCCAAACTCAGCACTACACAACCAAACCCAACACTATACTAGAGCTTCCTTCACCACGCCGGGATGGACGACAAGTAGAGGCAATGGGACCGGATCCGCGAACTAGCAAGGGCTGCTGGGGAGGAGGACGATCGAGCAAGGGCTACTAGGGCCGGGTCAAACAAGAGATACGTGCCTACATGCATGGCACGCCTTCATAATGAAGCCCCCGCAGCAGAAGAACCCCCCCCCCTCCGTGAGCGAAACCCCATGTCGAATGTTCCAACCGAGCGTTCGCCGCAACACCCGCCCGAGGGGGAGACGCCGCCCCTCTGTTGGTGCAGGGACAGATACAAGTTCTTCAAGTCCAAGCACTCGCTCAGCCTGGGCATGCGTTACTGAGGTTGCGCGAACTACTCCAGTGACTATCCCGACTGACGTCGGGACACGAGCAACTATCGGCAGCCGGTAAGGACCAATTACAGTGTGTTCCCATACTATTTCTTATTCAAAGTATTCACTAACAACCTCTCCCGTCTACCTGTAGTCCCCGGATCCGTTATGTGGCTACCGCAAGTGGATTGACCACGAGATCCACCCACATGACCAGTGGTCTCTCGACATGGATGAGTGGCATGAACAAAGAGACCGCGAGATCCTAGAGGAGCGACGTCGCAACGACGAGCGCAACGAGCGCATACGTCGGGAGACGCAAGCTCATCTCGAGGCATGCAGGCGTAGGGAGCACGAGGCTCGCGAGAGGGAGCGCGAGAGAAAGAGGGAAATTGCGGCCAAGGCCAAAGAGGTCGGCAAGGAGTTCAACGCCGAGCTAGCAAGGAAGGGAAAATAGCCCGAGTCCACGCAGTAGGTCAGGTCATTACGTAGTAGTCCCCCGTCCTACCCGCCATATTTTTTACTATCCCCTAAAGGCATGTGTACTTACATGGTCCGGATGCTTGTGTCATGATGTACTTAGTAGTAGTAGCGAGCATGACTAAAGCAATTACCAGAACCATCATGCCATGTGACTACGTGTAACGATACGTCATCAAGTGGATTTTAATGTAGTTCTGGTTCCGTGTCTCCACTAAACCAACAAAGCAGCCTATATTGCAAGTATGCCTCTTCTAGTGGAATCCCAGAAAGAACCATTCGCACCGACATCAAATAATTTGTAAAAAATGATTACAAAATAAAAAAATGGTACCTCCAGCCACCTGTCGCCCCGTATTATTCCCTAGCGCATTGTAATATCACTTACCTTTCTACTTACAACTCATTACTATCTCAATCGTCCTCACAAAATTCTATAGAAATTTAGAGCACTACAATAATATATGACGATGACAAAATGTTATTGCGAGTCTGACAAATTTCGTACCCTTCATATTCTACAAAAATAACAAACAGACCAACCAACCTCGTCACAACACTTTTTTTACAAAATAAATAACATCATAAAATCATATTTGCTAAATGTAATTAACCTACAAAATGTAATATTAATTACAACACAAAACAAGAATTAAATAAAAAAAATAGCCAGCAGCCCCCTGACGCCTAACTATTAGGCGATAGGACCTTAGTCGCCTAGCGGTTGGGCGACAGCACCCTGCCACCGAACCGTTGGGCGGCAGGTATTCAGTCGCCCAATGGTACGTCTAGTATATCCCTATCGCTGTTCGGTTGGGCGACTAGATCCAGTCGCCTAACCGTTAGGCGACAAAGATATACTTCTGTAAAAAAAAAGATAGCAAGAATAAATTTGTAATTTCTAATAAAAATAGATTATTTAAAAAAATTCTAAAGGAAAATCCATCAAACAACTCAAATGTAAATGAGGCTCCATCACTATTTGACATGTCTACATGCTTCATAGCAAAAGGTAATAATAAGGTAAATGGTGATGACGAGCCTTCATATGATGAATTGATGGATATGCTAGAAGTTCGAAATGAATATCTTAGAAAAGGGAAGATAAAATTCAAAGTTTTAAAGAAAAAGTATCTCCCTTCAAAATAATTATGATATGCTAAAAGAAGAGTATGAGTCTCTCCTTTTCAAGGAATGCACTAGCACCAAGGTGGATATAGGCATAACGTGTGATTTATTAGATGATACGTCAGGCTTAGTTGTCGACCCTTGTATTACATCTAAGGTTAACATATCCACTTCTTGTGATAATTTGTTAGATACTCCTTGTAGCTCAAAATTATATGCTTGTTATTCTTCTATGTTTGTTGAAACTAATCTTGTATAAGAAAATGAAGAACTTAAGGTCCAAGTCAAGAAATTGACAAGTGACTTGGAAAGAAACTACAAAGGGAATGCCTCTCTTGACGAAATATTGAGTAAGCAACAAATGTTGAACGACAAGAGATGAATTGGTTTTATTCCCAAGAAGAAGAAAAATAGCAAAACAGGACACAATCACAGACATACAAAGATCATCAAGTGTTTTGGTTACAATAAGAAGGGTCACAATGCCTTGGTATGCCAAAATCAAATGGATGTCAAGTCAAGATTTTCAAAGAACAGGCAAACCGACAAGGAGCAAGAAAAGAAGATAATGCATAGAAGTAAAAGCCCAACTTGCTACAATTGTCGGGAAAAGTGACAAATTGGTAAACAATGTCCCATTGGTAACACTCCTAAGCATATTCTTTATAATGATCAATATTTGCTTAGGAAATATAAGAACGGTAGGGTGATAGCTAGAATTGTTAGTTCACAAAAGATTAATGTTAGGGCTATTTGGGTGTCCAAATCTCTTGTGACTAACATTCATGGACCCAGCCGAGTTTAGATACCAAAGAGTGCTTAACATACTTAATAGGTACTTAGAGAGACATTGGAGACTTGGTTCATTCATGAAAAGATGAATTCCACCATATATCAAATTGGAGTCAAGATTGAAGATAATAATTTCACATCAAGAACCAATGCCAAGGACTGCGATGATAAGTGGTGAGTGTAGATATTGTTGAAGAAGTTAGTGGCGAAAGAAGCTCAATAATGGGAAAGCCATGGCAGAGTGGATATGAAACTTTACACTAAGGACGAGCTATGGACGATATGGCACCATCGGATAGCTAGGAGCGTGTCATCACTAGTGAGGGGGCACGTCATCGCCGGCATTGGCAAAAATATTCTCCATATCGTTAGACAGCGACTAAAGTAGACATGGTAGCATCAGTGAAGATGAGAGGTTGTCGCGGTTAGTGAGGAAACCATAGCATTGAGTTAGCCAACATCGAAGATGAGGAACGACCGACACGAGAGAAGAGGATATCGAGCATGTATAACATCATGCATGCATATGTACATACATGCATCCTTACAAATAGAATCGCAGACGTACAAATATAGAGGAGCAAAAAACTTGGAGTAAAGATGATATAGTTGTAGGGAATAGACCTGGGGTCACCGGAGAGGGCGCGACACGTGTACCTAGCTAGGATCGACAACGATTGCATGTGTAAATGTGTTGATGTCGCAATGGTCAGCATATACAATGGTTAGCATTAAACAATAATAGGGGAGAAATAAAAATAAATATGTGATAAAGTATTGCATTGAAAAGGGCAACAGCTGAGAGGGGTCGATCAAGATTTGAGCTTACTGTTGGAGGTTGTAGCAAAAAAACTGTGACGATGAGAATAGATAGAAGACGCACAGTTCAGTGAGGCAACTGATGTGTAAAAGATGATGAGTTCAAGATAGATCGCCTATAGTGTGTGTATCGATGTATGTATAAGGTACTCTAAGATTATGTAAACTAATAAAATAATTTGTCGCACATATAATCGGCGCATTGCTGGAGAATAAATAAAGGTACATGTGCATGGATATAATTTAAAGGAAAAAAAACTAATACTTCCTCCGTTTTTATTTTGTTGACCTCGCGTAGGTGTATTTAACGCTGGAGGACGTCAAGTATTTAACACCGGAGGAAGTAACTAATAGAGTGAGAACAGAGATATGCATAATAGAGAGAGATATGCATTACGAGAAGTGATTAAATTCTAAGAATCAAAATAATTTATTATGCTCAATAATTTTCTTACATAAAAGCTACTTAATACAGATACACGGATCACGTTGAAGGAAAAGCAAGGACGGAGAAAGTTAACGCAGAAAGAAAGACGGGACGGGGCGAGCGACGCCCAGAGCGGCATAATAATTCGAAGAAAAAGTAAAACGACCAGGGGGTAAAGGGTAAAAAATTTGAAAGCAAAAGCGGGCGCCCCACCCGAACGTCCGCCTGGTCCCCTGGCAGTTACTGCGAATCTTACGTTGCTGCCCCTGGGTTTCCGATCCAATTCAAAAACCGAGACGGCCTCTCCTTCCGAGCTCAAACTCCCGCCTCCGCCTCCGCCCAAATTGGCATCCACGTGCGCCGTTACGATCAAGCGAGCCACGTGTCGACTGGCGACGACCGTCTCATCCATTCCCAGCAAGAACCGCAGGTGGTCGCCCAATGAAGCAACATGCAGCCCAAGTATCTCTTTTTGAACTTTGCAAGCCCATGTATCCAACTGAAAAGTGTAAACCCAGAACACACTTGAAAGCACTCTACATATCAGACTTGAGCGCCCAATAACCCGTAGACGCAGATGCAAAATCAATGGAGGTTTCGAAGGTGCATTGAACATTCAAATTTGACCACCAATGCACCCATTTTAAAGGGCATTTTACAGCT
Organism: Phyllostachys edulis; assembly: GCA_036346405.1. NCBI lineage: Eukaryota > Viridiplantae > Streptophyta > Magnoliopsida > Poales > Poaceae > Phyllostachys > Phyllostachys edulis. Next base: position 7,655,203 of record CM070549.1, read on the forward strand.
CATAAAGTCACGTAGGTAGGTACTGGGCGTTGGACGGAAGCAACTTGAAACACTGAAATGGCCATGTACTATACACTGTTTTGAGGACAAATCAAATCACACGCCAAGTCACTCGGTTCTATTTCAGATCTAGGATTCAGATGTAACAAGCACGCAACTTAACACTAGCATACAGTAATTAGCAAAGGTAGTAGTAATTTTTGACAATATCATATGGTTCTCACCACAATAAAAACTCCCCAGCCCCAATCTACTACAGAAACAAACACAGGCACTTAAACAAACTCTCTTCGTCATCGTCTTTTTCAACCCCTGGGTACGAAATGACCAGTGCGCCCCCCCGGTCGATATCAAATTTACACGCTAATACCCCCGACCCCTCTCTCAACAAAGAAGAATGAGACAGCTAAAACAAAACGAGCAGGAAACCCTTGCTCTACTTCTTGGCCTTCCGGGATGGCACCTTCCTCGCCGGGGCGGCCGCCTTCTTGGCCGGCGCGGCCTTCTTCGCTGGGGCCTTCTTCACCGCCGCCGCGGGCTTCTTCGCCGCCGCCGCCACCTTCTTCCCGGGCGTGTCCTTGGCCGACGTCTTCGCTGCCTTCGCTGCGCGGGACCGTGCCGGCGCGGAGGTCGCCTTCGTCTTGGTCACGGCGGCGGCCTTCGGCTTCGGAGCCGCCTTCGCCTTGGGCTTGGCGGCCGGCTTGGGCTTGGGCTTGGCGGCCGGCTTGGCGGGCGCCTTGGACTTCGCTGCTGCCTTCGGCTTGGCGGGCGCCTTGGGCTTCGCGGCGGCCTTGGCCTTGGCAGGGGCCTTGGCCTTCGGCTTGGGCTTCGCGGCGGGCTTCGGCTTGGGCTTGGGTTTGGCGGCAGCCGACTTGCCTTTGGGCTTGGAGGCGGCAGGGGCTGGGGCGCGCGTCGGCGGCATCTTGTAGGAGTTCTTGACCTTGGTGAGCTTGCCGGCGGCGACAAGCTTCTTGAGCTGCACGAGCAGCTGCTTGCGGAAGTTGGGCGACAGGTGCGCCTTGTGCTTGTCCTCGATGAACTTGCCGATCGCGTACTGGCTCGACCCCGTCCTCTCCTTGAGCGTCGTGACCGCTTCCGAGATCATCTGCACACGCACCGACCATTCAGATCCAGACCCAAACACGACGGCTCGAAATGAAATCACAGCAAGGAAGAAGGATTCAAGCCTTTACCTCGGCGTACGGCGGGTGGGTGGGGTTGGAGCGCGGCTTCCGCGGGGCGGCGGGCTTCTTGGCCTTGGCTTTGCCCTCCTTGGCTGGCTTCGCGGGGCCACCCTCCGTCGCCGGGACCTCCGCGGCGGGGTCGGTGACCGCCTCCGCCGCCGGTACCACGGCCTCCGTCGCAGCCACGTCGGTCGCCATCAATGCACCACTGCGCCGAGCCGCGGAGCGAAGAGAGAAGAAGAGCTCGTGTGCCGGAACGGAGAGAGATGTGGGAGCTGTGCGCGGTGGTGGGTGAGGAGGTCGGGGCGGAGGAAGCGGTGCTTAAATATTGGGAGACGACGCGAAGACGGGGAGAGCCGAATGCCGTGCACTGATTGGTCGAGGGGGCGTCGCCACGGATCGCCACCCCACGCGGCCCACATTAAACCCTCCCCGTCCGATCCAGGTCCATCCAACGGTCGGGAACGCGCCTCATCCGGTGCCGCGGATTGCTGCCCCCCAGTTGGCCGCCGAGGCCGAGCTCATGGACCGGCCTCCGTAGTGTGCTTCTCCTCCCGATTTGCGATCAAATATCTCTCGATCCTCTGGACAAATCAGACTGGAATTTTTTCAGGTTTGTAGGAATGGAACATAGCTGTCGAACGAGCGTAAGTTTGTCTGATTTGGTCAAGTGTGCTGGGAGATATCGATCGGCAAATCCGGACTGGTCCGGATGGTGCTTTTGTGTGAGTTTGGAGGGGATTTCTGGCCGGCGGCACGGGGTGCACCGGCGAACAGTCCGGTTAGCCGGCATGGAAGTGTAGCAATCTAGCATAGGAAGCCATCAGGCTTGAAATCTCGTCGATCCGACGTCGTTTCGATAGGTTAAGGAGGGATTGAGCGTAACGCAAGTGACACACCTTGTGGCACTCTCCTTGGTGGTGTGTGAGTTCAACCCGGGTTTGTCCCGTGTGACGGCGCGGTGGCCGACCGTCTCGCCGGAGAATTGCCGCCGTCCGGCCGGTCCGTTCACGAGGACGGTGCCCGTGCTGCTGCATTTGCAGTATCACGCTGGATTTCTGATTAATTTGCCCAAGAGTGATTGAAGCTTGTTGCTGTCATTGGGGAAAGTATACCGGATGATGCAAGCTAGCTTGTTCTACTTGTCATGCCAAATTTGTTCATCAATTCGGATGATTTCTTCACGCACGATGTAATCTGCATCGAATCTGTGATGGGATGATGAATTGAGTTGAAGTTTTGCAAGTTTTGGTACTGTTCTGACCAAGCAATTCGTTCATGAAGAGGTCAAAGTGGGCAGGGTCTAGTAATCTTCTTGCCTAATAGAATGGGCTGGTCAAATCAACATGCCGAGACATGGAATGCCTGGATCTTTACACTCGTGAAGTTTGGAAATGCAAACGATCGAACGTCCCGACGAGTCAAAGATCATCAAGAAGTTCAGAAAATCCCAAAGCTGACGCGGGACTAGTTTTTTTTACCAAACTGAGCATCAAGCAGGTGCATGGTATCGGTTCATCGTGAGGCTGAGAGACCCTGGAATGGGCAGTCCTATACAATCTCAAGAATTCGTTTCTTGGATAGCTGAAACATCAAATAAACGCATCCTAAGCTGCATCCTGGAGTCATTTAGCATCAAATCAGAAACAAAAACGACGAACAGCAACACATCATGGTATATCTATGCAGTGTTCTTGGTAGTGCTGTGCAGGTGTATCATCAGCTCGGCCGTATATGCTGCACACATGGAAGCTTCATTGTCAACATGGAGCACTCTGGACAGATCACTTACACATGTAACCATGAAAGGCTAATTCTTCCACTTTTTGCATCAGTTTTAGCCATACGTGATGGGAGTTGGCTTGGCTGCTAGCTAGCGCAGCGAGCACTACTAGTTAACCTATGGTTGACCGTTCCATACCACTCTAGGTTCTCCTTTTTTGGGGTGAATAGCAAAAGCTCTGCTATTTAATTATTTAAGTAAGGAGAAACCAAAAACAGTTTAAGCGGTCTTAGAAACAAGAAAAGGGACAATATGACAACAAAGAAGATGGAAAACCTATACAGTTGCAATGGGAAATTATCTCTTAGACTATCAGATTAGAGCCAAAAGCTCCAATAGAGAATTTGTTAACTCGTTGCCGGTTGTCGACCGGAACTAACTCGTCTACATCTTTGCACCCTCCGCCACCCATATATGTTTGCGCCTCACCTTTGACGATGGTTATGATTGCGGCATGTGGCGAAGGCAGGATGAAAATAGAAGTGGTGCTCGTGTGTCAAAGCTAGCATGAGACAAGTATACCAAGGATGCATTCAGTGACACACTTACAAATTACAATTGACAAAAAAAAAATATATCAGAAATCGTCTTACCTGGCTGCCTGCCGAGTGCGGAGTACCGATTGTCATGCGGCCGCACCCTCGAGGCCTCGTCGAGCCATCGCGGCTTCGCTGAGCCGCCACCAATGCCAAGTATGCTTGTGAGTCCAGGGTTCGACTATGCAGTAGTTAGCAACCAGCAGAGTGTGAGACATTTTCCACTGATTGAGCCTCCGACAAGCAACAACACAGGCCCACCAAAGTATTACACGGCTAGTAAAAAGCCCACTACCGATACTTCTTCTTCTTCCTCTAGACACTGATTTGCTTGATTTCTACTAGTCATGTATCGCCTAGACGCCCAAAATTCAAGTGCCCATACCTGAAGATATCTAGGGTCCAGCGGCCGGAAGTTGGACTAGATCCCCAAATAGCCCCAACACTACCTCTGCCCATTGTGGTTGGCATGCAGCATTGATGTTGGAAGATTTTGCGATTTCACTTCAACCAAATTTGCCACAATTCATTCTAGTTCTCCTAGAGCATCGTTATCTCTAGTGGTGGCGGATGGGCACCCAACCTGGCGAACTTTGTCTTTAAGATGACCCATCTTGGCATGAATTAAGCGAAATTTGTACGTCTTGAAGAAGGCACTCGAACACGGCTTGATGGCCTTTCGTGCCGTGTCGGCCCGAGCATGGTTGGCCCGACGGGTCAAGTTCGTCCCACTTAGCCCATTAGGCATGAAAGTTTAAAAAATTAGGGAAAATCCCAAAAAAATAGAAAAAAAAAGTGTAGAATTCAGAAATACGTATCAAAATTATAAAAAATAGGACAAACATATTGAAAATGTAATAAATAGCTTTATTAATGTTCAAATGGCCTGCCCTCTGCCCTCTAACATCCCCCTCCCCTCTCCGTAGCCGGGCCACAGGGGCCGTGTCCTGCCAAGGGTGGCCCAAGCACGGCCTATCGTGCTGGTCCGGTCCGACTCGTAAACAGTGCGGACCATATCATGACTAGGTTAGATCAACAGTACCGTGTCTCATATCGACCCAACCGGCATGGCCTATCTGGCCAGCTCTAGTTATCTCCATTCTTACTCAATTCATTTTAGCACCTCAAATCCAATAGCCACACAATACAGGCAACCTTGCGAGAGACTCCTGCGGGTCTTGTGGGGAAGGCGGGTCACGCCCCATCGGGTGACACAAATGATATCTATCATCTCGTCCTTCTGGAAGACAGCTTCAACCGAGACTTCCTTCTCGAAGAACTTGTAGCCATAGTCCACCTTATCTGTGATAGTGCCACCATTAATCTGGATCTCCATGAGGTGACCGTTCTTCTGCTCCAAGCCTTTCATCTTTCTAATATGGGTGTAGGTTTCCTTATTGTTAAGTAGGAGTTACAAACTTCATTGCTAACGGGTTCTAAACCTTGCAATCGTATTGTACTTTTCTTCTCTTCCTCTTTAATATAATGATATGCTTTGGTGTGTTCTCGAAAAAATCCAATAACCACGCCGTACCCTATTTTTTTGGAAAAATACTTGTTATATATATTTTATATAAATACATTTTGGTACAGCCAATAATATTTGTGATTATATATAAGTGTTAGATTGTCTGTTAGTTTGTAGAATTGTATAAATTATATATTATGTAGAAGTAGAACAGTTAGTAGTTAGCCACGGATCAGTAGAATTATATGTCACTTAAGTTCGTATCCTTATCGTAAAAATCCTGGTTCCGCCATCGCAACTACTACTTCTCTGGGTCGATACTAACACATATATTCGCCTGGAACTGGAGCGTTCTCGAGGAGCTAGCTAGCAATCAAGGCCAAAGCATCCGCTCCGGCAATGCTCCGGCGCATGGCCGGTGATGGTGCAGGTGAACCGAGTCGTCACTCGTAACGAGCTCGCCCCAGCCGGAGAGGATTATTAATTTGCGAGCTGCAAGCGGTGAAAAGCTCGTGCTTTCGCAGTCGATTTCGGGCTAGAACGGCATGGAACATCGCAGGCGAAGGTGAGTGGCTGGGAGCAAAAGTAGTGCTACTACTTCGTATATGGCATGGGATATTTCACTGGAGTTACCAGCCTTTGCCTCGTGCCAAAATACGCAGCATACAACTGACGCCTTGAAGGAAATCATTCGCCATTTCGCTCGATCACCCTCAAGTCCATATAAGCAGGGATGGAACGATAAACCTAGTAAGATTAATTACAGCAGAGGACGATAACTGAGGGTCGGCGTGATTTCGTTCACTGTCACGAGGGTGCTACTTTAGGACGCATCAGTCGATCGAACAGCTAGCCGAACGATTAAATCCCTATATATGCCACCCGAACATGCTTATTAGTACGTATAAGCTAGGTTTTAACTTGCTGTCTGGCTTCTCTGGTCTGTATAGTAATATGACAAGTAGTCTTTTTTGTTTCGATCTACCAGGCAAGTCTTTTTTTAGAGGATGGTTTAAGACCACTTAGTTATTGCTATGTAGTTGGACTTACGAGTATAACCGTCCAACGATTTGGAGCCGGGATACTGGTTTAGCGGGCCTAAGATCGGACATTGATTTAACGGTCCGTGGTGCTACACAACAATTGGTATCATAGCTCCAGATACATCTCAGACTCTTCGGCCTTACGCCAAGACGCTGGTTTAACGGACCTAAAATCGGATGCTGGTTTAGCCGTCCAATGACCTGCGCAACAATATTCATACGCCAGAGGCGAGAGGCGAGAGGGCGAGACCTTGTACACCATCAGCCAAGAGGCCAAGAAATCGTGTAAGAGATTTTTTTTTAACGAATGTGTGAGTACGAGATATGTCAGCGTACTGCGTACCTTTGACTGGAACGAATGTTAGCGTTGCGACGCCAACGCTAGCTTGCATTGTAAAAATCGAGCAAATAAACGTACGTGATGGTCTGTTCCTACATTTGATCGAACGACTGTGACGGCGTCCGTGAGTTCGCGTTCTCTCACGCAAAAAATAAGTGAGCTCCATTCAAATTTAGTGCTTGGTCGCTCGTCAGCATCTAGCGTTGTTCCAGACGAGGACCAAGGTCCAAGGGCAAGGACCCGGTGGACGGTTCGGAGGCGAAGAGAGACAAACAGACATAACTGAATCCCATGATAAAGAAAAGGGAAATTTTCATTTAACATCTCTAAACTTTTCTAAAAATTTGGAAATCAACCATGAACTGCTAACCCAGACACTCAACCCCGTCAACTATCAATACCATCCACTTTGCCCCTTGGACCCAAACAGGGGCGGAACCAGGCGGGGTGCCGGGTATGCACCGGCACCCCCAAAATTTTGAAAAACAACTAGAGATCAGTGATGACAGAGTTCAGTGCCTCACTGCCTCAGGCCTCAGCCCAACCGGTCCACCACTGATGAAAGCCCAGCCCAGTAGGCACTAACTCTCTCATCAGCCGGTCGCCCGGTCCAAGGCCAGCCCACAGCCGAAATGCCAAATACCTTACCAGTGACCAGTCGGCAATCACCACTCCAAGTCCAATCCTCTCCTCTTCGGCTCTCCCCAACCCTAATCTCTCCTCCCCAAACCCCGAATTCCCCAAGGCTGCATCGACTACGACAACCAGGGTCCAGGGAAGCAAGCGACCGCAACACCTTGGCTTGGCACACCGCACGGTCGAGCAAAGGTCATGAGCAGATGCAGACAGGCTCACAGGAGTCCCACGTGGCCATCTTGAGCAGCGCCCGGGCGGTCGGTGGCCTTGACGCAGGAGGCGGCCTTGCGGAGAGTAAGCGGCCGGAGGATGGAGCATTGGGTTGCTTGACTAGTTGGAGCCTTGGAGTTGGAGGAGAAGCAGAACAACAGCAAGAAGCCAAGAATGACTGAAGGAATCGATAATTCACTAATTCGGCATGTCCTTCTTTTCTCGCCGGTCGGGTACTTGGGTTGTTAATTGCTTGATTCTTGAATGCTTCTTTGTTCTATTGTTCATGTAATCGTGTTACCAATACCATATAGGAATAAGTCTTGTATCTATCTAGAACTTTCTGTAATCTGTATGTTGGATTGTTGGTTGGAGTCCGGGAGGCGGGAGTAGTGGACTATCGAGTGCCGACTAGTGTCTAATGGTGGTTTTGAATGATAGACCTGACCATAGAGTATGCCGACATGCCGTCTCAGATTGTCAGTGATTTTAATTGTGAAATGTTAATGGTATGCCATACAGTCATGGTCCATACTTATGTTATATTGTTATGTACTTATGTGAATGTGAGCTTAATTGTGGAGATGATGTAATGAAACGTTTTCAAGACATGAAAACGTGTAAAGTAGTATTATAATTATCTTAGCATAGTTGCGTGTTTTGTAATTTTCTATTTATGTAAGACCTCATTTGAACTGTTTGCATTGTGTTTTTGACAAATTTGGAACCTATGTGTTGGATTTATGATGTTATGAAATCATTGTATAAATTATAGAATTATGAGTATCAAGTGTGCACACCTATTGAAAAAATTTCTAATTCCGCCACTGGACCCAAATCATGGTTGTTTTGTGTGACGTGGTGCCTACAAGTCAATGGTTTTGACACGTAAGCTTATTTTCGATGACATGGCAGCCACTCAGCAAATAAAACTACAAAAATATTTATGGGGCACACATGTTATCCTCTCATTTCCTTTTTTCTTCCCCGTCTCTTTCCCTCTCTCATCTCCCTCAGCCCTCACCCCTCTTCTCAAAGTATGGCACCGGCAGGGGTCAGACTAGAAATTGTCGGCGCACTGGGTCCATCTCACCTCGTCGTGCGTCGCCGCCCATACACCTTCCACCGTCGTTCCCTCTCCTCTCCTTGGGCCTCAACGACCACTTCTTACTCTTATTTTCCTCTTCCCCTGGCAGACATAGGAAGTGTACCAACGCCCGATGAGCCTCAGGGCAGACGTCCTCTGCTTTCCCTCCTCATCTTCGGGCAGTGAGTTAGGGGGGTCGCATCCTTCGTTGTCCTCCCTGCGTGGAGAGATTCCACGACGCTAGCGACTATGGCGCTCGGATCCCACCACCGGAGATGAAGACGAGATCGTCGGTTGATGTGCTGAGGTCATTAACCGCCCCCCCTGCTCGTTGGATCTGGATCTGAGCGCATGGGTTGCCAGCCACTTCCTCCACCTGTTGGGTCACTGTCCTCCTAGCCCGCTCTCATCGCTTGCTGCCCCTCCGACGCGCTCCCGCTCCTCGTAGTGCCCCGCTCTAGTGCGCACATCCCCGTAGGGGTTGGTCACCGCTCCCGAGCTCCAGTTTAGCATCCATGTTGGCAAGGGAAGGAGGAAGCAACTGGCGGTGAGGACCAGACGGTTCGAGCTTGAGAGAGGTGGAGAGAGACAGAGAAAGGAGGAAGAAAAGAAAGGAAGAAGGAGGGTTACCGGCTGACATGTGGACCCCACCTGACTCACTATCGCCTCCTGGCGAGGATATAATAATTCTCAATTAATTGTTTATCTATAATTGCTATTACAGGTAAAAAATATCTTCATATTACTTATAAGTATACCCATTATTATTTATAAGGGAGAAGCTTAGCTGAGTGGTCGTAAGCCTTTCTACGATCACCCCCTGATCGTAAGTCTTTCTACAACCACCTCATGGTCGTAAGGCTTTCTACGACCAGGTTGGCTATGACCAGCCTGTAATCGATAAAACTTACGGACATGTGGACCCAATCAATGAGGGACTCTTATACATTGTGTTCAATACACAGAGCAGTTAGTATACATAGTTATTCTCTGAAATAATTGTACGTATTATACCTCTGTCCTTGATGTAACTGCCAAGCGACGTGGGGTGTAGTTTCCTCTAACATAATTACCATCAACGTGTGCATTTCATCACACGTAGAGGCGCCTCTTGGTATTGAGTAACTGTCACCCCTTCACACGCTATATAAAGGCTAATGTCAATAGACAGAAGGACGAGGCGGTTGGGGTTAGTCGCAAGAGATAATTGAGTCTTAGTTTGAGTGATTTCTTCCCGATTGTAACAAGTATACTGAATACAAGAACACAAGAGTATGGTTATTATTATCCTAGGAGAAGGCCTGCACCTGTATAAAAATCCCAGTGTTCTGTGTGATTCTATTTCATAGGAACCCCCCCCCTCAAGCATTCATTCATAAGATCGATACTAGATCATCGACAGTTGGCGCCGACTGTGGGGATCTTCCAATTCTTATTTTTCGATAAGTTTTCTTTGTCTTCTAAACTCTGATGCTTTCATGGCAGGAGAGTGCAACGAGGAGAATTGGTTCGATTTGGCAGACTATGCAGAACTTGATATGGATGTCTGCTACAAATACGAGCAGAGCATCATTTCATCCGATGACAATGCTGCCTCCAGGGATCCTTCACCAGACCCAAGAGACCTTGCCGCATACAAGGTTGTTGAGGGATCTTTCTCCCCCACAACATCACCCCTGGATGAGGAGCCAAATTTCTCAAGAGGCAAGGGTCCATAGAATCAGAATCAGGATTGCACCAAGGTGGGTGCAGAACATGACAAGAGCTCCCCTTCCAAATGCTCAAACTCGCCTGAGGGCTTCTGATCTAGCATAGCAAGTCCTGGAATCTATCATTCCAGGACTCAACCAACATTCGATAACCGTCACCCTTCGGTTACCCCCACAAGGGGCGATGTCGAGCCTACTTCTCATGCAGGATCGATCACACCCTTGCAGGATTCACCTTCGACTAGAGACGATTATAACCTAGAATTCTCCTTCCCGGAGGAGATCGTTGTAGGTCGCGAGACATTGTCTTTCGACAACTTCAAGACAGGAGGACTTAGACGCAAGTCTGGGTAATAGCATCTAGGAGGTCTTTGTCCTCCCCTCGGATCCTAATCTCTCTCTAAGAGGCAGGGCTCGGGATGCTTCCCATCGTACATTCACTTCGGGCTCTAGTGGTGATGGCGAGAACACCTCCGGCGATGAACAGGATCACCACCTTCATGAACATGACCGAAATCCTAGAAGTGATCGCTCTCCACTGAGGCATGCTCTGGCAGACTTAGATGCGGATGATCCTGAAACCATCCAGAGAAGAATTGCAGCCCATAGAACTTTACCTGGGTGAATCCAATACCAGCTAGAAGTACCTCAAGAGCTTCAGCGGATAAATGATCTGGTCGAAAACCCGACTCAAGAGCTTGGACAAGCGCTAGGCAATAACCTCTTTGCTAGAGAGATCGCACGAAGGATTCAGGATACAATGGTTAGGCTTGAGTAAACTTGGCGACACCATTTTGGAAGTCGAACTGGAACTACTCCATCAAATGTTAGTCGTTCAAATGACTCTCCTCATAGAGAACGTCAAGGCAACAAGTCTGATCGTTCTCCTAACAACAACTCCAGTCGGAGGAGAGTCCTTCGAACAATAGGTGAATGACAAGTTCACAGGGGAAGTGGTCGTTCATCACTTCTTCCAAGGAATCTGCAGTAGCAGATGGAATATGAAGAGTATTACCCTCGTAGGATTGAAACCTATAATGGGTCAGGTCCACCTGCCATTGGGTATCGTCATGTACGATCACTTGGTCACATCAATCTTTCTTTCCTGTAAAGGAGGCGTCATGAAATTATTACCTAATACCGGACGTTTTCACCCGACCTTCTAGTAGTCTGCTGGCCACCGTGGTTTCGACCGGCGAATATGGATAAATTTGATGGGTCATAAAAATCCCATTGAGTTTCTTTAAATCTACACCACTACTGTTTGAGCAGCAGCAGGAGAGGAGCATTTCTTGGCCAACTACCTTCCCACTGTGCTTGAAGGATCTGCTCGGTCCTGGTTGCTAAATCAGCCACAAGAGTCAATCTATTCATGATAACACCTCTGTGATCTATTGCTGGCAAACTTCTAAGGTACCTACAACTGTCCTGGAAAGAAGGATGGGCTGCACAGAATATGGTCGAATTCTCATGAGACCCTGCGCCAGTTTATCAGGCGTTTCAGTCAGGTTCGTAAATCAATTCCTGAGATTTCTGACTCTTCTGTCATTAGAGCATTTAAACATGGAGCCCACAGTCGAAAGATTCCATAGGATATCGCTTTAAATCCTCCTTTTACCGTCGCCAAGCTTTTTGATATGGTCGATCGTTATGCAACTGCTGTAGAAGTGGTCGAATGGAATCGTATCATCGATCGAGATGATAAAGGCACTCGAGAAGCGGATGAAAGTAGCAAGAACAAGGACAAAAATGCCAAGAAATCGAAGAGCAAGACTAAAGGTAAAAAGCCTCAAGTCAACAACTATAAGGAGGTCTTAGCCATGAGTGATAAGGAGCCTCGGAGTTCCAAACTGTACTCCGATCAGGGCAAAGAAAAACACCTCGAACGAAAAGAATAACAAGCCAAGGTGGTGTCCTTTCCACAAAAAGGAAGGACACGATTTTTGCAACTGCCGACTTTTTCAGCGAAAACTCGAAAATTACTACACCGGCAAAGGACCACTTCCTACGATTGAAGAGGTAAGACAAACAATTGATCGAAAGTAGTCGGACGATGATGAGGAGGTGTCGTTTTAGGATCCAGAACACACCATCGATCACATCTATGGAGGATCTTCGGCATTCTAGTCAAAACGACAGCTAAAAGCTGTCGAACGTGAGGTAAATTCCATCGACCATCCTCTTGTCAATAAAGTACTGAAGTGGTCAAAAGTCACCATCTCTTTTGAGAAAGGTGACTATTTGATCTTTCCTACTCGACCTGGTCGATTTTCGATCGTGGTCGAGCCCACCATCAACAACTGTCGAGTAAATCGTGTGTTAGTTGATGGTGGAAGTTCGCTGAATATACTATTCACGTGTACCCTAGACGAAATACAAGTTATCAGGACAAAGGTAAAACCGGTACGATACTCATTTAATGGCATCTTACCAGGATCTTCAGTCAAACCTATTGGTCAAGTATCTATTCCTGTAACGTTTGGTTCTCCAAACAATTTCAAGACAGATAGAATCCCCTTTGATGTGGTTGATTTCGACACGGCATACAATGTCATACTCGGACGACCAACTCTGGCACGATTCCTGATGGCTGTTGTAACATCCCAATTTTCTGAGCTTTAAAAATCCTTTGAATAGTTAGTAGGATAAATGTCACCATTTGATTTTATTTGAATTTAATTTAAAAGCTTAAACATGGACTTTGTACATCGAAACATTTTAATATGATTAAAGTCAACATCAACAATGGTCAAAACTATTTTATTTGGGTTCTTTGTGCTTGGATATATTTTCTAGATTTTTTTAGAATTTTTCCCAAGTCCATTTGCTATTTTCTATTGCTTATTTGAATCTCTAGTATTTTATTAAAAAGAAAAACTATTAAAAATCCCAAATTCTCTCGGGCCGAATCTTTCTGGCCCAAGTTCCTATTCCCGCGCGAGGCCCGCTTGCGGCCCATTCGTGCGTCCAAGTCAGCCCAGTCCGAACCGCCTCCGCTCGCTGTCCGGTGGACCCACCGCAAGCCACTCCTTCCTTTTCTCTTGCGTCATGTCAGCAAGGGGCGCTTTAGCCCGCGTGTCGTCTTCATCAAGGACTCGGGAGTCCATTTCCTTCCCGAACGCGAGCGCCGCCGTCTCCGTTTTGGAATCCTTCCTCTCCCATGGCTATTTAAAGCCGCCCCTGCGTCAAAGCCTTCGCGCTGCCCGCCTCCTTCGAAACCCTAGCTCACCCTCTTGGTTTGCGCCGCCTGCTCATCGAATCGGGTCCTGGAAGCTCCGCGTCGCCGAGACCTTCTCCGTCGTCTAGCGCCGCCGTTAGTGATCCTCAGCCTTCCTCGTCGTCGGCATCGAGTTCGCCGTCACGTGCTCTCTCTGGTGCGCTCTTTCTCTTCGCCGGGAAACCCCTGTGCAGCTGTTGCCGTGCTTGGCTGTGCTGCTCCGCCGCCGACCTTGAGCGCTGCCGCAACTGTGGTCACCGCCAGGAGGTCCAACCCATGTCACCAGGATCGCGTGGTCACAAGGATCCCAGCGCGCCCATCCGCTACCGCCGGCGAGCCCTGTAGCGCCGTTGCCGGGTGAACCGAAGACCTCATCGGCGTCGATGTCACTGTAGATGTGGACGCCAGGTCACCAAGCCATCTCACCGCCACATCTGCGCCACATCACCTTCGTTGCTTGCGTGGCGTCCAAGTGGCAATGCCACGTGACAGATCACACCCAAACCCAGATCCAATCTCCATGGGCCTAGTCCTTGTACACCGTCCCTATGACAGTGGGCCCCACAAGCAAAATCAAATTCTTTGTTATTCTTTTCAGCCGAAATCCCTTGATGACGTCATAAATCACGGATTTTCTTTTGAAAGATAATTCGGTTAAATCCTTATTAGGGTTTCTTTTAGATTCAAACTTCCAAAGCCCATATCTTTTGCATCCGAACTCTGATTGAGTCCATTCAAATTTCTAAATTCATCTAAATTTAAGATCTATTTATCTAAGATTTTTATTTAATTTTTGGAGTTTGTTTTGCCTTTTTTATTTATTTATTTTGTTTATTTGCTTTTGTTTGCGAGTAGACGTCGGTACTTCGGGAAGATTTGAAGAAGAAGGAGCACCTCAAGAGCAAGATCAGTACTTAGACCTATTCCAAGGCAAGTTATACCTTTGATCATATTGAACCCAGTTTTCAAATGCTATATTGATTCAAAGTATTGCATTTACTTTAATTATTTAATTCAATGCTTTTGGGATTAATTAATGTCCAATTTGTTATGTCCTCCTTGTCTAATTGTATGCCATAATCTTTTGTCACCCTAGTTTGGTTTATTTAGTTGGTGCTATTGTATTACCAACGTGGGTTGGTTAGATGCGATTAGATTACTTAGCCATGCTACGAGTCACCATCTCATGTAAGTTACAAATATAAACTTGACTAAATGACTATGGAACTATGTGATAGAAACTGTGTGCTCTATGTGCTATTACTCGTTGATGGCATATGTTGCACTTAACCAACAGGTGGGAAAAGGTTTTGGGCGGGGGCAAGTGGTGCAGTATACTTTTATGGTGGATCTGTGTTGGCGGGAAGGATATGTTAGAATTTGGAAGTCTTGCCCCGGTCAATTAAGGACTTAACTTTGTGCGCCATTGAACTGAGCCTTTCGTACAACCACATGCCTGGTATGGGACGGGCCTAACTTAATAAGTTATGGAGTCTTGACATTGATTACTCAGGTTGTAGGTTAGCTGTGTCGGATTGGGTGGAAGTGTGTACTACCAAGTAGTCGCATCACGGGGCGGTTCGCCGTGTCCCTGTCCAACGGTGTGCGTCTGTGGCGGCTAAGCATACCGGGAGCGTCAATGTTGAGATGAATTTTCTGAACTGTTTTGTTACGGCTAGTGCTAGCTACACTAGTTGTATCGTGTGGGTAAAGTGTACAACCTCTGCAGAGTGTTAAACAATCTATTCGAATAGCCGCGTCCGCGGTCATGGACATGCTCGGGGATTTCACACAACTGGTAGTTTTTCATGAAAACCTTGGGAAGGGAGCTGTGTGATTTAAGTCATATGGCTATGTGAATAACTTGTTTAGGCTATGTGTCTTTGTGAAATAAAACTGTTAAATTATTATTGTCTATTTGTTTTGAATTATGCTTTCAATCTATTACTTGTATTTAAGCGCAAATCTTGCATTTACGCAAAAGAACCACGAAGCCATTCCTTTGGAATAAGCCTGCATCTATAATTGCATTTCTGTGGTATGACTTGCGAGTACGGTGTGTACTCACGATTGTTGTAAAACATGCAACAGAAGAGGAGGAGTCATCGCCTGCTTTCGAGGAGGAGTTCATCGAAGGTGTTTGATCGTAGGGTCTTGATCCCAGTCAGTTGCTTGTGGTGAATTGATGGGATTCCGCTGAAGTTTCTTCGTTCCACTGCTATTTTATTTCTTTGCTAGCCCTGCGTGGCTTATTAATTGTAAACTAGACCATAAGGTCAAAATAACTATTTGTTCTCAAAATTACTCGTTTATGTTATTAATCGCTTGTGTGGATCGATATTCACCTGTGTTGATACTGTGTGCACTAGCGTGATCCTGGACTAGTGCATTATACACAGAGGGTCCAGAATTGTATTTTTGGGTCCCGACAGCTACTCATTATGGTTATCAATGTCGTAAGATGTCAGGTCCCAAAGGAGTAACCATGGTCCGCTGTGATAAAAAGATGACGCTTAGATATGACCACAAGTCCCTCTAGAAAGTTGGCCAAATACCTACTCAAGAAGCAAGAAAAGGGCAACTTTGACCAAGCAGTCGAAGCCTAAAGTAACCATAAAAGAGGTTCTACTAAATGCAAAGGAACCTTCGAAGACTGTTCGCATCGGGGTCACTTCCGATCCTACATAGGAAAATGCCCTCGTCACCTTCCTCCGAGCAAACACATATGTCTTCGTGTGGCAAGCATCTGACATGCCCGGAGTCTCTAGAAATGTGATTGAGCACAAACTAGCTCTACTCCCTGACAAGAAACCCGTCAAACAAAAGTTATGAAGATTCGCATCTGATCGACGAGATGTCATCAAATCTGAATTAGACAATCTACTTAAAGTAGGCTTTATAAGAGAAGTCGAACACCCAGAGTGGTTGGCTAACCCTGTAATTGTTAGGAATTCTAGTGGTAAGTGACGTATATGTATAGACTTTACTGATCGTAATAAAGCTTGTCGAAAAGATGATTTTCCTCTTCCTCGTATTGGTAAATTAGTTGATTCAACTGCTGGTTGTGAAATATTAAGTTTCCCAGATGCGTACTCTGGTTATCATTAGATAAGTATGTGCCTAGAACATGAAGAAAAGACCACATTTATTACACCTTTCATAATATTTTGCTATGTCAAAATGTCGTTTGGTTTTAAAAATGATGGTGCTTCTTTTCAACGCTTGATGCAAACGACTTTTTCTTTTCAACTAGACCGAAATTTGGAAGCCTGTGTTGATGATCTAGTCGTAAAAAGTATCAAGCACCTTAATCATATTTCTAACTTGCTAGAAACATTCGACAACCTCGGAAACATCATTTGAAACTCAATCCTGAGAAGTGTGTGTTTGGAGTCTCTTCGGGAAAGTTGCTTGGATTCCTTGTCTCTGCACGAGAAATCGAAGCAAATCCCAAAAAGATAAGAGCCATTGAATAAATGTGCCCTCCAACCATGAAGAAAGATGTCCAGAAACTCATAGGTTGCATGGCAGCTATAAGTCGTTTCATTGCACGATTAAGAGAAAAATGACTTCCTTTCTTTATACTTTTAAGGAAGCATGAGGGCTTCGAATGGTTAGAGGACGTAAACAATGCCTTCGAGAATGTCAAGAGATATATTATGAGTGCTCTTGTTCTGGTTTCTCCAAAATTAGAAGAGACACTCCTAATATATCTAGCTGCTACGCCACAAGCAATGAGCGTAGTACTGGTTGCAGAACGTGAAAATGACCAACGACCAGTTTACCATGTCATAGAAACTTTATACGGGCCTAAGGAGAGATATCCTCAGGTCTAAAAACTTCTATATGCCCTCCTCATGTCTTTGAGAAAACTGAGGTATTACTTTCAGGCGCACAAGAGTCGAAAATTACAACGACTCCAAGCAAGAACAATTTCGAGCAGATAACATCAACCTATTCGAAGAGAAAAGGAATCAAACCTTAATCCGTTCGACGGTCTACCAACAATCCCTACGCAAATACTACGATTGTAAGGTCTAACCTAGCAGTCTTGCTGTAGGTGACTTGATATTAAAAAAGATTCAATCCCAGTCTAATCGGAACAAACTTTCTCCTAAGTATGAAGATCCTTACATAGTGGTCGAAGTCATGCGGCTAGGTACGGTATGACTAGCAATGGGAGATGGCAGGATTCTTTCCAACTCATGGAATATTGACCAATTACGCAAATTCTATGTGTTACCGCTTACATTCTCAATTAAGTTTATGCTTTCTCCAATCTTTATTGTCTTACATTGAGCAATGCTTCGATGATTTTTTTGATCATTTTTTAATACTTGGTTTTCTTTACACTGGTCGAAGGAAGGTAACATCACCTAGTAGAAGTCTTTCCTATATGCATGTGGTCCTGCCCACTAGAAGGAACTACCTAGTGTCGACCTGTTCCTAACTTTTGCTACCAACACAAAGAAACTAGGTTCAACAAAATTTGGTCGAAATAATTCCAGCAAGCTCTTTTTTCAACTTAGTTTATTTCTTCATTCTTTGCGAAGAATAATCTAAGTGAGGTAAACTCTTATAATTTGTTCGACTATTTTTGGTAAACTCAGCCCACTAAACCTGGTCGGAGGAAGTAACACCACCTAGTCGAAGTCTTTTAGCTCTGCACGTGGTCTTGTGTCGGACCCGGGAGAGAAGGATCTCGAATCCTTTGTGTATTCCACACTAGTTCTATGATCAGTAGTTAGTGTGCGCAGTTTAAACAAAAGGTGATAGCATAACCATAATACGCGATATATTCACAAAAGATCAAATTTATTACAAAAGGAGCATAAGTCCAAAAGTAAAATACATCGGAAGCAAAAGTAGTAAGGTAGACCACACGATTCGCCATAGGCAATTGTCTGGGGGCGTAGCCTAGTCACCCACGTTCTCATTCTCCTCGTAGTGGTCCTCTCTTGATCAACAATTTATTAAGCAAGGTGAGTACAAATAAATGTACTCCGCAAGTTACACCCAATAACAGATTATAATGCATGAGGGTATAACAAAGGATGGCTTATAGGGTTGATTTTGCATAAAGCGATGTTTTGTTTAAATACTTGTACTAAGTTCCAAAGCAGATATTCTATAACTAAAATTTATTTTCTAAATTCTCAAGTTTTATAGTTAGATAACATTCACACAAGCGTGGTGAAGGATACTCTCCTATCACATGGCTACCTTCCTAATTTTCCAGTTGGATAAATCATTTGATAAAGTCTTTTGAAAACAAAATAAAAAAATCTAACTTTGCATTGGCTTTGCTTCAGCATGTCCATGACCGTGGACATGGCTATTCGAATAGTTTTACACTTTGCAAAGGTTGTACAGTTTTACCCACAAGAGATAATTGACTTATAATGTCTGTCTGACATATTACCGAAGGTGTGCGACTAAGTCATTATCACAAGGCCTTTGCAATGCACCATCTCACTATAGTCCCGCCTCACTAAGGTTTCACTTTCTTTGGATTAAACCATCCGCTGGATTTAAGCCACCTCTTGTGCCATGTGGGAATATATAAAAGTAGGTCATAATGACACCCACGCAACCGGATGGCACAACCACGGTGAAATTTTACAAATTAGTTAGCCAAGTCCTCCCCACTCTGAACATGTGGTTGTACGGTAAGCTTGGCACGATGCGGCTTGAAGACCGGTCCTTAATTGACTTGGGCGACTTTCCAATAAAACCCTAGGCCTCGATCATAGAAACGAATCGATCCTATGCATAAACATGCACCCATCCAAACATCCATTTCGCCCAAGTCCAAATAAATTTTCATTTTGTTTTGCTTTTCAGAAATCATTTGCAAAAGTCCTATGGTAAAACAATACCATAGGCTCAATTAAATTATTTTTGAACATTTGGCTAAATTCCCCAAATTTAATATTTTTGGTCTAAGCATGACTAAGTATAAAGTTTTTCAACATGTTCTAGCTCATACTATTGTATCAACTAGATTTTAACTAAGGTATCAAAGAATGACTAATTTAATAGCAAAGTTTGGCTAAACAAAGGAATTGTGAATAACTATAAAGCTTAAAATATGAATTTAAATTACTTGAATTTAAATAAGCATGCAATAATAATTTAAAACAAAATTTAAATAATTTAAAATACAATATGATCAAAGGATTCAATATGATCAAAGGTGTAACTTTCCTTGTTCAAATGACCGAGGGATTCAATATGATCAAAGGTGTAACTTTCCTTGTTCAAATGAAAAAGATCGAGGATCTAAGAGATGAAATTGAAGTTAGGAACCAGGGAGATTGGACGTCAGGAATGGAAGTTCTGAGAGGAGGCGGGCGGCGATGGCCGGGTTAAGTGGGAGGTGGCGGCGTGGCGAGGAGATGGTGCCAATGGAGGTGCGGTGGTGGTGGAGCTTCTCGGTGGCAGGGGAGATGAATGGAGGTGGGGGAATGGAGGAGGAGGTCCTAGAACACGAGATGATGTGGATAGGGGGCCAAGAGGATGACCGGAGGTGGAGTTTGGCGATGGGGCGGCGTGGCCGGCAGCGGGGACGATGAATGGAGCTTGTTGTTTTTGATTTTTCGGGGAAAAAGAGAAGCGGAGGAGAGGAAATGGAAGGAGGAGGAGGTAGGAGCTGGAGACGGATTTTAAAGGAGAGGAGGGAGAGAGCAAGGCGGCATGGGGCGGCTGGGAGTTGCGCTCGTCACGGACGCCTTGAGCGAGGCAAGCGTGGCGTGGAGCTCGGCGCGGGCGCAAGGCAACAGGCACGGGGCAACGTGGCACTCAGCGACGTAGGGAGGTGGCACGACGTCAGAGGATGAGTGCCACTAGGCGCATGGGCGGCATGGTGCTGTCAGTAGCATGGGCAAGAGCCTAAGGTTGAAGAAGCATAGGAAGAGAGAGAAATAAAGAGAAAAAGAAGCAAAAGGACAAAATCCTAAAATTTGCGAAAAATTTATAAACAACCTTGGAACAGGAATAGAGTTAATAAAATATTTTTGGATTTAATTGAAGTTTGTTTCAAATATTAAAAATGTTTTAATTTTCTGAAGTTTCAATTTAGTTTTAAATAAAATTCAAATGTTTTACTTTATTTTAAAATTTCAAAAAGGCCTGAAAGTTGGGATGTTATTTTTGAACTTAATAAAATTATTCCCAACTTAACATTGGTGTTTAATTTTACAAGTAACCTATTTTGGCTTTAACATAAATAGGAAAAAGCTTTTAAAATTTTAGAAAATTCAGAAAACTGAAGGAAAATTATTAAATTTTAGTTTTTAACCAAAATTGAAAATTTGGGGTGTTACAAACCTACCACCCTTAAAGGGAATCTCGACCCTAAAATTCAAACTTGGTTAGCAAAAAGGTGGGGATACTCGGCTTTCAAATCTTCTTCTCGTTCCCACGTGGCTTCTTCTTCTGAATGATTACTCCATTTTACTTTGCACGAACGAATAACTTTGCTTCTGGTAAGACGTTCGGCAACATCGAGAATCTTGATTGGTTGCTCCACATAGGTGAGGTTCTCTTGAAGATCAATGCTCTCAAGCGGTGTTTGCTCTGTTGGAACTCGAAGACACTTCTTTAGTTGAGAAACATGGAAGACATCATGAACTGCAGACAAAGATGTCGGTAGTTCTAATTGATAGACAACTTCGCCTCTTCTTTCTAGAATCTTGTATGGTCCAACAAATCTGGGTGCGAGTTTTCCTTTGGTCTGGAATATTCTTACTCCCCTGAGCAGAGTTACTCTGAGATAAACGAAATCTCCCATTTCAAAGGACAATTCTCTCCGACGATTGTCAGCATAACTTTTTTTCAGGATTGAGCCACCCTCAAGCATTCTTTTATCGTTCTTACTTTACTTTCAGCCTCCTGTATTATTTCAGGTCCAAAGAACTGATGTTCTCCCACTTGATCCCAAAGGAGAGGGGTTCTACACTTCCTGCCGTACAATGCTTCAAATGGAGACATTTGTAAGCTGGTTTGATAACTGTTGTTGTACGAAAATTCTGCATAATGAAGATTCTGATCCCAAATCTTCCCATAATCTATAGCACAGGCTCGAAGCATGTCTTTCAAAACCTGGTTTACACGTTCCGTCTGTCCATGTGTATGGGGATGGTATGCTGTACTGAAGTTAAGTTTGGTCCCAAAGGCTTTATGTAGGCTCTTCCAAAACCTAGAGGTGAACTGTGAACCTCTGTCGGATACTATATTTTTGGGCACTCCATGCAAACAGACGATCCTGGCCATATACAACTCTGCCAATTTACTGCTTTTGTAAGTGGTCTTGACAGGAATGAAGTGTGTCACTTTAGTCAAACGGTCAATCACAACCCAAATGGAATAATATCCCGATTAGGTCCTAGGCAATCCAGTGATAATATCCATGCCGATTTGTTCCCACTTTCATTCGGGAATTGGTAATGGCTGCAATAAACCAGTGGGTCTTTGATGTTTTGCCTTGACTCTTTGGCACACATCACAGCATGCAACGAACTCGGCAATTTCTCGCTTCATGCTGGCCCACCAATATTTTTCCTTCAGATCCTGATACATCTTGGTACTGCCCGGATGAATAGAGTAAGGTGATTCATGGGCTTCCTTCAGAATTAACTATTTGGTTTTCTGATGTTTAGGTACACAGATGCGGTTCCCAAACCAGACGGTACCATGCTCATCCACTGAAAATCCTGGGGCTTTGCCTCTTCTCAGGTTCTTCCTGATTTCTGTCATATCTTCATCATCTTTCTAATTTTCTCTGACTTGACTCTGAACGGTTGGTTCAACTTCTAAGGTATTTACACAACCTTGGTTAACCAATTCTAAGTTTAGATACCTCAATTCTTCATACAATTTTGGCTGACTTTCCTGAACCAACATAGTGTTGCACTACCCTTTTCGACTTAGGGCATCTGCCACTACGTTTGCTTTGCCCAGATGATAATAGATTCTAAGGTCATAGTCCTTTATCAGTTCCAACCATCTCCTTTACCTGAGATTGAGTTCTGACTGAGTGAAGATGTATTTCAAGCTTTTGTGATCTGAGAAAATCTCACAACGATTACCAATGAGATAATACCGCCAAATTTTTAAGGCATGCACAATTGCTGCTAACTCCAGATTATGCGTCAGGTAATTCCCTTCATGAGGCTTCAATTGGCGAGATGCATAAGCCACAACTTTTCCTTCCTACATCAGCACACATCCAAGGCCCTGGCGAGAGGCATCACAGAAAACCTCAAAATCCTTATGGATATCCAGCAAAACCAATACAGGTGCAGAAACTAGCCTTTTCTTTAACTCCTAAAAGCTTTGCTCACAAGTATCTGTCTAATAAAACTTCTTTTCTTTCTTCAAAAGCTTAGTCATACGTTTAGCGGTTTTAGAGAAACCTTTGATGAATCTTCGGTAATATCCAGCTAAACCAAGGAAACTCCTTACTTCGGTAACAAACTTGGTTGCCTCCAATCCATTGCGGCTTCAACTTTGGTGGGATCTACTGCAGCTCCTCCTGCTGACACGATATGTCCGAGAAAGGCTACTTGGCTTAGCCAAAATTCACTTTTACTGAATTTGGCAAATAGTCTAGGGCTAGGGTTAAGTTATATATATGACTTCAATTCTTAGTCTTAAAGGTTCAAATCTCATTTCTATTCACTGTCTTATGAGCTACTAACCACTCGAAGAGACAATATGCAGGAAAATGAAGATTTATATTCATAAATAGGAGATTGTTTTTTACAATCATATGCCCTATTACAAACTACTCTGATGAAGGAGATCCTATTTGCATCTCCTCCGTGATGTTCTTGCCGACCGCCTGCACTTCTTCAATCAGTTGTGCTGCCTCGGCTTCAGGGCAGTTGAAGTCAGCTTCGACTGGTTGAAGGATATATAAGATTACGGTCATGAGCCTTAAGTTTTGCCAAGGCATAACTTACTGCACTTTCGACCACCTCTCTTATCGTGTCGGCTTGGTTGGTCTTCATAGTTGTTATTAACTCCTGGAGAGTACCAGCTTGCTTTCCAATGGTGCTCATATGGTCGACCATGGTGTCTTCAAGAGGAGTGACTTCCTTAGCACCAAGCCCATTAAGCACTCAAAAGCTATCTTTTTCCTTATATTTCTTCTTATACCTTTTGATCCTCGTTATACTTGTCAAAAATGGGAATGTCACCTAGCTGAAGACTCCTCTATCTGCAAGTGGTCTTTTGCCCACTAGAAGGAACTTCCTACTGTTGACCAAACCCTTATTCTTGCTACCAAGACAAGGTATTAATTTCAAAAGATATAATCAAAACTAAGGAAATAAAGCTTTATTTCATAAAGTCCAAACGATACATATTACATGTTACAGAAGTTTTAAAAATCCTAGTTAGATTTCTTCTACGACCTTTCTTTTAACTGGTTAGTCTTTTCGACTGGTTCCTCGATTTTGTTCTTCAAAGTGGTCGAAGTTGATCTCCATCAAAAGAAAGCGGAAGATATGTAAATTGGTAAGCACTTGTCCAATATATTGTTTCCCCCCGATAAGCTTCAGTCTTGATCGGAAGTTACACATCATGGACAATGAAGTGCTCACCTGGTCATCAAGATTTTTTTATTATCTAATTCCTGAGGACTTCAATTCATGGAACAAATTGACTTTTCGGGCACCTTGAAGTCATGTTCCATGGATTCTCTTTTTCCTCGATCTTACTCATAGTGGATCTGAGTTTATACTCATAAAAAGCTTTGAAAGTAGAAATCTCACCTTTCTCTTTGAAAGACCATGGGTCATCATCTACCATTTTCCACTTCAACAAAAGTTTCGGAGAAGTTCTTCTGAAAATACCAAAGATGGTTGAATTATTCATATCCCTCTTTGGTTCTTCTCATCCAAACTTGGATTCGACTATTTCTTCTAAAGAAATTTACTCGAACTTTAGGAATTTAGAGATAAAGAACTTTAAGAAGAAACAAAAGTGGTAAAGAAAGAAAGACTGCGAGTGAGTTTTTCTTAGTTCTGCTTTTCTAATGGTTATTTATAACCATCAACTTGCGATAGAATTCAATGGATAAGAATGAAAATCCAATGGATAAAATCCTGTTGGAAACTACACCCAATAAAATGTTGGAAATCAAAGCATCACCATCTTTTCGGAGACTATTCTCCATAAACAAGATTTTGCAAGAGATGATTGGCATTCTTCTTCGGTTTATTCAGGAAAAGCGGTTCTGTTTTTTCAACTCAAGTAAAATTATCTTCTTGACCAAGTCAATTTCTAGTCAAATAAAATCACTACTACAAAACATGCTATACTAGACGCCTCATCACAGTGTAATTATCATAAACAGTTGTTAATAAGAACCGTCTGTGATATGTAGCGATAGCTAGAACCGTCTGTGCTACTTAATTATCACAGACGGTTTGTAAATAGAACTGTTTGTGATAATTCACAAAACCGTTCTTAAGAATAACCGTCTGTGATAATCATATACGTCACATACAGTTATTGTTAAAATCCGTCTGTGATAGTGCAAACGTCACAGACGATTCTTAATAAGAACCGCTCGTGATATGAGGCCATTATATACCTAGTCGTCTCCGATAGACACCGTCGGACCCGGAACGAAGATCCGAACCCTCGTGTTCATACACCGATCCGAGATTTCGGTGTACGATTACAAAAATGGTAACATAACCAAATCTCGCATTTCATTAATAGTAAATCGAGTTCGATACAATTGGGCATGAAGCCAAATAAAGAAGTAAATAACACAATGAAATAAAAAGATAGTAGTAGGCGAGCGATCCGCCACAGTAATCGCAGGGGCGTAACCTAGGCGTCGGTGTCCTCACCGCCCCGATAGTAGTCTTCTCCTAAAATTTTGTTGCATAAAGCAAGCATGAGCACAACTACTGTGTGCTCGCAAGTTACACCAATATGGAATTGTAATGCATGCATAAGGTAAACAAAGGACATTGGCAGGGTTATTTTGCGTAAAGCAGCAGTTTAATTTAAATAATCATAATAGATTGCAAGGCCATTTTCATACATTAATTAAAATCATATTTTAAATGACAATTGAATAATGTGGATAACCTCCAAGAAAGGTGATGGATATCCTCCAATCACAATGGCTAACCGCCCAATTTTTCCCACAGGACTAACCATCCTGAAAACATCTGTTGAAACCATTTTAAAACCAAAAACAAGTCTAACTCAAAGTGGCTTTGCTAGCATGTCCATGACCGCGGACGCGGCTATTCGAATAGTTTTCTACTCTGCAGAGTTTGTACAGCTTTACCCACACGAGATATTATACCCTTTGTGTCGGCCAATCCACGCTTCCTAAGGCGTGTGACAGAGCAAATATCACAAGGCCGTTACAATGATCTACCTCACAATACTCATGCCCGCTAAGGTTTCGCTTCCATTGGACTAACCATCCTCCGGAAGCCCCCTCTTGCGCCATGTGGGACTACTGTCTAACCAACACCCACTCATACAACATGGCACGAATATCTATGAGGTATCCCAAATTATTAAGCCAGTCCTTCCCATACAGACATGTGGTGGTACATTTTGGCATAGCAAAGGCAGCTCAAAGGCCGGTCCTTAATTGACTTAGGCGTCTTTCAAATTAAACCTCGGGCTTTAATCCTAACAGATTAAACCGTGCATAAACTCGCACCCACCTTTCATCCGTTCGCCCAAGTCCAAAACATCTTTATTTTATTTAGTAAAACCACCTTTACAACAATTCTATGGTAAGACAATACCATAGGTTCAAGTTAAAACAGTTTGTAAAGATTTGGCTAAATCCACCCTAAAATCAAAATCATGGTCTAAGCATTTGCTAAGCATTTTCAAACCATTTATCTATGGGGACAAGGGATGACATTTCAATATTCAATGTTGGCCATACAAGGACGAGTTGGAATATCTAATCATTTAAACAGAATTTAAAATACTTGAATAAAAGTATGCATGCACTTAATAATTTGAAAACTGAATTTAAATAACTTTAAAATAGTAGGTGCAAGATGATCAAAGTATAACTTGCCTTCGCTGAAGTCTTGAAATTCTAATTCTTGGAAGAATCAAATTCCCGGAATAAATAAGTAATCTAAGCGTGAAAATCGACAATCAATTGAAACTCAAAATAAATACAAGACTGACAGTTTAAACTAACTCCAAATAAAATAATTATATTTTATTTGGCTGAATAATAATTTTATAAGATTTTATAAATTTGAAACACTCAATTTGGAAACAGAGATAAAAGCTATGAACTTTGCAAGTTTAAAATCCTAAATTTGCAATTTAAATAATTTTAACTTAAAACATGACAGTTTAAACTAATTCCAAATAAACAAATTTTTAATTTATTAAGCTAGATAATATTTTTATAAAATTTTAGAAATTTAATTCACTAAATTTGGAGTTGGAATTAGGATGATATGAATTTTACAAATTTAAATCTAAATTTGGAATTTAAATGAATTTCTAAATTCTAAAACAGAACTAAAATGAACTCCAAATTGAATAATTATATTTTATTTAGTTAGATAATAATTTTCTAAGAATTTAGCAATTTGAATCATCTAATTTGGAACTAGGATGAATAAGTTATGAATTTTTCAATTTAAATCCTAAATCGCCTTTTAAACAATTTCCCGAATTATTTTTCTAAATGAAATCTAATTATTGCGCAATGCTGACATCAGCGAAGGAATTCGGGATTTAAAAGAAATTAAAACAATTACGGCGTGCGGGCCCTTATGCGAGAGACACGGCCCACGTGGACTTAGTCCACGGGCCTTGGCGCCTGAGGAGGTGGCGTGATGTGGCGCGCGCCGCACGCGTGGCTGCCACATGGGCGTGAGTGGCGCCACATGGGCGACGCGTACACGCCACGCCACGCTGAGCGATGGCGGCGTTGGGACCGAGGGTCACCGGCGGCCGTCTTTGCACTACTGATGGCCGGAGATGATGCTGTCGGGACAAGGAGGAGACGGGAACCTAGGGAGCTCACCCACACGGAAGGCGCGGACGGGATGGCGGCGGCGAAGCGGCGGCGGCGGGGTCGACGGTGAAGGGTGGTTCCGTGGAGCTCCGGCGACGCGAGTGGGCACCGTGCGCGACGTCAAGTCGATGGAGGTGGTGGCGATGGCGAGGACCCGGCGTCGGCGGCGACGAATCAAGCTCCACGCCGGGGCCGGCGAGGAAAACCCCAAATTCGGCGAGCACAGGAGAGAGAGAGGAAGCGAGTGGTGGCGTTGGAGACGGTGAGGCAAGGGCTACCCGGCCGCCTTTATAGGGGCCGGAGGAGGAGGAGTGGAGATCGTGTGCATGAGCGTGGGCGGTGGTTTCGGGCGTGGGTGGTCGGTAGCGGAGAAGAGGGGAGAGGGGAGGGGGGCGGCTCGTGCGTGCAGGTTCACGCAAGACTAACGCCAAGATCGGGCGGTTGAGGCGCCGTTATGAGCTCATTGAAGACGCGTCAATGGCGGCGGCGGCG
This sequence comes from Phyllostachys edulis, assembly GCA_036346405.1. Lineage (NCBI taxonomy): Eukaryota > Viridiplantae > Streptophyta > Magnoliopsida > Poales > Poaceae > Phyllostachys > Phyllostachys edulis. The sequence goes on from CM070549.1 coordinate 7,682,946, forward strand.
CAGTGTTCTTGCGAGGAAGACAAAGCGCGGGAGAAGAAAGAGGCGGCCCTCGGTTTGCATCGGACGGCGGGGCCTTGAGTCGTGGAGAGCTTCTTGGCCGTCCGATGCATCAGACGGTCACTAGGTGAGCCGCTGGTTGAGTTAGCTGAGTGGGCAGCGTCGTGTGTGAGGTAAGTGGGCCGAGCTAGGTTTTGCCCAAACACCTTTGAGGGTTTTCTTTTAGTTTTCTAATTTAAATAATCTGGTTAATTCCTTTTAGACTTAGAAAATAGCAAAAAGAGCCTAAAAATTCTACAAAAACTCTCATAAATCCTTAGAGACATTTTAGACTTAATAAAATTATTCTCAACTTAAACTTGATAATATATTTTGTAATTAAATTATTTTAGCTTTAAAACATTTAGGAAAAAGTTTTTAAAATTTCAGAAAATTCACAAATTCAAATAAGTTTTAAACTTTAACCAAATTTGAAAATTTGGGCTGTTACAGACACCCCTACCCCTGGCGCCTCCACCCCCTTCCCATTTGAGCCGCCACCCCTGCTGCCACCTCCCCATTGCGTCACCTTAGAGAGGAGAAGGAAGGGAAGGAAGGAGGCAGAGAGGAGAACGAAAGGAGGAAGCTAAAGAGAGGAGAAGGAAAGGAGGAAGCGAGGGAGGAGAAGGAGAGGAGGAAGAAAGGGAGGATATCACGGGATATTTAGAATTTTCGTTATGAGCTCCGAAAGTAACGATCTCTAACCCTTAATATTTGTCGTAGGTTAATCGCTAATCAATTTTAGTATATTTAGTCAATAGGAAGAGTACTTGCAGTTTGTTAATCTAATTTAATATTAATTTGTTACGTGCGTAGCGCAGATGGATCGAAACTGGATGTATGGTGAGAACCGTGTAAGTGAAGAGTACATTAATGGCGTGTTTGCTTTTAGAAGAGCCGCTGAGCTGGATATGTTGAAGAAGGGGATAAAATTTATGTACTGTCCACGAATTGATTGCGGTAATCTGGAGATGTTTAACAACCCAGCGCAGATCGAAGCGCACTTGATTCGAAGGGTTTCAAAAAAGGGTATATATATTGGACCAGTCACGGTGAAGAGCAGATTATACAGGAAGTTAATAATAATGATATCGCCGAGGAAGTTAACGATATGCTAGATGTGGACTGTGCTTTTGATGAGGTTAGGTCGAATGCTGACAATCTAGATCAGATTTTACGTGATGCAGAAGAGAACTACAGTGAGAGAGAGTATGGTAAATTTGAGGGCTTAATGGAGGACTCAGGGAAACCTTTGTTCCCTGGCTGCAAGCTGGAATACATAAGGTTGTCATCCGTGCTTGAACTGCTGAAATTGAAGGCAAGCAATGGTTGGTCCGACAAAAGTTTCACAGCGTTGTTAGGTCTCCTAGCGGACATCTTTCCGGAGGGAAACATGTTGCCCAACACCACCTGCCAAGCCAAGAAGGCTCTTTGTCCATTGGGAATAGAAGTGGAAAGAAAACATACATGTCTGAATGATTGTATCCTCTACCGTAAAGAGTATGCAAACATGCATGTATGTCCCGTGTGCAATGCATCCTGATACAAGCGTAAGAATCTTGCTAAGGTGAAGCAAGGACCTCCTGCTAAGGTGTTGTGGTATCTGCCTCTAATCTCATGTTTGAAGCGTTTATTTGTGAACCGAAAGGAGGCAAGATTACTGCGTTGGCGCTCGGAGGAGCGTAAGAAAGATGAAAAGCTAAGACACCCTGCTGATTCTACCTAGTGGAAAAACTTCGATCGAAGCTTCGAAGAGTTCGGTGCAGAACCGAGGAACATAAGTGTAATACCCCAAGTTTATTTAAGTAAGAAGAATTAATTTAGGTAGAAGGGCCAATTAGAAAATAGTTTTAACAGGAGATTAGAGGGGGGTTTATGCATAATTTGAACAACCTGGGTTGTGGGCTTCCGGCTCACAGCATTTAGGCCCTAGGGGCAAGGGCAACCGGCCACATAAGAAGTAGAGGAGGCAACCCTAGGGTAGCAAATGTACCGCCGCCATGCTACAGTGCTCCGCCGTGCTATAGTGCCCTCCCACCCCTAGCTTTCGCTGCCAGCCAAGAAGGAGGAAGGGAGAAGCCTCCTCGGGTGCTGCTGGCCAAGGAAGAGAAAGGAAGAAGAAGGAAGGTGTTGGACCAAAAAGGCGACTAGAGGGGGGGTGAATAGTAGCACGATCACTTTTTTTCACCTTGATCGAAATCAATACCAATTTCACTCCAGTAGCTATGAAAGCTATGAAGATCAATATACAAGCACAACGGAAGACTTGTATTGAGTCCAATTAAAACCCCGAAGCAAAAGACCTAAATCAGAAAACTCAAACCCTAATTGAGATGGGCGGTCTGACCAGTGTTCACTTAGCGGTCTGACCGCTCCGAGCGATCTGACCGAAAACTTGTTGGTGGTCTGACCGCTCTGAGCCAATGAACAGTAAAAACCGCCCGAGTTCAAAATCACAAATAGGTCTAACTTTTTATTCGCATCTCCAAACTTTACCAAACTTAGAACAAACCTTCCTACGGATGTCAGGAACCTATTCCAATCAATGATCATGAAGATCGTTACCAAAGTTCTGACCTTTTTTCCGTTTAAGTGAAGGTTGCTCCAAAACCGAGCCAAAACCAAAATATGATCTAACGACTTGCTCGTGGGTGACTGATGATCAAGATGATCCTAGATGTATTCCCACATGTCACAGCAAGCTAGATCTAGGCAAGAAACCAAAGAAAAACTCGCGGATCGAAGAAAGCCCTAAAATCACAAAATAGAGAGCAAGAACGCAAAGAGACTCATCTTGAGAAATCTTTTCTTGGATTGACTTGATATGATATTGGTTTACAGCCACTCCATCCAAAAGGATAAAGACTCAACACATGAGCACTAAATAAATTAGGGTTTCCCAAAGAAAGGGTTAAAAGTTTAAGGGAGGTGCTGGCTAGCACCCTCCCTTATTTATAGTGGAGGCTAGCTTCTAAAAGAGTAAAACCTAATGGGCACTCGTTAAGCCTACACACAAACGGGTTTCACTTACGCACGTATTTTAAAGCAGCGTCTTCATCTCCTCTTGACCTAAACCGCTTCTCCTTGCGCCGTCGTGCGCCGCGGGTTAGCAAAAGGTCACCAAGGTGGTATTTAGGTGAAGTTACCCAAATAAGCCTTCTCGATCCTTTTTCAATGACCGAGTCTAATCTTCGTAAAGCACTTCCATGCTTCGCCACGTGTAGGTTGATCAACAGCTCTCTTCATGTCGGCAAGTCTCTCCCATCCGACTCCCATCGAAACCATCATGGCATTTGCACCGACCCCACGCCGCTGATCCAACTCCGTCGCATCAATCGCCTGCTCGGTCATCCTTGTCCAATTTGCGCCATGCTTGAATCCACTGACCTCACCCAACATCCTCGACCGTTCTGGACCTCAGCTCTTCAAGCCTAGTCTTGATCATTGTCGCCGTTGACTGTCGTTGACCTCCAAGCAACCTACACAACAATGGACCAAGAAATCGATTCCGGAAACAAGTTCTTCGCAACTTGACCCATGTTAGTCAAAATATGCATCATGCAACACATATGCACTGAAATCCATGAACTTGACCTAGCGTACAACCATCACCACCAAGTTGGTCGATGAACAAGCCAAAATCAGTTTGACCGCCACCCATGGCCGGTCTGACCACCCCTTGGCCGGTCTGACCGCCACCTGTTGGCCAGTCTGACCGCCCAGCTAGGACTTCTCCATCGCCAAGTTCAGTGTCCAGTTAAGATCAAGATTGCACTAACCGGGCTCTGATACCACTTGTTGGACTAAAAAGGAGACTAGAGGGGGGTGAATAGGAGCACGATCACTTTTTTCACCTTGATCGAAATCAATACCAATTTCACTCCAGTAGCTATGAAAGCTATGAAGATCAATATACAAGTACAGCGGAAGACTTGTATTGAGTCCAATCAAAACCCCGAAGCAAAAGACCTAAATCACAAAACTCAAACCCTAATTGAGATGGGCGGTCTGACCGGCGTTCACTTGGTGGTCTGACCGCTCTGGGCGGTCTGACCGAAACTTGTTGGCGGTCTGATCGCTCAGAGCTAATGAATAGTAAAAACAGCCCGAGTTCAAAATCACAAATAGGTCTAACTTTTGGTTCGCATCTCCAAACTTTACCAAACTTGGAACATACCTTCCTAAGGATGTCAGAAATCTAATCCAATCAATGATCATGAAGAACGTTGCCAAAGTTCCGACCTTTTTCTGTTTAAGTGAAGGTTGCTCCAAAACCGAGCCAAAACCAAAATATGATCTAACGACTTGCTCGTTGGTGATTGATGATCAAGATGATACTAGATGTATTCCCACATGTCACAACAAGCTATATCTAGGAAAGAAACCAAAGAAAAACTCGCGGATCGAAGAAAGGCCTAAAATCACAAAATAGAGAGGAAGAACGCAAAGAGACTCATCTTAAGAAATCTTTCCTTGGATTGAATTGATATGATATGGGTTTACAGCCACTCCATCCAGGAGGACAAAGACTCAACACATGAGCACTAAATCAAATCCAACACTCTAGAACCCTAACCTCTAGCTATCCTCACCCTAAACACAAATTAGGGTTTCCCAAAGAAAGGGTTAAAAGTTTAAGGGAGGTGCTGGCCAGCACCCTCCCTTATTTATAGTGGAGGCTAGCTTCTAAAAGAGTAAACCCTAATGGGCACTCGTTAAGCCTACACACAAATGGGTTTCACTTACGCATGTATTTTAAAGCACTGTCTTCATCTCCTCTTGACATAAACCATTTCTCCTTGCGCCGTCGTGCGCCGCGGGTTAGCAAAAGGTCACCAAGGCGGTATTTAGGTGAAGTTACCAAAATACCCCTTCTCGATCCTTTTTCAAAGACTGAGTCCAATCTTCGTAAAGCACTTCCATGCTTCGCCACGTGTAGGTTGATCAACAGCTCTCTTCATGTCGGCAAGTCTCTCCTATCCGGCTCCCATCGAAACCATCATGGCATTTGCACTGACCCCCACGCCGCTTGATCCAACCCATCGTACCGAACCGCTCGTTCGGTCATCCTTGTCCAATTTGCGCCATGCTTGAATCCACTGACCTCACCCAGTATCCTCGACCGTTCTGGACCTCAGCTCTCCAAGCCTAGTCCCGATCATCGTCGCCGTTGATTGTCGTTGACCTCCAAGCAACCTACACAACAATGGACCAAGAAATCGATTCTGGAAACAAGTTCTTCGCAACTTGACCCACGTTAGTCAAAACATGCATCATGCAACACATATGCACTGAAACCCATGAACTTGACCTAGCGTACAACCATCACCACCAAGTTGGCTGATGAACAAGCCAAAATCGGTTTGATCGCCACCCATGGCCAATCTGACCGCCCCTTGGCCGGTCTGACCGCCCAGCTAGGACTTTGCCAAATTTTCTCCCTAAAAATCCGAAACCGGCTGGAATTTTCAAACCAATAGAACTTTTGACTCGAAGCTCCAAAAAATTATGAGACCAAGTGTAGTACAATCTCCTCTCTTGCCTACACCCTCTATTTTTGGCCCAGCTTCAAAACTCAAAATCATTTGATGGCCGGTCTGACCGATTTCCAAAGGCCGGTCTAACCACCACTCAATGACCGGTCAAACCGCCACCTTGGTAGGTCGGACTGCCACTTGCCTGACAGTAAATTGAACTTCGCTGAAAACGCATGATTCGACAAACCTTCAACCCCATTGCCAATTGTATCATCATCCTAAGATCGTGAGCATATTCCCATGATATCCACAGAAGGAGAAGGAGGGAGAATGGAAGGAGAGGGATCGTGGTGTGGTACTTGTGTTCTTTAGTGGATTCTCCAAGGGTAACCCCTGATCTCGTTCGATTAGTTGTGAATTCATGTATTTAGGCAATATCAGTATTAGATCGGTTTAGGGCAGTCTGTAGTGCTCGACTATTTTGGGGTTGATAACTGCGAATTATGATCTGGCTGTCTCCTAGAGAGTTGTGGGTAGTGTCACTAGCTTTCCGTAGGATCTTAGATCAGGTCGTTTGGATGAGCAGATCATGAGATATGATTTTTTTCAATGTCGCTGTTCTGTGATTCTGTCGGAATTCTAGCAGCGAGTGTTAATTGGTTAATAAGAATTAGCTAACGATTTATTTAGAACATCTCACCAACATGAAAGTTGTAGGTTATTTTATAAGGTTTCCATAAAGCTAGAGAACATAAATTTTGGATATTTGTACTGAAAGATACAAAAGTTTTAGTCTCGCTGTCCAGAACCTCTCACGTGATTTAGTAGTTCTGTTAATCTATTTGGTAAGGATAGAGGATGATAGAATCTGGAAATCTCACCAACTAGGTTTATGTGGGTAAATTAATAAGCTTTCCATAGAATCAAAGAACACCCTTTTTGGATAAGTATACGAAAAGTTATAAATTTTAGAAGGAGACTATTCTGTTTTGGGATAGATCGATGTTCATAGAAGTTAGTGTTTTGGGTTGCGGTAGGGAGCGTAGTTAGTCATATATTTGCTTCTAGCAACGTCTTATCTAGAATTGTCCTCTTAGAGTGTTTGTTAAAATTATTCAGGTGGGGGTTTGATTCCGGGGGCAGCGTCCTCTTCGCGTCAAGCTTCGCATGGTTGAGGCAAGTACAATTAATGGTAGAGTAATTAAGAGTGATTACTCATGAATGCTAGTATTTTATGTATGTTCTTTATTCATGTATATCGCTGCTAGTTATTACATGTTTATGTTGGATAAGTGGATCATTACATGTTTATGTTGGATAAGTGGATTGACTCATATGTATCATGCTATCATCTTTGAGACTTGGTCACGTAGTGACCAAGTATTGATTTTGAGGTCCCCATCATGTATTAGACGGGCTTGAGGTCCCCACATTCGTGGAGTGTGGGCTTATGGTCCCTGTGCTAGAAGGCATAGGCATGGGTATGCATCGACGAATGCATACTCTGCATTACCGGTATATGCAAAGAGAAAAGAAAAGGTACATTTGTGCATTTGCATTGCATGAGTATATGATTTGGTTTAATATACAGAATTGTAGTTGGATGATGATGATAGAGGTGTGTATTGAATTGTTGTATTAATTGTACTTTGCTGAGTCATGGACTCACTCTTGCTGTTTGTTTGAATTTTAGGTACTCCTTACGTGGACGTCATGCATGGGAGGGGATAGTCGTAAGATCTGATGCACACCACCATGAACCAGTCATAATTGAATAATCTTGGATTATGAGTTAATAATTGAGCAAATCGCTTAGAGGATTTTTGTTGGTTATGTCTTACGCATTTGATGTTTTGTAATAGAGTTGATTAGCGGTTTATGGATGTTTTTATGATTACGTTTTGAATTGGATGTTTGCATTATTGATTATTGTTATTGATATCTGTTAGAACCTTCAGTATGGTTAACTATACAAAGGAGGTTCTGCCAAAATTTAGTATTATGTCTTAGGTTTTAATTGTTTACTTGTTATTTTGGTAGCATTATAGGCTTGTGTTAGACTGGGGTGTTACAATAATGTTAGGGTTGAGTACAGATGAAATGAATCCTTTCGGTAACATGAGCAGCCGACATAGCACCTGGCCCGTGAATCTATGTGTGTACAACCTTTCTTCTTGGTTGTGTATGAAGCGAAAGTATATTTTGATGTCACTACTTATCCAAGGGCCGATGCAACCTGGGAAAGATATTGATGTGTACCTAGCACCATTGCTAAAAGATCTTGTGACACTGTGGAACGAATGGGTACAAGTATGGGATGCGTACAAACGAGATAACTTCACTTTACACGCTATGTTGTTCTGCACAATCAATGATTTCCTGCCCTTGGTAACTTGTCGGGGTTCCGTACAAAAGGAGCCAAAACTTGTTCGCACTGCTTAGATGGTACCAAGAATGTATGGCTGAACAACTCGTGCAAAATTGTGTACATGCGTCACTGTAGGTTCCTTCCCAGGATTCACCCGTACGGCAAAATGAAGAAACAATTCGACGGAAATAACGAGGATGGTTCAGCTCCAAGGGCATTTAGAGGGAAAGAGGTCTATGATATGGTTAAAGATATTGATGTTGTGCCTGGAAAGGGATGTAAATTAAGGACCTATCAGAAGAACAACTAGAAGAAGCGGTCAATTTTTTAGGACTTGCCTTATTGGGAGCACTTAGAAGTTCGTCACTGCATCGACGTCATGCACGTGGATAAGAATGTATGTGATAGCTTGATTGGTCTCTTACTGAACATCAGTGGCAAAACAAAGGATGGTATCAACGCACGGCGTGACTTGATTGATATGAACATAAGGACTGAGCTAGCACCGAAAGAGACCGATAAAGGCCAAACATACCTTCCCCCAGCTTTCTACACTCTGTCCAAGGCTGAGAGAATTGAATAGCATCAGGCTTCCTTTCGGAGAAAGCATCTGGCTCGAGGAAGAATCCAGTGAGGAGGCTAGCTATATGCGCGTCGATCGTCATGAAGGGCTATATTTTAATTAAGAATTTATTCCACTATAATTTATTCCATAACATGAGACATGATCTGTGTTTTGTACTCTTGGTTATTATTTCGCTGTCAATGTAGACTTGCCATGTGTTATGGACTTGTAATCTCTTATTTTGATGTCAATATGGAATTGACATGTGTTAATGTGTTATGGATTTGTATGGCTTATAAAGATTCATGCCTTCTCATGCCAAATTATGGATTTCTATTGTTATGAACTAGTATGCTATAGAATACTTGTTGCACATATCTTTGGATTTTTTTTTAAATTTGGCCCCATGCTGGCCCAAAAACATAGTAGCTATAGAATGTACCATCACATAGTAGCATATCACAGACAGTTCCATAATAGAACCATCTGTGATAACCCTTTATTAGTAGGGAACCACTAGGGTTTGTGCCCTTATTCTTGTCACTCACCCGTTCGACTACCCAGAGCCACTCTCGCCCATTCCCCTCCCCACCCAAGTGCCGTCGCCGCCCGAAGCCTCCTCCACGCCGGAGCCACGCCGCTCGGCCTCCTCCTCCATGCCAGAGCCACGTCAGTCGACCTCCTCCTCCACGCCGAAGCCACACCGCTCAGCCTCGTCCTCCACGTTGGAGCCACGCCACTAGGTCTCCTCCTCCACGCCGAAGCCCCGCCGCTCAGCCTCCTCCTCCACGTCGGAGCCACGCTGCTAGGCCTCCTCCTCCACACCGGAGCCACGCCGCTCGGCCTCCTCCTCCACGCCGAAGCCACGCCGCTCGGCCTCCTCCTCCACGCCGGAGCCACGCCGAAACCACGCCGCTCAGCCTCCTCCTCCACGCCGGAGCCACGCCACTAGGCCTCCTCCTCCACGCCGGAGCCACGCTGAAGCCACGCCGCTCGGCCTCCTCCTCCACGTCGGAGCCACGCCGCTAGGCCTCCTCCTCCGTGTCGGTTCTTCTTGTTGGCTTCAATTGCCATCACTCTGTGAGTTGTCTCTATTTTATAGAAGTGCTTTACTTTGCATATATTTGTGTTGTGCAAGTGATTGTATATCTCTGGTATTGGGAGAAATTGCGAAGTGAAATTGTTGGGTCTGATTGAATTGCTCAATAAGGATAATGTCTTATACTAAAGTTGTTTAAATAGCTAGTTCAGTTTTGAGCTCTATATTTGAGTAGCTTACTGCTGTAATTTGGTATAAGTTGATTCATTTTATTACTTTCGGTTGTAGTCAAGTACTCTGAATCATTCTGTTTAGTGAATTGATTAGCAATTAATCAGTTATTTGGTTGCTCTATTGTTGGCCAAAAGGCTTTTAAGCTGAACTTTGATTATGTGAATCTTATGCTCTAGGAGTCATTCACTATTATGTTGGCTAATTTGATTGTTGGTTCGCTTTGGTTATATATATGTGTGTGTGTGTGTGCTGAATTGGCTTCAAATTATGTATTTGATTTGATTCATGCACCTCAATACCCTCGACGTCTCACTTCTACGATGTTGGACACTGTAAGTGTATACAATCAAGTTCTACATTCACGTAATACCGATAAATGTTATAACTCATTGCTTATGTATAGATACATGGTGAAAAGTGCTTGACGATGGCTAGAACGAGTGGGTTTCCTTGACCCACACTTGGTCTCTGAGCAATGCATCACCGAAGACACTTCCTACGTTGTGAAATACATAACAATGGATTTCTTGCTTAGGGTGAAAAGGACTGCATACGGGTGCCCTACAACCAGAAGTAAGTGCTTCACTACTTGCTATACAAATTTCATTTGTACTTTATATGCAGCACGAACCTAGGTTTAATGACTATAGCAACATACATGAGTAGGTTCCACTGGATCCTTTTAGTCATTGTACCAAAGAGGAACAAGGTAACATACGTTGATTCCCTACTCAACAAAAACCACGACTTCACCCTTGTGCAAGGAATACTCGACAGGTATGCTCATTTCCTCCATACAAAATTCTATTGTAGTCTTCCTTCATTTGAAATGGCCGATGATAACTTTTTGGAATCACGTAGGTCGTTCAGCGACTATGTTGCTGAGGGAGGGACACACAAAGAATCGAGCGCCACACTGCAACACAGGACGTGATTTTCGGTACGCGCCACAACACAATAATCCTATATCACACTTCGTAATAATGTGTCTCGAACTGACTATACCTATATATGTAATTCTATTTTTGCAGTGCCACCAGCAAAAACAAGATCACTTATGTGCATTTTATGTTTGCCGTCGTATGCAGCAAATCATGAGTGCTAAGTCGAATGATCCAGAGGTTTGTCAATCTCACAATAATTATTTTCTAATTATAAATTTAAATATATATACTTACTACTTTACTCCTGCTAGTGACAGGGTCTGATACTCGATTTAGATGCATTAGTTATGACCGAAATCTCGGAGGTTCAAGGGATACTCTATAGCTTCATCAAGATGAAGATCATTAACGCCAGTGGAGAGTTTCACTCCGTTGACACTGCTGAACGACCTTCAAACAATTGATTCAATCGTAATTCACTTTGAGTAGTTGTAATTCAATTGTAACTCTAGTGACAATACTTGAACATATTCTTTTGTAATTGATTTTGAGTTGTAAATGATCACTGTGAGTTGTTAACAATTGATTCATCTGTGATTTATCTATTTTCTGCTTGCTTGTTTCCAGAGGGCATGGCTAGCAATTACTGAGGCTAAACAAAAATCAGAAAAAAATTAGTTAGGTATAACGAACTATCACAGACGGTTTTATCGTATGAACCGTTTGTGAAGGCCTACTATCACGGACAGTTTTCACCAACAATCGTCCATGATATGTAAGATATCACAGACTGTTCTATTTACAAACCGTCTGTGATTGGAGCTGTGATTGGAGACATATCAACGGTTAGTAAAAATAACCGAATGTGATATTCGATATATCACAGAAGGTTGTTGATGGAAACCGTCTGTGATAGTAGACCTTCACAGACGGTTTCAACAAAAAACCGTCTGTAGTGTGACTTATCACAGACAGCTCAAAAACCATCTGTTATCACAAACACATAAATTTAGATGGTTCAAAAACCGTCTGTGATGCCGGTTTGGAGCCGTCTGTGATGACCCTCTCTGTAGTAGTGACTATCAGTTGGAAAAGACTATGCTTCTAACTACTATTCTACGACCTCCTTTTCAAGTAAGTTATTTTCACTTGAAGTTAGGGGGGGGGCTAGATGATGGGAATATAATAATCCTCAATTAGTTGTTTATCTATCATTGCTATTATAGGTAAAAAGATCTTTATATTACTTATAAATATACCTGTTGGTGATCTAGAACTAATCTTACGTATAATGGTTTGATTCGGGGGAACTCCTGGAGATAAAACCACGCATAGAGATTTTATACAGGTTCGGGCCTCTTCCGGAGAGAATAACAACCCTACTCCTGTGCTTGTGTATTGAGTGTACTGTTTACAATCAAGAGGAAGACTAAAGCCTAATGTCTTGTGCTCCAGATTGCTCTCTCAATTGATCCATCCCTCAGCCTACTGACATCAGCCTTTATATAACCCGTGAACTCTAGCAGTTCCTCCAGATGAAGAGGCGCCTCAATGTTCCAAATGATGAACCGCTTGATGGTGGTTGTCGTTAAGGACGTGGTACCCCACGTTGTCAGGCAGTTATTGTCATAGATAAAGGTGATTCATGCGGTTATTTACAGAGAATAACAATGTTTATTAAATACCCTATGTGTTAAACATGGCGCATAAGACTCTCTAACCGACTGAGCCCACATGTCTGTTGACTTCATCAATATAGGGTAGTCGTAACCGACTAGGTTATGGATATACTTATGATCACAAAGTGCTCGTAGATAAAATTTACAACATAAGACTCATCGTAGAAAAGCATACGACTAGAGACTAGTCGTAGAAGCGACTTACAACTAAGGGGTGGTCATAGTAGGACTTACTACCACTCGACTAAGCTTCTCCCTTACAAATGGTAAGGGGTATATCTATGGGTAATATAAAGATATTGCTATCTATAATAAGAATTACAGATGAATAATTAAATGAGGATTATTAGATCCTCGTCATCTAGCCCCCAGCTTCAAGTGAAAATAACTAAGTTGGTATAAGAGTCGTAGAATGGTGGTCAGAAGTAAAATCTTTCCAAGTAGCATTTCTTTTGACCAGAAATAGACTTGGTCAAGGAGGTAATTTCACTTGAGTTGTAAAGACATACTCGTTTTCTCGAACAGACGAATTTAAGAATCCCAATCGATTCTCACAGACATGTCCGTTGGAGCAGTTCCCGAAGAGGTGGTAACTGTTGAGTTCCCACGATCTTTAACTCAAGCACGCTATAAAAGCTTACCGCAGGTGTGACTCCAGGGTTTTTATGTTTCCCCATTCGCCTCAACTGTTCTTTGAACCTTCGTTCTTCTCCGTCGCCAACCAAATCGCATTCACTCTTGAAATCATTCCAAACCTAAACCCACCTCACTTAGAGAAGATGACTGGAAACACTTCTAAGTGGGCGGAAACGGAGATGGATAAGGCAAAGATGAAAGCTCTGGTCGCTGCTGAGAAGATTCCGAAGAAGGAATCTATGAAGTGGATTGAAGCTGCCAGACAACATTGGCCGTCGGGAGAAATCGGCCAGATCCCAGTCTTCCAAGCGTACTGTGAGTGTGGCCTCCGGTTGCCCGCTCGCCACTTTCTCACACTTGTACTCGAACGCTTTGGGGTGGAGTTGGTGAACCTTGTTCCCAACTCCATCACAATGTTGAGCGTGTTCGTGTACTTGTGTGAGGCTTATCTAGGGATCCTTCCAGACCTAGAACTCTTCCAGTATTACTACGGGATGAGTAGACAAGTTAGAATCATGGGGAGCTACAGTATGAAGCTCCACGACGGGAAGTCGAAGGAGTACATTCAGATGTACACCCGATCGTCATGACCGGGATGGAAGAATAAGTGGTTCTATTGAGATACGACCAATGAAGACAGCATCTCCTTTGTGGGAAAGGCTGCAGAGAAGATCTCTTCCTAGTATTCGACTCCCAAGGATCTCGACGGATCGTCTCCTACATTCAAGCCATCAAAGACTTGAAGGAAGAGGGGTTGACCGGATGGCACGTGGTGAAAGATTTCATCACGCGCTACATCAGTCCCTTGAAGAAATGAGCACATCCCATGTGGAGGTACTCGGGGGATAAGGATCCTACCACAGACTTCGAGGAAGGTAAATAATTTTTCAACTTGGCCCTTCTTGTTTTATTTTTCAAGCTTGATTATTGAATATTTTATTTACCCGTGCAGGCCTCTCACGAATGGAGATTGAGACTCGACTCAAACTCGTTTGTGAAAAATCTCCGCCACCTGATGCGATGGCTCCTCGAATTTTGGCGGTCGTGTCGGCAAAGGAAAAAGAGGAACATCTAAAGGTAATCAAAGATTGATTTCGTCTTTAGGGTCTCGTAGTCGAAGGAAACGGCCACTTAGTAATGTTTTCGTTTTCTGATCTTTGCATAAAGTAGGCATGACGAACCGTCAAGTCGACCAAGAGGTTGAATTAATGGTCGTCAAAAAAGGGGCGGAGGAAAGCAAAACTCCTTTGGCCAAAAAGCGTCACCTTGTGAAGGCTGCCGACAAGACAGCCGGAAGCTCAAGCTCGGCTCCTCCTCAGGCCAGGTCCATACGCAAATTTTTGCGCACATGATTCTTCTTGAGGAAGGCGGGGCGGTCAATTGCCTACTCCCAAAGCCCCCAAGACCAAGGTACCATTCTACTATGACAGCAAGACCTTTTTAGTTTTAGCTTCTCGTGGCTTTGCCAAGCAATTAGAAAAGAAAAACTGGAAGAGTTTTGTGTCTTTTTTGAAGGAGACTGCTGCATCAGCAAAAACCATGATCGAGGCTAGTGCTGCTCCTCAGGTGGTCGAGACAAGTTCCGACTACCAAGAGGGACAAGAAGCTTCAATAGCTTTGGTTCTCATTCAAACCCTATGACTATACATGGTCATAGAGGTTCATCAACAAGATGTTCGACCAGACGTGGACAAAGAAGCCCTGACCTCGCAATCTCATGGCATCGAAAGCCCCCCGAGGGGCGAATGCGTCGTGAGGGTTGAGACAGTCGAAGAGAAGAAAAGGAAGAGGCCTTTCTTAGGGAAGGTCTCTTCTGGTTTTACAATTAAAGTTAGAAAGCCAAGTTATGTAAAAAAATCAAAAGCATAAGAACATCATTTACCTTTTGTTTTTCACAACATGACATCTTTGCTTTTTGCTGGAATTTTAGTCCTGCTCCTCCAATCCTCAAAGATGCTTCTATCGAGAAGCCCGCTATTGTTCGTCCTACTGTCAACTAGATAACAGTGGAGGTGGTTGAAGGATCGACCACCGTCTCTGTGGTGAAGGAAGGCACTGCCGCTGAAGCAGTCGCAATTACCAGAATGGTCGTAGAAGCGGAGGCTAAGATGGCAGAGGATTCAGTTGCTGCGATGATTGGACTGGTTATTGATGACATCAATAATCGAACAAGGGACTTGGTCCTCCGATCACCAGAAGCTTCCAATCAAGACAGTGGAGGGACCTCCATCCACCGTGCCAAGAAAGAAGTCGTAGTAGACATTCCTCCTGGTCCTCATGAGGAATTGCTGTTGGAGTCATCGAAGAAGAAGAAGAGGAAGAGTACGTCAACTTATTCTCCTAGTTCTTTGGCCCGACAACCATTGTGGGATCTTCTTCATTCAGATCTCATGACCGAGTCCCACACCCCAAGGACATTCCTAACCGGGGAAATATTTTTGATGATGAGTGACTTCAAGAAATATGGTGGGACAAAGTCAAAGATATCGATGAACTTAGGAATCCCGTGATGGCGCCAAGTTCGCTCGACTAACCATCAATGTAAGTACTTTGTACCACACATTTACATATTTGGTGTTTCCATGCATCTCACTGTCTTTCTACTTTCAGAGAGCTTTGGAAAAAATTATCACTGTTGGTGAATACAACCGACAACTTGTGTTGTTACGACAGCAAAAAGCTGAACTCTGCGAGCAAGCAGAGAGATGGTGAGTTTCTATTACATATAGTCTTTTTTATATAGTTTGACTACTTGTTTAGCTCTTATGTCGACTTTAACTTTTGTAGGTTTAAAAGCGACAAAAAGTCCTTGGCTGATTCACTCGACCATAAAAAAGTCAAGACGAAGAAGCTAAGGGAAGAAAAAGAGGACCTTTTGAAGGAACTTCTGAAGGCAAATTATGTAACCCAAAAGTTGCATAATGAAATAAGTAGTAAGTGATGAACATTTGACCGCTTATGATAATGATTTTCTGTTCTTGTTCTAACTCTTGTTTTTTTTTCAGAAAAAGAGATCGAAATGGGTAAGCTCGAGACAGGCCAAAGAAAATACCTTGGTTGTCAACAAGCTATCCCGTATCACCAAAGGAAAAGACCAGAAGATGAAGTCGTGAGAAGAGCAGTATGCAAAAAGAGACGCCTCCCAAGACAACGAAGTCAAGAAACTTGACTCTTGACTGGCAGGTAAGTAACTCTTTACCTATGACCAGTGTTACTTACTAGTCATTAAGGGATATACTTCCAACTGGTCGTACTCTATTTCAGAGCAAGTAGTTGAGATCAAGCAACTCCATGAAGCTTTGACTCACAGCAGAGGAGGAGATGAAGTCAACGAAGATCAACATTCAAGACAACATATCCCCACTGAACAATGTACTCGGAGGACTTGGTGCCAAGGAGGTGACTCATATTGAAGACAACTTGATCGCCCACACGAGTGCCATTGAAGAACAAGTCAAGGATGTAGAGGAGCTGATAGCCACTCTGAGGACCAACCAGGCTGACTCAATAAGAGAGGCAGTTGAAGGTGCAGTAAGCTATGCCTTGGCAAAGCTTAGGGCAAACGACTGTAATCTTAACCTTCAACCAATCGAAGCCGATTTCGACTGCTTTGAAGTAGAAGAAACTCAGCTGATTAAAGAAGTGAAGCCAGTCAGCCAGAAGGTCACGAATGAGATGCAAATTGGATCTCCTTCATCAGAGTAGTTTGTAAAAGGAAACTTGTAAAGACAAGCTTTTGATTATGAATATATATCTGCTTTTTCCTGCAAATTATCTTGTCGAGTAGTTAGTAACTCATAAGACAATGAATAGAAAAAGGAATTTTGAATTTAAGACTAAGAATTGAAGTCATATTAATAATTGTATCCTAGCCCCCGACTATTTACTTAGTTTATTTATATAAACTAAGTAAATAGTGTGAAAAAGGGTTTGCTTAAAAAGCGGGTTGTCCAACTTTTGTTGTCGATCTTGATTGACATGTTCTGGTGTCAAGAGTTAGTAACATATGTACACTAGGAAGTTCCTTCTAGCGGGCAGGACCACGTGCAGAAAGGAAAGACTTCGACTAGTGAAGCTACGCTCTCTGACCATAGTAATCAAATCGAGAGCGTCAACGCGTGTTGGATAAACGATTAGAGTGCCTTAAAAATTCATTCGACCTTTTCCCAGTGAACTCAATAGGTTTGCACTGATAGCAAGAGTTAGAAATAGTACGACGCTAGGAAGTTCCTTCTAGTGGACATGACCACATATACGAGGACTAAAATCTCTATGTATTACTTTAATACATAATAAAAGACCATATGTCTTCATGGTCGTAACCATCGGGTCGGAGGGTGTGGTCTCGTTGGTCTCCAGAACAGTTGCCACGGTAGCAACTGTCAGGTCATGAATAGTTATCCTGGAGCCAACGATCTCCGCAGCTCTGGTCTGCGGGCCTTCTCTCTGTCCTGTCTGAAATACAATTTAAAGTTTTAATCAGGTGATGTAATTTTCCATCTAAATTATATCTTCTTCTTTCTGTAAATGCTCTTTTTTACCTCCATGAGACCATCGTCTTGTGCGGCCTCTGAGCAAGAATCGGTCGGAACAGTAGTATAAAAGGAATCCTTGTTGGTTTTGGTATACTTTAATCCGACCGCCTACATATTAGAGCAAAGATTATATACAGATCAGAAAATATATAAGAAATGAAGAAAAAAATGATTATTTACCTTGAGTCTTCTCAGTCTCTCCTCTTTAGAGACAATAGCCAAAATGCCCGGGAAAGCAGCCTTGTTATCAGGCTCCCCGACGCAAATTATCTTGATCCGCTCTCTGATTTCATTAGAAGAGAGGACTTCAAGAAGATAGGGAGATTTCAAGGTTAAAAAATAATAATCAATTAAATAAAATATATTGGTCGGAGTCTTCCAAATACTTACCATCTTTTGAGTCTTTGATCGCTTCGTCACGACCAATGTAATAGAGCAAAGAATGCTCTCGGAGCTTCAAGGGACTAATCCGGCATAAGAAAAAGTCCCTAACTACGTGCCAGGAAGTCAATCCCTTGGCACTAAGGTCTTGAATGGCATCAACCACCCTTCCGACCCATCCTTCCTTCTTCTCAGTCGACCTCCACTTTATATTCTCGTTCGCCCTCTTGCCGATGAAGTAGAGGCCGTCATCCTTCGTGACCATCATATAAAACCAATTCTTCTCCCATGACGACCACAAAGATTTTGAGTACATTTGGATGTACTCATCAGCCTTCCCATCATGGAGGCGCAGCGAGCACTCCCAAGGTCTGACCGTCGACTTCCCCGACTTCGCCATCCGGTAAAAATACCTGAAAACCTTTAAATTTGGTCGGATCCCCAGGTACACCTCGCATAGATAGGCGAAGATGCTGATGCTGGCGATGGAGTTTGGAGCCAAGTTCACCAGCTCAACTCCATAATACTCCAGGATCCAAAACAAGGAATTTGTGAGACGGCAACCTCAGTCTGCACTCAATGTAGGCGAGGAAAATAGGGATTTCCCCTTCCTCATGGCTCGAAAAGTGTTCTCCGGCCGCTGACCTTCATCTGATCAAATTCCTATCCAGAGGCATCCCAATCTCTTTCAGAGCCTTGAGCTTCTTATCGCTCAAATCAGAAACCAACAACTTAGTAATTGAATCCGACATAGCTAGGTTTAGAACAGTGGTCAGAAAAGGATTTGGGTGAAAGGAACAAAGAAGGTCGGAAGAAATTATTAGCTAGAAGATGAAAAGGGGTCGAAGGAAAAGCAGAAGGCGTAAAAGCCCTAAGCCCCATTCTTTAACCGCAATCGGGAGTTACCCAAAAGTCCAACGGACAAAACCTTTTCTCCAATGGACAGAAAAACTCTTCGAGTTCCAAGGCAGTTTCTCAACTTTAAAGTGAATACAGACCACCTAGTGTGTCACAGCATTAAATGAGGGTCTGCCCGATACGACTTCATCAGGAGAAAGTGTTCACATAGCCAATTCATTTAAAGTTCAGGGGCTAGCTGTCGAGGATTAAAATTTCTATGTATTACTTTAATACATAATAAAAGACCACATGTCTTCCTGGTCGTAACCCCTAAGGCTCACGACCTCCGTGGTCGTAAGGATTCCAGAGGTTATATCGAGGATACCCTGGTCGGATGAGGTCCTGCACCTAGTCCCCGACCAAATGATTGCTTGTAGAAGCAATGAACTGGCATCCGGATCCAACTCGGGTATATTCCATACCGTGTGATGAATAGAACACATGTCATATTTGGTCCATTCCACGTGACGTTTCATGATCCAAACACACTAACAAAAAAACCACCATACGATTGTGTGTCTCACAGACACACAACCGCCGAACGGTTGATACTTTACCAACCGCTACCTCGCTCTGACCAATCGCGGCACTTCCAACAGGCGCCACTTCCTGGAGTAACTGCCACCACTTCGTCAACTACTTAAAGAAGAACGCAAGCGGCAGAAGGCAATCGGAATCCAATTCGGAAGATGAACAGACGATTGGATTTCAATAGCACAGCAAGCATTACTCTCAGTGTAATTAGGATTAGTCCATCACCTTGTCGAAGGCACCCCCTGTAAAAGCCAGTTCATAGCAATAAAAGAGCAGTCATATTCTCTCCCAAGTACTCTTTGCCATTTTCCTCTTTCCATGTCGTAAGATTGGCGACTTGATCGTCGACACACATGCAGAGAAGAGAGACTTCGACTAGGTGCTGTGTCTTTCTCTAACCAGTTAGAACGAATTGAGTGTATTAAAAGCAGTCGAACAAACTATAAAAGTATACTCCACTTAGAATTTTTTTTCAAAATTAATGAAGAAATAAACTAAGTTGAAAAGAGCTGGCTAGAAATGATTTCAACCAGATTTTGTGGAACTCAATCTCTTTGTGTTGGCAGCAAAAGTTAGGAACGAGTCGACACTAGAAAGTTCTTTCTAGTGGGCATGACCACGTGCAGAAAGGAAAGACTTTGACTAGGTGATGCCAGAAAGGAAAGACTTTGACTAGGTGATGCCACCTTCCTTCGACCAGTGTAAAGAAAAACCAAATGTTTAAAAACAATCAAAAAATCATTAAAGCACTACTCAATGTAAGACAATAAAGATTGAAGAAAACTGAATCTTTATTGAGAGAGAGTAAGAAGTTACACATAAAATTTGTGAAATTGGTGGATGTTTTAGGAATTAGAGAGGAATTTGCCATTTTCCATTGCTAGTCGTACCGAATCTGGTTACGTAACTTTGACTACGGTGTAAGGACCTTCTCACTTGGGGGAAAGTTTATTTCGATTAAACTGAGATTGAATGTTCTTCAATACCAAGTTACCTACAGCAAGGCTGCGAGGTTGGACCTAGTATTTGCACAAGGCTTGTTGATATAGTGCTGAATAGTGAATAGATTAAGGCTTGATTCCTTTTCTTTTCGAGCAGGTTGAGGTTATCCGCTCGAAGTTGTTCCTGGTTAGAGTCGTTGAAGGAACTCTGAGGCTCCTTATCGCTTATAGCCAAGACTTTCTTAGAACTATTGGCTTGAGGCTTCTGGCCTTTGGTCTTGTTCTTGGATTTCTTAGCCTTCTTATCCTTCTTCTTGCTACTTTCGTCTGCTTCTTGAGGAATTTTGTCTTCTCAATCGATTATTTTGTTCCAGTCGACTGCATCAGCGGCTGTGGCATATCGATCAGCCATGCGGATCGTGGGGCTATGGCCCAAAAAAAGTAGTATTATATGAGATAGTCCGGCAGTAAAAATGGTATTTGAATTACTATCACAAGCACTGGCTATTACTGTCGATATAAGAGAAGAAGATCATGCGTGCAATGTTTACTGCATCACTAAAAGAGATTTACTGCAACATCCTTCTGCGTTTACTGTAGTGCTACAAAAATTTATTGTGATCTTATTTTTTGAGGAATTACTGAATCTTCTTGTTCATTTACTACGCATTTACAGGACAAACACTACCACGCTTAGTATTATTGCACTTGTATTTATTGTGTCTTCATCGGAGATTTACTGCCAAACTAGGCGCAGAGGACAGGTGGAGAGAGAAATGTGGGTTAACGGAGGTGGGTGGTGGTGGGTTTTCTTTGACCAACCTTTGACAAAGGTGGGAAGTGGGTTTTGACCCACGAAGGTGGTGGAGCGTAGAATAACTTATTCTACGCACCCCTGTGCTAAGCGAGGCGCGCTAGCTCGAGCACTTCCTGTGTGGGATCGGCAAAAAAACACAAGCGCACGCATTGCAATCAGCGGTAAAAGTCTCGGTATCGTCCAATCTGGCAGTAAATCCACGTAGATCCTTGGTTTGTACGTGAATGTGTCTATATCTTACTATAGCAATATCTTTTAATTGGAAGCTCTAATTCATGAGCGGTTTTCACCGGTAGCTTAGTGACGACGAGGGTAACAAAATGATATAAGTCTCGTAAATAAAAATCTCTATATGCATTTACTAAAAGGATTTATTGCATTGCTAAAAGATATTTACCACGGTCTCTGTGTGACTTTACTGTCATCTTTGCCAACTAGCACGGACAAAAGACAACCAACTAGCAAACAATCGGATTCGTGTTTTGTACGTAAATGTTTATTTTCTTGTTTTAGTAATAACTTTTGATTGGAAGCTTTGATTCACAAATGGTTTTCACTTGTAGCTTGGTGACGATGAGAGTAACAGAATGATATAAGTCTTGCAAATATAAATATCTCTGCATGTTTACTAAAAAATATTTACTGCAATGTCCATACGACTTTACTACCATATTAGCCAACTAGTATACTAAGTATAGACAAGTGGACAACTAACTAGTAAACAATCGGTTTTTTGTTTTGTATATAAATGTGTCTTTTCTTATTTTAGCAATAACTTTTGATTGGAAACTCCGATTCACGAACGATTTTCACCGATGACTTGGTGACGATGAGGGTAACAGAATGATATAAGTCTCGTAAATAAAAAGCTCTCTATGCATTTACTAAAAAATATTTATTGCATCACTAAAAGAGATTTACTACAATCTCCACATGACTTTACTGTCATCTTATCCAACTAGTACAGATAAGTAGACAACTAACTAGCAAACAATTAGTTTCTTGTTTTGTACATAAATGTTTTTTTCTTGTTTTTGTAATAACTTTTGATTGGAAGCTCCGATTCATGAACGGTTTTCACTGGTAGCTTGGTGATGACAAGGGTAACAAAATGATATAAGTCTATCTAATAAAAACCTCTCTGTGCATTTACTAAAAAAGATTTACAGCCTCGCTAAAAGAGATTTACTACAGCCTACACATTTCTTTACTGCTCTGTTACAAAAAGATTTACTGTAACCTCCACATAACTTTATCGCTCTTTTACAAAAAGATTTATTAAAACCTCCACACGACTTTACTGTTTTGTTACAAACAGATTTACTGTAACCACCACATGACTTTATTGTTATCTTAGCCAACTAGTGCAAACAAGTAGACAACCAACTAGCAAACAATTGGTTCATTGTTTTGTACACAAATGTTTGTTTTCTTGTTTTCACAATAACTTTTGATTGATAGCTCCGATTCACGAACGATTTTCACTGGTAGCTTGGTGACGACGAGGGTAACAGAATGATATAAGTCTTGCAAATAAAAACCTCTCTGTGCATTTACTATTTTTTTTTACTACAACCTCAAATGACTTCACTACCATCTTAGCCAACTAGTACAGACAAGTGGACAACTAACTAGCAAACAATTAGTTCCTTGTTTTATATATGAATGTTTCGTTTCTTGTTTTCACAATAACTTTTGATTGGAAGCTCCGATTCATGAATTTACTGCTCTGTTACAAAAAGATTTACTATAATACTGTAACATCCACATAACTTTACTGCTCTGTTACAAAACATTTACTGGACCCTACTTGTAGTTTACTGGCACATCCAGCCATGTGAGTATAAAATAATTGTTAAAAAAATATGAACGTGATGATACATGCGGCAATAAAATTGCTATCACAATTATTTTCAATATCGTCATAGCGTGCACTGGATGTGTGGCGTCACATGCAGCGGGTCGTGGGTTAACGAGCCAAAATGGCATGTTCGGCGCTTTGTAAGGGTGGCTAGGTCGGCGCGGTAGGCTAGCCTGAGCATAGAATAACTAATTCTACACTCACGCGACTTAGTGTGTACACACACACACATATATACTTATATGTATATATACATATATGTATATTGTACATATATATATATATATATATATATATATATATATATATATGTGTGTGTATACATATACATACATACATACATACATATATGTATGTATGTATGTATGTATGTATATGTGGCGTCACATGTGGGGGTCGTGGGTTAACGAACCAAAATGGCATGTTCGGCGCTTCGTAAGGGTGGCTCGGTCGGTGCGGTGGGCTAGCCTGAGCGTAGAATAACTAATTCTACCCTCCCGCACAGCTTAGTGTGTACACACACACACACATATATGTATATGTGTGTGTGTATATATACATATATGTACAATGTATATGTATACGTGTGTGTGTGTGTATATATGTATACATATATGTATATATATACATACACACATACATACATATATGTATTTATGTATGTATGCACGTATATGTGGCGTCACATGCGGGGGGTCGTGGGTTAACGAGCCAAAATGGCATGTTCGGCGCTTCGTAAGGGCAGCTCGGTTGGCGTGGTGGGCTAGCCTGAGCGTAGAATAACTAATTCTACACTCATGCGTAGCTTATTGTGTACACACACACACATATATGTATGTATATATACATATATGTATATTGTACATATATGTACATACATACATATATATACACACCGAGCCCTCCGACGCCCGCCGGAGCCCCACGCCGCCGCCCGCCCCCCCCCCCCGACCCCCATTCTCCACCAAAGGGTTGGGTTCCTGCGCCGCCCCCGCACCAAGGACTCCGCCGCCCTCCAGAGCTCCTGCGTCACGCGCCCCCTACGTCGCCCCCGCACTGAGCCCTCCAGAGCTCCTGTGCAAGCCGAGTTCCCCCACTGCTCTCTACTGGTCCCGTGAGGTGAGGTAAGCGTTATTTAGTTATTTCTTTGAATCACTTGAGATGAAAACCCACTGATTTGTGCTTCAATCGACTTGCAGCAACCCAAGTACCCGTGCCCCCCTTGCTTTGCCATGTCCCGAAATTGAGTTGTGCCCAAGTACTGCATGGATTCCACGGAAGATGTGAGTAGCTCCATACGGCTGCTAGCTTTGCCATGTCTCGAAGGCGGCGATGCACACTCTCTCGTCGCATCGCAAGCAGTTTGTGTAAAACACCACAGAAGGCAGCGAGTATTCTGTTCTGTGTGAGTGTAGGGTTATTTGAACTTTTAAAATTTGAATGATTAATGTTGTTCTCGTGCTAACTCATCCTTACCGCTGCAGGGTTCGTCGTCCACACCGATAGTTGATGACGACTTGACCCCCGCTGTGGGTATGATTTTTGAAGATGGGGATGCAACCCTCGAGTTTTACAAAGCATATACACATGTTGTCGGTTTCTCCGTTCGTATCGGGCAGCGGACGACCACTAACGGTGTTT
Organism: Phyllostachys edulis; assembly: GCA_036346405.1. Taxonomy (NCBI): domain Eukaryota; kingdom Viridiplantae; phylum Streptophyta; class Magnoliopsida; order Poales; family Poaceae; genus Phyllostachys; species Phyllostachys edulis. Next base: position 7,707,474 of record CM070549.1, read on the forward strand.
TGCAATGGATGCGGTACTATTGTGGCAGATGTGGCTGGAAGGAAGAAAAATGTAAGAACAAGTTGGAGGTCAAATTGAAGAAGTCATATGAGTTTAAATTGAGTAGGTGCGGGTGTGAGGCTATGTTTGGTATCAAACGGACTAAGGACAATAAGTTCAGGTTAGAGACATTTGTGGAAGTGCATAACTATGGTTTTGTCTCACCTAGTAAGCAACACCTGATACATTCTAATAGACAAGTCAATGAGAAAGCTAAGACCACATTGTTCGTATGCCATCAAGCTAGTATTGGGACATCTGGGGCATTTAGATATCTTCATGTCAGTGAGGGTGGGTTTCAAAATGTTGGATGCACAAGGAGGGATTTGCAAAATTATCACCGCACTTTGAGAGAGAGTATAAAGTCATCAGATGCTCAGATGTTCCTTGATAATCTAGCTAGAAAGAACGAGAACGATGCTGTATTTTATTTTGACTATATCATTGACGACGCGCAAGGAGGAAGGCGGATACAGGGCCGGCGGCACCAAACCCTAGTTTTGCCCTTCTCTTGTGAATGGGACAGAGCAGCGCCGCCTCCTGTGAATGGGGCTCGGGGGGATGCGAACAAAGAATTGGTTCTTCACACGGGTTTTTTTCACTTACTGGCCAGAAGTGGGAGGTGGGAGGGAGCTACGTCGTTGATGATGAAATGGATGATCAGAATGATCTATGTCCATATGTGCACACAAGTATGTATGCGCATAGGACATGTTGCCGTTAACGTCGGCGTTGGTTAGTGATTGACGTGGTCTCCGTCAAGCGTGATTTGGTTTGCTGCTCCGCTCGTCACCATCAAGCGAGAAGATAGACGAAGATAGGTATACATACTCCATTTGGGGCTGTGGCGAAGAGATTAGTATACATACTCTTTTGGACGTTATTTTTGGGGCTATGGCGAAGTGTACAAAATTCATGTCTTTGGGGCCGTGGAGAAGAGATTAGTATACATACTCATTTTGGACGGGAGTATGGAGGATGGTACTCATGTATTCTTCAGAACAAGTGTATGGTTTACAGTTTGGATGTACGGGAGTATCTCCATACGGGAGTACACAAAATTTGGGCACTATATCAGAACAAGTGTACTCACACTGTATGCATACTTTTTGTTTTGCGAAGAGAATGTATGTATATTAGGATTATACGTACATGCGCTTGAGAGGTGAGAGGGACTGTATCCTTTAAATTATATGAAGAATGTTCATAAAATTAAGAAGTGCATACGGGAATTATCGACTTGGAAAAATACATGCTAAGTCTCTTATAAAGGACCCAATTGGAGTATGTACACTAATCTCCAAGAAAAATCCAAAAGTAGTACATATATACTGCTATCTTAAAAAAAAGAGTATCTCCGTCTAAATGACAAAGAGCATCTAAACAGGCAAAAAAAAAAAGGTATCTCCATCTAAATGGCTGAAGATAATGGAGATGCTGGATTTAAACAACGTCGACAATGATGCCATGAGCTACCCTCAATGCTGAGGTTGAGATGAAGGTCGGTAAGAGAATTTAAGCTCCTGTCGACGAGGATGCCACGGAAATGTTCGCTCAATGGTTGAACTTGGATGCATGGCAGCTAGGAAGCCTAGCATCACTGGTCACACCTTCCATAAGCACTGCCGGAATTTTTTCCAAGCACCAAATATTCATGGAAAATGTAGATTATTAAAAAGAAGTATATATACCATGAATGGGAGTATGAGATCATTAACATCCCCAAAAAAAGAGTACAAGGCAAATCAAACGAATGGAAAGGTAACATGATAAAGCATGTAATTTCGAGCTCAAGCCTGAAAGTGTTAGTATAGGAAATATACTCTGATTGGGAACCATCGGCACCTCTGCTCTTATGTTGTTCATATCCCTTTTTGGTGCGCACCAGAAAAAGAGCTCCGATAAAAGCAGATTTAGAGCTACTGCCAACGGATGGTTTCGTCGCTTTCTTTGATTTATCTATGACCTACGATGGTAGTATCTAAAATCAGTTAAATGATGAGAATAGATCAACTAGAAAGAATACCTTGTACTTGCTGTGAAATAAACATGAACATCAGCATTCTCCAATTTGGGACCTGGTTCAGTACGGTGTCGGTTTGGACTAGATCTGCAGCCAGCACCGTCTGTCCTTATGCTCAGATTCACCGGGAGAATGTCGAGCCGTCACCACCGTGCTCCAACACGCACATCTGCAGAGGTGGTATGGTACTCCTGGGAGTACGTACTCTCACTTCTTATATACCACTTAAATCGTATGATGATACCTCTTTATCTATTTGAGTATACTCCAATAATGATTATAAGATACTCCAAAGTGAGTTCTACGAGAAAATTCGTTAAAGTCCACTTTTTATAGCAAAATTTGTGTATATACTTCTTTTATATATTAAAAAGGGTATATAAAAAAAATAAAGGACTCCAATGAAACTTTTTCAATTAAGTCATGTTGGAGTATCTTATAATTGGTATTTAAGTATAGTGAAAATGATAAAGAAGTGTCGGACCCGGAATCTGAGAATCCAAATCCTCTGTGAATCAACATGCTATTCCTGGATCAAGAGCTAGCACTTCACAAGACACATTCTTGAATCATTCATACAAGGCGTGGCTCAAACAAATATATTACAACACGAGGTAACATAGACCTCATCGGGTTGAGTTTTACAAAAGGGCCGCACAAGGCCAAATATATTACATTACAAAAGAACGACCAAGTCTACAAATGAAGCAAAAGGGAAGGTAGGGCTCATCTCACACAGTAAGCGGTGGGGTGACTCAGGTACTGACAGATATTAACCAAGGACTGGATAATATCGGTTGTACGCGAGTACCAACGAGTCTACTTAGACTGGGCGAGATCCAAACTACAGAACTATTCTACTCCTCGTCGTATCCTTGTCCATCATCTTCTAGTCCGTCGTAGTAGGCGTAGTCTCCTTCATCTTCGTTATCTGAAGGGTGGGGGAGAGAAGCGAGAATGAGCACTACTACCGTGCTCGCGAGCCAACACACACAATGCAATTATATATATGCAAGGCTTAACAAGGATGGCTCGAGTTCTTTTATTTGCGAAAGCAAGTTTTGCAATATTATAGTTACAAATCCTATGACTTAGCATTTTTAACAAATTGTAATTTTTTTAAATAGAGTAATGTGCAATAATTAATAACAGCAGAGGTTACCTCCACCTTCATGCTTATTTTGATTATGGTTACATCCACCAGTAATGAAAGACTGGGTACATCCACCCAGGGAAAAAACCAAATTCAGGGCTAGGTGAGCCCGCCACATTTTTATACCACCCACAAAGTTTTGAAATAGAACTAACTCAAGTTAAGTTCCCATGTCCGCCTTTGACCGTAGGCACGGCTGTTTAAACAGTTTAATACTCTGCAGAGATAGCACACTTTACCCACAAGAGACAATTAACTCATTGCCCTACACCATTCCTTAGATGTGTAGTCGAGAGGTTGTCACAATAACGTTTCGACTTATCTCGCCCCTTCTGTCATTTCGCACATATAGGGTTACGCCCATAATGTTGAGCGGGATGTTTTACCTCAGCGACTGGCATAGCGGTGCTATACCTCAGCGACTGGCAAAACGTCACCCTCCTCTTGGTGTCCCATTCAAGCAGAATGAATCCACTTGGCTCCCCATTTATCCGCCCAGCGAAATGGCATCCAAGGTTCAATAAATCTACTAAGCTAAGTCGCAAGTTTTTCTGCAGACTTGTGGTTGTACTTGTTTAACACGGGAGGTCGTGACCCGATTAAGTCTTTAGGGTTATCTGGGCGGTTCATTCCACAACCCAAACATTCTCGTGCTCCCGGAGCACCAACCGCCTCACCATCCGCCCAGATAGAGCTAGCATTTTAGGGTTTTTGAGAAGGAAACCAAATTATTTTCTCATCTTAGTCAGTGGACCACCAATGACTACCCAAAACATTTTATGTTTGAAGACATGTTGATTGGGGTATTTTAATACCCCGGTACTTGAGCAAGGCTAGCATGTCGCTCAAGTACACCCTATAACTAGTATTACCATATAGTTACTAGGGTGACAAAGGTTAAGGGATTCAAGTTATCAAGGATGGCATATTAATTAATTAAACATCAACACTACTACAAATGTGCTTATCTATGACGATTACCTTGTGACGTTTAGGAATTTCGTCATGAAACTTGAACTTTCAATGACGCAATTTGTATCTTCGTCATAGGTGATGTGTGACGGAGCCCAGGCACTAAAAATAATGATGAAAAGCAAAGAAGCGTCACAAAACAACAAAACAAATTAAATCACAGATATAATGCACCCATCGCACACACCCACATCCCACATGCACCACGTGGGTCCCACCTACACATGGCTCGATGGGTCCCACATTCGGTCCCACCAACCCGTGGTCCCTCCACCACGTGGCGCAGCGTGGCCCCACACCCAAGACCGGTCCCACGACACATGGCAACTCCGGCTCCCGTCCCGTCCAGTTAATTGGCCAAAAATAGCGCCCACAGATTGAATCATGACGAGGTGCAACACAAGGTGAAGCCTTACCATCGCACTGGAGGAGCTTTTGTGACTTAGGTGTCTAATTTTCCCTACTTGTCATATCTTTGAACATGATAATTGAATGGCTACCGTTATTGATTGAATCGAGCGGTGGACCCCGACACCATAATCAAAACCATAATCCAAATCGAACCCCAGTGGCAAGGCAACCCGTGGCGGAGAGGCGATTCGGCGGCGGAGGCAACCCTGGCACAAGCCGTGGCATGGGACCCGGCGCCTTTGGACCAATGGCGCCCATGGCGGCGGACCACACAGAGGGGCTCGGTGGTGGACTCGGTGGTGGACCTTGGCGGAGGCAACTTAGTGCCGGTGGAGGTTCGTTCCATCTATTTGCGGGTTAAGCGCACCACTTTGCCCACCATGTGTTCGCTGAGTGCCTCATAGAGATAGACAATTTACTTTCCATGATTCTGCTTGCTCCTTTCGTAAATATTATAGAGAAATTGTACCAATGATCCACCTATTTGTAGAAATTTGCGAGGCTAGTCGTCGTTTCTCAATTTGAAGTTTTGATAGTTATAAAAGCAATCACAAGTAATACCATGAAGGATATGTCATTGTCTTTGTACTACTTAGCCTTATAGAACGATGACTAATTACATGCCTTGGGATTATATTTGCATGCGAGATTTAGCATTGTTGCATCCGTGCATCTTGATAGGAATGCTCCTTGTTAGCCCGTCAAAATAAATATGTTGATCCTTATCTTTGATTAATTTCAGGTCCATCGCAACTTTGATTAAAATGTAACAAATGGATCTTCAATAAAAGTAAAAATATGGCAACCGAATTGATTCATTGCCTATCGATGTAATAATTTAGTCCTATTATTTTACATGAGAGTTGATAATGTACTTCGTCGTGGTAGTAACATATATGTAAGTTTGGCTTTATCCTTCTACTGATGTACGGGTAGTACTAGAGATGTGCCGCAAAGAAATCAAAATGACCAATTGCTGGCGAGCATAATTTGTCCTTAACCATTTTTTTAAAAAATGTTGTATACCTCACAAAATTATGCGAGGGAGTGATGCTTGGTTTTGTCTTTGGATTAGTAGTCTATTAGCGATTTCATGTTCCTGTTTGATATATAGCTTTGGTTTCGTTCACAGATCCTCCGTGAGAGACCAACCTTGTCTTCGCGAGAGTTTGAGAAGGGCGGAGTGATACTAAGACATTGTTACGGCCCAAGAGATGGAAATCGACTCACATATTGTATCGTAACACCTTTTGGGAAATTTGTTCAAACAGATGGATAGAAGTTGGATTCATGGGAGACAGTTCACACTGCATATATCATCGAGTTCAACAATTCATGCAATTTGTTAGTGAAAGATACCGAAGACGACCATATACTTTGTCCGTGCGCAAATGTCTTAATCAAACTTTACGGCCTCGGAAGAGGTGGATGACCACATACACATTTATGGAATGTCATTTGCATACACGGTGGATTCATCATGGAGAGTCGGCAGATGATGAAGTAGTTGAGTATTTAGAGCGGGAGGTGGATGGATTTGATCATGATGAAGGGATACATGTGGATGTGGCGGATGATGATTATGATGAGGATAACAGAGTACCGGAGATGATAGGAGATCTGTATGCATGCGGCGAGATGGATATCAGCGCTAACTCTCCTCCTCCCCCTGTTCCTCGGCATGCTGTTGAGCCCCGGCTCCTTGTCACAGAGAGGTCGAACATTTTTTATTTCTACCGACAGTGGGCCCCACTGTCGACCTCTAGAACAGAGGAGATAAAAGAAAAATAAATGCCGAGAAAAATAGTCCATTGGAAAAGGTCTCGTTAGACTTAGCCGTGCCGAAGATACCACGGAAGTGTGCGTAAAGGAAAGGCGGTCTATCGTGTGGTACAATGGTACACTCTGCGAGGATAAAACTATTGAATAGCCTCGTCCTAGGTTATGGACACGCTTGGTTAGGCTTTTCAGAGTTAGACTATAACCTTTTAAAAACCTAAAACTTGACACGGGTGGTATGAGCAGGGAGTTCATGCTATTGTTGTGGTGACTAGGGTTAGTCACTTCGGGTATTTGTTGTTGTCTATCTATTGTTATCTTGTTGTCACTGTCCTTAATTGCAAAATAGAAATGAATTGCCAACTTGCTTTTGAAAGTATTATCTTATTGCAAATAAATGTTGCTTTATGCGAGATGTGCTCTGGGAGCCTCGGCGTCTAGCTTGGCGGTCCTGTCGATTGCCACATGGGTTGTGGGTACACCGAGTCGGCTTTTGTCTTAGCCATCTTATGGCGCTTTTGCTTCATTGTCTTCTTCTTAGTTATCTTTATGTCGTTTGTGTCGGCCTCTCTTTTATAATAACTCTGTTTATTATTAATTAACCGGTTTGTTGCTTGTTTTAGTTCTATGTGAATGTATGAATTGATGCATACTTTGTAGCGGGGTGTATATCTGCATTTACGGGAAGTATACATATCTCGAGGCTTAGTTTATTTAATTTGTGATACTAGGGTCAATGGATGACTAAGTATTACAAGTTTAATAAACCGGGTCCTCACAAGATGGTGCGAGGGTGCGAGAGTGTGGTTTGTGGTAGAACCCCAAATACTTGCACGTGGTATTGGTTCTACTTTTGTTGATATTTCATTGCGAGGCCATATAATATAAAATTTAAATTGGACATTTTGAAAAAAATCCGGAAAGTGATTTCAATTGTACAAACTCCTAATTAAAAATCTAAAAATTGCCCTCGCCCTAATTATTCAAGGGTGCCAAAAAAATTTCGAGGCGCCATTTTCCCGTAGCGGTCTACATTAGGCGAAAAAAAATCCAACCCATTTATCCACCTCCCTCTCTCGTCGCCCTCCACCTCTCTCGTTGCCCCATCCACCTCTCTCTACTTCCCACCAACCCTAGCCGCCGCCGGCACCACTCGCCCACAGAGTCGCTTCCTCGTGGCGACATTCGCCACCCCCCCTCTCTCGTCGCCTGTACCCTCTCTCTCTTCCCATGAAACCCTAGGCTGCCACGGATTCGGGTCTCTGTGACGTCTGCCAGCATCGAGTCTACTTCCCCACCGCCGACCATCGTCAATGCACGGATCTGGTTCCCCTTCGACGTCGTTCACCTTGGCTCGCTTCCCTTCCACGACCACCGACTACGACCACCGGTTCTACTTCCCCATCTACGACCACCGCCGCCGACGAGTACCGCAGTAGCCACAACCGCGATGGTGGCAACAAGGGGACAAGGTAGGAAACGATCTGGACAACCGCCATCACAAGGTAAGCAAAACTCTTCTCTATTTTCTCTGTGCATGTAGTATGTTGTTTGTTCAAGTAGTAGTTGTCTGTGCAACTGTTCTGTTGTTGCATTTTCATGTGTATTAGTCTGTTGTACCATTTTGTTGCTCTGAAATAGTCCCTGAACATATCTTAGCAAGCATAAAGCGAGTGCTGTGGAAGTAGTCATACCTAGCTTGCAAGTAGTAGTAGCTCTTACCTCTTACCTAGCTTGCAAGTAGTAGTAGCTCTTAGCTCTTAGTTCACTCCTATTTTTCTAATAGTTACAATTTGGTCATTCTGTAAGAACCTCCATAAGCTGAATCTGAAAAAAGCCGGGTAAACAAGTGGCGGAGAATTTAAGGAGGTTGCAAAAACTTGGCATCAATGGTCTAGCTTCCTCTTTTAATAAATGGTTTACAAAACCTGCAACAACGAAGGGGAAAAAATCAGCAAACAAGAAATCAAATTCTGAAGATTCTGACTCATCGGAGTATCTCCTTGAAGATGATGTTCAAGGAGATAGTGATGATGATGACACTGAATCTGATGAGCGGCCACAACCCCTCGCAATCGAGGTGCTTCTTCTATCTTGTGTGGGGAGGGAGGATATTTGCATTGCATTTTTATGTTGTTTCCTGCATATCTTTTCTTTAATATATGCACTTGCTTATAGATGCAGCTCACTAACAAGTAGTTTTTTTATCAGTTTCCTCAACGAACATATGTGAAAACCCTCTCTACTAAGGGGAAGAAGAACAATCCCAACATGGCGCCAGAGTCGTGGCAACCAAAGAGAGTGAGGCGGCAAGACAACGAGAGGGAGATAACTCCGGGGGTCTCAACAAGAGCATACAAAGGCAACTAACTTCACAGACATGTGCAAGATGAAGAGTTGCCTCAAGATGGTGATCTTTGGTGTTGAAGACAATGATGCTAGTGTTGAAGACAATGTAGTGGTGGTGAAGACAATGTAGGTGGTGGTGAAGACAATGTAGGCTGTGGTGAAGACAATGTAGGCTGTTGGTGAAGACCAGATGGGGATCAAACCCAATCCATCAAGGCAAGTTATAGTTTCTTTGACATTCAAATATGACATCACTTTTGCTGTTTTGCATGAAACTTAACCATCTAAATAAAAATTATATTCTGTAGCTCCCGCACAGTGACCCCCAAGGAGACCCAGGCCACCAACCAAGGGAATACTGCTGGAAAGGATGACAAGATCTATGGGAAGGAGAATGCCCATAGCTGTTGCTGAAGGCAAAAAAAGGCCACAAGAACCTGTTCAAGCTGCCAAGTTCGCATCAGAGGCTGGTGTCATCATTCGAGATAAGGTTCCTGTCCTAACTCATTGGAAAGAGTACAAGAAAGACGAACAATATTACAAAGACTTTGTGGGAAAGCTATCTGTAAGTGCATTACTCTTTCTATGCTACACTATGATATCACATGACCTGAATTGACTCACTAACGATGCAAATTTCATATCACTAGGGGCGATTGGCCATTAACACAAAACACAAGCCAACAGAGGAAGCATGCACCGATGTATTGCGGTCGGGGGTGCGACAAATGCGTTATCGGCTGAAGCAGAAATACTTCAATGGTGTACCTGCAAATGAGATTAGGACTACTTCTCTGTTGCTAGTATGGTGATGAGCGATGGAGGGCACTTGTTGCAAAGTGGTGCGATCCAAATAACATGGTATGGGTATCTTATCATAGATTCTTCTTTCATATTCAGTTTGCAGAGGCTCTTCTCATTGTAAACATATGATCTTATCTAACAAGTTCCTTCTCTTGTAGCAATCATGTGAAAAGAACAAGCAGAATCGCAGTAATGTCAAGTATCATCAAGCTACGGGTTCTCGCTTTATATCGCATACTTACATGCATATGTAAGTAAAGATTACCTTGTACTATTACCTATTTATTTCATCCAAAACATTCTTTTGTATTTGTCGTGAGTAACTTTCTTTGTAAATGATTACCTACCTAATGAGAAGGAGAAGAGGAACAATCGCGAACCCAAAGACACAACAAATTGAAGAACTTGATGCGGTGGAGGCCTTCAAGACCTGCCATACCGGCTCAAACATGGTGCTGAGTGAATCGGCAAGAGAAGCGGTTGTAAGTCCCTACATCTGTTTCCTTGTGCCTTTAAGATGCTTGTCTTGTTTCCAACAACAATGTTGTGTGTTCAAAATATCCCGAATGACACATAGTGGACTTGGCTCATTTTTAGATAATGTCATTACGCCTCGGCTTTTAGATAATGTCATTCACTCATTTGGTCTAAATTTACGATTATACGATGCGACTTGGCTAAAGTCTGTTTGCTAACCGTAGCTAACATAGTGGACTTAGTGATGCTAAAAGTTGTGCTCATTTTCTTTGTGCAAATTATGAAATTGAGTTATATATGGATTTGAGATCTCAATATTATGAACTTCTTAGACTAACAAAATGGGTTGAAGAGTTATCAAACGCGAGCATAAAGGTGAGGCCGATACACTACTACTCGATTAAGATTTATTCATTATCAACCTAAGAAGTGCTCGAACTTGGTGACAAACATATCTGACTCAATTTGGTAAACAAACCGAATGGCTACTTAAAAGTTATAATTGTTTATGAACACAAAGTATTTAAAAATGAAAGAAATGCAAGTGAATATAGATATATTTTCAAGAAATATAAAGGGTAGCATGTAATAACATGTTATGGTTCCTTAGACTGGCACTTGATTATAACACAATGCCACCGAGCGAAAACATGAAATCATGGGTGCCATTGAATTCGGTGGACCCAAATCCCAAATAATGCCAATAGGTCATCATGACCTCGATTTTCTCTTATGTTTTTTGTGTGTGTGGTTTACATCGATAGTTGGGATCTTGGTTTTGCAATAATCTCTGGATTTAATTTAAAATGGATCATTGCGGTCATTTGTAAGAGAAAAAAATTAAGAAAGAAGTTCGCTAAAACACGCTTGTCCTCTTGAAATTGGCTCATCACATGTATGTTCTAGGCGCAAGTTACCTACTTGTGCATGGCACCATTATGCATAAGCTGCGATGCATTTATATAACTAACGGACTTGATGGTGCTTCCAACTAATGATTGTTCTGGGACATTTTCGATCGATATGGAAGCTTTGAGGCGTAACTCTGCTGCTGAAGGTGAGACACCGATTACCGATGCAGGTGGTCTCCAAGGTGCTCTCCCGAGCAACAACAACAACACTTTCTTGAAGAATGTTGGAATCAAAGCGGCCGCCCCTCAAAATCATCTTCATCGAATGAAAGCGAGCCAGGGAAGAACTAGCGGTGAAAAACAAGCTTCTTTGCTCTACAAGGAGAACTCGAGGACCTCAAGAAGAAAAGCGAAGAAGTCGAAAAAGTTGGCGAGGACCCAAAAGGAGTTGGAGGAGTACAAGAAGCTAACAGAGAAAAATAACCGAGCAATGGAGGAGAACAATCGCTCCTTCGCCAGTATCTTGGCCTTGAACAATGGTAACTCTTCTTAGGCATGTGAGGTGGTGGTTCTTTGGTCCTTCTTTGGTGGTTGTTTTGTGGTCAATAACTTAAGTTTATTCTGTCTTTGTGAATTTGTTATGTGAACCGAGTTGGTTCAAGTCTGTGAACCGAGATAGTGAACTCGAGTTGTTTCGTGAACTAGTTGGAATGTGATGATGGTGAGTTGAGTATTGTTCATTGAGTTGTATGGTCACCGGAATCTTGGATCTATTTAGTTATGGAATTGTGGGTCATTTGAATATTTGAAAATTGTGATGTCTGTGATGAAATAACCATATGGGCCTCGATGAAATTGATGGGCTTTGTGACGAATTTGCAAGTGCTTTACGTGACGAATTTGCAAGTGGCGAACTTAAGCCACGTGGTCGATAAAAAGGAGGCTCGTGGGCGAACCAAATCGCGCCACGCGGTCTGTAAATCGCGCCCGTGGTCGGCCCGTCATTGCCACCGTGAATAATGACCACGTTAGCTACCACGTGGACCCGACCACGTCGTGCCACGTCCGTCGCCACGTCACCGCCACGCCATCCGCGTGGACAAGCCACGCGTCGGCCATGCGTGGACCCGATGCGTCGGCCATACGTCGGCCGCCACGGCGGCCTCAAGCGAGTCTTGCACTGCTTATGACAAAAAACGCCCTATCCATGACAAAAGCGATCGTCATAAAGCAGTGTGTTTTATGGCGGGGACCCTTTCGTCATTGAACAAAGAAGTTCTATGATGAAAAATATAATTAAATCGCGATGCGACACATGTGACGCTGCGTTCCATGACGAAATGAATTTCGTCACAAATTAAATCACAAATTATAATCTATGACGAATGTGGCATCTTCAGTGACGACACTAGGCCGTCATTACTGTTCACATCCCTAGTAGTGCAAGTGGGTATTTAACTACCTTAAGCTTTAACATATATTTGATTAAAAATTAAAGCATGCAATTTGTTAATTTAAAAGAATATAATTTACATAAAATGTAGGAGCAACATGGTCAAAGTATTGACTCGCCTTGGTTAGAGGCAAAGCGATCGTGATAGTCTTGGTCTTGATCAACTTGATGATCTCCGGCGTCTTCGAATCCTAAACGGGCGAATTACCGGAAAAAGACACAACGGCAAAGAGAGCAAGTAAATACAAAAGAATACACAAATGAACTCCAAATTAATCAAGTCCTATGCCATTAGCAAGATCTTGATTTAACGAATTTTAGAAATTTATTTCATAATTTTTGGAGCTACCGACGGAGGAGATCTGAATTATTGAAGATTTAAAAGGAAAAGAAAAAGAGAGAGAGAGTCTCGGTTCATGGAACAGTGCATGGGCAGGTCCGTGAACAAGTCGCTGGCCCACCGGGCGATGAAAGGGGAGGAGGCGGCTTGCGGCTCTGATGCACAGGGCCCACGGTTGATGAGGAGGGAGGGCTTAGGGCGACATCGGGGTTTTAATGACCATCATTAAGGCCTTTAAAGTGTCATTAACACTTAATGATGGGGCACAAGATGCTGCCCGAACCAACACGCCACAGCTTCGTCTTGGCGTAGCGTGCGGCTTGGCTCAGTCTCAAACTCAATGGCGGCCGGCTTTGGAGTCCTGGCCAGAGAGGCGAGACACCGACGGGAGCTGGTCTTGCGGCGGAGGTGGTGGCGGTGGCGCGCGGAATGGTGGACGATAAGCGGCGGGTGGTGAGAGCGGTGAGGCGGCACGATCACGGTGAAGGCGGTTCTGGTGGCGCTGGGGAAGGGGAGCACGGGTGGAGCTTCGGCGGCGGTTCTCATGGGCTAAGCGGGGTGGCGGGGCGTGGTGTGGTGGCGGGTGGTGGCGGCGGTGCTTGGCCGGAGTTGGGGAAGAAGAGATTGCAGCGGCTTGGTGGGGATTTCCGAAACGACTTGAGGGGAAATGGTCCTGGGGGTGAGGGGCTTGTGGTGACAGGGGTGGTGTGGCCGGAGAGTGGCCGGAAGCGGGGAAGAACGGTGGAGGTGGCGGCGGCCGAAGTGAGGAGGCGGCGGTTTAGGGGGTGGTGCTTTCCGTTCTGCAATGGGGCGGCGTGGGGGAGCTCCAGGGGGGAGAAGGGGGCTTTATAGGGGAGAGCTAAGCAACGGGTGGGAGATCGTGGTCAAGGGAAGGACGAGCGGGGCGCGCTGTCCCGAGGCGGCATGGGTGCTCGCAGAGCGAGGACGAGCAAGGCATGGGCGAGCGAGGACACTGCGGTGACGAGTGATGATGCGCGGGCGCGACGCGTCTTATTCTTGCCAGGCTGCTCGATCCACGGTGATGACGCGCGATGACGAAGCGAAGCTTACACGGTCCGAGGCGACGGGCGGGAGTTGGTGACGACCGTTAGCGAGGCGCACGCCGATCCGCGAACGAGGGCAGCGGGGGCGTCATCGCTTGCGGATGGACTCGGTCAAGGCGAGGACGCGGCGGTGTGGTGCTCGAGCGAAGGATGGGCGATGGGCTGCTGCGGCGGAATAGGCGGCGAGGGAGCGGCGCGCTGCAATTCTTGGCGTCACGGATGCAAAGGCAGAGAGCAGTGGCCGTGCTTCTGCGCTTCAAAGAAGCGAGGAGGTTTGGTGAGTCTGCCGGCTAACTGCCTGCAGGGAGCGGCAAAGACAGGGAGCCGTGGTTACTTCTTCTTGCCGTGGAAGCGAGAAAAAGGTGGCTGAGGAGTTAGCGTGAGGGGGAACGGAGAAGCCGCTTCTTTCTTTCTTCTTGTCAGGTTGACCAAAGGGAGAAGCAAGGGAAGGAGAGGGCCTCGAGTCTTTGCCGCACGGCCGGGCAGGAGAGAAGGGCCGGGTTTGGTGGCTGGCACTGGGCCGAAGGGAGGTGGGCCGAGCCCAACAAGACCACTGGCCGAGCCCAAGGAAAGAGGCGAAGATCCGAATCAGACGGCCCGAGATTCAAAGCGGAGAGAAAATCTCGAACCGCTAAATTGATTTGAATGTTTCAAATGTTACATTTGAAACACGTGAATCGAGAAAGAGCAGAGGTTTTCGAAAATAGTTGATACTTGAATTACGGCGAAGAACGAAACGAAATCTAATTACTATTTATCCGTCCGAAAACGGATGTTACAAGAAGTATAATATATTCGTTTAAGTGGTATATTCGAAGTGTGAGTATGTACTCCTGAGTCTGGCGTCCTATATACATATACATACATACATATATACATACATACATACATACATACATACATACATACATACATACATACATACATACATACATACATACACACACACACACATACATACATGTGTGTATGTATGTATACATACATATATATATATATATATATACACACACACAAATATACATACACACACATATGTGTGTGTGTGTGTGTGTATATATATGTGTGTGTGTGTATATACATGTATATATACACACATATATGTATACATACATATACTATATACATACATATATATATATACACACACATATACATACATACATACATACATATACATACATATAAGTATATACATAGATTTTGCTATAAAAAGTGGCATTTAATGAAATTTTTCATGAAACTCACTTCGGGGTATCTTGTAATTATTATTGAAGTATGTTCAAATTGACAAAGGGACATCATCGTACAATTTAAGTGGTATATAAGAGATTGGAACACATACACTAACACGCACAGGTCTCTGGTTAATTCGGCGGTGACAACGACGTCGCCAGAGAGGAACAAGAGCGGCAAGGGCCGTTCCTGATGGAGGGCCGGCAGGGGCGACCGCCCAGGGCCCACCAGAGCTAAGGGCCCCCGATCCTGATACATCATACTACATATACATATATGTATAATTGTATATCTTATATATGTTCTATTGCTTTGCAGGGTTGTATAACTACTAACTAGATTGAGGTTAAGAGTGTAGAGATTGGTATCCTGATACATCTCTTTTCTCTAAATTAAGAGTGTTGCAAATGACTTTGCCATGTGACAATGTCTGCTATTGAGATTTTTTAGTTTGTTAGAGATATAGATAGTTATCCAAATATTTCAATTGCTTATCGAATCTTATTTATTGTACCGGTGATTGTAGCATAAACTGAAAGAAGCTTTTCAAAGTTGAAGTTATTGAAAAACTATTTGAGGTCATCAATATCACAAGAAATGTTGAATGGTCTGGCCACTTTATGCATTGAAAAGGATATTTTAGATCACATTGACGTGGATATTATTATCAATAACTTTGCATCTAGAAATGTTAGAAGAAATTGTTTTCTATGAGTAGTTTGTATCTTTTTGATGTATTGAATAGCTTTGCAGTTGATACAAAAGTAACACTATTTGTTTATATTATAATAAAATGTTTTCTATTTTGTCTTGCCCAGGGCCTCCAAAATGCTATGAATGGGCCTGAGTGCGGCGAGGTCGATCTGTATCGAGGAGCTCTCCGAGTCACAAGTCGCTCTTTCTTATGTATGGCCAATGGTCATGCATACAAGACAGCCCAGCTGTGGAGATAAACTTGAACACACATTCTTAAATCAAAAACACACTTACAAAGACATCGATCCGTCATGTTCACCAGAAACACATGTGCACAGGTGGAATTAACACACTTGATCTTAATTTGGCCTGAGGGTTGCACTATAAACTTTTGCCGTTGCCTCTCTCGTACATGGAAATTTATATTTCATCTACAGATTTCTTTTGCATACGCGAGAGCTAGTTCGACGGATCATATATACGAGTCAGCGTCCGTGGTCGCGGAACTCTAGGTAAAATTGTCGAAAATTCAGCTTGCTCTCAGGCCCATACATGCAAATTAAGCAGACTGATCGTCGAACAAGTGAGCATTTCCCGATACATACACGATGACGACCGAATTCGTGGTGGATCTATAAGAAAAATAATTGGGTGTCTCTATACATATCATCTCATATGTATGAGGTCACTGATCTTATTTTATGGGATACACACCTATATATACAGAAGCTTTGATAAGGTAAAATAAAATCAGACTCAATGTCCTATGCATCCTGTAAGCTTCACTTGGATCCGCCCATCAACCGAATGCTAGCAAGCCTCACATGAGCGTGCTTTCTTCTTCCACTGTGAGCCTGAGGGAGGAGGCCACACTTTAGGACACATCACCCGAACAAACTGAACGACCCTATGTTACCCGAACACGCTTGGGCCCTAGGGGTGGAAACGAGCCGAACCAGCTCAAGTCTGCCTCTCTCAAGCTCGGATGAAACAGTGGCTCAGCTCGGTAGCAGGCTTGAGCTGGCTCGCGAGTCACTGGTAAGGAGTAGAGCGGCAAACGGCAAAGCCTACCGCACGACGCCCAAAGCAGCGAGGTGGTGGATGGAGGAGTGGGCGGGGGGAGGGGGCGACGGAGGCATGAGGCGACGGTAGGGTGGAGGATGGGGGGGGGGCGACGAATGGAGGGGGGATGAAGGAGCGACGGCAGAGGACAAGGCGGTGGAGTGGAGGATGGAGGAGCAGCGGCGGAGGACGGGGCGGTGAGGCAGAGGATGGAGGAGGGAGCAGCGGGACGGCAGCGGAGGATAGGGCGGTGGGGCGGAGGACGACGGGGCAACGGATGGAGGAGGCGACGACGGGGCAGCGGATGGAGGAGGCGACAGTGGGGCACTCGATCCATGGAGGAGGGGGTGGCGGGGCACTTGATCTCGATCGGGATAGGGATCGGGATGGAGGAGGCACAGACGCAGGTGGCTTGAGCTCAACTCAAAAAATTTGCGAGCTGGGCAAGGGGTTCAACTCGACTTGAAAACGTCACAAGGGCGAGCTGAGTTGGCTCAAGCTTGTTTCGAGCCGAGCTGGTTCACGAGTCTTGAGCTATTTTCCCAGCCCTACGCTTGGCCTAGCTAGTTGTCAACACTTGAACCTGCATGTTATTAATTTGCCCCGGTTAATTCGCATTTTGTCTGGAGTGATTTGAATGATTAACGCACCACACCTGTAACTCACCGCTGTAAATGCTAATTCCGGTAAGACTGGTAAATTAAGCACTTGGTTAATATATAGCATGCTCAAGCCCCATCTCATAGTCCAATATATAGCAAGTAGTACCATAAGCTAGAGAGACCTTGTCTAGAGGGAATGCATCTATCATATCACCCAAGAACTCAAACGAGTAAGAGGATGCATGCCAACATTTGATCGTTCTATGCCGTTCGTTGGGAGGGGAATATGAACATGACCCGTTGTGCTCTGCAATGTTATGCAGCATGGTAGCGTGCTGGCGTGGCAACGCTAACGCCTACGATGTCAATCGATCAAACGGGGTTCGAACGGCTAGCTACCATTACGGCTTCATGTTCTCATGCGGAAAAAGGGTACAAGCTTGCATATGCAAGACATGCTCGTATACATCTTTATCCAACCCTTGATTCCTCGCTGCACTACCAGAATCGTCGAAGTTCCCGAGTGCTAGTAAATTTCCCGAGTGTTTTGAATAATACACTCGGGAACTTCAGTGCCTCATGAAACACTCGGGATACAATAAAACACTCGGAAAGTTTAATTTCCGAGTGTCCGATCGGACACTCGGGAAACTTTGACGGAAAATAATCTCCGAGTGTCGACACTCGGGAGCTAAATGCACAGCGCCATTTCCGCACCCAGGCGTTTGTAACCCATTCTCATCCCCATGTCTCATCCCCCCCCTACCGCTTTCCTCTCCCCAATCCCCCACATGTGCTGCTCTCCTCCGTCCTCCTCCGCCTCTGCCGCCTCCACCGCCTCCTGCCCCCCCCCGCCTCGACTCTGCCTCCCGGCTCCTCCTTCCCGCCGTCACCCTAACGTCTGTGCACACACCTGCCGCCTCGACTCCTCCCCCGGCTCCTCCTCCTCCCTTGCCCTTGACTGTCGCCCGACTCGCCTCCCGGCTCCCTCCTCCTGGCCACCCAAACTCACCTCCCGGCTCCTCCTCCACCACCGCCCGGACTCTGCCTCCCGGCTCCCTCCTTCACAAGACTGCCCCACTCGCCTCCCGGCTCCCTCCTCCTGGCCGCCCAGCTCCGCCTCCCGGCTCCCTCCTCCGGCCGCCGCCGCCCCAGGTGAGCATCCATTGTAGTCCTTGCTTGAGATTAAAATATGCATTTTCCATATATTTGATACATATGATCAGAGTAGTTAGACTTATTGATCTCGTTTGAACAAATAAGCTCGAAAAAATGGATATATACCATAATTGAGCTCAAAAGCATGGGACATTGTACTGTGAACTGCAAGTGCAAGTTTAAATCTGCTTCGGGCTATGTAAAATCATGGCAATTCCATCAACGTTGAAAAGACATAAAGGAGTACATTATCTCTGACAGTTCATGCATGTTGAAGCAGATAAATTAATCTTTTTTCATATCGCCTTAAGAAAAAAAAAAGGGGGCGAAATTGGACATGTTATGATGTTTGACTCTTTTTTTAGATATATAGGATGCTTGTCTAGAGTTCGAACATGTGAATACAAACTGGAAAATATGGACAAGAACTAGGGACTTCAGTTAATCCTCAGGGGCTTTCAGCTCCCAAATGAGTGTGCTGTTAATGTGCAAAAACCTTGATATAAACCGGATGCAGTTCAAGGGGGATTTGTAGTTCATTTATTTAAGCAGTTCAAAGTAAGTGTTGACTAATATAATGAAATCCTATAAACTCAACTTTCTACTGACACATGAGGTGTGGTTAATACATAGCTAGTTAATTTATCCTTCTTAACTTTCTATTTACGGATTAAAAGTGTTATACTTGGAGTTATATTAATCTAGCTTCACTACAAGTGTGATAGTGTTGATGAATCTCTGAGTAGAATCCAATACGTACATGCATTCATTAGTTATAGAGGTTGAAATGGCTTCAAATTTATTGTTTTTGCATCAAATTAAAGTTATATCTTGAAGTTTACGTTGGCAAGCTATACAATAAAAAAGGTGGTTGTCGATTGTCACAATAAACTCATACATAATAATATGATATGTGCCCAAATGAATATTACTTAGTGTAGTTGTGCTGTGTTCTTTATAATTCTTTGTTTTGAAAATAGATATTTATAATTCTTTGTGTCCATTGCTAACTTTTGTTGTAACATGGCACTAATATTAAGTTTTGCTCTATCTGCAGAACTTTGAAAATGATGCTCTTATGCACGGAAGATTGAAGCAGAAATTGCATGCATGCAAATGGTTGTAGTGATACTTGTTATTTGGAACTGTCATATGTATAATAATGCCTTATGCTTACATTTTGAACTTGATCTTGAATGTTGTGAGCTCGGAACCTGTTATGATGTCTTTTGTTCGATCTATACATTTATATATACATATATTGTGGAATGGATGGATGGATTGATTATTTGATTGCGTGGAATGGATTTTAAATGAATTTGTGAAAATTGATTATTTGATTCTTTGTGGAATGGAGTTTGTCGATTTCCGAGTGCCTTATCGCTTTCGAGTGTTTGGCACTCGGAACTAGACTAAAAGTTTCAGTGTTGACACTCGGAAAGAGACAAAACTTTCTGAGTGTCGTCGACACTCGGAAATTGAAACTTCGGGATAACGAGAAAAAGTTTCCGAGTGTAGACACTCTGGAAAACTTGACCCGTGGCAATTTCTGCGGATCCGTCGGAAGATTTCCGAGTGTTTTTCCGCCATGCACTCGGAAAAATGCCACGTGTCAATTTTCCGGTTAAATCGGTCAAACGGTGGGAACATTCCCGAGTGTTTTTGACCGTATTCGAGTGTTAACACTCGGTAATAGTTCAGATTCACCGGAGAAGCCGCTTCAATGGGTTTTTCCCGAGTGTCGACATGTCCCGAGTGTCTCTGGATACACTCGGTAAATATATATTTCCCGAGTGTAACACTCGGGAAACCGTTTTTCTCCCGACTAATCTATCCTGAGTTCTTTTTCCCGAGGGTGACACTCGGGAAATATGTTTCCCGAGTGTTTCGCCCACTTTCCCGAGTGTTTTTGGCACTCGGGAAAAATCCTGTCTCTGGTAGTGCTGGTTGGTTCCTCAATTATATTCTCCCATAGAAAAGTAAATTCGCGTAAGATGCACTCTCTTAACTCAATCTTTCTCTAGTCCTTGCTGGCTCGTTATCTCATAAACCCATGAGAAAATACATATATACGCTTAAAATCAAGTACTGCATATCGAAGATAGAAGAGTCAACTGTACCAGTGTTTCCCCAACTCGTGCGTTTGTGTCAGCTTGGTCCCCAAAAGTGTTCTCCAGCTCGCTTGGTCGACGAGCTTAATTTACCGAATTGTACATGCATTCAATTGGGTTCCTACAACATAACCAAACTATAGTAACAGGTTCCTGTACTGCGATGAAGCAACTATATATGAGCGTGCCAAGCACCGCAGCCACACCAATTTCTAATTGACCTCCAACCTCATGCGTGAGATCGATATGCATGGGAACATTTAGGGGTTTGTTTGGCTAGCTCAAATTCTCGGCCTATTCCTGTGGATGGGTTACGATTCTAGTTCAAAATCTCGGCTTATCCATACGGATGGATCGGAAATTTAGGCTTTTCAAACAAGAACTTAGCATAAATGTTGGAAGAAAAGGGGGAAATGCATCAAGACTACGCAGTACTTCCACATGTAAGCAGCGACAATTTAAGAGAGACAGAGATTATTAGTAGTTCAGACGAGGAAGCGATTGCTCCAAGAATCGATCCCTACCGGTCGCCAGTGACCAACTGACCATAGCATTGCACTGTCGCCTTCCATCATTCCATGTCGCCATGCATGCATATCGTTGTTGCTGTGCTACCCATGCCATGCCGGCTTACATGTTTGCTGTGCCGTACCATTGTGGTGTTGCTGACTTTGTTGCTCTCTCGTGTTACCAGACCTAATAAAACTGCTAATTTGTCGCGCATGGCTATGGCTTTCAACTTTAGCGAAGAAGGGATGGAATTCGCCCAAGTACTTGAAAGAAAAATAATGACAACATTTAAACTATAGTGCAGATGGTTGCTGTTTGTGTCCAACAAGTCCCACAGGCCAAACGGCCTTGAAAGGTAGGAGTATGACAGGAAGAGTCAGGGATGGCTTTCAAACGAGACTTTCTGCTGTGCTGGCAAGGTACCTTCTCTCTGAAAGAAAGATCAATAGTTGATTTGCATAGGGGCAGCTTAGGACAAGGAAAATCTGTAAACATAGATAATTTAATAATTGTTCTTTGTAGGACCGAAATGGCGACAGAAGGGGGGTTGAATGTCGCTCTCTTTAAAATCGCCCCCGAGAAAAAGGTATCTCTTTGAATAGCACAATAAACAACGAGAAACAGCGTATATCAGTTGAGTGCACTAGAACACAGAAAGATGTAGGCCTCTTAGCAAACACTGCTTTAAAACCCAGAAGCATCAGTCCCTTGGCAGCCCAAACAAGACCAAATCAGACCACACAAAATTTACAAGCATACACAAAGAGACTGCTATCTATAGAAGCTAATCCAAACACTAAATCAATCAATAGGATCTGACATGCATGATCAAGCTAGAAGGTCTACAGCCACCAATTAGAAAAATATTGAAAGCAGCCCAGCAATAAACAAAAGAGCTACACCAATCCTAATTCACACATCAAGCTGCTACAAGCAGAGAGTTTCTCAATTGTGACTCCAACAGGCACACAGGCTCTTGAACTTTCTACCGCGAGGCATTAACCGAATCAGATGGAAGCCAAACAACAAAGATAAAACTGCTCACAAGCAAGCACCAAAGTCTGGTTTCTGCGGGGCAGCAAGAGGGCGTCGCCAAGCTGCAGTTTGTGCTGGCGGACACGCCGCCGCCTAGAGCTCTGAAAATTACAGGCTTCTACAGGAAATCTCAAAGCCGCTGCAAGCTTCCAACCGACAGCAATTGCAAAGAAAGGAACAGAGAAATTTGCTGCTGCCGAGAGAACTCAGATTTTACGCTGGGCAACAGGATCAAGCCAACAAGCAATAAAAAAAAACTCAACACCTCAAGCTGCCGCCGCCAGTGATTTTAATTCTGAAGAAATCGGGCAGCACAGGGATCTGCAAGCCGACCGCCCAGGGACTCATCTATTTCTCACGGGCGCATCTCACCAGGCGCAACAAGGCGCCAATTTCTACCTGCTCGGCCGCTCTCCACAGCGCCTGAGGCCGCCGCAGCGCATGAAGCAAAAACCAGCGAAAGATCTATTTTTCTACCGGTCAACACACGCGCCAAAGAAAAGCAGCGAAACAAGAAGTAGCAACAGATCAATCAGGAACCGGCCGCAGCCAAAAGCAAACCACAAAACAAACAAAGAAGCAGCCTAAGAAGTCATTGTAACAGGAAACAACCAGTAAACTCAATGCAAGAGGAATGATTACATTAAGTAATTTACTCCACACACTACATGCTTGTGAGGAAGAAACACACGCACTAGCTCATCTCAATACTCAGCTCATACCCTCACTACACAGCCCTCACAGAGAACACACGCAGGAGGTCTCTACATCCCAACACAAGCACACTGCTAGCTACCTCCTTGCACACGCACTAGAGCTCTACTAGCAGCCAGCCAAGGAAACACATGCCCGAGCTCTTCCTCAGCTCATTTCCTCTACTACACAGCTCTCTAAGAGCTCATCCCCTCACTCAATACACACAGGAGCTACCAGCTAGGAACTCTACAACCACTTTTCAGCTCAAAGCTTGCACACGCACTTTAGCTCTCCATGTGAAGGCAAGAGTCATCCTCAATTAGCAAATCAAGAAATGCAGTCCATCACTCACAAGCTTGCTCCACACCCAAAGAGGCAAAGGTCATGGTCAACATGACCAGATTTGGAGGAAAAACCACCCCTCCTCTCATTGCTTGAGTCAAAACTCCAATTTGCCCTCAAGCACCTTCCCTAAGTTTCTGTCGACACACGACCAAGACTGACATCTGACCGTCTCGACCTCGACACCTCCTGTGTCTAGTCGATCCACTGGTCATCGCCCGTCGTATCCGTCACGGACGATTCGGCCGCTCGTCTCGGCTGCAACCACCTCGGAGACTCGATCATCTTGGCATCTTTGACCGTCTCGGACCTCGACACCTCCTGTGTCTAGTCCGGTCCACCTCGCCTCGCCATGACCTAGCTCAAGTCCTGCGATCCACAGACAAGCAAACCATCACATAGCACCGCCGCAAACAAAGATAATCCACATTAGCACATATAAACGTACTCAACCCTCGAATACAGAAACAAACTCAAACTCACTAAACCGACCGAGTCAATTACTCATCACAAACATGGGGACACCTCCACATGGTCTCTCAATCTCCCCTTGATGAGTATATTGACAAACCCAAAAAGCATAAGTTGAGTTTGTTTGAAAGTCGACATGGTCCAAGAGAAGAAATTGATGCTAATGACCATGTAAACATAAGGAGTAAAAGAAAGAGCAAGTTTTCCTCAAACGCTCCCAAAACTCCAAAAGTGACTTTTTCTCCAATATTCTCCCCTTTTGGCAATAGAGTCATCAAGATACAAAAGAGAGAATATAGCATGGTGTGGTTGAATGTTATGCAATGCTAAGCAATTAGAGCCATGAAGATTATCCAAAATGACTATTCGAGTATTACACCAAGCCATAACGTATATGAAAGCTATCAATATCATTACAAGATATGCATAATCAAGCCAAGCCACGTAAGTAACAATATGAAGATTAGATGAATTTCTTAGCATGTCAAGCCACTCAAGAGTATAGTCTAGCTAGAGGTATCCAAAGATGATGCAAACCATGTCAATAACCTAAGTGGAACCAAGAAGCTAGAATTGAGTCAATTTAGAGTGCTATAAGTGCAAGAATGAATCATTGGCACATAAACTTAGTTCTTTTGGTAGTTAAGCAAATTTAGCCCAAATCACATATTTTCATTTGAAATTGATAATTTTGGTGATGTGCTAGATCTCAAGCCTTATGCGACCATTCCAAGCGAGAAGCTTAAAGAGATAATCTAGGTCATCCAAAGCTCCCCCTGAGTTCATGCCTAGTGCAATGGCAAGCAGTCTCATGAGAAAGAATTGGTGAGATCAGTTCTTTCGCACATAAAAGAGATCTTTTGCTTTCTTAAATAAGTGTACTCACTCATGGTTCATCATGACACTAGCATAGCTCAAACTAAAGCTCAATTAAAGATTCAAGACTCAACTTAGCCTATTTGACATGGCATGAATCATAAGAGGATAACTAAAGATAGTCTAGCCTCAAGAGCTAACATGACATGTCTTAGTTCAAGTTGTGCAATTTTAATTAACTTAACAATGGCAAAGGCTTGACGACACATATGAAGCAATGATAAGTCTAGCTATTAAGCATAATCATGGCAAGATGTAATGCATTGTAATCATGTCAACTATGGATAATAGTCAAGGCTCCATGTAGTTATATTACAATGCACAAAGCTAAAATGCAAGAAAATCCAGCTCCCCCTCAACATGTGAAGCAAAGTTTAGTTCAAGTTGAGTTATATCAATATTAAGCTCGAAGCTCCCAAATGAACTCTCCACTGAACCAAAGCAATAAAACGAGAAGTCGGCAAAGAAATCAGGAACAGACAGTCCTCAAAGCATAGACAAGATATAGAGAATACTATGGCTCAGACTGACTCTCATCTACCCCATATGACACTAGGACTAATAATTTGCCTTGGCTAACACACTAAGGAGCAAACACGTTCCTGTCTACCCAAGGGTGGCCCAACCCTTGCTAGAACCTATAAGAAGTGAGTAAGCTCAACCTAGTGAGAAGAGACGACTAATAAGCAACATCCTAGAGCATAAGATGAGAGGAAGAAGTCTAAGCAACTAGGCGAGAGAAACACTCTAATCTATGCTAGGATGACTAACCCAAAATGCATCCGAATGCAATGCGACAAAGAAGGACAACACATAATATACAAGATAAGCAAGAAAGCACAAAGCTCCCCTCACTACAAATCCATAAGGACAAACCACCCCAAGCTCTCCCAAAAGGTGAAAACCTAGAGCTATCCAAAGGCTTGGTAAAGATATCGACCAACTGGTGGTCACTCTCCTGGCTATGACACTATATCACCCTTCTCCACATGGTCTCTAAGGAAGTGAAAACGGATATCGATGTGCTTGGTCCCGAATCTTTGCCTTGGGTTCTTAGCAATGTTAATAGCAGAAGTGTTATCACAAAAGAGTGGAACACTTTCTATAACTAACCCAAAGTCCCGAAGGGTCGACGCCATCCAGAGCACTTGGCTACAAAGAATCGGCTGCAGACAACGTGCTCGACCTCTGCGATGGATCATGCAACACCGGACTGCTTCCTCGAAGACCAAGAAACAAGAGAAGTGCCAAGAAATTGGCAGGTGCCAGAAGTGCTCTTCCTATCTATCCTACAGCCAGCAAAGTCTGCGTCCGAGTAGGCTCTAAGGAAAAGACAGGATGAGGAAGAGTACCAGATACCATAGTCAATGGTAGCTCGAAGGTACCGAAGAATGCGCTTCACCGCCTGGCGGTGAGATACGCGAGGAGAAGCCTGGAATCGAGCACACAAACACACGGAGAAGTGTATGTCCGGTCTCGAGGCGTTGAGGTACAAGAGGGAGCCAATCATCTTTGCGATACTCCTTCGATCAACCGCTCGCCATCCTCATCTCAGGTCAAGATAGGTTTGTAGAAGCCATGGGAGTCGACACAGGCTTACCATCACTCATGTCGAAGCGTCTCAGGAGATCACGAGTGTACTTGCCCTGATGCAAGAAAGTACCCTCCCGAGTCTGCTTGATCTGGAAACCAAGGAAGAAGCTCAACTCGCCCATCATGCTCATCTCAAACTCTGAGCTCATAACATCGGAGAACTGAGAAACAAGAGTATGAGAAGAGCCACCAAAGATGATATCATCCACATAAATCTGGACGAGTAGAAAGTCATTACCATGCCTGCGAATGAACAAGGTCTTGTCTACCTTACCCATCTCAAAACCATGACTCAACAGATAGGACTTAAGCCTTTCATACCAAGCTCTAGGGGCTTGCTTAAGTCCATACAAGGCTTTAGAGAGCTTGTAGACATGGTTTGGGTATTTGGGGTTCTCGAAACCTGGAGGCTGTCTAACATAGACCTCTTCCTCAATAAACCCATTGAGGAAGGCACTCTTGACATCCATCTGGTAAAGCTTGAAACCCTTAGAAGCTGCGAAGGCAAGCGAAATTCTAATGGCCTCAAGTCTAGCAACAGGGCAAAGGTCTCCTCAAAATCCGGACCCTCAACACAGGAGAACCCACGAGCTACCGGCCTAGCCTTGTTTGAATGACTACCCCTTCCTCGCTCTGCTTGTTTTTGAACACCCACTTAGTCCCAATAACATTGTGACCTCGAGGGGCTCGACAAGCGACCGGACCTTGTTTCTCTCAAAGTTTTCCAACTCCTCATGCATGGCATTGACCCAAGACTCATCGAAAGAGCATGATCAACATCCTTGGGCTCAAAGGAAGCAATGAAAGCAGAATGGAGACAAAAGAGAAGTGCAGTTTTGGCGTGTGACACGCTCAAAAAGATCTCAATGATCTGCTCTCAAGGATGCCTTCTCTGGATATGTCGGGAGGTCTGGATGAGAAGAAGAAGTGGCCTCTACCTCGTGTGCAGACGTGGCGGGGGCAGAGCCACTAGCTCCGGAGGAAACGGAAGGCAGGGTGATCACCTTGAGGTGCCGTGGAAGAAGGCATCTCAAGGGGAGGAAGAGGAGCTGGATCGTAAACAACCATCGTCTCCCTCGTCCTCATCATCCACAAAGATGGTCTCGGATCGCTCTAAAGAACACGAGATATCGGCCTAGTCCCGGACCGCCTCGTCAAAGGTCACCTCACGAGTTTCTACCATTTTGCTAGACTCGCGGTTCTGCACCTATAAGCGCCAAGAAGTCGAGTAGCCTAGAAAGATACCATCACAGGAACGTGACTCGAACTTGTCTAGGTTCCCAGACTTCAGAATAAAGCACTTGCAACCAAACACACGAAAATGAGAGACATTGGGCTTTCGCCCGTATCTCAGCTCATAAGAAGTGCGGTGCAAGTGTGCCCTAAGAAATACTCGATTTGAGACATGGCACGCGGTAGCTATAGCCTCAGCCCAAAACTTCCGCGGTGTAGAGTACTCATCAAGCATCGTCCTGGCCATCTCGACCAAGGTACGGTTCTTCCTCTCCACAACGCCATTTTGTTGAGGGACGTATGGAGAAGAGAACTGGTGCTCTACACCTGTCTCACCACAGAAACTCTCAAAGTAGGAATTCTTGAACTCCGTGCCATTGTCACTGCGGATCGCTCGTAAGGCACCCGGGAGCTCAACAGAAAGCCTACGAAAGAGACCTCGAAAATGTGTAAATGTCTCATCCTTCGAGGCTAAGAAAAACACCCAAGAATACCTCGAGAAGTCATCGACCACAACAAGAACATACCACTTCCTCCTGCCGATCAAGATTCAGCCGGTCCAAGCGTGTCCATGTGGGCAATTGTCCGGTGCATCGGTCATAGTAACTGTGACCGGAGGATGAGAAGCGGCAACCATCTTGCCGTGCCGGCATGGAGTGCAAACAAGATCTTTGACCATCTTGAGTTTCGGCAGACCACGAATGAGATCATGGCCGCTAACTCGGGTCAAATGGTCAAATCCAATATGACCAAGTCTCCTATGCCAGAAAGAGAGATCGCGGGACTCAGAAGCAACCAAACACCGGAGAGGATCACCAGAAGAATCAGAAAAATCAGCACGAAAGATCCTCCCATAACAAGAAATCCATAAACCGGACTACAGAAGAGTCAAGAATTTTGCAAGCGTTTTTCTTGAAGCCCACCTCAAAACCGTCATCGGTAAGCTGAGAAACGGAAAGCAAATTGTACTGCAGCTTACTAACCAAGGCAACATCCTTAAGAATAAAAGAAGCATTAATCGCCGCAGTACCTTTGGCGATGATCGCCTGCATTTGCGTCTCCGAAGGTGATCGTCTCATCACCGGAGCGCGGGCTAGGAGGAGAACCAACGGAGTCTCCGGTCATATAGCGAGAACAACCGAGTCTACAAGCCAAACCTTCTCCTTCCCTACCCGGCGAACCTGAGTCAAACAGAGAGTAAAGTCTCAGTACTGGGATAAATCAACAATGATTTTGGCACCCAATACTGAATAACACGTCGAGCAGATGAAGTAGTCAAGCACGACTGACCTCTATCTATCCTACGCTCTCTGTAACTCAAAGTAGAAGGTCTAAGAGTAGACCGAAGGCATTCTTTGGGTCCGGCCGCTCTGAAGGAGGCGAGTCGAGCACACCTGCAATATCTTGAACACGCCATGGTAGCTATCTCGATGGGGAAAACGAGATCTACCCTCGGGGCGGCGGAAGTCACGATCGAAAGCGACATGAGGACGAAAACCGAGAAAACTTCGGAAAAACCAAGTCCTCGATCTTTGCACAAACCCATCGAAGAAACAAGCCTAGACCTCGTGTTGGTCTTAGGTGCACTCAAGGTCAGGGCCGACCACAATGCGCCTAAGAGACTCAACATGGTCTCTGTGCGATCTTGGCGCTGAAGCATCGATCGATGTGTGTCCATCCTTCGGCGAAGGTGCGGTGATACTTCACCTTCGAGAGGTAGAAGCGACATGTGAAATTACCTTCTTGTCGAAATCCTCGGACATAGCCCGTGACTCGAAATGGACTTTCTCGGTCACAGGCTCGGTCTCGATCACACACAGTGCTATGGGTCCGAGCACGGCGGTGGATGCTTCCTCATGTCCTCAAAGAAGTCATATCCTAGACCACGATTAAATCTGCGAGATCTTAGATTGGTCTAGAATAAGATTGAGCTTCTTCTTGCCTCCTACAAATCTCTCGAGAGTGTTCATAAGGTACTGACACTCTCGAAAGAGAGAGGTGCAAGAAGAGCAGGGGGAAGAAGAGACAGCAGAAGGTAAGGGAGCAAAAGAAGAACCAACAGCGGCAGAGGGAAGAATGGCTTGTGCACGCACAACGACTACGAAGGGCGATCCCCATCTTGCTAGCCAGTTGGTTTACGTCGCTAAGCGTCTCAACCTTACCCTGGGGCTTCTCCCCCTTCTCCACAATCATATTACAAGCACAGTGTGGCTTCTCTAGAAGGTCCTTAGTTAGCTTCACACATTTCTCATCCAAAGCAATCAAGTCAGATTTTAGTTTGTTACACTTAATGCATGGTGAGCTAACAGGGTCCTTAGAAGCAAACTTAGCCATCTTCCTTTCATGATCAATCATATCTTGAAACTGTTTGGAGACAGCCTCAAGTTCAGCAGTTAACTTAGGACAGTTCAAGCATGAAACAATCGGCTCAAGTAAAGAAGCTTGTAGTTCAACAATTTTATGATCTGCCTGTTTAAGTTCATCTTCAAGTTATTGCAATTTTCACAAGGCTCGAGGCGGATCAAGAAGCATGGCATAAGATCCTCTAGCGAGAATGTCCTTACCCTCACATGAGGTGGGAGAAGTAGTCTCATTAGTAATAAGTAGGGTAATGACCATCCTACTCAACTCTAACTCAAAGAAGCGGACTAACATTCTCCACCTTAACACTATCAAGTTTGGAGGACATACTATCATGTGAGGTCCTTAACTTCTCCATATCAACCAAACAAAGTAGAGCATGTATCACAATCATCACTAGAAGGCGGATGTAAGAGCAATAATCTCTAGTGACATCTATCTATTTCCTTCTCTAACTCAAACACCTAGCCTTAGCTTTAGCATGAAAACCTCCTAGCTTAAGAAAAGCATGATTGAGCTGTTCAGTAGGTGGGACATACCTCGTCCGAGTCGGAGTACATTTCATTGTCACCGAGTTCGCCTCGAGGCCATGAAGCACATCTTGGGAGAAGTCGTCGCCGCCATCCTTGGGCTCTTGATCACCCGTCCGTCATCGTCGCTCCATCCCTCCACCTCGCCGAGGTCGAGGTCGTCGAAAGCGGTGAGGACGCTGGGAAGAGCTTCTTGGCATTGCCGGTTGCGGAACTTCTTCTTCTTTGGGCGTCTGAGTGGAGGCTTCTTGTTGCGGTTCTTGTCGGTGTAGTCGTTCTTGCCCGAACCGCCGTAGTCGTTCTTGCCCTTCTCCAGCTTGGGGCAGTTTGCCCGAATGTGGTTGGGGCCACCACACTCGAAGCAGATGATTGGTCCACTTCTCTTTCCGTCCCTCCTCCTCTTATAAGCATGAGAGAATCTCCGAGCAAGGAGGGCTAACTGCTCATCCGCAAGCTGCTCTAACTGATCATCAGTTATGTCACAGAGAGCAGCAAGGGAGAAACCACACGGCAAATCAGAAGTAAGACCAGAAGCCGAACCGGGATCGGTGACTAGGGCCATCGACTGCGACTTCGACTTTCGAGAGACTATGTCAATCTCGTGAGTCTTGAGGCGTGAGTACAACGCATCAAGGGTCAGAGTCGAGAGGTCGGTCGTGTCTTTAATCGTGGTCACCTTCATCTCCCAAACACGCAAGTCAAGAGCAGAAAGCATCTGACGAGCATTGTCCGAGTCGGCGTATGTGAGACCGACCGCTCGGAGGTTGCTCAGAATCTTGTGAAATCTCGAAAAACACTCATCCAAGGACTCGCTAGCGAGCATTTCAAACTTGTTGTACTCTCGCTTGAACTGGTCCTGTCGTACGGTCTTAATCTGGGTGGTGCCCTCATGGTATGCATCGAGAGTCACCCAGATATCGTAGGCCGACGAGAGATGAGAAATGCGATCAAATTCGCTACGACTCAAACCCTGGATGATAATGTTCCTTGCCTTTGCATTCGCCTCAACATCGGGCATATTTGCCACATTGATGTTCTCATCGGCAGGAACAACATAACGAGTTTTGACTTTTTGCCAGATCGCATAGCCCTGAGCCTGTATGTAAGACTCCATCCGACTCTTCGAGAAGGGATAGTCGACCCCATCGAAGATCGGGGGCTTGGTGGAATACACATCATCGCCATGGCTCATGAATAGGTTAAGATCTATAGAAAAGAGCTAACAAGCTCGATACCAATTGTAGGACGAAATGGCGGCGAAGGGGGGGTTGAATGTCGCTCTCTTTAAAATCGCCCCAGAAAAAGGTATCTCTTTGAATAGCACAATAAACAACGAGAAGCAGTAGATATCGGTTGAGTGCACTAGAACACGAAAGATGTAGGCCTCTTAGCAAACACCGCTTTAAAACCTGAAGCATCGGTCCTTGGCGGCCCAAACAAGACCAAATCGAGACCACACAAAATTTACAAGCATACACAAAGAGATCGCTATCTATAGAAGCTAATCCAAACATCAATCAATCAATAGGATCGACATGCATGATCAAGCTAGAAGGTCTCTGACCACCAATTAGAAAAATATTGAAAGCGACCAACAATAAACAAAAGAGCTACACCAATCCTAATTCACACATCAAGTTTGCTACAAGCGAGAGAGTTTCTCAATTGTGACTCCAACAGCACACAGGCTCTTGAACTTTCTACCGCGAGGCATTAACCGAATCGGATGGAAGCCAAACAACAAAGATAAAATCGCTCACAAGCAAGCACCAAAGTCTGGTTTCAGCAGGCAAGAAGAGGCGTCGCCAAGTTGCGATTTGTCTTTGGCGGACACGCCACGCCTAGAGCTCAAAAAATTCTGAGGCTTCTCAGAAATCTCAAAGCATTTGCAAGCTTCCAACCGACAAAGAATTGCAAAGAAAGGAGAGAAATTTCTTTGCTGCCGAGAGAACTCAGATTTTCTGTTGGGCAACAGGATCAAGCCAACAAGCAATAAAAAAAACTCAACACCTCAAAATTGCCAAAGGTGATTTTAATTCTGAAGAAATCGGGCGACCTGAGGATCTGCAAGCCGCCCGAGGACTCATCTATTTCTCACAGGCGCATCTCACGGAAGCAACAAGGCGCCAATTTCTACTGCTTCGGCCGCTCTCCACAATACTTTGAGGCATATGTACAAGATGAAGCAAAAACCAAATAAAGATCTATTTTTCTACGGTCAACACACGCGCCAAAAAAAGCAAATAAACAAGAAGTAGCAACAGATCAATCGAGGCACCTACGACCAAAAGCAAACCACAAAACAAACAAAGAAGCGACCTAAGAAGTCATTGTAACAGAAACAACCAAGAAACTCAATGCAAGAGGAATGATTACATTAAGTAATTTACTCCACACACTACATGCTTGTGAGGAAGAAACACACGCACTAGCTCATCTCAATACTCAGCTCATACCCTCACTACACAGCCCTCACAGAGAACACACGCAGGAGGTCTCTACATCCCAACACAAGCACACTGCTAGCTACCTCCTTGCACACGCACTAGAGCTCTACTAGCAGCCAGCCAAGGAAACACATGCCCGAGCTCTTCCTCAGCTCATTTCCTCTACTACACAGCTCTCCAAGAGCTCATCCCCTCACTCAATACACACAGGAGCTACCAGCTAGGAACTCTACAACCACTTTTCAGCTCAAAGCTTGCACACGCACTTTAGCTCTCCATGTGAAGGCAAGGGCTGTCCTCAATTAGCAAATCAAGAAATGCAGTCCATCACTCACAAGTTTGCTCCACACCCAAAAGAGGCAAAGGTCATGGTCAACATGACCCGGATTTGGAGGGAAAAACCAGCCCTCCTCTCATTGCTTGAGTCAAAACTCCAATTTGCCCTCAAGCACCTTCCCTAAGTTTCTGTCGACACACGACCGCATTTTGATCCTAACAAATCTCGACCTCGACACCTCCTGTGTCTAGTCCCGGCCCATGGTCATCGCCCGTCGTATCCGTCACAGACGATTCCGGTCGCTTGCCTCCCGGCTCATAACCACCTCGGCGAGACTCGATCATCTTGGCATCTTTGACCGTCGGACCTCGACACCTCCCCGTGTCTAGTCCCGGCCACCTCGCCTCGCCATGACCTAGCTCAAGTCCTGCGAGTCCACAGACAAGCAAACCATCACATAGCACCGCAAGCAAGATAATCCACATTAGCACATATAAACGTACTCAACCCTCGAATACACGAAACAAACTCAAACTCACTAAACCGACCGTCAATTACTCATCACAAACATAGGGACACCTCCACATAGTCTCTCATTCTTTGACTTAACCCTCTGTCTTCGCCCTAACCCTCGTCTCCTGCGTGTTGATCTGTGGCGGCTCCTCCAAACCAACTGCGATCCATCGCTCTCCCCCCTTAATTTCCCCTCTCTGCTGGCCCTCTTCCATACCGCATGCTCCCCTTTGCAGCACCGGAGATAGTCTCTTCAAACGAAAGGAAGAGAGACAGACGTTTATAATGCAAAACTGCAACGTACTACATGCGTATGTTGTGGTAAATCGGCTGTTATGTCTTTTACTTGGACTCAGGATGCAATTTGCAAAAACCAAGACAGTCTTACCTAACAAAATTTTGTGGGCTTTTTGTTGGTCAAGGTACCAAGCACTTGAACTGTTTGATGAAAACAAAGCTTTACTAGTCTAGATTTAGGACCTACCCCTTCCGAAATCTAAGTCGATTGGCGTACAGATGGAGATGGTAGTAGTTACCATTTGCTGCCATCTACTAATAACATGACAAGCAAACATTTCTTCGTAATGTACAGTAAACCAGTTCTAGAATAGGTAAGGTTTGTATTGCCAGCAACAGATGAATTAATGCTTTTGCACTACCCATTTACTAAGAGAAATGATTTAAAACTCTTGGTATGCACTAAATTATTTAGTTCTACCCATTTGCATCGATGCGCACATGATGTATTCCTGGTCTATATGCTTTTAACCAAAGCTTGCAGATCTCTCTCTCTCTCAATACAAAAAGTTTTGTGTGCACGAAAGGGCGAATCCACCCGGTGGGCTTGGCTGGGCTCGAGCCCACCCTCCGCCGGTACCGGACCCCGTCCTGCCCAAAAGGCCCAACTAGTAGGAAGCCCACCCCACCCCACCGTATGCAATCCGCTGATCCAAAAAGAACTGCCACCACTATATAAGGTTCCAAGGGCGCTCTTTCAAAACCCTAACCGTCGCCGCCGCCCCGTCCTCCTCCAAGCAGCGCCTCCGATCCCTCGGCCCGAGCTCCAGCTCCCCTCTTTCGATCATGGTGAGCGACTCTCCGGAAACCCTAGCCTCTCGATCTGAGCCTGCTCTTCTGCCTCTGACACGCGCGGTGGTTTTCGTCGCAGGCGGACGTTGATGTCGACACGGAGGTGGCCGCCGGCGCCCAGCCGAAGAAGAGGACGTTCCGCAAGTACAGCTACCGCGGCGTGGACCTCGACGCGCTCCTCGACATGTCCACCGACGACCTCGTCCAGCTCTTCCCCGCGCGCCCCCGCAGAAGGTGACACCGCTAGTGCTGCTAAGTGCTAACTTTTTGTGTGGTGGTTTTTGTATCGTTTGGTTTTGGTCTGATCTGATTCGTGATGATGAGTTGTGGTGTTGGATTTTGGGTAGGTTCCAGAGGGGGCTTAAGAGGAAGCCGATGGCGCTCATCAAGAAGCTGCGCAAGGCGGTGAGTGATACTTTAGCTTTTAAACATTTGTTCCGAGTTGGATGTTGAACTGTGATATGCTAAGCTTGTGTAGATCTGCATTGTCCGTTTGCTGCGCTACTAATTTTGGGAATTTGTAGTTTTGGCTGTATGGTTGAATTGAGCGATTTAATCTCTTACCATGCTCTTAGATCTCTGCTTCTTTTAGTGCTACTAGTCGCGTGTTTATTTAAGCTAGGAAATTGGCCTTTATAATTATAAGAGCATGTCGATTTACTGGATTAAAAAAATCGGTGTAGGTTTGTGGCACTTGGTGTTAGTATTTAGCAATTAATCAATATAGCTGCGCCCAGGAATTTCAGTTTGTTCTATTGTTATATACAATGTTCACAAGGTGCTAGTCGGGCGGTGGACCAGCGCCTAGGCAGCCGACTCAGGCGAAGGGAGCATGGCACGAATGGAGTGTGTGGTGGTTGATGGGAAGAAAAAGGAGGAGGCGATGGGGAAGGAGGTGGTCACGTCATCTCGGCCGTTCGATCGAAATTATTCTCACATAATCTTAGCCGTTCGATAGAGACCCCACCCCCTCCATATTGCGACACTTGTCCCCCAAAACCCTACAAGCCATTCTCCTCCTGACCCTTCCCACGCACACCGCCTTCTTTCTCTTCTTCCTCCTTTAGATCCAGATGTGGAGCCGCGGCCACCACCTCTACCTTCCTCTCCGGCGAGCTCCATGCGCCCCCACCCCCCGCTGCAGCTTCTGGCGCCGGCATCGGAGCCACGGCCACCACCTCTACCTTCCTCTCCAGCGAGCTCCATGTGCCCCCACCACCCACGGCGACCTACCACCCGCCGCAGCTTCTGGTGTCGGCATCGAGCGCGGCTGCCCCCCTCCAGCTGCTTCCACCACCGGCAGCAAAGGTCGAATCAAGCGATAGGGAGGCCAAATCGAGTGACAGGAAGGTCGATTCGGTGCCAGCGAGTCAGACCACCCCCTCTTCTCTTTCTATCCCGCCCCCGCCCCACCCCCTCCTCTCTTTTTGTTCCGCGCCTTGGACCGCCCCGGCCGCCTAGGAACGCCTTGGCGGGCGGCTGCCTAGGCACCCAACTAGGGCCCAAGTCGTGGCACCAGCCAGCGCAGAGCGCCTAGGTGGCCGCCTAGAGCGATTTCGTGAACACTGGTTATATATGATACATATCTATAGTTGTCTGTTCAGTCAATGTTTTTGTTGGATACGTAGTTCTGACAGGACTTTGGATGTAAATTCTCCATTAATAGTTTGTGTTTGTTTTCACTAGAAAATTTAAATGTTTCTTTTTCATCTTTGGAAATCTGTGATATGGGACATTTTGATGCTTTTGTCTCTACCATGCTTGTTTTGTCGCAACTGGAACTGGGTAACATTTTTGCCCTGTATAATATCATGTATTTTTTGGCATGCTTATTTTGCATTGTCCAAAATTACATTTATGGGTAATATTTCCTTGGACTTAGGAGACATATTTAAAAGTGTGAATTGCTTGATTCTGCGTCTGCATGGTATATGCTTATTGTCCACTGTCCAAATTACATTCTTTACGACTTCATAGGAGAAATGTTAAGTGGGAATTGCTTGATTCTGCATCCCTATGCCGCTATTTTGGAGCTGGAATGCACATTTTCTTATTTGAATGGGCGTTGTTTGTTTAGGTCTAGTGTTTCGATGGGCCTTGTTTGCTATTTTCGTCCCACTCCCACATGATCACAAGTTATCTGCTTAGTTAGATATTCGATCTCTGGTAAGTTTGATTTATGATAGTTTCTGGGTAAAATTAGCCCTATTCAGTAGCATCTTTGTTATGTCTGGCCTGGTGAGTATTGCATTGCTTTTCTGCAACAGTATTGAGTTGTCAATACCAGTTTTCTAATAGGAAGATACACAATTTAGTTATATCTTGTTGATGGCCTATGTGTTAGTTTCACTGAAGTACTTTACTCCAACTAATTGGGGTATTGAACACCATTCTTCTGTAATTTTAGAAGTACACTAATTTAGAATATACTACTCTGGAGCTACCGAAATTCACCTGTTATGTTATAAATGCTTGTTGTAGTAAATTATCGAGGTAAAATGTATGAAAAACATATATTCAAGATACGATGAGCTGCTAATTATGAATCTTTTTAGCATATAATTTTTTTTATTTTTAATGCCCTTAGTCCAATGTGATCTTACATAGTATTTAGATTTGAAGACGTCATGCATTCTGCTATACTGCTACTATTTTAATTGCCTCTTGACAACCATTCCTGTGTGTGTTCTTGCCTTTTCTCTCCTCGCAATGGCAAGTTCCTGACTACCTGAGTGAAAGCTTCTATTTACACATGCATTTTGTAGGATAGCATCACTATCCTGTCTCTGAGAACTAACATATTTTCTCAATTTACTCTTTAGGTAATTAGGCAATCCGGTTTATGCTGAGTGTAGGCATGCATTTTGTAGGATGACATTATTGTCCTGTCTCTGAGAAATAGCATATTGTGTCAATTGTCTCTTTAGGTAATTAGGCAATCAGGTTTATGGTTTAATGACAGGCCAGTTACTGGAATAATTAATTGCGTGCTAAACAATTTGTCATTTCCAGTCAGAATTCGTTTAGTAATGGATATGGGGCTCCTAAGAAGTGTTTTGGTTGGGAGTTACAATCATAATGTGGGTTTTCTGGTGCATGTAGTTGGATGCGGAATGTATGTTGGATACATCCCCCCCTTTGATTGTATTGGAATTATATAACACATGTATTGCAATTATGGAGTAATCTAACCAAACAATGGGACATAATTCCTTTTACATGTAATCACAGTGCGTAAGAAAAAGAACTGTGAACCAAATGCCTCCAAATGCAATCCACTGTCATATCTTCTATTGTCATGTTTGATGTACTCCTGAGTCCTGATTGTTACGCTTATGTACTGCTGCTTGCCGACATGGAGGTCTTTTTTTGGTTTATAACTGGTTGTTATGTATCTCTTCCGGATGCTTGTTGCTACTATTTCCTTTTGACTTCGCATATACACCTTAATTTATAAATTTTGCCATTGATATCAACTTGTAACTCACATTTTGTTCTTTTGTAAAATTCTTGTGAACAGAAAAAGGATGCTCCTGCTGGTGAGAAGCCAGAGCCCGTGAGGACCCACCTCCGCAACATGATCATTGTACCTGAGATGATTGGAAGCATCATTGGTGTCTACAATGGCAAGACCTTCAACCAGGTTGAGATCAAGCCTGAGATGATTGGCCATTACCTCGCAGAGTTTTCCATCTCTTACAAGCCAGTCAAGCACGGCAGGCCCGGTATTGGTGCCACCCACTCCTCACGGTTCATTCCTCTCAAGTGAGGTGTGGTCAGAAATGGGATTTACGCTCTTCCAAGAGTCCATTTTCTTAGCGTGTCTATGTAGCAGCTGTTGAATTTGAGCGTCGTATACCTACTGTCTACCGAGCAGCTCTTGTGAACCTTAAATTAATCTGATGTTACTTGATCGAGATTTCGAATGTTACCCTTTGCAATGTGAAGTATGTTATCTCTGTTGCTCTTTTGCATGAAAATACATAGCTTACACACTATCCTTGTTGAACCGGTAGTTTGCGTGTCTGCTTCTGTGTCAGTAACCGTTAGTTTGGTGATGAACTAATGATCCTGCCAGACCGGTGTTTCAAGGAAAGCTAAATGAGGTGGCTTGTTTGGTTTGATGGGATTCCCTTGATTTGACAAGTGGTTGATGTACGTCTGCTTGTGTGCCATATTACTGTAGCAAAACATATTGTAGCGATTGATTTGAACCTTTAATTTTAGATCGGACACTAGAGATCGCTCTTAATTCAGAGGCCTGACTAGCTGAGCCCTGATTAGCCTTGCGGTGTTTTCCCCCTTTTATTTTGAAACTTAGCCTTTGTGTACCCTTTTTGTTGTGAAGGAAGTGCTAAAGTGGTCGCAAAGTTGCGAACTGTTTGTCAGTCACACGGTAATACTCATGCAATATGTTTTTCTACTTTCTTCTGAGCGACTGTGGATTGTGGAGGATGGGAATGTTGCGGTAGTATGTATGTACGATCCCAGATCCCGATCTCTCACATGTTGTAAAGCTAATGCATTTGCTTTTAAGATTCTGAGTTTCTGACAGTGGAGTGCTGAATATGCAGCATGGCAGACTGACATTACACTTGCATGCAGTGGAGTGCTGAATATGCAGCATGGCAGACTGACATTACACTTGCATGCAGTGTTAGGAGGGGCTATGCATTAGAGGCTGGATCATCAAGTGTAGTACTACTGGTACTGGTTAATGACGTTGATTGATGTTCCTAGTTTACAACCTCTAGCTGTAACTTTTAATAATTCTTGTACTCTGAAAAAGGCTTTGATCATTCTTTTGCAGCTGATTGTTCTCTCTGTTAATAGTACATGTCTCCAACTGCTTTGCTTACGGTTGTTCCTTAACACTAGTTTTTTTTTTAATATTAGGATAAATCAATGGTCAGACCCCCTCGTTCGCGTGCCTTCTCAACCACTAGGCATTGAAATTCAGTGCTTGTATTGCTAGGCATAGACCACTGCCTTTTACAGTTCACGACAAGACTATTTTATAACTGGAAACGGCTGCTAGTTCACTTGTTAGTCAACTGGAAACAGTGGCGTAACTTTGAACTGTCCATTTAGAACTACTACAACGCTTGCTATCATTAGGAGAACATTTTGCGAGATAAAAAAGATCACCTACTGTTATGTTTTTTAGACTAAAACCACCTATCTAGTGTTATTCCAAAAAAGAAATACTGACACTGTATTATGACAATTTGCTAAGAAAAAAAACATATTGTTCTAGTCTATAGAGGGATCTATTATAAGAACAACAGGCATGGGGCACAGACTGTACGCATCATATTTGCTTGGATTCATGATTTTTATTCAGGGTAAAAAAGATCAAGCCTAGATTTTTCGCTGTGTGGGCGATTAAGTTTGTAACAAATATCATGCGCACGCATAACACTTCTGATTAAAGAAGTGACTGAATCAACATTACTAATAAGCTAAGCCAGGTCGATATAATTGTTGGACAGCTCAATCTCTCCTGAAAAATAACCAATAGTAGTGTTATTAAGACGCACAGCACGGGGGCACATGCTTAGCGCCACTAATCATCGGCGCTCTTCGTGGGGGTGCATTTAATGCCTTGATAATCTTGTTGATTTCCCTTCATGTGGTACCGTCAGAACAGAGCTGCTTGCCTGCTTGCTTGTTGTTTAACTGCGTGTTTCAGTTGCAAAAAACACCAAGGGAATTAAATTGGATTTTGGTCAATGTTTCCAGCTAGTTCGTTGATGACTTAATGCTGATTAAGCAGCACCAGATAGATCACCATTCCTAGTTGAGCTAGAATTGGATTTAACATGAGCAAGTATGAGCATCTGGACATCATGATCTAGTTGGTTACTCAAATTAATTAGTATGAAGCAGCATCTTGCTTTGATCTCTGAAGCGTGTGTCGTGATAGTCACAATTAGGGCCCGTAAAATACGCTTAACCGCACGTTAATGGCTCGGAAAAGACGGGGAATAACTACAGCGAAATCACTCTTGCAACGGTTGAGATGCTCATCTCCTTGAGTTGTTCATGCTGCATATCTACAGTAAATAGCAAGATTTTAGTAGCCACAGAGAGATTTTATGGACGCAGTTTTAGTCTTTGGTAAGCACTGCCGATTTGTGAGTGTATTTCTTCCTTGTATTCACTATTGCTTACTTGGTATATACATACACATTACATGGGTCACATGGGCCGGCCAGTATATGGCCTATATACTCAACACTCCCCCTCAAGATGGGTGATAGATATCTATCATTCCCATCTTGTCACATGCCGACAAACACTCCTTAATTTTCAACCCCTTTGTTAGACAATCGGCTATTTGTTCTCTGGAAGTTACATGACTCAATTTCAAGGTACCCTCATCAAGTCTCTCTTTGATGAAGAACCGATCCATCTCCACATGTTTCGTTCAGTCGTGCTGAACTGGATTATTTGCAATGTTGATTGCTGACTGGTTGTCACACCAAAGCTTTAATGGTTCACCTATTAGTAGCCTCAACTCCGATAGGAGACCTCTCATCCATACCATTTCACACAAGCATATTGTTATGTATCTATATTCTGCCTCGGCTGTTGATATGGACACCACGATTGCTTCTTACTCCTCCAAGATAATAAATTTCCCCCCGCAAAGACACAACACCCCGATGTTGATCTCCTATCATCAAGACAGTTAGCCCAATCAACGTCACAGTAGCTATCAACTTCCAGGTGATCATTCCTTTTGAACTATAGGCCTTTTCCAGGACTCCCCTTTAAGTATCATCGGATTCGATGAGCAGCTTCCAGATGTCCACTCCTAGGGTCATGCATATAGCGACTCACAACGCTTATTGCATAGGAAATGTTAGGCCTTGTGTGACACAAGTAAATGAGACGACCAACAAGCCTCTGGTAGCTCTCCTTATCAACTGGATCTCCTGACTGAGCACACAGTTTATGGTCTTGATCAATTGGGGTCATTGCAGCTCGGCATCCAAGCATTCCTGTATCATCAAGAAGATCCAAGACATACTTCCGCTGTGAGAGAACTATCCCTTTGAGGGACCTCACGATTTGAATGCCCAAGAAATATTTCAGCTGGCCTAAATTCTTAACCTCAAACTCCTTGCTCAATCTCTGCTTTAGTTGAGACATCTCAACATTATCATCTCCTGTAATGACGATGTCATCCACATATACCGCAAGGATTGTGGTGTGACCCTCTGAGTGACGATAGAACACAGTGTGATCCCCATTACACTGCCTGTAGCCCATACCACACATAGCATGACGAAATCGATCAAACCATGCTCTTGGAGATTGTTTAAGCCCATACAATGACTTCCTCAACCTACAGACTTTCCCCTTAGTCTGAGGTGTATCACAACCAGGTGGAATCTCCATGTAAACCTCCTCCTGAAGATCACCTTGTAAGAATGCATTCTTCACATCAAGTTGATATAAAGGCTAATTACGATTTGTTTGCACGGATATCAACGTTCTCCTTTGTACTCATTTTTGCCACTGTGCAAAGGTCTCATCATAGTCAATCCCATAGGTCTGACTATAACCCTTTGCCACAAGCCTAGCCTTGTATCTTTCAATCTTCCCATTTGGGGCTTGCTTCACAGTGTAGACCCATTTGCAATTAACCACCTTTTTCCCCATTGGGAGAGGTACAAGCTCCCAAATCTTATTCTTCTCTATAGCTGCCAGTTCCTCCAACATAGCCTCGTGCTACTTGGAGTCTTTCTTCATGGCTCTCCAATCAGTTGGAACTACTACAGACTGTAGTGAAGCAATAAAGGCTTTGTACTCCGGTGACAGAGATTCATATGACCCATAGTTTGTTATATCATTCTCGAAGCCATACCTTAGAGGATGTTTCCCTGCCCCAGCTCGTGGTTCCTTCCTCAAGGCAATAGGCAGATCCATCGAATCATCTGTAGCACATAGCTCATCATCAGATAAGTCAGCACCTTCAACAGCCTCTGGAACCTACTGTTGTTGTTGCTCCCCCTGCAATTGTGCCTCGCCTGCTGCTGCCTCCTTGAATACACCCTTAGAATTTCCTCCTCATTGACCCTTCTCCACCTATCTCCACCCATAGGACATGAAATTGAACCAACCACAACCCTTGGTTGCTCACCTTCCTCAATCCTTGAGGCTTCAAGCCCCCCCTCTCGACAAGCATCATCCATGTTAGGAGAGTCGAGGTCAAACAAAGAATTCAAATCAATTCTCTCTCCATAGAAGGGCTCTGACTCTCTGAAAGTCACATCCATACTCACAAACGTGCGTCGTTCAGAAGGGCTTTAACACTTATATCCCTTCTGCCCAGAAGAGTATCCCAGGAAGATGCACTTAACAGCTTGAGGATCCAGCTTTCCCACCGAGGGTCTGTGATCTCAAACGAAACATGTACATCCAAATAATTTTGGAGGGACGATGAACTCATTTTTCCCTTTCAACATCTTACATGGAGTCTTCATTCCAAGTATTCTTGATGGCATACGATTGATGAGGTATGTTGCAGTCATAACTGCTTCACTCCACAGAAATTTATGCACATTCATAGTATACATGAGTGACCGAGCTACCTCCAAGAGATGACGATTTTTCCTTTCAGCCACTCCATTCTAAGGGGGTGTATCTGGACAAGAGGTTTGATGTAAGATTCCTTCGGCTGATAAGAAGGTATCAAACTCCTTATTTACATACTCTGTTCCATTGTCTGTTCTTATAATTTGGACATGGGTCTTGAATTGATTCTTGACATATGCATAGAAGTCTTGGAAGCATTTTATCACCTCTGTTTTGTGTTTCATGATATAAATCCAAGTCATACGAGTGTGGCAATCAATAAAGGTAACAAAATATTTTATGCCACTAGCAGAGACAACAAGAGATGTCCATACATCAGAGTGCACAAGTACAAAGGGGGACACACCGCGGAGTCCCCTGCTCACATATGAGGATCTAATGTGCTTTCCAAATTCACATGCATCACACATTACTTTACTCCTGTCAACTTTGTTCATTACATCAGGAAATACCTTACTCATAGTTTCAAAAGATATATGTCACAACCGACAATGCATAAGCATCACCCTAGCCTCTTCCTCACTTGACGTTGCTAGCAAAGCAATACATAGCCCAACATCTCCCTCCCTTGGATCCAAGTACCACAACCCATTACTCCTGACGCCAGTCCTAAGCTTTCTGCCATTCTTTCTCTCCTGAACAAGACAAGTTTCTCGATCAAATATAACCCGGCAATCCAAATGATCAACTAATGAACTTATTGAGAGCAAATTGACTGAAAATGATAGAACATGTAGAACATATGGTAGTGTAATGGAAGGACTGCATTGGACAACACCAACCCCTTTAATGGGTTGAGGTGTTCCATCAGCTGTTTGGATAGTTCCCATGTATGTGGGTGAGAATGGAGTATATGATTTAAATTCATCCAACATACCCGTAACATGTTTTGATGCACCCGAATCTATAATCCATTTACTTGGATTTGAGTGAGCCAGATTAGCGGAAGCGCTGGATACAATTGCAGTCCTTTCATCTTTGTTTCCTAAATTTTCAACTCTTTTCTTTAGCTGCCTCAGGTCCTCTAGCTCTACAACCGAGACCTCCACACGTTCAGGTGACTCTTCACCAGTCATTGCAAAGTTCGCTTTGTAGCTACTCTTGCCTCCCTTGCTTCCACCTCTTTTCTGTCCACTCTTAACATAGACCCGATTTTTACCTCGATTAGGCTTGCGGGGATGGAGACAGTTACGGCTCAGGTGACCCGTTTCACCACAATTAAAACAATCTCTTGTTTCAGTTACTGCAAAGGCAGGACGAGTAACTGGCAATGTAGTATTTGTCATCACCTTTAATCTAGTCTCTTCTT
This sequence comes from Phyllostachys edulis, assembly GCA_036346405.1. NCBI lineage: Eukaryota > Viridiplantae > Streptophyta > Magnoliopsida > Poales > Poaceae > Phyllostachys > Phyllostachys edulis. Next base: position 7,751,943 of record CM070549.1, read on the forward strand.
GAGTAATAGCTGCAATTGCTTCCTCCAGTGTAGGAAGAGTAGGCTGGTGAAAGATAGTAGCTCGCCTTCCATCAAATCTTGGATTTAGCCCTTTCAGAAATTCAATCACCCGCCTGCGTTCAATCCGCTTCTTAACAGTGGATATGCAGTCTGCATGAGGCAACTCTAGAGGATCGTAGTGATCTAGATCAACCCACAATCGTTGTAATTCAGCAACATACTCCATCACGGAGCTCTCCCCCTGTCTCAGATCACTAACTCTCTCCTGTGTCTCAACCATCAACATCACATTTCCTGCTCCCGAGTACAATTTTGATAGAGTTTTCGATACCTCAGCCACATTTAAGATGGTCTCGACAGTTGCAGCAATAGTAGGAGACACTAAACTCAACAGCCACGCCACCACCAGTGAGTTGGTAGTACTCCAAGTTCGCCACTCTGCACCTGTCTTGTCGACCGGCTCAATTGATTCTCCTTTGACAAAGCTCTCCAGCCCTTTTGTCCTCAGGATCAACAATGCCCTCCGTGACCAACTCAAGTAATTTCTCACACCTTCCAACTTAATCTCATTCGGCATCAATTCTATTTTCTGCACCGTCTCGGCCTGAGGAACAATTGCCCTGCCTGAGGATGATGCCCCACCAGTCTTCTCGGTGAGAAGTTGTGCCAACTTCTCGAGCACGTACTGCAGCCCTTGATTCTCCCCCATAGCTGCAGTACGACCTCAAAGTCACAGACAAGTAACAACAGTATCACAACAACCAAGAAGCAATGCTGGTAGCCAAGCAGCCCTAGAGAGGACGACCTCCAATCTAGTCCAGATGAAAGGGAGGCACACTGCAGCATAATCAGGAGCACGAGAACAGTACTGCACCTCACTCCCTTTGTTCTTACCGAACCAGCCAAGCCAAAGCCTCCACCAGACCACCACAGAAGCTGCTTCCTCAGCCGCTTCCTTCCTCTCCTCGCCTCTGCTTCCACGCGCCACCTCGGCTCCCCCGCCTCAGGCTCGGTCGCCGCTTCCTTCCTCTCCTCCTCTGCTTCCCTGCGCCGCCTCGGCTCCCCCGCCTCAGGCTCGGTTGCCGCCCCGAGCTTCCACACCGCCCGGATCTTGCCTCCTCGAACCGCTCGATCGCTGCCGCCGGGACCTCGCCTCCTCAAGCCGCTCTCTGGTAGCCACAAGCTTCCGCGCCACTCGGAGCTCTCCGCCCCGCACCTTTCGCCGCCGCCCGGATCTCGCCGCCTCGGGCTCGGTCGCCGCCCGGAGCTTTCACGCCCTTCGCTGCCGCCCGTCCTTCCTCCTCCACCAGGACCAAGCACCGCCGCCAGGACCAGGCGCCGCTACCACAACACCTAGGGTTAGGGCGACGGTTAGTGCTCTGATACCATGTCGATTTGTGAGTGTATTTCTTCCTTGTATTCATTATTGCTTACTTGGTATATACATACACATTACATAGGCCACATGGGCTGGCCAGTATATGGCCCATATACTCAACAAGCACAAGCTAGAGATTCCATCACTCACCACAATTTATCTGAAAAAAGGGCAAGAAAACAAACGCATTGCACTCCAATCAAGTGTCCACTGTACATTGCGAAAAGAAGACAGCGAAATATGCGCCTTTCTGTTACAATTTCACTTGCTTCTCATTTCTGTCAGACTGAACAATCAAGGACCAACTGATATATCCATCACTGCCTATTCATGGGACAAAGTTGCTCTCTGAGCATCGAGGATGAGCAGCAGTGTAGGCTACAGAGATTTTTCATGAAGTAATCCCCTGAAGAAGTTCTGGAACAAATATAGAATTCTATTTGCAATTTTGCATTGCTCCTGACATTGACAGCCTCAGGATTCAGCATTTGTGGCTTGCACTGACTGGTCCAGCGGTTGCGCATGGTTGTGCTCGTTTTCGTAGGTGACGATCATCATCGCGGGGTCGCTGCGACACCTATCGACATGCTTCCTCGCAGGGCAGTCCTTCATGCTGCTGCACCTGTAGTATCCCCTGCAGCACAAACAAGAAATTTCAGTTGCAATCATCCATACTGATTCTGTCGTCTCACTCAGCAATACACAATGATGAACAGAGCTACAAAGTTCAAAACTTCTCGGCCTGACTATTCCATTACATCATTTTAGCCTGAATATTCCTATCTGATGTTTGGAGGAACCAAACCAGTTGCAAGTGAAATTGGTTTGATAAAGATTAAAGAGTAGGATAAAGAAGATGGCAGATTAATTTAATTGGCATAACAAAGAACTTGAGTACTACTAATTAACCAAAAGTGTGAAGATAAATGTTCACAATACCTTGGATGAGGAGAGCCTTTAATCGGTTTCTGCCCATACTTCCTCCAAGAGTAATTATCTGCAGGTATATCAGCAATCTTGTCGCTGATTGCCGGCACCCTCACCACCCTTTTCTCCGTCGGCTTTCTGCAGAAATCAGAAACAAAATTACCAAATCAATATCGCAACGACATGCAAAATAATTTCCAGCCAAGAAAGAATGATGCAATTGACACCAACTTTTTCTTTGGGCAATGGCATTTGTCATTGGCGTCATCCCCTTTCCTAGCACACGCCTTTTTCGACGGCGCCGCGGAGTTGGTCGCGTCGGACATGCTGATCAACTGGCTGCTGATGGAGGTGAAGAACGAGGTCGCCGCCGACGAGGTGCAGACCGAGTTGTCGAAGCTGAAGCTGATCACCTCCTTGGCGCTGCTCCTCGGCATCTCGATGTGAAACTTTTCACTTTGCTTCTGATCAAACTGGAAGCTCTTCTGCTGCTGCTGGAATTGGATGTGAGTAGTAGTAGCAGAAGAATTAACTGCAGGAACAACACCAACTTTTGAGCTGTTCTGCACAGAGACTGTGGAGGGAACACCACAACCATTCAAATCCAAGAGTGGCGTCTCAAGAAACATGTTCCTATCAAACATGGCCGGTGTGATCTTGGCAGAAGGAGCCACCACCACCACCTCCTCCTCTTGGCTGCTCGGCGCAACGCTTTTCGCCTGCGGCGGCGCAGGAGTACTAACACTACTGACATGAAGGCCATTGGGAGTGGGACATGGTACCAATGGGTGATCCAAGAGGCAGCTTGGATCAACAGGAGGTGAGCTCCTCTTGCCAACCCTTGCCCTTGCATGGCCTACCCTGTTGCTCAGGATGGTGACCACCTTGTCGAACCGGGAGACGGCCTCGTCGGTCTCCGTGACGACGGCCATGAGCCGGAAGGGGTCTCCGGACTGCGAGAGGAGCGCGACGAGCTTCTTGCAGCTCTCCACGGCCGCCCGGTTGGCTTCCTCCACCCCCTCCATGGTGAAGACTGAAGAATTTGCACCAAGAACAATGCAAGAAGCACCAAGAATTCAAGTACTAGTACTGAACTAGTAATCTTGATGGTGCAATGGAACAGTGAGTGGCTAAGCTAAGGAATTAATCAAAGAGTTCTAGATCGGAATGAACAGATCTTAGATAGGTAGCAACAAGGTGAATGGAATTGATCAAAGATGAAGAAGAGTTTGACCATGGGTCAGAAGATAGAACCATACAAACACATGCAGAAACTTTGTAAGATTGGATTGGTTGCAGAAGCAGGGAGATTGTATCAAACAAACCTGAGTGGGGCGACAGGTTGCAAGATTGCAACAATTGTGGCGTAGGAAAAAGTTTCTGCTAGATCTTGCTGTGATTTTATACAGGGAGGGAGGGGGGGAGAGAGAGAGAGAGAGAGCATACTCATTGGGTCCTTCACTTGTGCAAGAACCAAGAAATAATTCGGGAGTATAATATTCCGCTTGGCTGTCAGAGGTGGAGCACCATCGGAATAAAATTTAGCAAAGTCAACGAGAGTGTTGTTGATCGGATGATCACAGCCGTCAGCAAGATAGACGGGCAGGGTGTTATTTGTTATTATTTTATTCTTGAATTTTGATCGATACTGAAAATTAACATATATACACGTCCACTACTTGATCTCCATACTCTTTTTTTCTTCAGTTTTTTTAAGCTGGTCAATTAAACACTGTATGTTAAGAACAAGGTTGAAATCCCCGCACAATTTTTTTAAAAAAGGTTGATAAACTCGTAAACATTTCTGCTTGAAACTCATAAAGTCATTTTTTTTTTTTGTTTATTGAAACTAGCAGAGAAATTTGTTCAAGACTGAATCGAATAATGCTCTTCAGTTGTGTTTGTATTTTGGCCAGCTCATCGGCAGAATGGGTCGACGTTAGGAAGTCACTGGAAATATATCGGCTAGTTGTTCAACTCCAGCCGTCATCTCAACTATGGCACCAAAAAACAATTCCATAAGAAATGATCCAAAACTTTGAATAAGCCCAACCTCCTTTAACCGATATATGATTGATTACATGACTATCGTTTGATTAAATCAATCCTAGATAAGAAAACAAATAAGCCTACTCACACGTTGTATGATACAATGAGCACAGTGTAGAATATATTCATATTTTCCTGGCTAATATAATTCATCGCACATGTCACCTTCCCATGAACAGTATTAGAGGTGTTTAAGTGCAGCTCATAAGACTAGTGAATTTCATTTCCTTTATAGGAATAAGACTAGTGAGTGTTTTTTTTTTTGAGAGAGAGAGACCCTTTTATTTTCTTTTGAGAGCAAGAGGAAGACTAGCGAGATGTGCTATAGAAAAACTCGAAGGAACAAATAATAGGCAGGGACAGCCCAACCAGCCCCAGTTTGGGCCCGGAACGGAAGGAGCATAAGGCCGCATGCACTGAGCGGGTTCAGCCTGGTCATTGTTGGAAACGTGGGCAATATGTTGACTCTAAATTTTCCTAGAAGACAAATCTCATAAATAAATAACTAATGATGCAATAACCGAAATCAGCATCAGACAACTCATTGTACTTGAAATATGCATAATAACATAATAATAACAAATCCGAACGATCACACGAACGACTTACAGTAGCGTTTGATGAAGAACAGTAAGCAGTGCTGAAGCGGTTGTGGAAGTAGTCGACGTCGAGGAAAAGGCTGAACAGTCGCGTGGATGTGCTTTCTAGAAACCTTATTACTGCTCTATGTAGGTGCTCTATGCGGTAATGGTTCGGAGATCCCGCTTTCCTTCCTTTCGGATGCACATCAAGAAGAAAGGTCGATTGTGGTACAACAGCTCGACCTGTAGCATAGTTGTTCAGAGGAGACATGCGATGTGTAAGAGGAATGAAGATAAAATCTGGTTGAAACTGGACGTCTTCGGGTCCTCTTAAGGACTTAGTAATTGACGTAATTAATATAATTAAACATAATTAAACCAGACATTTAAATTCACAATCAAACAGAATTAAGAGAGAGCTAATGGCATGATTTAGCAAAATAAAAGGTTAATTTAATGCACCACGAGCCAAGCTCCACCATGGCTATGCAATATGATCTAAGACCAGATCTTAAGTACCCACGACAAGTTCGTAACTCCTTACAACCAGTTCGTGTGCAAGAGTGGACCTAACAGGGGGCTTGCGTCCTAGTTACCCTGAGCACATAGTGGGTACCCCCTATCCCCTTCGTAACATCCAAAAAAATCAAACTTGGGATATTTGTACTGTTAATAAAATGAGAAAGTATTTTGAGCATGTTTAAGAAATTTGCCTGAAATCAATTATTGCATTTGCATACAAACATAAGCTTTAAAGAATTTTCGAAATAGATATAGAAGAAATAAATTCTAAAAAAAATCACAAGAACTACACTATGTCAGGAGCCTTCACAAAACTTTTCATAATTTTTGGAGCCCGATTGCAATGTTTAAATTTTTTTCAAACTCTCAGCCTTTCTGGAAATTTTCAAACCCAAATTCAAATTTTCTGCTCACCCTTTGGGCCAAAACTGTCGCGACAAATTTTCTTTTGCGCGCCACCACAGCCCAGCCAGCCCGCTCTAGTGCGCCCGCTTCCCTCTTGTTGACGCCGTGGTCCCAACCGTCAGAACCCGTCGTCCACCTCACCTTAGTCTTCGCACGCCAGCGTGCCATGCCGCACCTGCTCCGCCAGTCGATTTTGACCATCGCCCATTGTTTTGCACCTTTGTCTAGCGCCGTACGTCATTGCGCCCATGCTAGCAACCGCCTGTCGCCGCCTTTCTCCCGTGCGCGGGCGGAGACGCTAGAGCACGCCTGTAAGTTTCTCATGCAACCGCCAACTTCTCGCCGTCAATCTTGTGCTATTCTCAACCGGACTTAAGCCCCCAACTGTGTCATGTTCTTCCTCAGCTTGCCCCCATTCTATTTTTGTGCAAACTCAAGTTTATTGCTCCTTGGTTTCACGGGAATGTGTGTGTCATTCTTGACGCTAGTGAGCATGCCTTCGCACCATTACCGCCTCTGGTGAGCTTCCTTGCCCTCACCAACCGTGTCACCGTGCGTCTCTTACCTTACTCATGCTCTCTCTCTGCTCAATGTAGCCTTTGGAGCTCTATGACGCGGAAGCGCCATTGTCTTCTTCGTCTCCAGCGCACACCTCTATCTGAGCCAACGTGTCCCCGTCGCTCCGATGAGTCAGGGCTCAACCCGAGCACGTCACGACGTGTTCCACTCCCTGATCTTGCTATTCCCCTACTTAACATTGTCCGTCTCGCAGAGAGTCAAGCCATCTCGCCATCTTCCTTAAGTCGAGCCGTCGTAGCCATTTCCGTCAATTTTCACTGACTCAGCGAGTCCCTATTCAATTCCTTTTGTCATCACCATTGTTAACATGTCTTTGAGCTATTGCGCATCTTCTTATAGCACCTTCAACGCCGAATCGCGCCGTCACTGTGAACCTCTTTGTCGTCGCCGCCGCTCACCGTCGACAAGCCGCTCCAGTACCCCTCTAGCCTCATCATCTTTACCTTCGTGGTCATGGTGAGCCCCTGAACCTCATGCACACTTCAATTGTCAAGGGCGTGTAGCTTTAGTCAACATCCCCGTAGCCATCCATAGCGCCGTTGCGAGAAACACCGCCGGCTCGTCTCCGGTGACCCTAGGTCCTCAGGCTCGACCCATTAGCACCGCCTAGACTCACTGAATCTAGTGCACCCAACCCTTTGCTCGGAGGATGCCTCCTAAGCAAAGCCCATCGCAGAGCCGAGGCACCCCGCCGTGACGCCACCTCTGGCCATCTCCCTTCTCGCCGCCACCACCCGTAGCTTCGCCATGCTACCCTCTTCCTATCCCGCCACTCAACGTTGTCGTTCATTGCGTCGTTCGCCGCCGCCGAGCTCACCATCGTGCTCAGCTGCGCGCACCATGTTCTCCCTTCTCTCTCTTATTCACAGTGGGCCCCACTCGCATTTAGGATTTGATTAATGCTATTGACGGTTGTTAAATGTATTAAGTCACTAACAAGTGGGACCTGTTGAAAAGATAATCAAAAATCTAATTTTAAATGTGTTTAGTAAATGAGTCACTGACATGCGGGACCCACCTACTGTTTTCGGTATTAAAACATGTTTCAAAACCGAGAGGCTGACAAATGGACCGCACATGTTAGAGAGTTAACTCAGGATTAACAATCAAATTAATTTTAATTATTTAGTTAATAATTAATGAGTCTATGAAATGTGGAACTGCTACTGCTTTCATAAATAAAATCAAGAAATTAAAATACGAGAGATTGACAAGTAGGGCCCACACGTAAGAAAATGATTTTTAGAAAAATGTAAAAATAGAATAGTCATCTTCAGTATAAAGGAAATACACTTCCTCTATTGGAAAGCGTAAAATTCAGAAAGTACGCTTTTGACGTCACCCTTTTTTATTATTTTCAAGATTTTTCAAACCGAGCAAAATTGAAATGCTAATAACTTTTGCATATAAACTCCAAATTGGATTATTATTTTTCTAAATTCATCTAAAATCATGATTTGTTTGAATATGAACAAAATCTTTGGATTTGGTTGTTGTTGAATTTATTTTACTATTTGCGATTTGCTTTCGGCTCTTTTGAATAGACGTCGGGAACACGAACGAAATATTTGATGATCAAGCGACCTCATTCTCTGAGCAACCAGAGCAAGGCAAGCACCTTCTTTGACGATGTTGATCCCATTGTTTCAATTATTTTACCTTGTGTTGCAAAATCTATTATGCATGCGTGTATGTTGGGCTAAAATTGTTATATTTGTAGATAACAATAGTTAAATTCCTATTGTATGCATGATCCACCTTGAGATGTAGGTATACTTACTGTTGTAGCCTTTAGGACATGGTTTAGACAATAGATGATGTCAATTTGGGTATTTCAACTTATGAATAGTGAATATATGCTTAGTCAAGCTCTAATTTCACTAAATTCGAACAATTGATATAAATTGAGCATGGATTTGGGAAGATTTAAAATGTTGGTCCTTAGGGGTTACCTCTGTTAGTTTGGTATAAAATTAAAATAAAAAACTTAGTTTTTGACGTGGGCGAGTAATATTATGAACTGAGAAGTGTGAAGGGTGTATCTCGCAAGTAGATAGGGGGAGATCCTCGCGCGGGTCGATTAAGGACCGAACACCAATGCCACTAATCTAAGTCTAAGTGTACAACCACACGGCTAAACTGAGACAATCTTAGCTAATTAAGTTATCTAGATCTAGCCTTGCATGTTTAAGGTCACAGTAGTATGAGCATATTCGGGTAGGTTTGCTCGAAGGACTCCTTTCATCGAGGCATTAGGAACAAAGATTACCGATATAATGATGAATGCCTCACCGAGACGGGGGATACCCGAGTGAAGTGAGGGTGTTTCATTCACTGGGTTAGTGCAAGGTTAGGACTAGGTGATGTAAAGGCTTCGTTACAAACTCTAGATTGCTTACTAACGTGTTGTGAGCGGTGGTGTCGACGGATGCCAAACAAACTAGAGAGCTTGTATCGTGTGGGTAAAGTTGTATACCTCTGCAGAGTGTAAATATATTTAAATAGCCATGCTCGTGGTCATGAGCGTGTGTAAGATCAAGGAGGCCGACTAGAGGGGGTGAATAGGCGGTTTTTTAAAATTCTTTTGGCTAAAACCGATTTCTAATGCTAAATCTAACAACAATTCGGTTTTGCACAATTAAAACCTAAATCAACTAGTCTTGACTAAGTGCACCAACAACCAATGACTATTGATAATTAGCAGTCATACAAATACATGTAAGCAACATAATTCTATGATTGTAAATTGCGCAAAATAAATCACAAGAAAACAAACCACAAAAACACAATCATGTTTTACCGTGATGTTCGGAGACTTGCTGATCTCCCCTAATCCACATTGAGATAAGCCCAACCACGTTGGACCGGCTCCACAACTTGAGCCAACATCTCCGAGTTAAGTCCAACCACTTGGATCGGCTCCAACACGAACAAACACATCGATCCACTAGGGGTTGTTCTTCCTCCACTCCGGAGATGGCGAGCACCAAACCACTCACAACACGCCGGGCTTTCTCATAAGCTTCTTGAAAATATCACCGGACCACGACGCCTCCACGCCATCTAGGTATCGGCAAACATCAAGAGTAATAAGCCAAGCCTCTTGCTTGACTCTCACTAAAAGCAACACATGCACAATTGGATGCTCAATCCAATTCTAGTTGCAATACATGCACAATTAGACGCTCAATCCAATTCTAGTTGTAACACATGCAACTAGAACCTCTCCCTTTACTCACAAGGTAAAACATATGCACAATTGAGAGGAGAAGCTCACACTAGCTCTAGAGAATGAAATAGGATACCAAGTGTTGCCCCTCCAACAGACCAAGGTGGGTATTTATAGGCCACACACAAAAACTAGCCGTTGGAAGGAATCATGAAAATCGTGAAACCCGGTCGATTCACAGCACAAGGCCGGTCGGTCTAAACTCTGATTACAATGGCTATAAAATAGCCGTTACATACAATTCCCGGTCAGTCCACCCTCACAGGGTCCAGTTTGACCGGACCCCGGTCAGTCCGAGCCTTCCGGGTGGAAGAAATCCAAAAAAACATGCCCTCTGAAAAATGTTGACCGGCCTTATAAGAGCGCTCAGTCCGGGCTTTCAACTGAGGTCAATCCGGCCCTAGATTTCAGCACATGCGACACTCAAAAAATGGTGATAACTTTTGACTCCGATGTCGGAATTGAGTGATCTTGGGCTCTTTGAAAAGCTTATTCAGAGGGCTACACAACCTATTTGTTTAATTGATCTTAAACACATTTGATCAAATCAAAAATACAACTCCAAAGAGCCAACACCATGGTCTAAGTCCAAGGACATAGCAACGAGTAATCTTAGACCATGCCAAGGGAAAATGCATGAATCCCAATAATTTGCAAAACATATTTACAAACTTTAGTATCATGCCACAAGGAGTAGGTACATGGACTTCAACCATTTGCAAAGTATAGTCACATGCTACAAGGATTATGCATGAGCCTCGACTATTTACAAAACATATTCACAAATATCGGCAACATGTCACAAGGAGTAGTTGCATGGACTTCAACCATTTGCAAAACACATTTGCAAATTATAGTCTCATGCTACAAAGAGTTAATGCATGAGCTTCAACTATTTACAAAACACATTCGTAAACAATAGCATCATGCCATGGAGAGCTAGAACAAGCGGGATTGAGCTATCAACACATGATGAGACTCAAACTACTAGACAAGACCCCTCTTAATAATACAACAAACCTATACTAGCAATCCGGTCTTCCAACCAAATACCAAGACCGGTAAAAACTAGGAACACATCCTTAGCCCTAGCTAGTTATACCTTTGCCTTGAGCATCCTTTTGAAGCTTGATGACACACATCTTTACTTCAAGTCTGGATCATTGTCTTGATATGCATCAACCCATGATACATCCTTCACTTGACCTCCATCAATACATGAAGGATCTTTTCTTGATTTGATGATCAACTCATGATCATCTTCTCTTTGGGATCTTGATGTGCATCAACACATGATGCACTCTTTCACTTGAACCTTGACTTGATGACTATCAACTCATGATGCCATCCAAAGTCTCCAACTTTATGGAACATAATATATTCATCCAACTCATGAAAAATGTTAGTTCCATAATGTGATTGTCATTAATTACCACAATATACCATTAACTCATAATGGTGGGTTAAGATACTTCAATCTTTCCTCTTTGGTAATTGATGATAACCACCTCAATTTATAGATAATTGAATATAGATTAATACGAGTATATATGAACTACACAAGTTATATATACTCAATGGATATGTTTCAAAGTAGATATCCTTAATATGTGTAAATAAAAAGAATATAAATCAATACTAATGAAACCCCAAAACATAGAGTGAACTCCCCCTAAGTGTGTGCATACACGAATGCGTAATAAAAATATATGCACATATTCAAGTTAAACTTTTAGTGGAGTTCAACCTATATTTTAGATCCGAGGAATGCAACAAGATATAAGAATATAATGTCGAATACATACCTCCATGATTTTCACCTTTTCATCAAATTAAGACTACACAATAGGTATATCAATAAAAGTATTAGTCTCATATATAGATTTGTCATTAATCACAAAAATACTCTATTAACTCATAATGGCAGGTCTAGATTCTTCCTCGTGCTTAGTTGTTGATCTAAGTATGAGGATGAGCCGATCTCAGATGACACTCTTTTCACTCCCGGTACCGAAAGGTACGGGAACAGGTCTTGCTAGGGTTTGGTTCTTGTCGGTTGCCTAAGGGTATGGATGGGCACACCACTAGACTTTTGGGTTTTACTTGCTATGCTTCCGCTATTATTCGTGATACTTAAGTTTTAATTTGGTCGATCGGCCATGTAATATAAACTTATCATGTAAACGTTTAAGTTTAATGTCCTATATTTGTTTCATGTTATATGTATAATGTGTATGGTTGCGATTATCAATGTTGTGGATGTATGTACTAGCCATTGATCATGAAACTAGTATTGTATACACACTGATGCATCGCGAGGGAGGTAGGGTGAAATTGGTCCTTCCGGTCCACGCCAAACCCACCTCCTCCACCAACTACAACAAGAAGGGCTCCAAGCATATGCCAAACCCACTCCTCCACTGGTCTTGGTGAACAAGAAGGGTCTTTGGCCTTAAGAAGAGAAGTCGGGGACTCTGACCCACGGTAGCGTCGCACACAATGGTTGTAGCTCCCGAGTTGTTGATCTTTGTCGATGAAGACCTGCGGAAGTAGCTCCTACGGTCGAGCAAGATAGTGGTCTTCTTGACGAGGGTGAGGAGGTGGAAGCCGTAGTGCAAAGGATGGATCTCGAAGACCGAGACTACATGGCATTGTCTCAAGATGAAGGTTCCGCTCGAAAGTTGTTGTTTTGGGGTTTAGATCATGGCGAGGATGACATGGGCCGTGCCAGACGGTTCCATCCGATTGGAACACATACCGATTCGACAACCTCATCCTCAATGAAGGCTCCCGTGTGCCGTGGGAGTACGACCAGAGTGAGGTCAGGCTAGGAGATATGTACAAATGCAAGGAGGCCGTGCAGGACGCGGTCAAATTCTGGGCCTTGTCGGTGCGGCGCATACAAGATCAAAGTCATCAAGTCTACCCCAAGATTCTACGACGTGAAGTCAAAGTCGGTCGATCCACCAGAACGAAGTGCCATCGAGCTTCATCGCCAACCTTATGTATAGTGAGATCGTGGATAATATAGATTTTGAGCCACGATCCATCATTCGGGAGATTGAGGCAAGGTTCCAATACACAATCAGCTATGCCAAGACTTGGAGGGCAAAACAGAAGGCATTGGAATCAAGGTGGGGCAAGTTCGAGGATTCCTACCACAACCTCCCTGGGCAACTTCGAGTCATACAAGACAGAAATCCTGGTACCCATATCGACATTCAAGACGCCATGCACTCGAAGTGGGCCAATAAGAGGGTATTGCAGCGAGCATTCTTCGCGTTTGGTCCATGCATCAATGTATTCTGGCACTGCCGTCCAATTTTATGCGTAGATGGCACATTCTTGACTCGAAGGTACAAGGGTCAGATACTGACTGTAATAGCGATGGATGGGAATAATCAAGTTCTTCCCGTGGCATTCGCTTTTGTTGAAAGCGAGAACACGGACAGCTAGTTGTGGTTCCTGAAGAACGTGAGGATTTCTGTTGTGCAAGGCCGTCCCAACGTATGCCCCATACATGATCGGCATGCAGGCCTGCTGCGTGCAATAATGTGATAACTCGGAAAATTATATTAATCTAAAACCACGCTAATCGCCATTTAGCAGTAAATTAATATTTTCTAAATGCAAATGAAGTATAACGTCATATTAATATTAATCGCTTTGTTAAAATAAAGTTCATATTACATAATATTATCTGGAGTTCATCAACATAGATTGCAATCTAAATTATTAAGTCAAGCATATAACATCGAGTATACTTAAGAATCAATTATAAAATCCATTTCAATAATCCCTTAAAGCTGAAGGTAAAACAGTAAATGCGAGCAACTCAAGTTTACAAACAAGAATTCCTTACAAACGAAAGTAAAATATCACAACTCAAGTTTATTTATAAAAATTAGATTATAAGCGAAACTAAAACAATAATCCAATCATCGAATTAATTACATCATCAAGAGGATACAAACATACATCAAAATCAGCATATATCATCCTTATGTCATTCAAAGTCAATTACAATAATCCCTTAAAGTCAAGGTAAAACAGAGAAATGCAAGCCTAGATTTAATTACAAGAATGCATTACAACAGATATAATATAATTACAACTTTGTTTAAGTTACAAAAGAGTAAATCATCTATATAATCTCATAATCTTTTACAAGAATCTTTTGCAAGAAGTCATTATCAAAGTGTATACATCATTCTTTAAATCTCAAAAAAAACATCACAATATGATTTCATTGCAAACAAAAGTAAAATATTACAACCCAATATTATTTACAAGAATCTATACAAGCATATAACATCGAGTATACTTAAGAATCAATTATAAAATCCATTTCAATAATCCCTTAAAGTTGAAGGTAAAACAATAAATCGAGCCTAGATTTAATTACAAGAATGCATTACAACGAGATATAATATAATTACAACTTTGTTTAAGTTACAAAAGAGTAAATCATCTATATAATCTCATAATCTTTTACAAGAATCTTTTGCAAGAAGTCATTATCAAAGTGTATACATCATTCTTTAAATCTCAAAAAAACATCACAATATGATTTCATTGCAAACAAAAGTAAAATATTACAACCCGAAGATTATTTACAAGAATCTATACAAGCAGAAAAAGAATAATAATAATACAATCTCTGAATTAATTACAAGAATGATTTTCAACAGATCACAATATAAAATACAATCTAAATGCTTGCATTGATCTTGTTGAAGCCCTCCTTGCCTTTTCATCCAATTATCTTCCATCCTTCCCGATCCACACCTCCATAGACGGCCAAAAACACAGGAAACGATTAGTATAACCGATAACGGTGTGTGTGTGTGTGTGTGTGTGTGTATGAGTATTAGAATATAGGAAGTGGCTGACAGTATTCCCGAAGTTCAGTAGGCTCTCCATACCAACCTAGGTCAGCTAGTCCCTTGATCAACAAAGTACCCTGATTAACCGAAGTTAATCGGCTCTTGATGGTTAAGATAGCCAAGCCAACCTAAGCTAATAGGCACCTCTCACTTCTAAGGGTTTCATCATACGACGTCATTAAAGCCCAACACCCACCTTTTCCATTTTTCCTCAATAGTATCAGCACCATACAGTGCATCACCCTTTTATCCCACCCTCAGCACAAAACTTCATAGGGTATTTTGCAGCCAACACCCACATTTCATCAAACTCTCTATCCAAAGCTCACTAGCCAAATAACCTCTGGACAAGTAACCCAACAACCCACAGTGAGAGCAGCAACATCATAAGAGATAAGGGTATGGTAAAAAAAAATGAACAGGAGAGTGGTAACTAGGGCAGCGCCACAGGAAGGAGATAACCCAAAGCACAGGCTAGGGATAAGCTAGCCGCACAGGCACAAGATAACCCCCCCCCAGCATGCATACTTCCCCACATAAGCCACATCCACTTCACAGCCGAAAGGAAGGAAGGGGCAAAGCCAAGAGCTTCCCCAAGACTTCCATCTCACTGCCATCATCAAAGCACCAGCAGAAGGAGAAGCAAGGCATCAGGGCAGCAAGGGAACCAAGGCAAGCAAGCACTAAACTCCCTCTGCCACCCTCAAGCTCAGGCAACTAGAGCATCAAGGCAGCCAAGAGCTCTACCATCCCAGCCCTGCCGCAAGCCATTGCCGCAAGGAGGAAGAAGGGAAGGCACAAGGGGAAGGAGAGAGCACCAAACAAGGTCATCACCATCATCAATGACGACCAAGACCAGACGCTACCATCCTAGCCCCAAATCAAACCCAGCAAGGTAGCCATCTCCCCCAATCCATCAATATTTTACATCATCAGTAGGATATAATGCTAAGCCCACTAATGCAAGCATCAATCAACCCTGCACATCCATAAGCTCTAGTCCTTAGCATCACAGAGCAAGGGGGGAAGTCAGGAGTAGAGAGGGAAAGGGGTTGATACCTCATTACAACCAGCCAAACCACCACCATCAATTCCCTTAAGCATAATCATCTAGCAACCGAACCACCAGCATCATGCATGTGCATCAACCAAGCATCAGTAAGCATAAGAAATTTGAATCAACCAAAACATGTAAATCTGATTAACCAGGAGTAGGGTTAAGGGAAGTAGGGAACCGAGCCAGGCTAGGGCAAGCCGCAGGGTAGCAGCGGCGGCCATAGAACAAGCCGCAGAGGAAGAGGCGCGGCTGCCCCAGTGCAGCGCCGAGAGAGGTCAAGCCGAGAGGGAGCCAGGAGTCGCAGGAGCCAGGCAAGGAGAGGCGACGCCAGAAGGCAGTGGCAAGGTCTTAGGAGCTGGGGAGGCCAGGGCAGCCGACGTGCAGTGAGGGAGTGTGGCACCGGGCAGAGGAACCGAGCCGGGTTGCGCCTTGGACCGAGAGGAGGCGCTAGGAGGAGCGCTGGGCTAGACGCTAGGCAAAGGTGGCGAAGACCATGAGGCGGCTAGGGAGCCGAGTTGGCGAGGGGAGCCATGTGGGGTGGCGGCGGCACCAAGAAGGGAGGAGAAGGAGTGAGATTTGGGTTTAGGGAAGAAAAGAGAGAAGAGAGAGAGAGAGCCGGATGGGGATGTCGGCCGGGTAGGATTAGGGTAAGATTAGGGTAGCAAAAAAATAGGAAGTGGGAAAAAGAAAGGATAGAGGAAAATTTTGTAGAGAATTGTTATAAAATTTAAAATAGGTAGAGAAATTGAATTAGTAGTATAAATGCGATTTTCGTTTGAGTCACTAGTAAGGTAGGTTATTTAATCTACGTTAAAATATTTAGCAGTAAATCGATCGGTAGGAGATGACGATGGAAAGTGTGTATAAATTAATTTGAGACCATAGATTTGAGTTAGTCGTCGATAGAACTCCCAAATTAAGTAAATAAGTAATTTGAGGCGTTAGAAATAATTTATTCAAGTAGATTTATTTATTTAGCACTGGCGTAAAATCAAGTTAGCCATTTAATTGACCGCGTGAATTTGATAGATTTAGTTATGCTCAAATAAAACTTGATAGACTTAATAAGATGCAATCACGTAGAGTATATTCTTCTCGTACGATAAAACGTGAGTGTCGGCAATCCTAACCCTAGAATTGGTATTCTAGAAAGACCATAGTTGGGGAGTGCTAACTTAACAGGGTTTCAAACTGTTATTAAATTAAGATCTGCTAACAAAAAGAATCATCCAACTAGTATGCACATAGTCGCACATATTATTGCTAAGTATTTAATTATGTATTTATTTATTTCGCACCATCGTATAAATTGCAGCGGGTGAACCAACAGGAGTAGCTAATATCGATTTCATCTACGACAATCTCTTCTACAGTTCTACAGGCAAGCTACTCCCTTAATCATAAACATAGCTATATTAAATGTAAATCGTATATTGCTCTATTATATATGTATTGCATCAAAACTATTTTCTCAAAACTAAATTGGATTAAAATGAAATTGGGAAGATAAAAAAATGAGATGAAAGAAATGAAGAAATGAGATTAAATAGGTTGGTAAAGGGGGGCCCGGGTTGGGGAACACGACAATGATGTTGAGGTAAGAGGTGGGACCCCTTTACATAGGGTTATAATATAAGGACCAACAAACTCTTACTCGGTCAAAGGCCGTAAATTCAGTGCCAACCATTTTCTTGTTTCAACGGGCAGAAAATGTTACCTGTTACGTAATTATACTCTCCATATCAAGTAAGTAAGTACGGGGAGGATCCCAGAACATGGGGGACCCAGGGCGATATACTACCGCACAGGGGAGTGTTGGGACCGGAGGACCGGCCAACCAACATTACTGGAACTCGGTGGATGATGAGGTCAGCACCGTGACTAAATCAGCACCGACGGAAAGTAATGGGTGGAGACTTAATCACGTAACTAGAAAACGTTCTGTATTTTGAACTCGAACCCGCATCTAAGGAAATGCTGGGGACCTGGCTCATTTAGGGTTCAGAATTACTATGGGTAAAGTGGTACAAGCCTGTGCAGTGCTATCAAATCATGAATTCATGCCAATCTCCTGGATTGGAGTCTACGAGAACCGCTAGGGTCTATCTTCTCTCCGGGTAACAAGTAGTTTTTTCAGAATTAAAATGAGCAACATAACTCTTTGAAAACTATTTTCAGAATAAGAGAAGAGGAAGGAATCTTGATAAGGACGAAATTTAGAGTCATCAAATGCATTTTAGCTATTAATGCTTGCTAAGTACACTATAGTACTCACTCTTGCTATCTCTCCCCTTGCTTAGATCTTTGTCCGGCCGGGATCTATCCCGAGTGGGATAAGGGGTTTGTAGGTACCGAGGATGCCGCTGGCGATAAGGGCGTTGCTCAGGAGGGGCATAGCGAGGGGGACGCGAGAGGCGAATAGGTGGCTTATACTTCAGGGCAGGCGAGAGATGATGAGAAGCTCCCTTTTGTAATTATGTAATACTTGTATTAAGAACCATAGCCCCGCGTGGCTATTACTGCAATAAAGATGTACAGTTTCTATCTTATTGTTCTGTCTGCGTAACTCTGGTAAATGGCTTACTATTCGTTGAAGCAGTGTTCTACTGGGCAAACGAATAGTAATCCGTGTGCCTAAGTGTGATTACCATTGGGGTAATGACACGGGGGCGTCGCAAATAACCCAGCTGTAACAAGGGGAGAACGTACCACTTCCATGGTCAGATCTGCATAGCAGGTGGTGCATAAGACACTTGGGTGCAAACTTCTACAAGCGCCCATAACAAAGACTTGATGAACTGTTCAAGTGGTACATGCAACGAACCGGCAGCGGAAGTTCGAAACACTCTGGAAGATTCTAGATGAGCGGACCAAGACACACAAAAGGGAGGCAGCGAGAAGGGTCGCCCCAAGCGCTGACTAGGCCCCCGAAGCATTGCCAGAGATACCCACAGATGCTCTGGATTGACGAGGAGGACGGGCGCAGTGAGATGCTTCTCGGTGGATTGAGCACGAGCCTAAGGAGAAGTGGTCGCCGCTCCATGACAGGTGGCACTTTCGATATGGTGTCATGACAACTAATTTAGCCAAGGTGTACAATCGGGTCATCGCTGGCGCAAGGTGCCTCCTTCGGTAGGTATTGTGGAGGCAATTTTCACGATGACGATGAAGTACTTTGTTGATGAAGCAACAACGCTGCCGCCGCCATGGCAAATGATGAGAATACTCTACTCGCCATGATCACCAAGTACATGGAGGAGAAGAGCAAAAAGGGTGAGATGCACCGGCATTCAAGATGGGCACAAGGGAGCTTCGCCGAGGTAATGTGCAGGAATAAAGGACGTTGCGGGATGAACCGCGAGAGGGTTACCCACGAGTGCACGCTACGTCGCGGTAGTTGCACATGTACTTGTAACAAGCCCCTTCTTCTGCATAGGCCCTGCTCCTATGTCATAGCCGCATGTTCGACGGTGGCGCAAAGATCCCGATCGATACCTCTCTGTCTATTTTACCAAGGAGGTGATGCAAACCTGGACCGCGGAGATGTATGGTTATGCTGTGGTTGGCCATTTCACTGACCATCCGACCTGGGAGCAACTAATCTGGGCCGCGGACATTGATAGGCTCAAGGGAAAGGTTGGCCGGCGACAGGTATGGCGCATCAGGAACGACATGGACGAAGTAGAAACCGGACATCATACGAAGAAGTGCTCCATTTGCAGAGAGTCTGGGCACACCTTCAAGAAATGTCCCACGAGAAATCCTCAGGACGAATGAGACATCATCACTCCGGACGTCACCGCGGGGACCTCATCTGGTCACCCAACTCGAGACAGTCCACATAGGGGACGTTGAGGCTGCGAGCAATGTTATTGCCAATGTTCTGAATTATGTTATTGCACAGACAGTAGTAATATGTTATTATTTTAATTAAGTGTTATGATGTTTTTCTGAATGTTATGTAATATCAGTGTGATTTATCGTAGTTTTGATAATAATGGCAAGTTCACATTTGTTTCCTTACATAATATGCAGTGCATGTACATGAACAAGTGTATGAATGCCCGGATGCATCACAATATCACTTACCTTCCTACTTACGAATCATTCATACCTCAATCTTTCTCGTAAAATTCTTCAGAAATTCACCGCGCTAGAATAACATACGACGATCACAAAATGTTATTGCGAGTCTAACAGATTTTGTACCGTTCAAAGCGTATGAAAACCAGAAAATGACAAACCTGGTTAGGGTTTGAGGTACCAGTCGTCAAACCTATCACCGCCAATTCAACCCATGAGAGGTGGTTGGACCGTGACAGAGAGAGAGAGGGTCTCTATCACCGGTTCAACTGGTGACAGGGACACATTTTTGTAATTTTTTGGGGAGATCATATTTTTTGTAATTATCTTTTTAAAAAATTCGAAGATGGCTTAGATAAGATTTGGGCCAAATATTCTTGGGTGGGCCTCGTCAGATTGTTTGCTGGGCCAATTCCATTAGTACCCTTATCTAACTACCTATCAATCCCCAATCCATCAGCGAAGCATCAAGCGAGAGAGCCGAGCAGGCAGCAGCGGTAGCGAGCGAACCCTGACGTTGCGCGTCCGCGCCGCGCGTGCTGCACGGCGGCCGACGATCGCGGACGTGTGGCGGCACCGGGGCGACAAGCGGGAAGGGTAGGCCAGCGGCGGAGCGGCACCGGGGTGGCAGTCACACAGAAAGGCTAGTGGCAGCCAGCAGCCGGCAAGAGTATTTGAAAGGGAAAGGTATTTAGTTTTCGATTTGTGCAGAAGATTCGGTTTTAGATTTGCAACTTAGTTTCATTTATTATCATTTGTCTCATGGTAGTATTGATCTATCAACTCCTCCCTAAATTTTAGCCGTGAGTCTGTCACTGTCCGTGTGACGATATTAGCCACAGTTGTTGGGCTACGAGCCCCATCAATCACACTTTTTTTATGGCTGGAATGATCCCAAATGACATCCATTTTTCGGCACGTTTGGATGTGTTTGTATCGTTGCCCTCTCCCTCTCTTTTCACGCTGTTTGGGTGATCGGGCACATGATGTGTCCTCCATTATTGCCCATTTTGCGACCGTGGATCTGCGAAAGCGTCACTTGATCTCTCTTCTTCGTTGCTGTCCAATCTGATCTGCCGAGATCGATGAGCATGTAGACAATTTCGACGTGGGGTTTGTTCAACTTGCATGCGTCCATTCGGTCGGATGGCCGTTTCTCCCTGTCCGGAATCACCCAACATAACGTTGCATGATTCAATATGTTGCCTGACTCAATACGACTGCCACCAGGGCCGAGCTAGCGATGGGCTATGTCTTAGGTTGGGCCGACTCTTCTTTGAATTTTTGCAATTTCTTAATAGTATCTTCGTAGACTTTTGATTTAGACTTTGACTATAACCTATCCAACCTGAGGCCCAGACACTACAAGTGAGAAAACAAAATTACACCAAGCGCAGAAATTTAGCAGCAATTTCACATGAACGAAACAGTTCAAACGACCCTTGTGCGTGCTTGGGACGGAAGGACACGCTCAATGCTAATACGTACGCCGTATGTCATCTCTCCATAAATTCCTTATTAGTACGATTTGGTTCTTGCATATGATATGATATATGTCGTAGGTACGGTATATGCACGATCATTACCATTTTTTTCGCTTGAAACCTAATTATTCCGTCCGATTTGATCTCCCGACGCTGCGAGTGCAACAAGCCGTTTTGCATGGGAAGCCCAGATATTAAAGAAGCCCGCGAATTGGCCAATTGGGATCTAAAAAATCTTCCAAAAATTTTCTCTCTCCTCCAGCCGGAACCAGATCCACTTGACAACCCGATCGAAGGCAAGCAACCAGCCACCCCAACACAAAAGCAATCATACACAAAGTCACCAATCCCACCGCCCGATCCAGCTACTAGGGTTCGCCATGTCCTCCTCCACCGCCTCCTGGTCGCGCTACGGGACCGTCCCGGCCACCTCCCCGCCGGCGCCGCCGAAGCCGGAGGCGGTGGCGGACGGGGAGGGCGAGGCGGCGCCCTCGTCGTCGGCGACGGCGGCGGAGGCCGGGGTGGCCTTCTTCTCCCGTGCGCGGGTGCTCGCGGGGGCCGCAGCGGCGGGCGGCCGCGGGCGTGGCGGAGGTGCTCGACCCGACGGCGTTCTCGCGCCCGGACAGCTGCGGCGAGGCGCGGGCGCGGGCGCGGCGGAACCTGGCCTACTTCCGCGCAAACTACGCGCTCGCCGCGCTCGTGCTCGTCTTCCTCGGCCTCGTCTACCGCCCGCTCTCCATGCTCGCCTTCCTCGCGCTCTTCGTGGCCTGGCTCGCGCTCTACTTCGGCCGCGGCGACGGCGAGCCGCTCGTCTGCCTGCGCCGCGAGGTCGACGACCGCGTCGTGCTCGCCGTCCTGGGCGCGGCCACCGTGCTCGCTGTCGCGCTCACCCGCGCGGGCCTCAACCTGCTCGTGTCCCTGGCCCTCGCCGCCGCCGTCATCAGCGTGCACGCCGCGTTCCGCATGAATGTTTACCTCGACGAGAGGGACGCGTTCGACGGCGCCGTCTCCTCCTTCACGGGGAGCACCTACGGCTACACGCTCCCAAAATGAGGCATTGAATCCGGAGAGGATTCTTGGTGTGGTTCTGATCTGTTCGTGGTGGTGTTCTTGGAAGATGTAATGCGCTTGGATTTTTGTAGTTTGAATGTTGTGTATAGAATTTTGTTTTCCTTTTTGAGGGGAGTTTTGATTTGTTTGTAGTAGTATGGTTGATGTTTGAGTGAAATTTTTGAGGTGATTCGGATGATTTTGGAGCTGTTTTCAAGGGAAATTCTGTAAGCTGCTGCTCCAAGGTGCAGGCAAGTGTAAACCATCCGTTCTTCCAATTAAATTGGGAAATAAAGATTGTGACCACTAAATGCAATGCATCTTACATATGAATACAATAACTAACAGGTGAAGAAAGGAGATTATTGGTAAAGCTTAGCCATGGAAGAGATCAAGTGGCAAGTGAGCTTAAGACTTGGGCCCATGTGATGAGTACAAAAGGTAGATTGCTAGTACTGTTTTCTTCACAATTCTGGTAGGAAACCATTAATTCTGATGGTGCTAATCATACAAAAGGCAACCATTCATGTAATCATGTAACCCTCTTGCTATCATATTAGAGTTACTGTTTACAAAAGATTATACCCCCAATGCTAAGATTCTGTTCTAAATTTATACCCACCAATATCCATATGGTGTTAATCACCCTTCCGTTAGATGTACAGAAAGCCATTCATGTAACCAGCCCAGAATCACTTTAGAGTCAATTGCTCGCAAAATATATAAACCCCAATGCTAATTAAGCGCCACTTGGACCAACCAAAAAATGACTTATCATGCAGTTAAGCTACTCAACGCTCGGCATTGATGACTTCCTTGAGCTTCCTCCTGAGTGCATAGGCGAGGGGAGGTGGTACAGCATTCCCGATCTGCCTGTGCTTGCTCTGGATGTTGCCAGCGAAACGGTAGCTATCAGGGAAGCCCTGCACGCATGCATTCATGTCATGGGATCGGATCAGAAGCTTCAGAAAAATAGCAACAGATTCAATTCATGGCGTTATGGCTTATATTGAATGCATCCCGTAGAGGTTCAGCCGAACGACGGGCAATGCAATTGTGCTAAAACTGTGCAGAAACAGTACTATCATTCTGATTAAATAGCTCAACCTACTGAGTCTGTAATAGCATTGATGCAGGCAAAAGCTAATACGAATTGCTTAATTTAGGTTACTCAAGTTTACTTGTTAAGGCACCAGTGGATCTATTCATCTATACAGCAGCATCTTTTTTTTTTTGAAAAATCAGTTAGTCTATGTAGACAAAAGGATATCTGCGAAGGTAGTTCACCTGAGATCGAGCACATTCACGGACAGTGATGATCCTGTCCTGCTCAGGGTGGAAGCACATGCCGACCTTGCCCATTGGCTGGGGATCTGTTACAGATGTGGGGAAATTGAATTTTTTTTCACAATAATCCATTTTTTATTATTAATTACAACATTATACCTGCGATAATATTTTTTACAGAAATATACTTCTGTCGCCGAACCGTTGAGCGACTAGACCCAGTAACTCAACGGTTGAGCGACTAGCTCCAGTAGCTCAACCGTTGAGCAATTAGAACACTTGTCGCTCAACGGTTGATCCTAGTGTGTAGCTCACTCATCTAGCCGGGCATGTATTGTGCCCGTTGGATGACAAGTGTCCCAATTGCTCAACGGTTAAGCGACTGAGTCTAGTCGCCTAACGGTTCGGCGACAGGAGTATATTTCTGTAAAAAATATTTTCGCAGGTATAATGTTGTAATTAATAATAATAAATGGATTATTCGAAGAAAAAAATTCTGGGGAAATTGCCCTCCCAATCCAACCTCCCGTACAGGCCTTTCCACTGATTGTGCCTCTTGGCTGTGTTAGGCAGGCACCAAGGTATCAAGTCCACCATCTGCCCTGTCGATAGCTTCACCTGTATCCACATCATGAGAATCAACTACCCCATGGTTACCAAGAATGTAAGAAAAACCATGAAGACAAAGCTAATGCGATGGCATTATGCTACCTTCTCATCTGGCAGGTCATGCCAGTCACAGCCTGGGCGCTTTGGGATGTGCTTGCATCTAATGAGATTCAGTTCATTCATCTCTTTAGATACGTGGTCAATCAACGAAACTGCGTTGCCTCTGATCTTCTTCTGGAACCAAGAGACAGGTTCGCTTCCATACTGCATCACAGAAAGGGGTAAATTCAGATAATACAAATCAAGAGCATCGACAGAAGAAACTGTTGTACAGATGATGCGATACATACTTGTATTGTTGGTTTGCTGGCACCATTCTCCACAGGTGGTAGATCCCCAACTGTATCTCTAACTGTTATTGAGCGGAAAGGTGCCCCGCCAGCGGTGCTCTTGACAGCTGCATAATATTTGCCATCAGGTAGAGTAATTTTCAGCTCAGGGCTAGCAAAGACGTGCATTGGCTCAGGCCACTCAGGAAGGGTCTCTCCAGGTGCAGCAGCCCAAATGAAAGCCCTTTTCCTCGATTGTGCAACACCATAAGCCCCTGCCTCTAAAATTCCAAATCGAACCTAGGAACATGTAAACAAGGTTAGACATATATAAGTTAAGGAAATGCTATAGCACGAGGACAAGCAGAGAAGAGGAAGTGTCAAGCACCTGGTATCCCATCTCCAGGAGTGATGCCAGTGTTAGCCTGAAGGTCTGGCCTTTGTTGAATGAAACAAAGTTCCTAACGTTTTCTAAAAGAAAGAATCTAGGACGGAAATACTCCGCATAGGACAGGAATGCTAAAATCATCTCGCACTGAACTTTGCTCCAGGGACTTTGATTGAATCTGTTCATCCCAGAAAACCCCTAAGAAAAGGATACGCAAAAAGTCATGCAATCAGCATGGAGGATTGAACAAAGCATGAAGCATTTACTGGTATATAGGCAAAACAACATACCTGGCATGGAGGGCCGCCATTGATGAATTCTACTTCACCCGGCACAGGTAGATTCTTAATCTTCCCATCTGAAAGTTTAGCTGCTCGTTCAGAAACCTCAGAAGTCGAGATGCAATCGTCAGCATCACCACACTTACCCATTATTGCCCTGCGAGGCCAATAGTTACAAATGAGATGGAGATACGGGAGTAATATGATAAGTACACCCAAAGGGGGAAAAAGGATTGCATACTTCAAAATGACATTGCAGTTCTCCACAAATACTGAAGCTTCTGGATGATTCTCACCAAATGCCTCTCCAGCAGGTTCTTCGTATTCAAGTGCCCATTTTGTATGCGATACACCTGTAGAATTTAATGGTCAGAAAGTATGTGGAGGCCAAGGCGTTGTTGTGGACGCATTTGTCGGGAAGACATATCAGCGACGCAAGCGCAAGAACAAGGAGGGTTCGGCAGGGAGTCCTTCAGCTGGCGCTACTGCTACCACGCCGGATGCAATTACTGTTGCCGGTCAGGACTTATTGCCGGTATGGCAACCGATTGAATTATGGAAAGAGATAAAGATAGTTAGAGATAAGTTAGTTTCCTCCTTAAGAGATTGAGTTAGTTTGCTTTTCAAATCTGTTAGTGCTTTCCTTAATTCGGTTTTCCGAAACTTGCGCCTAGTCTATAAAGGCAACATGTGTAATTGGGAAAAGCAATCAAGAAATAAACTGAGGTTTCCTCATCTAGTTTCGGCAAGATCAGAGCCTCTGCCAGCCGGAGCAAGTCCCGCCGACCAGAGGGCGATCCTCGTCTCCACCAGCTATCTTCGCCTTTCCACCTTCACCCTCATCTATCTCACGCCACATCAATTTGGTATCAAAGCCATCACCACCACCCTTCGCCATGGAAAACAAAACTCTAGACGACGTGTTCCAACAGCTCGCAATCAGGATGATGGAGATCAGCGACATTAAGGCGCAGCAAGCCGCACATGATCAAGTGATCGCCGAGTGGAAGACCGACAGCGCGACAACACTACCCACAACATCCAGTAGGGGCAGCGGTGGCTTCCACGGTCGAGGCAGGCCACCCGAGCCTGGGTTCCGCAACGAAGAAGATAGGCGCACAATTCCTCGCTTTCACAAGCTCTCCTTCCCTCAAGCCGTTCATTCGCCATTTTGTCTTTGTTTTCTTTGACGATATTTTGGTCTACAGCTCGTCGTGGGCCGAACATCTTCAAGAAGTGCACACCGTGCTTCAAATCATCATCAGCTCTTTCTGAAGAAGTCCAAGTGTCTATTTGGCATTGAGTCTGTGGCTTATCTCGGCCACATCATCTCCGATCAGGGTGTGGCCATGAATTCCGACAAGATCGGCGCAGTTTAGGCATGGCCGGAACCACGTACCATCAGGGCACTACGTTGGTTTCTCGGTCTCACCGGTTATTACCGCAAGTTCATCAAAGAAATATGGCTCGGTGGCAGCTCCCCTCACCAAACTACTCAAGAAGGAAGCTTGTTCATAGACACCAGACACTGACCTGGCCTTTGTAGCTTTGAAAACAACTCTTGTGACGGCGCCCATGCTCCATCTTCTTAACTTCACCAAGTGTTTCACAGTGTATTGCGATGCGTTCGGTGCGGGTTTTGGGGCCGTATTGCACCAAGGTGGAGGCCCAATTGCTTTTTCAGTCGGGCGGTAGATGCTCACCATGCTAAATTAGCAGCTTATGAATGTGAATTAATAGGATTGGTCAAGGCCGTACAGCATTGGCGGACGTATCTTTGGGGGTGAGCTTTTCTTGTTCGGACGGATCATTATAGCTTGAAATTTTTGCTCAATCAACGGCTCTACTATTTCTCAACATACTTGGGTGAGCAAACTTTTTGGTTATGATTTTTTCGTGGAGTTTCGTCCTGGCCAACAGAATGCCGCTGCGGATGCATTGTCCCATCGAGATGAGGAGGACATGGCGGGTCAAGCATTATCCGACCCAAACTTCGCCATTTTTGCCGCCCTTCAGTAGGAGGTTTCATCAATTCCCAAGCTCGTGGCACTGCGGGATAAGGTCTTGGCCGGCACGGTTGACTCCGGTTGGACCTTCATGGACAGATTACTCTTATACAACAGGCATGTTTTGTGGTAGATTCGCCACTTCTTTGGCCCGATTTGCTTGCCGATGCTCATAGTACTGATCATAAAGGCATTCAGAAAACTTTACATCACTTTCGAGTGACCTTCAACTCCGGTGCTAACAAAAAGGTCTGAGAATATATCAAAGGTTGTGTGGTCTGTCAGCAAAATAAAACTGAACATTTGCATCCAACAGGACTTCTCCAACCTTTGACCGTGCCATCGACAGTTTGGGAGGATATCTCCATGGACTTTATTGAAGGCTTTCCCAAGGTAGGCGAAAAAACGGTTGTTGATAGTTTTTTGAAATACAACCATTTTATTTCGTTCAATCATCCCTACACGACAAACTCCGTCGCCCGCGCCTTCTTTAATGATATTGTTCATCTCCATGGTATACCTTGTTCTATCGTGAGTGATCACGATCCCGCCTTCACCAATAATTTTTTGATAGAACTTTTTCGTCTTGCGGGAGTTAAGCTTCACATGAGTTTCGCTTTTCACCCACAATCGGATGGTCAATCTGAAGTGGTCAACCGTACCATCGCTATGTACCTACGGTGTTCGTCTGGTTATCGTCCTAACTCCTAAGCAATGGCTTAAATGGCTTCCTTGGGCAAAGCTTTGCTACAATACTTCCTATCATTCCGCCTTGCATACCACACCTTTTCGGGTAGTCTATGGGCGCGATCCTCCTACTTTGTTGACTTACCAGCCGGGTGCGGCACGAGTGGCGGCTGTTGATCGGCAATGGCGTGACCGTGATGAATCTCATTGAAATTCGCGAACGACTACTTCAAGCCCGGGATTACATGAAGCAACACTATGATAAACATCACCATTAAATCCACTTTGAGGTGGGTGAATGGGCCTGGCTTCGCCTTCATCACCAAACAACAATTTCCATCACAGACCAACAGCGTTCCAAATTGGCTCCTCGTTTTTACGGTCCCTTCTTGGTTGAAGAACGCATTGGAACAGTTGCTTATTGTCTTCAGTTTCCTTCAAAAGCTCGTATACATAATATCTTCCATGTTGCTCTACTCAAAAAGTATCTCTAACCGATTCCTCTGGTTCCTGGCCGACTACTGGACATTATGCATGGTCGTGTGGTTCCTTCGCCATTATCTGTTGTCCGAGCTCGTTTGAACTGTGGTACTTGGGAACTGCTAGTTCAATGGTTAGGTTGTTCTTCCGCTGACGCGGCATGGGAACACCTGAATGATTTTCAACAACGTTGTCCTCTATTCCAGCTCGAGGACGAGTTGTTTCGTGGAGATGGAGGTAATGTTGTGGACACATTTATCGGGAAGACATATCAGCGGCGCAAGCGCAAGAACGACAAGGAGGGTTCGGCAGGGAGTCCTTCAACTGGCGCTGCTGCTACCACGCCGGATGCAATTAT
Organism: Phyllostachys edulis; assembly: GCA_036346405.1. Classification (NCBI taxonomy): domain Eukaryota; kingdom Viridiplantae; phylum Streptophyta; class Magnoliopsida; order Poales; family Poaceae; genus Phyllostachys; species Phyllostachys edulis. The sequence continues at coordinate 7,780,598 of CM070549.1, forward strand.
TGTTGCCGGTCAAGACACGGACAAGAGTCCTATTGCCAGTATGGCAACAGATTGAATTAGTTAGAGATAAGTTAGTTTCCTCCTTAAGAGATTGAGTTAGTTTGCTTTTCAAATCTGTTAGTACTTTCCTTAATTCGGTTTTCCGAAATTTCCTTGCGCCTAGTCTATAAAAGCAGCATGTGTAATTGGGAAAAGCAATCAAGAAATAAACTGAGTTTTCCTCATCTAGTTTCGGCAAGATCGGAGCCTCTGCGGGCCGGAGCAAGTCCCGCCGACCAGAGGGCGATCCTCGCATCCACCAACTATCTTCGCCTTTGCACCTTCACCCTCATCTATCCCACGCGACATCAGTGTTCTATACTTCTATTAACCAACATGCACATGAGAAATACATACCAGATAGCTGCAATCCTTCAGATAAACCTCCACAGCCAGCGAAAATGTCAAGGGTTGCAAGGCAGTTCTCTGGTGCCGCATCCTTTTGTTTATCTGAACCAGCTTGCTCATCGTCACAGATTTGTTTTCCTTTATTCTTTTTTGAAGTAGGTACCTTCCTTACCAGTGACACGAGTTTAACATTGGGCGGTAGCTGGTTCAAGATCATAGAAGACAAGACAAGCTCAATCAACAATCTGAAGATTTTTTTCAAGGAAAAAAGTCCAAAGTAAACGGGGGAAATCAAAAGCAGAATTTGGCAATGTCTGACCTGCTTGAGAGCTCCAGTAACAGGATCGTATAAATGTTCACAGTAAAAGACATGCTCGACCACCACTGGAAGATCTAAATTTGGAAGGGCATTCTTCATTCTAACCTCACATTTTCCCTCTATCATCACCACAGGCACACTCATTACATCTTCACTGTAGTATACCTGGATCAAATGACAAAGAACACAAACATTAAAGACCAAAGGTACAAAAAGAAGCTTAGGTGGACTCACAAAGGTACGATGGTATCGAGCAACAATGATGCAGTGAATATCAGACATAAACAAAAAAGGCAACCTCTCTAATGTCTGACGAGTAGGCTTTTGCTGATGAAATGTGGTCGGGCCTGTGAAGCCTTCTTACACTGACTTTTGTTGATTCTCGATGAGCTTGCTTAGATCCAGCAGGAGCATGGATACTCAGCAGATGGCATATTACATAAGGCTTTAGGCCCACATTTCTTCCAGCCTTGTAGGTGGTCTCATGACCCTCCACTTGGGAGAAAAATTCAGGCCTGGCATACAGAAAGTCATGAACGTCGTATGTAATATTCTTGAAGACAAAGCTGGCCTCTGAAAGTATTTTGAATTCATCACCAAGTGGTTCTCTCTCGTCACAAGAGCTACAAGTGCCAATTCCAATGCCCAGCTTATCATAAGGAAGGGAGAAAAAGACACCTTTCTCAGGACAGTATAAGCTTTTGCAAAAAAAATCCACTGGCAAACCCTTCTTCTTCCTCTCCTCCGCCTTAGCCCTCTCAATCCTATTAGCTTCGGAATTCTCTTTTCTATACTTGTGGCCCCAAGGCATCAATTTGACATTGACAGTCACAGACTCTTTGATGTCACCTAATTCAAATTCTAAACAATCATTGGTCAAGAAAACCTCTGTTTCATTTGCAGCATTGCCAAGGACAGTCTGTGAACCTTTTTGCAATATTCTTCCATGAACCATTTCTGTTCCATCATGTTTCTCATACATATACTCAATAAAACACATGATGGCTTCACCTGAATCATCTTCTAATGTGACTGCCCCACCAATAGCAATATCGAGATCTTGAACTTAACACATTTGTATAGAACTTCTCCAGTGAGTGTTTTTCCAGCTGTTTGACCTTCCCATTTGATTTCTTTGCAAGTATTCGATGACGATTTTCTAGACCGTGTTGATGGTGGGGTCCTCACAACTTTTTCCTCTTCAGCCTTAACCTCCTCTTCAGCATCATCATCTTCATTTTCTTGTTCCTCCTCAATTTCCTTCGGTTCATTCCCATCGCCCTCCTTTGAATCCTCTGGGAAATGAGTGGCATAGTAATCACCCCATATCTTGCTGATCAACCTTGTAGTTGTTGCACACATGAGTTTCTTTCTTAATATTGGGCCCATTTTTGCACTTGGGTTCAGACTCTCTCCTCTCATTGATTGAGATTTTTTCTTCAGCGCCAACTTTGAATGCCTTCTTTCTTCCATCTTCGCTACAAAGCCTGCGACAAAGGCACTCCTTCGAATAGACACATCTGGAAAATCTGCAAACTGCTGAAGTATTATTTGTCCATGCACCGCAACATATCTTTCAACAAGTGTTGCATTTGATGAAATAAACGCAGGGTGCCCACTCTCAAATTCTGCTACTTTCTTAATAACATCAGGGAAAGAAAGCCTTGAAGCACGACTTTGTTCTTTTAAAAGGGTGATGATCTTGACTAGCCTAGCCTTCTTTGTTTTAGACAAAGCTCACACCATGGAGCATATTGCTTTGTTGGCTGGCGTAATTTATACCTGGAATAATGGAAATGGTAATCGTAAGTGAGTTGGAAATTTGGGTAGATGTTTAATAGAAAGGAATTGCAAGATTCCATGCATCAAATGAAGTGCCAAATTTAAAGACATAATATCCTTACTGCATCTGAAGCTATTGTTTATAAAGAGGTGCCATTAAAGAGGTGTACTTAAGCTCAAAATGTAGCTACCCTTTGAGACAATTATAATACAGGATAAATTAGAGCTGCAAGAGTATTTACCAAGCTACATCAGTTCGAATGGTTATGCAGATCATTGATTCATTGAACCACCAAATTCTATAACCCACTCCTTGATTGGACTCAGATAAATTGGAACTCCTGGGTCTTCCTGGTCAGATTTACTCGAGGAAGAAGATAACTGTGCCGGCTCAGCAGTTGAGCAGCAACTACCATCATCCTCTCTCATAAAACCAGATCCGAAGATCACTGTATCATTTTCTGCACCTGATTTCGTAGGGATGAGCTCCAAAGAACTGAGTCTAGAATCTGAATTATATAGAGCCTAATTGTTGAGTATTCTTACTGGCACATCATCAGAAAACATGCCAATATCGCTATCAAATATGTACTCGTCCATTTCTTGACTATATGGTTTATAGTATGCTGGCAGTGGGTAGTCGTTGGCAATTTCAGTTTCGCTAATCTTGATGTAGACATTTTTCTGTGAAGTTCCACGCTTGCCTCTTTGCTTCATCATCTTCCACTCTTCCTGCAATAATCTTGCTAATTTCTCATCCTCATCCTCAGTCACCCCCTTAGACTGCCCATCCTTTATCCTCAGAGTTCCACTTGAGGTCATAGCTGGCAACTTGCCAAATTCCACTCTAGATTTGCATTCATCTCTTAGTACAGCAAGAACTGGCAGTGTTGCCAATATCTCATTATCGTTGCTTGCTGTATGATCTAACCCAATATGCTGGTTATGTATGAACTCACCAATGGAGATTACAAAATCCTTGCTCACTGTTCCACTGAAACTTCTGTTGGAATTAATGGAACGGACAACACTAGCAAGCAATTCTTCCAGGCCCAGCTGAGGATTTCCGCCAACTGATCTAGCTAACTTTCTATAAACTTCAACACAGACACGAGCCTTCTCACTGAAGTGGTCAAAATAAAACCTATAACTGCTTGTTGGCTTCACACATTTATAATCAGCTAGTTCTGTTGAGACCCAAATTACTGCGGCACCTTCATCGTAACCAGAAATTGCCCAGCCCTCAATTCGCCCAAATCCTACACAACGTATTCCCCTTCCTCTGTTCTTTTCCAGATCATCGTCCAAGGGCATGACAAGAGCTGTTATGAAAACACCATCAACTTCAGACATTTCAAAGGGTTGCAGATTACCATCTCCATCATGCAAGATGAAATCTATAAGTTTTCTGCAAGGTCGCTGATCTTCAGGTCCTGTTTTTGTCAACCTAACAGCTTCTATTTCCTCTTCAATCTGATTTTCCCTGATTGTGACAACCGAGTCTTTTTCAGATAAGTCTAACACCTTCTCTTTCAAATTAGAATAGGCAGCTGCTCTCTTTGGTCTCTTGCGCGCAACGGGCTCATCACCGTTATCAGTGGTACCATCGCTCTCTTTCTTACCATTGTCAAGTTCAGTCTCCAACTTGTCATCCTCAGTGGACTCATCTCCCCTCTTATGAGGCTTTGCTCTGCGCCTCTTTGTTCCTGAAAGCCACAATAATGCTGGACAGGTTGAAAGAACTGAATGCAATACAAGTATGTATGCATCAGGATCAGGTGAAGCACGTACATAAAAATATAAAATGGAGTAAAGCAAAAAAAAGAGGCAGATAACAAGTGTCTGACTGGACCAAACAACGACTCCATTTAATACTTGTAATTGTCAATATGTACATGTAGAAAGCAACAGCTTAAATCTAGATTCTGAATTACACCCAAGCTCGACAACATTGAATTCAACTGATATGTATAGTCAAATCTGGACGTGGCTAACGTATGAATCTGAGTAGACATGCTCTTATTCCCTAATAGCTTAAGCTTTCATGCAAGATGGTAAATGAATGAAATCTGGAAAGGCGCGAGACAAGTTGTCTTATCTATCCTACAAGTTTGGTTATAGATTGGTAAAGTACTAACTAAAGAAGAATGGATGGCACAATATATAGGACTTGAACAAGCTACAAAACTTGGACCCCCCTTGTTTGAACTTGCTGAATTCCGCTCTAGACTTACATTAGCTGGCTATTTACATTTCTTCACTTTGAAATGGTCTGTAGAGTACTACAGCAGGAAAAGGGTGTTTAATTGCTCATTCTTTGATCTTCCGCCGCATCTAGCATATGCCCTAGCCAAAATTCACTAATTCAGAATAGCAAAAGGAGTTCTAGCTTATACTCCTTGCATAGATTGGCCTTATAAATCTCTGATGAAGGCTCATTTAAATGCATGAGATGACATATGTATTGATAAACAACAATGATGTTTGAATTCATAACCCCGTACATTACACTACAGATTAAATTCATAAAATAAAATAACAGAACATGTAGTTTGACAATATGGACAAGTGCAATATTGCAGAAAACTACAGGATTTCCATTAATACGTTGTTAGCTAGCACCTAGCAGAAACAAAAAGGTTGCAAGGTACACAGAAACAAGACCTGAGGTAACAGCGGAACGTGGATTTTTGGCCATAACTCCCCTGAAGTTTAGAAGCATGTAGACATGTCAACTAGGAGTTTGAAGATAAATGTAAGAATCAAACTGCAAACTGAAGAGTTTAGCAAGTACATCACAAAGCAAGCATGACACAAAAAACAATTTACCAAAAACTAATATCAATACACCTTCAATGCATATTTTGCTTGCTTCAGAAGCCTATTGGATTATTAGTTTCTGCAGACAGCCTAACTAGAGCAGATTGACTTAGCACAATTTTTCCATAATGACCATAATGAAGCGAGTGATACTAGTAGATAACATGAGATCAGATGATCCCATTCCCATGTGCAAAAGCAAATGCACTAAGTCAAACACTGTAGAGACTATTGATCGTGCATTGTGTGTTGTAATTAAATCGTTGATAAATACAGTAATACACCTTGTCACCTTTTAACTCAACCATGCTAAAAGGTTGCAATAAAAAAGACGTTATTAGGGCATAAGAACAACAAAATTATGCTATGTTCCAGACTCCTATGTTCATGCCATAAATATGGTACCTTAACAGAGAGTTTGTGACTTAAATCACTCATAAAACATAAGGACCATGGTCAAAATTAACAAAAGATCTTGAAATAAGATAGAAATAAATAGGATTTATCTTCTAATCCAGAATTGTTGATATCTGACTACATCAACTACAAAAGGTACATAAAGCTACATATATTTCTATAGCAACAAAACTACAGGCACCAAGGTTCTGACAATGAAAAGAGTGTGATTTCAACTAAAGTATACCGCTTCTAAACAGAGTATTAGGACTAAGAATCATAGTTGCAGACTTGTAACATAAGCTACCCTAAAAATATGGTTCCTTTTGTGCTGCACGCTATGCAACCATCAAAGCAACAATTCATTAACACATTCCGGAACCAAATGGACCTAGTTCGTGGACACAAGGAGAAACGAACTTGAACAATACTAATGAAATCCGGTTTATATCAAACAGTGAAGAGCCACATGAGGTACAGGGTAATGAAAGCCTGAGATCACATAACAACGAGGGTAGTAAAGATTAACAGGCAACAATTGACTGCTATTGTAGTTCATAGGGAAAATGAACAGCATTTATTTATTTATTTTTGAACAGGAACATTTATAAATAAATAGGATCAAATTAAACAATGCGACATTATGCAGAACTCGTTGAACCAAACAAATTCACCAGCTCTACTTTGCAAAGACAACAAGAGCATTGCTAAAAGGCGCCTAGGCCCCATCATTGGAGAATACAACGCACTAAGCAACAATGCCGCGGTGCAACAACCACACAGGGGCGGATCCAGTATAGGGACATGGGTGTACAGATGTACACCCATTTTTTTGAAAAAAACCCAGTATTTATTAGGTATATTAAGTATATATACTAGTAATATACTTAAAATACATGCTTTCCACTATACCTTTGCCTTTGCCGATCAAGCCGACACTCCGTCCGCATGACCACTCATTAACTCCACCACGCGGCCCAACTCCAAGGTCCAAGCGTCGCGTCTCCCAAGTGCGACCAAGCCGCAACCGACACTCCACAGTCCACACTCGCCACTCGTGCGCGTTGCCTCACATGAGATGGGCGATGGGCCGATGTGTTGTGATGAGCTGTTCGATGCGAGGCGAGGCCAGAGGAAGTCAACCTTGGTCGACAACCACACCCCCGATGTGATCGCCACGGCCGTGGCCGCCACCTGCGCGAGCGTTGGCGGAGTGCCCGGCGTTGCCGCTTCCCCCCGCGGCTCCTGTTGTGCGGTCTGTCACGTTTCTCTCCTCTTCCTCTACTTGCTTCCCAGTCTATTTGGCTTACCTCGATTTTTTATGTCTTGATCCATCTAAGCCAAAAAAATTTATGAGAGGATTCCATATGAGACATGATTGAAGATTTTTATTTTCAATTTTTATTTGTATTGTCCCATTTGAGACATGACGTGATTGAATTTTCTTTTTGTAGAAAAAAAAGGTTTGGTACAGCCGATGCCGCCTTTCGTTGGCATAACCTTTGTACTAGTTTGTATATGTGTGTTGACACCGATTAGTTTATTTGAATCCGGATTTAGGGATTGTAAAACAGTACAATTACTGCAAAATTCGTACAAAATCTCAGTTCTAAACAACACCTAATTAGTTGGATCACGCTTTGTAATGAGAATGGAAGGTCGATTGACTCAAACAAGCGAATATATATAACTAGCACATTGTCTTTGCAATAAGTTTTTCACAAGCATCATACCCGAATATAATAGTTTCAATCGAGCATAGTGTGTGGTATACAGTTGTAGATGCAAGGTTCTGGGAAGAATGGTAGGTGCGACACACTGACCAACTAGTTGACATCATTTTAGCATGCCGGAGGACTCTTCTTTGATTTAACAAACTCGATGCGTGATGTAGAACCGTCAGACAAGTGGTATGTAATGCCACCATATTATCGAGATAAATCTCATTTGCCAACATAATTTTATAGAAACTTTTACATTAACAACATTACTTTTCACTCATATGTGAACAAACGCATCCGATGGGGAAGGCACTCCTTCGCCGCCACCGTCGCCGTGATGGGGAAGGCTGGCACCGTTGTGCTTCATGCTTCATGGATTGTTGAATTTTGAAGCAAAAAAATCATGTAGGATTATATTGATGATGAATGGATTATATTGAGGGATATTTACAAATTGCAAATCCTGTTGGATGAATGGATCATTTAGTGCATATATTTTCTGTAGGATGAATGGATCATTTAGTACAGATTGTTCCAAATTGCAAAAAATATATTTCCAAATTGAGTGAGATCAATTTGTTAGTAAAATGAAGTCTAATTCACCTAGATCAAGGGAAGTACAACTTGAGCTAGTTAAAGGATGAGATGCATTTTTTCAATATACATATCAACATAAACGATTTCAGTTCAGATTCTTTATAGATAGAGCAAAGTGGAGATATACATATCAAGATAAAAGGATTTTAGTTAAGATTCTCTATTAATACAAGGAATTGAAGAAAGTCCTCTTTGACTGCATGAGAGGTATTATCATGCCACATGGTGTAGAATATGTTTTCTTTTTTATCTTCTTTGAGTTTAGGCCATCTCTTTTTTTAATCTCCTAACTTCTTAGTGACTGTGGTATGTATATCTGTACAATTTTGGTATAGCTAAAAGAGAATATTATTCTTTCCTACATGTCCAATTATTTACGTGAAGCTTTTGTTTTTCATACTTGGTAATTCTCCACATTGGTTCAACAACATTTTGATCCACTACTTCATGCCCCATATGTAGACTGCAAAGCAGTCAAAAACTACAGACCTTTATGTTTTACACTGAACAACATATTTGTAACTCCGAACACCCATTCTAAAAAGCCTGGATCCACCACGGCAACCACAGATAACAAGGCAACCAGAGTATAAGAAGCAGCAAGGGCAGCTCCTGGCTGATTCCGCATGATAATTCACCGGTCAACAACAATCCAACTACAAGCTCATCGATGGCGGCGGAGGGACAGTATTACCTTGCCAGCGCAATCAGCACACTCCACCGGGGCAGGTCACTCATCCATCACCGAATTCGCGACTCCTGCACAACAAAACCAAAACCACCGAATAAACCCTCAAAGCATCATCCTAATCAGAAGCCCAGATGTCGCGGGGGCGGGGCGATGCACGAAGCAAGCAGGCCAAGCGATGCGATTACCGAGGCAAGCGAGGAGGAGCAGGCTCCCGGCCCTCGAGCCCCCTCTCGCTAGCGCGCGCGTGCGGGATCTCGTGGGGTTTGGAGACGGAGACCAGGCGAAACGACGAGCGATTGGGGGTGTGGAGTGTGGACTGGAATGGATTGGGGCGGGGGATGCCAAGTGGCGCGGAGGTTTTGAGTTTCGACATTGAGGAAGGGAGGGGAGCCAGGGAGGGGTCCCTACGGCGGGAGCGCGAACTTTTCGGATGGATCGGTCTGTGGCGGAATCTTTACTGTTAGTTATAAAAGGACTTGGTGCTATAATAAGTCTGTCATCTATCTTCTTTATAATTGATGATATCTTTTGCAGATAAATATATAAAATATTTAAATAATTTTTTATAGATAATTAGATTATCAGTATTTATGATTTGTGATAAGATTTTATGTAGCCTGTTGATTGGATGCAATTATGTATAAAACTTTCATTTGTAAGAATAATTATCTTTGCGTGTTGGTTTTCTAAGTTTATAACTTATATTATATTTTATTTAAAATTTGTTGCAACGTACAGTCACTCGGCTAGTTGAAATATTGAATTGGGGTTTGGACTTTGGAAATTTGAATCGGTTTCTAGTATTTCCACCTTTTTTACTGTTGTTTGTCTGTATATACGCTTATTTTCTACTGCTAGCATGTACGCACGGTTATTCAAACGTAGGGCAACTTCTTTCCAGAAAAAAAATGGCTTATGATATTTTACAGTTTATCATGAAGGCGTGAAAATTTCGCAGCAAAGAAAACTTGAAGACACTATCAACAAATCAATGGCAGTAATTCTACTCAGTATTGACAAATGCGATGGCTTATTACACTTTATACCCCATCAATAACCATTTCCAATGCGATGAATTAACGGCAATGAATTCCGGGGCTTACAGTAAACAAGTACAGTACACATCAACAACTCAGCATACCATCTCATAAAAAAAAAAACCTCAAGATACAGAGGCCTGCTCTACGAGCTCCATGGAGATAACAAGAAGACCGCTTACAACAGCACTCAACATCTCATTACAGATCACATCGCTAGGTACATCGTCAGAGAAAAAAGAGAGTAAAAAATGCCTTAAACTAGAGGATCAGAAGCCCGACATGGCTAGTCAAACTAACATTTTATCTACATATCAAGAGGTGGCTTGAGCCTCGTGTAATTGATATCGATGATCAGATCAATCAAGGGCTCCGAATCCGATGAGTGAAGTGAAGCGGCACTGCACTGGTTCAGAAATGAGGCAGAGCTCCCGATCAGCCATGGCAACTTTCAGGTGGGGGTGGGGGTGGGGGCAGTTCTGGCCTGCCATAGAATAACGTTGCCACGAACCCAGTGGCAGGGGAGCCCACAGACGACCGCACTCGGCTCTTTGGTCCTTTGTCGAGCCAGCAATCTGCTAGGTCATGCAGGGTCATTCCCGGGTTCACTATCTTGCCACCACACAGCATCTCCACCTGCAAGCACACACCTCTGTAGGTCAGAACATATGGAACAGTAATGTTTTAGTTTATGTAGAAATGGGACAGTATTTCTCATATTCTATAAATGTCAAGCAATGACATGCACTTATATCAATGAACAAATCTGTTGCACAATACAAAACAGAACGTGTAGTTATGCTCAAAACAGAATGGCAAAAAGACCTCCAACACGAACTCGGCTAGAAACTGAACGGCTTCAGTCAAGCACCATTTGGAAACAATATGTTGAATTTCTTGGATTTTTCACATATAATTATGAAATATATTTTTTACTCAAAGAACAACTTCAAAATTGGCCATTACTGGATCCAACTAGGTGTAACTTGGTGGGATTTCAGCTCCAGTTGGCCAGCCTTGCCCCTGTCAGGAAATCTGGAAACTGATGGTATTCTTTCTCATCCCTGATTCTAACTATTCTGGATCTTGGCATACAACTAAGTGACTAACTGGTATTGCTTATCCTTGGGAGAAAGAAAAACATACCTCAGCTTCACTTGAAAGATTAAGTTTCTGCACAAGGTACTTCTGTATGAAGGAAGCAGGCAAATCAACATCCCTAGGACAATTTAATAAAGATAACATGAGTTAGCGCAACTTAACAAATAGACATAGTGTTTTGAACAGGAAAGCATAACCAGAAAACTCACTTGATCCTCAAAAATTTTGTAGTTAGCTGCGGTAAAGGAGGCTGTCCTTTCCTGAAATGAATGTAAACACAAGAGCGTGATTTCTGCTTTTTCTTTGAAAGTAAAAAAGCCTCGTAAGAAAAGACTAGTGTTTCTCACTGGTCAAAAGCAGCAACTAGATAGAACCATAATGCTCGCAATCTCCTCTTTTTACTAGGCTGTTTTGCCTTGAACCTTTTCTTTTTCCCCTTCAGAGTGAACACCTTCTTGCTTCCACTCTTCTTCGCTAGATTGCCATGTCTTGTCAAGTGCTCTCTAGCCTTTGCTTGACTGGCAGGAGCACCATCATCTGGATCACCAGACTTTTTTTCAGTTCTATTGACATCTTCTGAACCAGATTTAAGAGGCTTTCTATCTTTACCAACTCTAAGTTGACTGCCCAAAGGTCTCCATCCCCCAACCTTCTTTGCTGTATCTTTACTGCCCCGCACGGTAGAGTGCTGTTGCATATAAATAATGTAAGGTGGGAAAATGAAGAATTAATCGCAAACATTTTGAATAAATAGAAGATATGACTTGAAAAAACATAGAACAGAAGACATTTTGTGTCATTGCAGAGTTTGAAGGGGGTTAAAATGTGGACAGGACTTCCCTCTAACAAACAACGGTAACTGTATTTGATGAATGCATAAATCACATCTAGGTTACAATGCAACCTTAACCACATGGAACATGATATATATGGAAAACTATTAAGATTTGAAGACACATATAGGAACTCTAAGCCTCACCAAGATAGGTTCAAAAGTGTCAGCTCAATTGATATGTGTTAGCTCTAAAATAGTGGCGGGCTGATGCTACTCAATTACTATCTTTATGACTAAATGAAACTAACCTCTCATGCGCATAAACACAAGATCAAAGGGTCTCATGGCTCGTGTTCTATTATTCATTTAGCATACCGCATACACAGAAGTGCCCAGAACCAAGATGGGTTCAAAAGAGTCAACTCGATTGATATGTCTTAGCCCTAAAATAGTCACATGCTGATGCTAACATTTAGCATACCAGTATACCACATACACAAAAGTACCCATAGCCATCACCTAGCGCAGATTAAACGAAAAGCTACATACCAAAGGAAAGTTGTGTAAGCATGACGCTTTTGTTCTCCTCTTTGTCAAGCATTTCTGTATGGACACCCGAGGAGCATGAATTGTCAGTGAAGATAGAGATCTTTCTTTCCTCTTGACAGGTGATGCAACTGGTGATATGACTTCTGGGTCCTCAACCTTCCATCTTTTAAAAGGAAATATCTTTGACCTTACATAGTGTATGCTATGATCAACCCTGTATAGAAAATCAATTAGCTATAACATAGCTCAAATTGTTTTAAAATAAATAAATAAAGGAAAATAAAATTTGCTTGTTATATGTTGGCTGATATCAAAGGCTGAAGATTAGCTAACTAGCCAAGGTTTTACGGATGGAGATTGCTACGTCGTCTAGAAGTCCAAATGATGAAATCAGTATAGCCCAATGGTGGCATTGCAAAAGCATGAAGATCTATGAGCATTGCAGGAACAGGCCACGGTGTCCATGCACAAGAATGTCAAAAGGCGGGACAGCACAATTACTACATGGACGATGGAAGGCGTGGTAGCATGCAAAAGACTATCTCACTTCTACATACCAGAGGGAAAATTTCTCACAAATGTTGCCCATATATTTCCCATTGCACGCTTGCATTTTCTTACATACAGGCATCGGGCCCGCAATTCAAAAAGGAAATAATTGGCAGTAACATAAAAAAGAAAATACAATAATAACTGAACAATGGCTGAAAAGCCTCAGGATTGTGCAACAATACAAAGCAAAAAACGAATAATTAAGGGAAACAGGGACAAACCTGAGTTTCTCCAATGGAGCACAGCCCAAATCAATATTGCAAGTAGGGCAGCAGCAGACCTCCTTATTGATGAACTCCTCAGATATGCACTTTCTGCAAACTGGTTAAAGGTATAAAACCAATTATTGAAGCACAATAATGAAAGAATCAATTGAGATTTACAGACAATTTCTTAAGAGGTTCTTGCCATAGGGACCCCTGAAAGGCTGAAACACTACAAATCTAAAGAAGATAAATTAAGAGTAAATTGCATTGGAGCCCCCCAAAACTTGTGCGATTGTCTCACCTAGCACCCTCAACTTGTATTTTACTTTGTCGGCCCCTTAAACTTGTGTTCGTTTGCACCACGGCTCCTTCCCGTTGTTAACTAACAGACTAGCTGAGGTGGACAATGACATGGTGTGCAATCAAGCTATCGTGGCAATACATGGTGGACGTCCAGCAATTCATCGCCGGAGCAGCCCTACCGAGAGTCGCCAGCTCATGAGTGGAAAGAACCTCCAGAGCCCTTCGGTGGACGTCCACCCATGAGACCCTGGTCCCTCTTCTTGTAGCAATCCTGGTACATGTGGCCATCACGCTGACAATAGGTGCAGCGGAGACCAGCAGTAGAGACAGCAACCACTGGTGTCGCGGGAGCTAGAGGGACCATGGTTGGTGCTGAAGGAACAGGCACTGAAGTAGATAAGACGACCTGCATCTGAGCCTCGCCACGAAGACGAGTCTCCTTAGCACGAACACCCGTGAGGGCCTCCACCAAGCTCGGGCGCGGGTGGCGACTCAAGACCTGAGCAGTGAGCACACACGGTCTCGAACTCAGGCCGGAGACACGTCAAGAAGTCGTAGAGACGATGAGTCTCCTAGTGAGCCTGAGCCGCGCCAGGCGAGGGCGGTCCGGTGAGACATCCGGCCCAGAGAGTCGGTGACGCCACACCCTCGACATCTGCAGATAGAAGTCGTCCACAGTGGCATCGAGCTGCTAAAGGGAGTGCGTCTAGTGCACGACGGAGAGGTACATAGCATCACTCGTCAGCTGATAGTGAGTTCGAAGGCGCTCCCACATCAGCTGAGTCATCGGCAGCTCTGCCACATCCATAGAGATGGCCACGGGCATACTACCTATGGAATTCAGGAAAAATTGTGTGTAGTCCCACAAGACCCCCACAACCTTTATTTATAGTCTAAAGATATAATCTGATTCTAACACAACTTCTATATTAGACTCTAACACGAACTCTCCAACACTACCCACTAGGATGGCGGTAGCACGAGCTTCGGCATCCTGCCATCTCTCATAGGCATGCAGCTCAGACTGATAGAGCTCTAGGGCCTCCTCCAGAGCAGCAGTGGCGGCCTCATGAGCACTTTGATCCGCGCTGACAAGAAGCGAAATCGGCTGGCGGCGTAGGGCGAGGCGGATAGGGGTGCTCGTCGGTGACGTGACCCCAGAGGTGCTGACTGTTGAGGTCAATCCTCATGTGAATAGCCCACTCTCGGAAGTTTGTCCCGTCGAACTGAACATGAGGGAGCGGGGTGGCGAGGAAGCCGTCGGCGGTAGCCATTAGTGGAGTAGATGCGAGCTCGGGAAATGCACTAGGTGGAGAGGCGAGCTCAGGCAGTGAGCTCGGTTGAGCAGAGGCGAGCTCAGGCGGCGAGGTCAGCGGCAGCGCAGCTCGAGGGCAAGCTCGGGCGACGTGGCATCCAATGAGGAGAGCTCGAGCGGCGTGGCATCCAAAGTAGAGGAGGTCGCTCGGGGCGCGGCGGCGTCGATCCGGAGGTGGAGTCACTGGATCCGGAGCAAAGGAAGGCAAATCCGGGGCGGCGATGGTGGATCCGGGGTGGCGGCGGCTAGGGCTCAAGCAATGGAGCGGGCGGCTCGGGCGCACGGAGCAGAGGACCCGGATGGCGGCTCGGGAGCATGGGACGGAGCAGACGACGGTGGCGGCAGTCACGTGGGAGGAAGGAGAGGAGAGGCTCGAGGTAGGGTTTTTGGAAAGGAGAGTCATGTGCTCTGATGCCATGTTGGAATGAACCCTTGATTCTATTCCAATAGGCCAAAGGCCAAAATATACAAGTTACAAGTGTAGATAAATATGCAAAGAGCACCCTATACAAGCTACATATCTAACATCTAACAAAACATTGCATTAGTTTCATATGCCAAGCCTCCAAAAATTACCACATTTATTATCTTTAAGTTTACCAAACTACGAACTAATCAAAGCATCGAGCCACACATATTTCCAAGAATGAAGCCCAACAAATCATCAAGACACAATATTTTCTTTCATGTAATGTCAGATATACCTAGGATCCTACCCAAACAGATAAACAAGCCAACGTTGTGCTTGCAACACTTTTTGCTGCATTTGAGCACCTGCCCAGACAAACCTATAACCTACAATAACACAAAAGCATAACCTACAGTAACACAAAAGCGCCAGCTTTGCCTGAGCCTTTCCTCAGCACAAAACCCCCCAACAAACCACATAAATAACTAATACGGCCTTAAACAAGTTGTGCACACCCTCCTGGCAAAACAGAATTCATGTTATTTTCACTTGGATCACTGTGCACGCACATAAGCCCACTGCCGTTCACGCACCCGATCACTCCTGTCACCTCCCAAATCCCTCATTAAAAAAATGAGCAACGAACCCAGACATGCGCAGTTGCGCTTCCCGGGAACCAGAAGTTAGCCTCACCGCAACAAGCTGACAGAGCGGAAGATCACACGTCTGACGGACATACCTCTCGCGCAACACCTCAAAACCCACACAAATGGCACCCAAAATGCTAATTTCGCGGATGAAACGGACAAAGTGTCCACCTTTCACACATCGCCTGAAAACCCACACAAATCACAGCGCATGGAACGATCGAAGCTGCCACCTTCTCACGCATCACCTCAAAACCCACCGGGGATCACCGCAAAAGGCGCAGATTTGACGCGTGGAGCGACCGGAGCATGTGCCTTCCACGATTTTAGTCACAACGCGCTAGAGTAAAAAAAAACTCGAACAGTGTTTTCTCCATACGGACGGGGAATGGGCGGAGCAGGGAGGAGAGGACTCACAGGTGTGGAGGCACTCGGAGATGGTGACGGCGTCGCGGAGGAGGCGGCCGCAGAGCGGGCAGGTCAGGCACGCTGCGAGGCTCGAGCGCTTCACCATCACGACGTCCCCGCCGCCTCCACCGCCATCTCCTCCTCCTCCTCCAGGCGCGGCATCTGCGACCGCGGTCGGCGCGGCGCAGGCGAGCACGGCGCTCTGCATGCCGGGGACGGGCGACACGCGCTCACAAGGCGAGGGTTTTTTGGGTATCCCTCTCTCGCAGCTTCGCTTTCCTTCCTCGGCTCTGCGTGCGCCGTGTGATTTCCTCTACGCTGCCTGCGTGCAGGTTTGGACGAGACGAGCCGTGTGTAATGGGCTTCTTCGTTTCTGAAACTGCGGCCTGCGGGGTCGGACCGTCGGAGAACGGTTCACCGACCGGCCGGTCTCTCCTCTTTACTGGTCAAATCTATGAGGAAAAATGAATTTTTTTATTATTTAATCCTTTTTAAAATTTTATTTTAAAGTTACTTTTTCGCGCACTTTATTTCTAATTCTGACCTCTTTGATCACGCCACCACCCATAGTGTGACCAAACAACACTGTCACGTCAGCCTGTATCTGAGCAATCTCTTGTCACCACCCATGGTGTGACCAAACAACACTGTCACGTCAGCCCGTATCTGAACAATCTCTTGTCACGCCACCACTCATGGCGTAACAGTGTTGTTTGGTCACGCCGCAATTAGTGGCGTAACAAAAAGTGATATTTTGGAGATTTATCCTGGCGCATAACAGTATTGTTTTGTCACGCCACGGATAGTGGCGTGATCAAAGGGGTCAAAATTGGAAATAAAGTGTGCGGAAGGTTAACTTTAAAATAAAATTTTAAAAAAAGGTTAAAAAAAAGTTCTGAAAAAATCCTAGAAAATTCATGGAAGTGGGGAATAGAGTGGTGAACCATCCTACAATTTTTTTACTGACTTGGATACAATCATCAAAGGGGGAAATGCAAAGGATAAGTTTTAGTTCAGTCGTGGGTACAATGGAAAAAAAATATCAAAGGATAAGTTTTTGTTCAGTCGTGGATACACTGGGAAAAAAATATCTGAGAGAGGGCCTAAACTCCTATCTCTTAAAGGCCCTATTTTAGATTTAGGACACCCGGAAACACCAATCTCAGAGCATTTCCTTCTTCTCTATCTCATCATCCAAAATTATTCATGCTTCCCTCTCCCCGTCTTACCACCAAATTATTCCTGCTTCTCTCGCCTGTTCTTCTCTATCCCCAATCTTGATGCTTTGTCCTGAACTCACTCAACCCATCAAGCAACCAATTGCTCACGAACACGATTGCTAGGGAATCGTATCCTTTGCAATTAATCCTAGTTACTTTTCCACTTAGCTCGCTCATGGTGGATCGGTGGGCGAACCATGCCTCTGTTGGGAGGTCAAGCGGACTAGAGCTGCGCCCGGCAGCATCATCGGGCCATGGCCATGGACGTGGCCGCCACGGCCTCACCTCGCTTCCTCCTCTACGGCGACCTAGAGGAGCTGGAGAAGGGAGAAGAGGAGTCGGAGCTCGCCGGCTCAGAACACGGCCGCTTGTCTCCCGGCTGCGGGAGACAAGAAGCCCCTTAATCTTGTTTTTTCACCTTGATCAAGCCAATCTTCTCTCTGCCGTAGTTGCATATGTGGGTCTGCTGCATACGCGCCAACTACGCCACAGCTTGTGCGTGGGATGCGCTGCTCACAGTCGCGCCTAGCCTGTTGCCTCTATTTGCCATCCCGACTTCTACTGTAGCCTTCTCAAACTGCTTCTGGAGATTGGACATCAATGCCTCATTAGATGTAATGGCTTCAGTACCATCACCCATCTGCTAGTCCTCCTCTGCAATGGTCCAACCAGCTAGACTATGCTTTTCTTTCAAATTAAAATGTTGTCTATCACCAACAACATCACTATCTCATGCGTCATCTGCACTTGTATGCATGTGGGACTTCTCTGTATCCTCGTCAAAATCTTTTGACCATTTACCATGTCCTAGCTGCCGAAAGTACTTGGAGCTAGCACCATCAAATCCATGTTGTACCTGCTGCTGCTTCCGCTCGACAGCTAGCACCTACCGTGCCTTGGCAAGCTCCTCCTTCAGCCAGCTTATCTCTCCCTTGGCCTTGGCAAGAGCCTTCTCCTTCGCCTGTAGCTGCTCGTGGGGGCCACTAGTGGCAGCAGCGCTAGCTGCTTGTGCGCCTCCTGCGCCTCGCGTGTTGCTACTCCTGCCGTCAGCTGCATGTAGGGATGGCAATGGCCCCATTCCCTGTTTTCCGACGAGGAATTCACCCATTGGGATCCGGTGTTGGAGCTATTTCTCTCCCCACAGGGATGCTAATATGCAAATACAATTCCCTATCGGGTGAAGTGGAACCGAAGCCATTCCCCTACTCTCCATCCTTGCTACCCTCATAGGCCCTCAATAACCCTATGACATGTGGGTCACTAGCCCACTACCATATTATTTAAATCTTTAAGGGTTTGCTTGCTTATTTACTTAGGAGTTGGGATACCATCTTTAAGAATATTGTTGGAATTCTTCATTTGGTACACTGACAAGTATTGTTTAAATTGTTTGGAACATTCATTCTGTCGTCTCTATGTGTGTTTGTGTATGAGAGGTTGGAGATCGAATTTTTTGGTCTGGGTCCTCGTGGGACCCTGATAACCCAACAGGGATGAGGAACGGGGAAGAATAGCACCCTAGGACGGGGATGGTGACGAGGAATGGGGATTTTTCCTTCTCTCAGGGATGGGGATGTTTCGCCACTCCCCGCTGGGGAATGGCCCCGTTGCCATCCCTAACTGCATGTATGCATGGCTACTGTCTGTGGGACGCATAGACTAGACCTCCCGAACAGCCACCTTGATTTTCTGAGCTGTTGTTCACTCCGCCTGATCCCTGGGTTGCATGCACATGGGCAACAGCGCTCTGCATGCCTCCTACGCCAGGGAGCCCTCCCGAGCCAGCTGCATGCAAGTGGAGCCTGCTGTGTCTGTATTGAGAGAAACAGATACTTCTACCTCTCCCCTTGAAATTGAAAAAGTGAAACCACTTTGTTCCATACCTGGCTTGATTCCCTAGTTTCAACCTGGCTCCTCCAGCCTGCCTTTTAGACAAACTGGTTTACAAGTTTTCAAGAAAAACCTATACAACCAGTTCGGAGATTTTTTTCACCTGCATCAATAGATCTTTATTTTTGTCAGACACGCAAGACATCATCCTGCAGTACCACCCTGCACCCTTCTTCCGCCAACTGCCCGAGACTGAGTATGTTGTTACACAAACTCGGTATAAAGTAAATTTCAGGCAGCAACATCTTATCGTCGTTCTTGCATTGAAGCAACATCGTATCTTTGCCTCTTATCTGCACCATAGAGCCGTTGCCAAACTTGATTTTTTCTAAAACCTTCTCGTCGAGCTCATGAAACATGAAGCGATCTCCCATCATGTGATTGCTTGCTCTATTGTCCAAGTACCATAGATAAGTGTAATCGTGGTTGCCTCCCTCCATGCGTAGTTTAGGAACTACGTTCTTCTCGTTCAACATCACCATGACCGGCGCCTCTTTGACACATAAGGAGAGAAGCAGTGTCGGCTCGTCGTCTTCACTGGCTCGGGTGAGGTTTACCTCCTCGTTCTTCTTCTTGTTTTGGTAATCCAAAATGAGGTGCCCATATTTGTCGTAGTTGAAGCATTTTATATGGATGCGACACCCTAACGTGTAGTGACTGAATTCTTCACATTCAAAACACTTGACATGTGACTTATCACGTGATCTATCACCACCGCCTTGCATAGCCTTGTCTCTACGTCCACCTCTACCGCTTCGTCCACGCTTACGTGATGAGCCACGGCCGTCCTTCAACGACGTTTCCCTGTGAAACTGCATGCTACCGCTTCTTGCATCTTCCTTTAACAGCAACGCCTGCTTGTTATGGGACTGGTACCCCTTCAGTAGCTCCTCACGCGCCTTGAGGGAACTGGTGATCTCCTCGATCTTCTTTTCCTCCAGATCGGAGGAGTACATGAACGTGGTGACGACATGTATGAACTTTTCTGGTAGCAAGCGCATGTACTTCTTCACTACCACAGATTCCTCTATCTTATCGCCAAGAGAGACAATCTGATTGTACAGTGAAGTCAGCTTGCCGGCGAACTCGTCCACCGACTGGGTTTCTCCCATCTGGAGATTCTCGAACTCATTTCTCAAATTATGGAGCCGCACCTCCTTCACGCGGTCAACTCCCTTGTGCATCTTCTGAAGTGTCACCCACGCCTCACGTGCCATCTCCTTGCCGATGAGCCGCCGCATCATGGAGTCTGGCACCGCCTGGTAGATGATAGACTTTCTGGGCGCACATGCTCGCCTTCATCTTCATTGCCCACACCGGGTAATTATCGGTTGTCAAGAGAGGATATAGGAGGGAGATCGGCCCATCGCTGGTCTTCGCCTTGTCGCCCATGATCTTTAGGTGCCAACAAGATCAACAGGCTTTGATACTAATTGTTGGAATTTCCTTTTCCTTTTGCACTGTTCACTATGCTCGGTGTCTAGGAATCTTTCACACTTGACGAGGATTAAAATCTCTATGTATTTATACATAATTAAAAGATCACGTGTCTTCATGGTCATAACCCCTAAGTCTAACAACCCCTGTGGTCGTAAGGATTCCAGATGTTACATAATGGGTATCCTGGTCGAATGAGGTCCTGTACCCAATCCTCGAACAGGTGACTACTCGTTGAAGCAATGAACTGGTGCTTGGATCCAATTCTAAGCATATTCCTCCCGTGTGATAAATAGAGCATATGTCTTATTTACTCAAAGACACGCGATGTTTACAACCCTAAAACACTGACAGTAACCACCATATGGTTATTGTCTCCTTCTGATATCAACTACCAAATGGTTTTTACTTTACCAACTATCGCCTCCCTCCGATCAGTCGTGACGCTTCCAACAGGCGCTTCTTCCAGGAGTAACTGCCACCACTTCATCAACTACTTAAAGGAGAGCACAAACGACAGAAGGCAATCTAATTCGGAAGATCAATAGGCGATTGGATTTCATCTAAAGCATTAGCATAACAATTAGTACACCAAGTGTAATTAGGGCTAGTCCACTACCTTGTCGATGACACCCCTTGTAAAGATCCAGTTCGCTGCAATAAAGAGCAGTCTCATTCTCTCCCAGGAACTCTTTGCCATTTTTCTCTATTTATTTCGTAAGATCGGGAACTCGATCATAGATAGCTGGTGTCGATCGTGGAGAAGAAGGTGTTGAGTTCCTGAAGATTACTTCACTCAAGCATTCCTCATCCACTCCCTTCGCTCCAACGTTGCTCATGTGAACATGGCAGAGACTTAGGATGAGATAAACTAGTTCAACCTGGCGGACTACTCCAACCTCGATACGGACGCATGCATCTGCGCCATGGAAGAAAACAGGATGTTGTCATTAGGGCTGGAATAAAAGCTTGCGGTTCAGCTTGGGCTCATGTTTTTTCGAGCTAAGCCCAGTGCCCATCTCGTCAAAGAACTGAGCTGAGCTTGAGCCGCTCGACGTCTTGTGCGGGTGCGGCCCACGAAGCCCAGTCCAGCGAGTGGCCTTACCCTAGCCAGGAGGACTCCACATCCTGTGCTCCACCACTCCTCTCGATCCCCTTCCTGGCTTCCTCCCTCCTGATCTCGAGTCTACCTGCGCACCGCCACCTCTCCATCTGTCGTGTCGTCGCCCTCTCCATCTGTCGCGCCGCCCTCTCCATCCTCCCTGGACCTCGGTAGCCCAACCCCGTGCTCCACCCCTGGCCCCGTGGTCCCCTCGTCGTCCTCCCTGGACCCCAGCGGCCAGGCCTCGTGCTCCACCCCCCCAGTGCTCCCCCTGTCGTCCGAGTCGCCAACTCGCCACCTCGTCCATTGCACCGTGCCGCTCCCGTCGTACCTCCCCCGTGCCTCCGAGTCGTCGCCCCGTGCTCCACCTCAGCTTGTGCTCCCCCACTCCTCCAAGCTCAACACGACTCCCATGGATCGCCAACGGAGCGCGGAGTCTCGTGCTCATGCGCAAGGAAAGAAGTCAACCGACGTCAGGGCCTCCGCCTCGGCACTAGCAGGCGAGCATGCCACCGGTGGACGCCTCCTCGGCTCCTAGCCACCTCCTGAACTCGGCAAACCGGACTCGGTGAGTTAGCATCAGAAAGTTAAGAATTGATCTTGATGTTTTTGTAGTGTAGTGTCTCTCAATTTGTAATTGATGTGTTGATAATGGACTCAACAAACCTGGTTGGCTGGTAATGGGAAAGCATATGCAGATTTCAGCGTTCCTGGTTGTCATGTGATAGGTTGGCATTATGATTTGTCATGTGAAGTGTGTTCTGGTTGATGTTTGTTGGCTTGTTTTGTCTGTGATTAGCACTGCAAATTAGCCCTGTGATTTTGTCTATGATTAGCACTGCAAATTAGAACTGTGAAGCGCGTTCTGGTTGATGTTTGTTCCTGGTTGTCATGTGATAGGTTGTCTGTAATTTTTCTTACAAACCATTGAGAGTGAGGCCATCTATATCTCGATATATTGTGACATCCACATGCTGGCTTTGCGATTGTCCCCTGATTCTTAAAGTACATATAAAATTCTTGATATGTTAAGGTACTGTGGAGTGTGGACTACCTTATGCGCACCTAGTTGTTTTGTGGGGAATCCCAGCAAAGCACCAGCATGTGGAATTGTGGATGTCGCAATCTAAAAAACCCAATTACTCGGCTCTTGTCATCTATCACCAGCATGTGATTTTGCTCTCATATATTCATATGTTCATAAGTCATAACTCATATGTATCCACTATTTTATTAATTGGTTTACTCATACATTCATATATGGACTGTTTTAAAGTCGTCGAGTGAGGATGCGGATTGGGAGGATATGGCTGATGATGATCACGATGGTCTACCATCTGACGAGGAGGGGGAACAAGGACATGTTTCGGTGCATTCTTCAAGTTCGAATGATGGTGATGAACAAGCAGTTGTGACTTGACAGAAGGTGGTACCGTGTCTCAAGGAAGATCAAAGAGGGGGCAAAAAGGTGGAAGGGATCTCCGAAGGCAACTAGAGGACAAAAACAAAGATCAGATTGTTGGAAGATTTTCAAGGTGGTGACTGTTCCATCCAAGACAAAGAAAAGGGAGATCGATACAAGGGCAAAGTGTAGGTTTTGCTACAAACTCATGTCTTACAAGCAAGGGGAGCTACTTCACATCTGATGAGGCACATACCAAAGTGCATGCCATATCAGAACAAGGTGGCTGAGATGAAGGCTCAAGCTAATCTCAACTTTGGTCCTGCCATGGCAGGTGAGACTGGTTTACCTCTTATTGCCACTCCTAGAGAATATGATCAAGATGAAACTCGTCGAATCATTGCTAAGATGATAATTGTCCATGAGTACCCTTTTAGGATGGTCAAGCACACTTGGTTTAATGTTTTGATGCGTTACTTAAATCCATCATATCAATCCATCGGTAGAAAGACGATAAGAAGTGAATGCATCAAGATTTATGACTCAGAGAGGGAAGTCCTTAGGAAGAGTCTCAGAAGTGTCTTCCATACAAGTTTAACTTGTCATTTGTGGACCTCTAACCAAAACCTTTGATACGTGAGTTTGGTAGCACATTATATAGACAAAAATTGGGCTATGCAATGTCGTGTGCTAAACTTTATTGAGTTGGATCCTCCACACAGCGGGGTTGTCATAGCTCAGGTTGTCTTTGATTGCATTGCTGAATGGAAGATAGAGAATAAGAGTATCACACTTACTCTTGATAATGTTTCCTCAAATACTATTGTTGTGCATAGTTTAATGGCTAAGTTTGCTACTACAGGATCAGCTCGTTTCATTGCCAAGTATTTTCATGTTCGATGTTGTTCTCATATAGTGAACTTGGTCGTAAATGATGGCTTTCTACCATTAGCACATTTGATAAACAAGCTCAGGGTAACAATGAAGTATATAAAGAAGTCTCTATCTCGTATGCACAAATTCTTACAAATTTGTTCATCACTTGCTTTGCAAATTGGTCCTGGGTTGAGCCTTGATGTGTCCACACGATGGAGTTCCACGTACAAAATGTTGTCCGTTTGCATTGCTTATAAGGACGCTTTAGTGTGTTATGCCAACACGGATGCAAATTACCAATGGTAGCCATCGGGCGAAGATTGCGCATTGTATGAGAAAATTGCACCAATATTGAAGTCCTTGGCTAAAGTGACTAGTGCATTTTTTGGATCAACTTATCCAACAGCAAATATTTTTTATCCTTACATAGTTAATGTGAAGGTTGCATTAAGAGCTGCAATAGCTTCTGGAGATGATCATTTGAAGCTCATGGCTGCTGCAATGTTGAAAAAGTTTGACAAGTATTTGGAAGAAAAGAACAATGTCATGGTCCTTGCTACTATTCTTGATCCTAGGTTTAAGACAAGATTCATTGGTTGGTGCTTCAACCAAATGTATGAGCCCTCAAAGGCTGCAAATGAGCTTGATGATGTGAAGGTCGAGTTGGAAGATTTGTATTCACAGTTCGAGATGGATCATCAGCACAACAAGGTGGCTAGTAGAGGTGATGTAACCTCCTCTTCAGCTATAGGTATAAGCAGCTCTTTATCCTTAGTATCATCTCAGTTTTAGTCATTCTTGCATTCCACTTCTGTCGAGCCTTCAAAGTCAGAGTTGCTTATCTATCTAGATGAAGCGAATGAGAGTTTAGATAACAAGGGTTTCAAATTGCTTGAGTGGTGGAACTTGAATGCACATAGATTCCTGGTAGTGTCAAATATGGCTAAGAATTTCTTGACTATACCAGCTAGCGGTGTATCTTCAGAATCAACTTTCAGTGCTGGAGGCAGAGTACTAGATGACTATCGGAGTTCTCTACGTCCAGCTATGGTTTAGTATTTGGTGTGTGTCTCTAGCTGGATAAGAGGTGTACTTGATGACATAAGACCTCCTATATTTGTGGTAGGTTCTTACATACTTTAATATGTCTTTTCTAATCTTTTTTTTTGTTCATATCATGGCTAACTCGATTATTATTATTGTTTTAAGGAAGAAGATGATGAGGATGATGTTGAATCCATTCTATTTCCTCAAAGCATTGTAGAGAGCAACTAATGAGTGCTACTACTTCTAAGTGCTCTTTTACTTCATTGGTACATAACAAATGTACAATGCGCTAGATATATCAAGCGCTCTTTTACTTCATTGATGCATAATGCCAAACTGCACATCAATTTGTAGCTTATTGGATCTTTTTGTTATCTTCATACACTTTGCATCGAATAATGTCTGCACTATAGCCAAATGACAAAATTAAATGTGCTTCACTATGCTGCAATGAGATGGTATGTTGAGCTTGTTGATGCTATTTTCTGATCTTCATGATAATAATAAACTTTTGAAGTTAACTAGGTCCAGTTGCATATGTATTTCCTTCAAGAACCTTCAGCAGGAAATCTATATTTTGAGTGTAGTATCCTTTTCAAACTTCTCTCATGGAAACAACATAAGTGTTCTTTGTATGCAATACTAAGCAATGCTATGTGCAGACTGCAAGTGTGCGAACCCATGTTGCAGCTATTGAACAAGCAGTTATACAAGATGCTACAAAGCTGGAAGCTCCAGTTGTTGTTGTTACAACCTTGTTAAATATCCATGCCAAGAGGATCTTTTGTTTTGTGGACTGTTATATGGACTGTTAATATGTTATGTTGACATGGATGGGCTGTTAAATATTAAGTGTTAAGTCTTTCTATTGAATGGATTATGCTGGCATGGATTGATGAGACAATGGGTGTTCTGATCTTTCTCTCAACTTTACAAGCAAGATGAAACAAGTGAGTGATAGAATTGTATTCTTTATAGTCAAGTATATCCTGAATTTCATGGTTTAAACCTCCTAAAAATCTAGCAATCTTTGCATCTTCAGTTTCTTCTAAACCACAACGCAATAAACCAGTTTGCAATTCTTGATAATAATCCTTTACAGAACTACTACCTTGTCTTAAGCGTTGCAATTTATTAAGCAAATCACGAGAATAATATGAAGGTACAAATCTATGTCTTGTTACTCTCTTTAAAGCATTCAATGTTTTAGGTATGTTCTGATTAGTACGACAATATTCGCTCCACCAAATAGAGGCAAAATCAGTAAACTCATAAGTAGCAGCCCTAACTTTCTTATCTTCAAAGAATTCATGACAAGCAAATTTTTGTTCTACGGTAAGCTCTCATGTGAGATAAGCATCAAAATCATATTTCCCAGCAAAAGAAGGCATAGTGAATTTAATTTTACCAAATGCATCATTATGGTCATGTACCTCACGTTGATTTCTTCCCATACCTTGACGATTGTGACGAAGCTGACGATGGTTACGATCATTGTGAACATTGAATCCATCTGCTTCTGCTTCCGTATCAGCAGTGTAGTTATTCACGTCTTCTTCTTCCACCTCATCTGCCCAAGTGCAAGTAGCAGGTGGTGTACGACGAGCAGGAGGGTCCTCCACCCTTGGCTCATCATGGGTTGTGGTTGCAGCAAGTGGGCAACGTTCAAGGAGCTCAATGCATGTGCAGAGCGCCGCGAAGTTGTCGTTGATCTTATCCAAGGCATTGCGAACGCTCTCACCGAGAGAGCGCTCAAAGCATCGCACGATCTCTCTTGTGCGAGGTGTTAGAGGAGCTTCACTCTCATGCTCCAAAGAATGGTTGTTGTTGTTCCCACCATGTGTAGATCCACGTGACCCTGCCATTGTTAATAGAAAACAAAGAATAAATCATATGTATATGTTCCTATCAACTACTAGGTGCTGGAGGTTCACAAGTCGCTCACACTTAAGCTTATATCAAGTTCTTACCAATTCTTACCAAGCAAACAGGTGGTGAACGGCAACTAGGGTCAGTGCCAATGCTCTCCGAAGATTGACAAAGCGATTGCAAATAATTGATACCTGTACAACGGTAGAAGGTGGAGCTAGGATAGGCTTCAACATGGTAGCAAGGATTAGAGGCAATCAAATCAGTAATGCAAGTTAAAAAATTGCTCAAAGTACTAGTCAATGTTGCTGGTCGTAGCCTGGAAAGAGCTAGCTAATCAAAGCCTATCAAGAGAAGTGTATGAACGCACACACAAAGATCAATGTGACTTGATGTAAGCAAAAGAAAATCTCACACCAAGTGCTTCGAGAGACGCTAGCCAACTACTCAAACTTTTGTGTAGGGGCACAAGATTGTTCACGCGATATAGAGCACAAAGATAGCATAACTTGCATTGTAAACAGACCTCTAGTTTAAGCAGTAGTCAACAGCTAGTCTCAAGACATGAAAAGGCAAAGTTTTATATGACTTATATATGCTCGTTTGAAAGGTTTTGATGAGATCTATAACTTTGTAGTTGAGACGAACCCCAAATTCCGAATGGAAGACCAAAAGAAACGGCAAACATAGAGACCGAAAACTTGCGACGTGAATTCAGGGCCGAAGATGAACAATTTTGGGGATCTTAGAAGACTACTAGCGCAATTTGATCATTTTTATTAGATGTTCCTCGTTGTTAGCTTTCCAACGAGCACAAGAACGTCAAAAACGAATACAGTATGCAAAAGTTATGCCCGTTTTACTGAAGGTGTCTCGGAAACGGAATCTTACTTGGACTCGAAACCGACTCGGGTTCAAATTTGAAACTGCTATATCTTTCAAACCTATGGGCAAAACTCGCTAATTTTTTTTGTGAAAGCTTGTGGCTATATGAATAAGGGATCCACCAATTTTCACTAGTTTTGGCGAAGGTTTGACAGGCTTTTCAATTTTTAGGAAGGTGGGCACTTTTTTTCTCCTCTCTTTTTTTCTATTTTTTCCCCTCCTCTTTTCTCTTGAACCCGAAACCAAATAGAGCTAGCCCCCCCCATTCTTGCTCCTTTCCAAATCCAAAAAAGCGGCGGTGGATATTGAAGTATGCCGCGGCAGAGAAATAATGGTTGCCACGTCATAGAAGATGGTTACCACGGTAGCGTGACAGCAGCTGCGGTAGGAAGGGTTGCCGCGGTGGGAGTGGCAGTGGCGGGAAGCAAGAACTTCGGTTGCCGTGGTAGGATAGGCGGTGGGAGGCAAGCCCTTCGGTGTCGTGGCAAGGCAGCGACAGCAGGAAGGGTTGACCTCGATTGGGTTGCCGCGGTAGCTAGATTGCTGCGGCGGCAGGGATGTTGATGACCCGCGACAGGAGAAAGAAGACACAACATATGCAATCTAAGAACCATAAAAGAACGATCAAGCGACGCGAAGGAAACACGAGATGCAAACTAGACAACGACTAACTAGACTCTAACTAGAACTAGAAATAAGCAACTAGACATGATGATGCAACAAAAAAATTCAACGATGCAAATTACCGACAAGAAAATTGCAGGCACAGATTGGTTTGGACAGATGAACTAACCCTATTTTTTTCGTGGCTTTTATGGATGGTAGGTAAAGGAAAAATCTCACCGATCAACTTGAGCTCTGATACCACTTGATGCGACAATAGGTGTCCTGATCTTTCAATGAGAACGATACTCGATTTGGTGGAGACGACTTTCATGATTCGGTTACCAATCGTACACGGCCAATGTGCTCGTAATCGCTGAACCAACTCCGTGATTGTTATTGACCTTGCTAGAAACACGATCGACCTGATCACAAAGGTCTATTCCTGTATGCAATCGAAGAACAAGCAAGATAATAAGTAATATGAAATTATGAATAGGAATTAAGATTGTATTGAAAAGTTGGGGTTCCGAAACACGATGACATTGTTGCCCTAGCCAAACTACAAGACACCGTATAGTTTCACAAGTGAAAAACTAAATCAAACAAAACCCAAACCCTAAAGTGTCGCACACATGAGAATATATGAAGGCAACGACCAAGGGGTGGCGGCTAGGGGGTGGACGCACGCCCCTAGGGTTACAAGACCCATGGGCCCAAGTGGAGGTGGCGCAGCACCCGTTTGACTCGGTTCCAGAATCAGTGTTGTACTGTTTTGGCAATTACGTGCACTCAGAAAGAATTTGGAGGTGGGGCCAGATCCGTTAGAAAGAGGATGAGATAATATTTCCATCATGTACTCATGAACATTCAACGAACTCTGTATCTGAAAGTAATGCACGTTTGAAGTCGGTGCTATCAGGCTGACTCCGAATTAAGCTGGAATTGAAACTGGGTCGGCCTGGACTTCTTGTGGTAGCTGTGTAGCTCCGCTTGCCTTGGTTCCTAAGTGGAATAACATCACAAGACTTAGGTAGCAATCCATCCTCAATAGGACAATTAAGAACTCCTAGAAACGAAGTTACTTGATAATTTAGTTGTCGGGCACGAGCTCTGGTAATTGGTCCTTGTATGTCAACTTTAGGAGTGACAACAGTAGGCATGGTTGTATCAGTGGAAGGGATGTCCTCATCATGGATGTTGACATGGATGGACTATTATGTTGACTTGGACGATGGATGGACCATTGTATATGGACTGTTATGTTGATAATGATATGGATGGTCTGTTAAATATCAAGTGTTGAATGAATAGATGTTGAATTATGATGGAGGGACCCAGAATGACATGGATTATGTTGAATGAATAGATGTAAACTTGTGATTTTGTCATGTATTTCTTCAAGAAAATGATTCTGTATTTCTGGGCTTTCTGCATTTGTGCTCTCTGGCTGGAGGCTAGTTTTTGGTCCGAGCCGAGAGCCGAGCCACGAACTGATGGACGTCGATCAGTTAATTTGCCTATTCCTACCTCACAACGCGTGATAGGTCGGACAGGGCAAGACGGAAGGTCGAAGGGACATTCGACTCATCAAATGCCCACTACTAGTCAGAATCCTTCGAGACCTTCGGTAACACTGCAAAACCTGCAACGAGTTCACGATATTCTGAATAACCCAGATCCTGCTCTAATGGGAGCTCCAGGTTATATTCAACTTGCAGGGCAGGTGTCGGAGATCCTCCAACAAACCATGCAACGTACATAAATGTACCAGGAGCAAAGGATCTCGCAAAGTCACACCATGACTTTATCCCAGCGCTCCTCCCTCAGTAAAGGACAACATGGTCGGACGGAGGACCAATCGATACCAAGACCCCCTCGTAGATTCTGACCAAGAAATCACGAGGGAAGATGGCTCTTCCCAGCAGCCACTCCTCCTCCTCGTCAGGAGGAATGACCGCTTGGTTCCGATGATCTTCGACATCTTCTAAACCAGGCAGGTGGTCAGAGACGTTATACTAATGTCCACGACCGGATTGAGACGCCGGATACTAGGTACGCAAATCCAAGGAACTGGTCCCCAACCGACTATAATCTGGCCCCTTTTCAGAGAAGGCGCCACGACTCCATTACGGGCTGTCGAGCATTCTCGGCAGGGCTCCAAACTGTTCGTTGGCCAGACAGGTTCTGACTGGCTAACATAAAGAAGTTCAATGGGACTCAGAACCCATTAGAATTTCTCTAAATCCATACTACTAACATCAAAGCTGCTGGTGGTAATGACAACGTGATGGCAAATTACTTACCCACGGTCCTTGAGGGATACCCCCGGTCATGGTTGCTCAACCTGCCGGTTGGATCTATCTACACTTGGGAGCAGCTCTGTAATTTACTAATCGCAAACTTCCAGTATGTACGATCGCCCTGAAAAAGAAGACGATCTTCATTGGATCAGTCAAAAGTCCAATGAAACTCTTCGACAATATATCTAGAGGTTTAGCCAGGTTCAAAACTCTATTCCAGAAGTCACAGAATCTTACATTCTCCGAACTTTAAAAGCGTAATGAGAATCGATGGTTTATGGAGGATATTGCAATGAATCCTCTATGAACGACTGTCGAACTTTTGGACATGGCGGACAAATATGCAGCCGCTAGCGAAGAGGTCGAATGGTGCGAAGCTATCGATCGAAAAGACCAAATCCCTCAACCTGGCCTGGAGAAAAAAGAGAAGAGAAGCAAGAAGTCTCTCAAGGGTAAGAAGAATCACAAGCCCGACAACAAGGAAATCTTTGCGATTCCAGAAAAATTTACCAAGAGCATGAAAGACTTTTTTGGTCGGAACAAGGCTAAAGCTCTAACCGGCGACTATAAGAAGAACAAGAAGTGGTGTCCACTTCACCAGGCAGCAGGGCATGATCTACGCACCTGCCGAGCCTAGCAAAAGAAGCTGGAGGATTACTACTTAGGTAAAGGCCTTTTCCCCTCCATATCAGGGCTTGGAGAACCAAGCTCCAAAAAGGATAAAGATGGCAACGAAGAAAATAGAGTACCAGGAGCCGTAGCACACAGTCGATATGATATTCGATGGATCCTCCTCGTACGAGTCAAGATGTCATCTAAAGGTCGTAGAGCGGGAAGTCAACCTTGCCGAGTCTCCGATCATTGTAAAGCCTTCCAAGTGGTCAGAAACGGTTATCTCCTTCAGCAAAGAAGACTGCCCCATCCCGTCGATTCGACTAGGTGGGTTTCCTATTGTTGCTGAACCTACAATTAATAATTACAAAGTTAATCGAGTCTTAATAGATGGAGGTAACTCTTTAAACATTTTATTTACGGGAGTATTGGAAGAAATGCAAATTCCCAGGTCGAAGGTAAAACCTATGAAATATGTCTTCCATGGCATAGTTCCTGGTTCTACCGCTAAACCGATAGGGCAACTATCTCTACCGGTTACGTTCAGAAGACCTAAAAAGATTCCATTTGATGTGGTGGATTTCGAAACCGCCTACGATGGAACACTCGGTTGTCCAGCATTAGCTAAGTTCTTGATAGCTACACATTACGACTATCAGAGTCTAAAGATACCAAGACCAAAAGGAGTCATCACGGTTCGAGGAGATAGAAAAATGGCATATGCATGCGATCGAAAATCCCTAGAACTGGTCGACGCACTTTCGACCAGGGAAACTAATCCGTCTTCCATGCAAGTCAAGCATTCGAGACGAAAGATGGCCCCAAAGCATTTCGACCAGACCAAGGAGGTTCCACTAAGCAAATGCGCTTCTCCAAAAAGCGTAAAAATGTTGTATGCGTTAGGAAATGCTGACACATCTACCCAAAAGTTATTGGTCGGGGCAGGACTCGACCACAAATAGGAAGAGTCGCTTGTCTCCTTCCTTCGAGCAAACCTGGATGTATTCGCCTGGCAGGCATCCGACATGCACGGAGTCCTCAGGGGGATGATCGAGCATAGGCTAGCTCTCCAGCCTGACAAAAAACCGGTCAAGCATAAGCTAAGGCGCTTCGCACCTGATCGAAAGGAGGCAATCCAGTCGGCGATCGACAAGCTTCTTAAGGCTGGATTTATTCGTGAAGTCGACCACCCAGAGTGGCTCGCCAATCATGTAATGGTTAGAAAAAACAATGGGAAATGGTGAATGTGTATTGACTTCACAGATCTTAATAAAGCTTGTCCGAAGGATGACTTTCCCCTTCCACGCATTGATCAATTTGTAGACTTCACTTCAGGGTGTGAGTTGTTAAGTTTTTTAGATGCGTATTCAGGGTACCACCAGATCAATATGAGTAAAGATGATGAAGAGAAAACTTCCTTCATCACTTCATATGCAACTTACTGATACGTTAAGATCTCATTTGGACTCAAGAATGCTGGTGCAACTTTTCAGAGGTTAATGCAAAAAACCGTTTATCCTTAGATAGGTCAAAATCTGGAAGTCTACGTTGATGACTTGGTTGTGAAAAGCATCAATGCTGGCAATCACATTTCTGATCTACACGAGACTTTCAATAACTTAAGAAGGCATAATCTTAAGTTAAATCCAAAGAAGTGTGTGTTCGGAGTTTCTTCTAGAAAGCTTCTTGGGTTCCTAATTTAGGCTAGAGGAATTGAAGCAAACCCAACAAAGATATCAGCCATCGACCAGATGCACCCTCCGACCACAAAGAAGGAAGTCCAAAAACTAACCAGTTGTTTGGTAGCGCTAAGTCGGTTCATAGCATAATTAGGTGAAAAAAGACTACATTTCTTCAAACTTCTTCGGAAACATGGAAGTTTTGAGTGGACCAAAGAGGCAAATGATGCCTTTAAAGAGTTTAAGAAGTACCTTATGAGTGTCCCGATCTTAGTATCTCCAAGGTCAGGAGAAACATTGCTGGTATACGTGGCTGCAACGCCACAAGCAGTCAGTGTTGTACTAGTCATTGAGCGTGACAACATCCAACGACCAGTATACTACATAAGCGAAGTCTTACATGGACTAAAGGAACGATACCCACAGGTACAAAAGTTGCTATATTGTCTCCTTATGGCTTCAAAAAAACTAATACAATACTTTCAGGCCCACAAAGTGGTCGTACCTACCGGATATCCCCTTGGTCAAGTTCTCGAAAATAGAGAATCATCAGGACGAATAGCAAAATAGGTGGTCGAGCTTGGAGCGTTCGACCTCCATTTCGTCTCACGAACAGCAATCAAGTCCTAGACTTTAGCATAATTTATTGCCGAATGGACGAACCCTGAACCCACCCAAGGGCCTGAGTACGAACACCACCATGAGTGGACAATGTACTTTGACGATTCCTTGATGCTCAAGGGCTCGAGGGCTAGGGTTGTCTTGATATTCCCTACTGGAGAACACATAAAATATGTCATTCAGTTAAACTTTCCTGCTACAAACAATGTGGCAGGATACGAAGGTTTACTGGCAGGACTCCGAGCATCCCGAGCGCTTGGGATTTGCATATTACTAGTGAAAGACGATTATCAACTAGTAGTAAATCAAGTTGGGAAAGAGTATCAATGCTCAAGTACCAAGATGTCATCTTATTTAGCGAAAATATGGAAACTTGAAAAGCACTTCTTCAGTTTTCAGATCCAACATATTCCTAGAAAGAAAAACTTTCTGGCAGGTCAGTTGGCACGGATGGCCTCCACAAGGTCATCCGTCCCGCTCGAAGTTTTTCTTGAGCAACTCGATTCACCATAAGTGATCGAGCATTTCGAGGACTTAGATGCTCCTCTCGAGGTCACAAAGCTCGATCCCAGTAGCAACTGGATGACGTCGATCTATAATTATCTTTGACATGGTATTATTTCTGAAGATGATGTAGAGGCTGATCGTATAGCTCGAAAAGCCAAATCATACACTCTGATGGTATTATTTCTGAAGATGATGTAGAGGCTGATCGTATAGCTCGAAGAGCCAAATCATATACTCTGATCCGCAGAGCAATAGAGCAGTTGAGCGAGCTAATGGTATCATAATATAAGGAGTGAAGCGCCGAGTGTTCGATCAGTTAAGAAAACGGTCAGGAGCTTGGGTTCAAGAACTTCCTTCTGTATTATGGGCCATTTGAACCACTGCCAGTCATGCAACCGATGAAACACTATTTTTTCTGGTTTACGGTGCTGAAGCCATACTTCCTCTAGAACTAAAAATTGGCTCTGCTCAAACTGATTATTTCAATGAGAACGATCAGGTAGAACGAAGACTCGACGACATCAATTTTCTTGACGAACGATGAAACCAAGCCCTTATACGATCGGCAGTGTACCAAGCCATGCGAAGGTACCAAAGTCATAAGGTGCAACCTCTCTGCCTAGCTGTAGGTGATTTGGTTCTCAAACAAATTCAGAGCCAAACAAATCGCAACAAACTTTCTCCCAAATGGGAAGGTCCATACATTGTGGTTGAAGTCACCAAACCTGGTTCGGTATGACTCGCCATGTCAGACGGGCGTGTTTTGTCAAATTCTTGGAATATTGACCTGTTGCGTATGTTCTTTGTATAAATGCATTGTGAGAGCCGCCGGACGATTTAACTTGTAATGTTTAACCCTCCAATTGGCCCTAGCATCACAAATTAAATTTCCTTACTCTCGGTGTATTATATACCTCCCAGGAGCGGTACACATACACCTTCACAAACAGTATCGAACCATACACATGTTATCACAATACCGCAAGATAAAAATATCTAGTACGCAGCGGAAAACAGTAGATAAACTGAAATAAAACTAAAAATTAACCATCAATGGAGTCCCAATGGCTTGCCATAACCCGCAGGACAACCAACTGGGGTTCAAACCTTAGCAAATTGACATTTCTACGCAAACTTTCCTTACCTGATTCAACCTCAACACCTGCTGTCCAGATTAGTAAATAAAAGCAAACAGTGAGTACACGAATGTACTCCGCAAGACTTTACCAAGCCTATACATAGCTACATGCAAGCTCTACTCAATGGAGAAGGCTATAAAGTTCATTTTCAGCACAAAGCAATATTTCAATTTGAATACCATGTAGTAGATTTAAATTGCAAGTGAGTAAACATTTTTAATATTTCAAAAAACAACAAGTAAATAACATTAAATAAGAACTAAACATCAACAGGTGGCTGCCCCTGCAGCACACAAACATAGTATGAGAAACCATTCTCAATACCACCGATCAAGTTTTAAGTTTTAAAATTCCAAAATGTTGAGTCTAACTCTCGAAAGACCTCACCAAGCGTGTCCATAACCAAGGGCGTAGCTATTCAATTAGTTTAAATCCTGCAGGGGTGTACAACTTTACCCACATGTTAGACTGCTCCTTTTGCCACCAAATAAAGCACACTTCCAAAGGTATGCCGACATAGCTAAGTCCCACGAGACGTTTCCAATATTATGTATTAACTATGAGCCGCCCATATGAGTGAAAACCCATATGTTGTGTCGGAGTCATTGTAAAGCCTCAGTCAACTACCCCTCGGGGTAAAGCCTCAGACAACTACAATGCCCCTCGGTATGGAGAACCTAGCCAGGAACCCACACCCACACCCACACACCCAACAACAACAACACACTTCTTTTTAAACACAACACACAACCACCTGCGACTCGGAGCTAACACATGCCAAAGTACTAAGTCAAGAGGAGACCCGTATGACCCTCATGTGGATGCACGCAATAATGCTTTGTTCAGTGTAACAAGATTTTCGGTCCTTGTTAACTCGAGCACCAACCACACACCCAATAGCACACCAACAACCAATGTGCCCAGGTCCAAATCAATTTGTTTTCATTTTTTGTTTTCCAAATAAAATAGCACAGAGCATTTGTTATAACATAATAAAAATTATTTATGACCAAGGTTCTTGGAAACAGGGAATCATCAGGATGAATAGCAAAATGGGCGGTTGAGCTAGGGGCGTTCGACCTCCATTTCATCTCACGAACAACAATCAAGTCCCAAGCAATAGCATAATTCATTGTCGAATGGACAAACCCTGAACCCACCCAAGGGCCCGAGTACGGACACCACGATGAGTGGACAATGTACTTTGACAGCTCCTTGATGCTAAAAGGCTCGGGGGCTAGAGTTGTCTTGATATCCCCTACTAGCGAACACATCAAGTACGCCATCCAGTTAAATTTTCCTACCACAAACAACATGGCAGAATATGAAGGTTCTTGGCGGGACTCAAAGCGACCCGTTAAGCTCGGGATTATGATTACTAGTGAAAGGTGATTCTCAACTAGTAGCGAATCAAGTAGGGAAAAAGTATTAATGTTAAGTACCAAGATGTCATCTTATCGGTGAAATCTGAAACTCAAAAATCACTTCTTCGTTTGGATCCGGCATATTCCTAGAAAGGAAAACTTTCTAGCAGACCGGTTAGCACGGATGGCCTCCACGAGGACAACCGTCACTTGAGTTTTTCTCGAGCAACTCGATTAGCCCTCGATGGTCGAGCCTTAGAGATCATGCATGATTCCTTCTGGTCATACATACCGATCGTGAGAACATAGATGCTCCACGGTCATTGATGGTTGGCGCTATCACGATCCAGGTAGAGACTGGATGACATCGATCTACAATTATCTTCAGCATGACATAATTCCAGAAGATGATGTAGAGGCTGATCGTATAGCACGAAAAGCCAAATCATACACTCTTATTGAGCGTACCTTGTATAAGCGAGGATCTTATGGAGTGTTGATGAGATGCATATCTCAGCCGGATGGTATTAAGTTGCTAACCGAAATCCATGAAGGAGTCGTGGGCGCATCATTCCTCTGAGAACACCGGGTCGGGTAAAGCCTTGAGCAAGGATACTACTAATAACCGCCCTTCATGATGCAAAAGAGCTCATGACGAAATCGTACAATGTCGGTTTCATAGCCGAAACAAGTACATCGGTAGGCATAAGCTTCACAAATAATTCCTCTTTCTTGGCCTTTTGCAACTTTGGGGAATTTGGACATTTTGTAACCTTTCCCAAGAGCACACAGGGCATCAATTCCTTTTCGTCATGATTGACACGTTTACAAAATGGATTGAAGCCGGCACATTGTTAAAACTACAACCGAGACCGCTAAGAGATTTCTAACAAAAATGTGATCACACGATTTGGTATACCCGATCGTATAATCCGTAAGCGGTGCCAGTTCTCAGCGGTCAATCCAAAAATTACGCAGCGAACTTGGTATCAAGGTTCATTTTGCCGATTGCTCATCCACGAGCAATGGAAGCGATTAAGCGAGCCAATGGTATCATCATGCATGGGATCAAACGCCGAGTATTCGACCGATTAATCAAGCGGTCAAGAGCTTGGGTCGAGAACTTTAAATGCGTATTATGGGCCGTTCGAACCACGACTAGTCGTGCGACCGGTGAAACACCATTTTTCTTGGTTTATGGTGCTGAAGCCATGCTTTCTCTAGAACTAAAACTTGGCTCTGCTCGAACTGATTGTTTTAACGAAAGCGATCAGAATGAACGACGACTCGACGATATCAATCTCCTTGAAGCACGATGAAACCAAGCCCTGGTACGATCAGCAGTATATCAACAAGCCATGCGAAGGTACTATAGTCGTAAGGTGTAACCTCGTAGCCTTGTTGTAGGTGATCTGGTTCTTAGAAAAATTCAGAATCAGGCAAATCACAACAAACTTTCTCCCAAGTGGGAAGGTCCTTACACTGTGGTCGAAGTTACCCGACCAGGTTCTGTACGACTAGCCATGTCGGACGGGAAATATTTGTCAAATTCTTGGAACATTGATCAATTGCGTAAGTTCTATGTCTAATTCTTTTTTACATTATTTCAATTCTTTTAATTTCATTAATGCATTCATTCATTTATTTTCGACGAGTGATATGGTTTAGATATCTATGCATATATTCTGGTCACCTATTATTGTTGTTTAAGATGGTCGGAGAAGACAATTTTTTCTCTCCGATATCCTTTATCAGGATCTTTGTTACTCTTTGGCAATGACATCTGTGTCATACGTTGTATAGGTCCTAGTCATGATCATTCCATGAATGATTCCACGCGCAACCATACGAGTAAACAGAGCATAGTATAAAAAACTTCATGTAGTGCCTTATACTATTAAGATTATGAAGGTTATATTTTTTCATTTCAAAAATCTTTTCTACTCTCGTTTGGCTACTGGTCGGGACACGGAAAGCCTCCTAGTCGAAGTCTCTCCTTTTTCGCACGTGGTCCTACCCACTGGAAAGAGCTTCCTAGCGACGGTTCTTTTCTTACGATCCCCACTGCCAATCGGACTTGAGCCTGGGCATGTTTTGCGAAATATTTTTCTATATCTTCTATTCTTAATAGTATTTTCTGACCAGATTTGGGTCGTATATATAAATACGATCACTTCTCATCTTTTGCATGCATTCTTGCATTTCTACTTTTGTCATTACAACAAATCTTTTTTCTGACCATATACAATTTTGTTTGGTATTTCGATTATGACAAACAAAAGATCTATAACTAGTCGAAATCATACACTAGTTCCGACCAAAATGATTTTCTAGTATTGTTACGATCAGTTCTGTCTTATGATCAGTATAAATCCTCCAAACAATGGTTTTGACTTTTTATTTCTCCTTCTTGGCGAACTGCTTGTCTAGTAAAGCTCTTCTAGTACAAAGCGATCGGGGCTAGGAATATCTGAGAATTTTACAAAAAGTCAACGGGATAAAAAGATGATTGTTGATGACACAAAGGTAAGTTTTATTTATAATTCTTATATTACAATGCCATACTCTTGAATATCTCGGACTAATTCTTGCTTCATAGAGATCAGACATCCATCTCCTCTACAATTTTGTCTCCAAGTGGCCTAAGTTCTTCCATAAGCTTGAGTAGCCTCATTAAATGACGATTGAAGTCATCCTCAGCGATGCAGAGATTAATAGAGAGGTCGAAGCCTTCGTTTTGCGGCCTAAACAAAATCGACTCGATGCTGCGCCTTCTTTCATAGTCTGGCATAATTCTCTCGAGTAGTTTTGAAGCGGACCAAGAGATCTTCTAGAAGTTGGCCCAAGTAGTTCATTTTCTCTATTGGATCTCTTAAATCAGGCATGCTTGATCCTAATCCCATATCAAAGATCATCTTGTTCAAAGCATAAATCTTGTCATCAAGATTCTGCACAAGAGCTGCCTCCTTTCCCTGCTCAAATTCCAAAGCCTTTTCGGTTATGTTCAACGCTTGCATTTGCTCTACACGAGTAAAACAAGTAGTAAAGCACAACATGATCAGAGGGAGATAATAAGTCAAGTCTACGACCTATTACCTTCAATTATCTTGTTCAATGTCTCATTCTGAGTCGATGCCTCTGCAATCGATCCGGTCCTTAGCTTGATTCTCTTCTTCAAGCAGAGTTATTTTGGCTTTACCAGCCACGACTTCTTCTTTTATTTTTTCCAAATCTATCGAATGCTATAAGGGAATAATTAAATAAGAACAAAGCATTGAAGAAGGAAAAAGGTTAAGAGGAAGGTCTTTACTTTCCAGTTCGGAGTGCTTTTGCTCCAAGTCCTGAATTCGCTGGGTTAGTCCTCCGACCACAGTGAAGTTCTCGACCATATGCTACACAAATAGCATTCTCTCTTTAAAGTTTCCTATAAAATTTTAAGAAAGACTATGAAACTGGTCGTAGATACTTACTTGGACTACCAAATCATTATAACCTTCAAATATCAAATCAGGACGTATTTTGATTTGGCGATCCGATATTTTTTCCCATGCCTCGTCAAGCTCTTTATCCTCGATAAATTGGGGGTGAAAAGGGAACTTGTCAGGTTGAGAGGGATTACCAACATTGTTGAGAACTTTGTTGAGGGCCTTTAGGGGCATCTACCTCCATGAAGGAGTTAGAACCACCAATGGATCAACTCGACCGTTGTCTTTGGCACCTGCTCGGGGGCTTCTTCGACCACTATAACCTCAGGAACTTTGTCCTGGGAAGTTCTTTGGTCAATAACTTCCACGGGTGCCGGGTCCTTAGGAAGATTCTGGTCGGAATCGACCGGAACACCGAAGACACAGTACAAAACAAAGAAGGGAGTTCAAAACACCAAATCATCAAGAAACTATTAAAGGTATACACTCATCGACCTCTTCTCGTTTGTACATACCTAGTTAGTTTCTTGGATTTGACTTTTAAAGCGCGGTAGAGTAAACTCTATACCGCTTGACCTTCCTTTTCTTCTCAACCAAATTCATGGGGTTTTGAGTCGGCGAGGATTGGTTAAACCCTCACATCCTCGACAAGATATCGAGGCAATATCCTCGACCAAGCGGTGAAGATAGTATCGAGACCATCGGATCGGAGGAGTGGTTTCATCAACCTCGGATCGCTTGTTTGATAACAAGCTGTATGGTCGTGAGCGACCAAACCGAGTCTATAGTTTCATGACTACGCTCTCTGAACCTTCATTTTCTCCGCCTAAATCGAAAAATGAATTTGGTTAGAGTGATGAATTTTTTATCTAAAGTATATATATTCTTCATTCATGCTCTATTACCTCGGAGATTCATCTTATTCGATCGGAGAATATATATATATATATATATATATATATATATATATATATATATATATATATATATATATATATATATATATATATATAGACACACACACAAACATGATAAAATAGGATTGATTATCTACCTTAAGTCTTGCCAATCTCTCTTCAATAGAGACTATTACCAAGATGTCGGGAATCGCACCTTTTCACTAAAGCTCCCAGTATGAGATCATCTGATCCGCTCTTTGATTTTCTCAGCAGAAAGTCCTTTTTTTTTAAAAAAAAAAGGAAGGAAGGAAGGAGACAAGAGCAAAATTTAAGGTATTATGATAATCAAATAATGAATCATACTGGACAGAGCTTTTCTCAAAGACTTACCACCTCCTGAGATAGCTTCATCACGATCAATGGACCAGAGCAGGGAATGAGTCCAGAGCCTCAAAGGACTAATCTGGCGTTTGGTGAAGTCCCTCACCACATGCCAAGAAGTCAAGCCCTTGACCCTCAGGTCATAGATGGCATTCACCCATCTTTCGACCACTCCTAACTTCTCCACGGTCTTCCTCCACTTGGGATTCTCGTTCGCCTTAATTGCGGCGAAGTAAAGGCCATCATCCTCATGTAGTCATGTAGAACCAAATCTTTTTCCATAGCGACCACGAGGATTTCGAGTACATTTGGATGTACTCATTGGCCTTCCTATCATGAAGGCGCAGCATGCATTCTCCAGGAGTCCCCGTGGATTTCCCCGACATCGCCATCCGATAAAAATACCAGAAGAGCCTCAAATTTGGACGCACTCCCAGGTATACCTCACATAGGTAGATAAAAATACTAATATTGGCGATGGAATTAGGGGCCAAATTCACCAATTCCACCTCATAATACTCTAACACACGACGAAGGAATTTGTGCACCAGTACCCTCAGCCCGCACTCGATGTGAGCGAGGAAGATTGGAATTTCCCCATCTTCGCGGCTCAGAAAGTGCTCCCCGGCCGCTGATCTCCATCCGATCAGATTCTTGTTTGGGAGCATTCCCATCTTCTCCAGCACTTTAAGCTTCTTCTCATTCAGATTTGAAGCCATCCACTTTGTGATTTGATCCGACATAGTAAAATTTCTCAAAGGGATGAGTAGTGGTCGGAGGAGGCTTTGAGGTCGGAAAGGCAATAAGAAATCGGAAAGATTTTCTTAGCGAGGAACTGAAGAGGATTTGAAGAAGATGTGGAAGCATAAAAACTCTAGAGCCCAGCAATGGAGGTTTTATAGCTTCGAGTCTTTAACTGCAATGGGGATTGATCCAAAAAAAAGTCCAATTGACCAAAACCTTTTTTTTGTCCAACGGACAGAAAAACTCTTAGGTTCCCAAGGCGGGTTCTCAACTTTAAAGTGAACACAGACCACTTCGTATATCACGACATTAAATGAGGTCTGCTCGACACGACTTCATTGGAGGAAAAGTGTTCACACGACTTGTTCATTTAAAGTTCGGGGGCTAGCTAACGAGGATTAAAACCTCTGTGTATTGTTTTAATATACAATAAAAGACCATACGTCTTCATGGTCGTAACCCCTAAGGCCAACGACCTCACTGGTTGTAAGGATTCCAGAGGTTACATAAGGGTACCCTGGTCGGACAAGGTCCTATACCCGACCTTGACCGTAATCGCTGCTCGGCGCTATGAGCGATGTTTATAACTAATCCGAATATATTCTTCCGTGCGATGAATATAGCATGTGCTGTATACTTCATACCACACGGTTATATAATCCTAAAGACACTGACAACAACTACCAGACGGTTTAATGTCTCCGGGCACTGAACCGTCGTGCAATTAGACACATTGTTAATTGTGCACTAAGCCCCGACCAGTCGCAACGCTTCACCAGGGATGCCTCCTCCAGGAGTAACTGCCACCCCTTTAGAAGTTACTTAAGCACGAAGCACAGAAGACCAAAGGGCAGAGAGCGAAACATCAACACAAGTTCTATAGATCAAGAGGCAAACTGAGACAAGCAAGATAGCAATCTTCGCATCCAGTGTAATTAGGATTAGTCCCTAGTCGGGTCGAGAGCACCCCCCTTTGTAAATCTAGT
Organism: Phyllostachys edulis; assembly: GCA_036346405.1. Taxonomy (NCBI): domain Eukaryota; kingdom Viridiplantae; phylum Streptophyta; class Magnoliopsida; order Poales; family Poaceae; genus Phyllostachys; species Phyllostachys edulis. Next base: position 7,823,604 of record CM070549.1, read on the forward strand.
TTATATCAATAAAGAGCAGCCCCATTTTCTCCCAGGAATTATCGCGTCATTTTCCTCTTTCATTTTCATAAAATCGATGATTCGATCGTCGACAGTGGGGCCTACACGTTAGTGTAATAACGAAACGATTAATACCAACTTAAACATTGTTTACACTAATGACCAAGATTTTATTACTAATTACGTTGCTATAGTGCTTCTTCTTCAGACCGAGACAGGGTAGCTCCTGAGAGCTTCTCGGCTCACCCTTGTCGCCGGTGGTAGGGGGTATGGCGGTGGCCATGGATGGCGAATGTGGAATCCTGGATGAAAGGCGATCCGATAGGTGGTGGTGGCGCATTCTGAGGTGGACTGTGGCGGCCAAACGACGGTCAACGGTGGCCGGCCGTGGAGGTGAATCATGGCGGTGGCACCGGAGGGGGATAGGGTGGGAACTAAGGTGCGCATCGGCTTGAGTGAGTAGCATGGAACTCACCAGAGCGCTCGATAGAGGTGGGGAGTGGCTGAAACGTGCTGACGACGGCGACCCGGGGCGGCGCGGGGTGGTCTTCGACGACGACGACCTGTGGAGGATGAGAGAGTGGGTGAGTGACAGAGTTAGTTAGAGGGAGGTCCAAGAGTATTCCCATGGGAAAGAATTGAAGAGGGAGTCCCCGAAGAGGGAGTGGCGGCGGTAGAGGCGGGGTTGGCCGTGGTTGGGGAAGATGGGCAATGTGTGACGCTCCGGTGGCGGTTTCTTCGAATTGGCACAGGGGATGTGTTCCTTGGGATCAAAGATGTGCCGTGACACGGTTAGGAACAGCTAAGGTTTGCTGGAATGGCCAGGACAACGGCAAGCGTTTTGGTGGTTTTGCGGCCGGTCATTGGAGCTTGAATTGAGCCATGAGGAATAAGAAGGATGGAGAAGGGAGGCCGGACACGGGGGCGGCAAGGATGAGCAGCGCGAGCGCGAGGAGAAGGATGCGTGTCCATGCGCTGGCACGTTGAAGCTGCTGCATGGCACGAGTGCCACATAGGCTCGACGGCAAGGATGGTGTAGTGAAGGAGAAGGCCTGTCGGGTGGGCTCAACAAGTCAATGAGGGAGGTAAACAAAAGGGTTTTTCCAGAATTTGTAAAATGGGTGCGAGCTTAAGTGAATTTTTGAAGATAGATGTTTAGCTCCAAAATTGATGCAAATTCTAGGGAAAATCCCTAACACTCGTTAGACCATTAATTAATTTTTCTAGGGTTTTACAAGTTCTACAATTTTCTCTAGAATTATTTTAAGTTTCTATTGTGGTGTTTGACTTTTGATTTTCTTAGATTGAGAGGCTGTTTAAAAATATCAATTTAATTTCAAAAAAATTGAAATTTTGTAGTGAGTTCCTAAGTTGCTCCAGAACCTAGGAAAATTATTTCCAGACATTGCTCACAAGTTTTGTTTGTATTTTGAAATTCAAATTCAATTTGAACATGCAAATTGAAAAGAAACCAATTAACCTCAGAAAATTCCAGAAAATTCAATTAAGCAAACCAGAGCATATAGAACTCAACTCAAATATTCCCAGCTATGGGTCCTACTGTATTTCTAAGATACTATTTCGGTTGCATTTCTGAAATTAAGAAAGTATATTTTCAAGTTTTGAAATTGAGATTTCTTTTTAAACTCCCTCGAGCATTCTAGGAGCATTTGAGGTAATAATGTTTTTAAGTTAAAACCCAAAATACATTCCCATACCTGAAACCTTTTTAATTTTACCCCAACTTTAACTTGAGCTTTTGAATTGAAGGAGGAGTATTGGATTCTAGGTTTGAAATTCTAGTCTTTAAAAATCAAGGATTTCAAACATATGGTTTACACAAAAAGTTTTTAAGAAGTCTAAAATTTCACAAAGGCACTTTAGGTGCTTAACTAATCCAACTTAAGATTCTTGAGCTGTTACAAATCTACCCCCCTTAAACTTGGTCGCTTCTTCACTCGAACAATTGAAGTCTTCTTCAATAGCTTGGAGGTGAATAGAGGGGTTGAAAGCCTTTAGCTTCGCCAAAGCAAGGCTCAATTCGTTAGTAACAGCATTCTTCATGATCTGGGCATGGTTCGGCTCAATCTGTTAGTAACAGCATCCTTCATGATCTGGGCATGGTTCTTTCGAGTAGTCTTGAGTAGACCTTGGAGATCTTCAAGTTGTTGGCCAAGATAATTTATCTTCTCCACTGGATCTTTTAAGATAGGCAGAATTGATCCAGATCCCATGTCGAAGAGCATCTTGTTGAGAGCCTTGACCTTTTCTTCAAGACTCTGCTCGAGATCTGCCTCTTTGTCTTGCTCGAACTTAAGAACTTTCTCTGCTCTTTTCAATGATTGAGTTTGGATAAATACATATAATTAGAAAAAAGATAGTGCATTGGTCAAGTTTACGACTGGTTACCTTGATTCTTCTTCTCGAACGTCTCAATGACTTCCTTGTGCCTGGTCGTTAGGTATTCGATTGACCGGTCCTTCTTGGCATTCACCTTCAAGCTTGGTTATTATGGCATCCTTAGCCATAACCTCTTCTTTATTTTTTCTCCGAATCTATCAAATATGATAAGGAGAGACGTTAATTAATAGAAGAGAAGCAAGATAGGTGTACCAGGCGTGAGTGTGCGGGCTCCGTCTTGGCCGCGTCCAGGTTGTCCTCAAGGAGCGATGACTCCCGTGAGCTTCTTGTGATGGAGCCACGCGGCGCTGTGGCGGCTGTTGAGTCGGATCTTGAGGTCGTTGTGAGCGCGAGGTGTGGCCGGCCCTACTGCCTCTATCTCGCGCCATCGCTGGATGAGCGACGACACGTGCGGGCCGGTCGGGGGTAGCTGCAGCTCTGCCCTGCGATCGATGTTGGCAGCGATCTTGTCGGCGGCGCCGAGGGCGGCTCCCGAACACACGCGGCAGGGCGGCCCAGGAGGAGCATGGCGGATGACAACGCGGATAGCTCGACCACCCTTCGCGTCCTCAACCCCGCCGTTGGACGAGATCACCACCCGCATGTCCAGATCCACCGGCTCATCGTCGGATCTGAAGGCGGTGGCGATCCGATGTGGGGAGTCGAGGTGGGGTAACCCCGTAGGCAGGGGGTCACTAGTGGTGGGGAGGAGGAAGGGTAGGCGGGCGACTCCGAGGTTGTGGTCTTAGACGAGGGATGTGGAGGTCATGGAGGCGGAGACGTCATCGGCCGCATCAGCGGCGGAGGAGTCCTCGTCGAGCACATCGAGCTCGTCAATGCGGTCGTCGTCGGGGTTGGAAACAGCACCGCCCTCGGTGGCGACAGTGGTGGTGGTGGTGGTGACTGGTGAGGTCGGGGTCGAGCGCAGCGACCACGGCGACATCGTCGTTGGTGAGGAGGGCGAAGGAGTTGGAGGCGGCGGTGGTGGAGGAGGAGGATGAGAGGGGGAAGAGTGAGGAGGAGAGGCAAGATTGGAGGACAGTGAGGGAGAGGAGTAGGAGGAGCGTCGCGGGCTAGCAGCCCAGGCGAGGGGAAGAGTTGGGGGGTGTAACATCCCAATTTTTGAGTCTTTTTGAAAATTTGAAAATAAAAATAACCATTTGAATTTTCCTAAGTTGTTAAAGCTTAATTTGAATTTTTCATAAATAAAAACAGTTAAATGTGAGTAAATCAAACTCCAATTAATTAAGAAAAAATGTTTTATTTGATTTTCTGGCTTTATCTTGGAATTCCTTTTTTCCAGGACCCAGTTTTTTTTCTCCGTGGAGTTGTTTTTTTTATTTCTTTTCAGCTTGCCCGTATTTCAGAGTTCTTTTAAAGCTTTAGAAATAAAATAAACTATTTGCATTTGTTCGAATAAATGCAAAGTTTAAATTGAAATTCCGAAGTGAAAAACATTTAAATGTTTAAATCAAACGTTAATTAAAGTCAAAATGAGTTCATTGGATTTTCTAGGTTTTCTTGGATTTTATTCAAGTCGGTGTTGTTTCTTGCAAACCGGTCTTCCCAAAAATTATTTTATTTGTTGCAAAATTTAATTTAAATTGGTGACTTATTTTGAAGCTTTAAAAATAAAAATAATCGTTTGGTTTTTATCGGTTTAATTTAAAGCTTAAATTGAATTTCTGAAGGAAAAATATTTTATTTGGCTAAAATAAACTTAAAAAAAATCCAAAACTATTTTATTTGATCTATTCAAGTTCCAAAGTATTTTATAAATTTTTCTTGAGTTTTTTGGATTTATTTATTTTCTGGATTTTCTTTATTCCCTCCTTTTTCTTGTCTCTCTCCTCCTGTTTTTCTTCCCAAACGTGACTTCTAGTCCCTCTTTCCTCCTGTGCAAGCCATGTTGCCCCATGTAGCACCTTGCCCATCTCCTGGCCGCCCACGCCTCCTGCTCCCACCAGCTCCCATCCCGTCGGGCGCCTCCATCTTTGCCCCCTAGCCATGCTCAAATCCCTCCAGATTGCCACGTCCATGCAGCCTCACTGCATTCTGCTTGCCCAATGACCATGCATGCCCCCTATGCCAACCACCAATCGCCCCCCATGCTGCTCCCTCTACCACGCCATGCCTCCTGCCCTCACCATGCTGCCGCCCCATCACTCCCCCACATCGCCATCGCCCCATGCTGCCTGCCCCGGCCATGGCGCCCCATGCTGTTGCCTAGCTCCCCATGCCACTCTTCTCTCCCTTCCTCTCCTATAAACCGAAACCAGCGGACATCCTCTCCACCTCTCCCTCCCTCTCTTCATCCCCAACCGAAGCACCTTCATTTTCTTTTCAAACGTGAGCTTCATTGTCTTCCTCCAAACCGGTAGCAAGCTCCAGCTCTCCTCCCATGCCCCTCTTGCAGCAAGAACGGCTCCCCCTTCTTAGAGCTCCCTCCTCCCTTCTCCTCCTCCAGTCCACCATGATCTCCCTCTCCTCCAGTGCAAAAGCCCCAGGAGCAGCAAGTTCCATTGACGGCTGCATGCTCCCCCCATGTCGCCCAGCTTGTAAGCTCACCAGCAGCTCCCCTCCCTCCTAGTGCTGCTCTCCTTTCCTCTCCCTCCTATTCTCTCTTTATCTCCCAACCGAAGCTTCTCCAGCATGCACTACCGTGAGCTCTTGTTCCTCCAAGTTTGGCCGTGAGCCATCCTCCTTGCTCTCCCTCCTCTCTTTCCCCCTCCAAACCAAGCCAAGCAACAACAGTGAGCTCCAGCCTCCCTCCTCACTTCTAGTCATCTCCCAAAGTTTTGTACATGTTCATCTCACCCTCCTTCTCTCCTTCAAATATCCATAAAAAATGAAGAACCGAGCTATGCATGTTACGCAGTGGCGTTCATCGTCTCAAGAGCAAGCCATTCATCTAATTAGTTCTTGCATGCATGATGTAACATCCCAAATTTCCTGAGTTTTCGAAAATTTTCAAAAATTTAAAAAATAACCATTTGGTTTTATTAATTTGCTAAAGCTTAATTTGAAATTTAGAATTTAAAAGCAAATTTAACTTGAATTAATCCAACTTCAATTAATTCAAAAGTTGGTTTAGTTGAGTTTTGTTGGATCTTAATTGGGTTTTCCTTTTGCCCTAAGTTAAAAAAATAATTATTTGCAAAAAAACTAAAAGCAAAAGTTAAGCTGAAAATATTTCAACTAAGTTCTAAATAATTCAAGAGATTTCTGTGAATTTTTCTTGAATTTTTGAATGACTTTAGCTATTTTCTAAAAAGGTTTTTGCTTTTCTGGTATTTTCTAAAAGAAAAAAAATCCTCAAAATCCCCCTTCTACTATTTGGGCCAAATTTCTTCGGCCCATTCTACCTCCTCTCTGCGGCACGTCGGCCCGCTTAAGTCGTCTTGTACTTTTCTCCCTCGATCCGCGTCAGATAGAATCGGACGGCTTCATGACCACCCCGTCTTGTCGCTTTCGCCCATTCTCTCTCTCTTGCCTGGGAACTTCCACACCAGACGCCTTCGCCTCTGGTCATCTTCAACCTCCTTGCTTTTCTTGCGCCTCGCCTCGAATCTCGCCCGACTCCATCGCTTCCTCATGGTGCCCTAGCAACGTACCTCGTCCCATCCGGTTCTTGCCATCCCCGCCTCCTTGCCCACGTCTTACCTTTTCCCTCTTCTCCGTGCGGTCAAGCGGCACCGCCGTCGCCATTAATGGCCGGCAACCTCCTCCTCCTCCTCGGGTCTCCCAAGAGTCCTACAAATGTGAGCATCAGACCTTCCCTCCTCTCTCTCTCTTTCCCTCATCCCTTCCCTCTCCTCCGAAGCTCATGCCAGATTTTGAGCTCAACCGCATGCCAAACCGCTCCACCGTACCTTCGCCGCCGTCAAGCCTCCTCCGTGCCGTCGACCTCCCCACCGCCACCTCCTCGTCATGGCGCACTCGGTCTTGACTCACTCTCCTCAGGGCCACCGGATCCCCGCCGCTGCCGCCTTTTCTCCTCGCCGGCGACCCTTCCGTGCCGCCGCATCATCAAGACCTCGTGCACCCAACTCCCGTGAGCTCTTCTTCACGTTGGTGTCCTCGCCGCCCGACATTTGTCTGCTTAATCGCCGGCGACCATCGGGCGCCAGCCACCGGCTTCCGGGTCGGCGTGGTCGCCAAGTGGCGCCCGTCGATGGCCACCTCAACCCTTTTGTCGGCGTGGTCGCCTTGTCGACAAGCCCACGTGGCGATCAACCCCAAACACCGCCGAAAATAGTGTGAACCCGGTCCATACGCCCATCTCATTGATAGTGGGCCCCACATGTCAATTTCATTTATTTTAATTATTTCGACTGAAAATCCCTCTGATGACGTCAGCTGACGTCATATTCGTCTTTTCCTTTGCAAAAATAATTCCAGAAAATTAGGGAAAACCCTAATTTCATCATTTCATGTGTTCTTCAAACTTCCTTTGGCCATAACTTCTTCATTCGAACTCTGATTTGAGTGATTCAAATTTCTAAATTCATCTAAATTCCTTGTCTTCCTATTAGTATTTATTTAGTATTTATTTGGATTTTATTTGGAGTTGTTTTATTTATTTAGCTTTGTTCGAACGTATAGATTCTGGTGTTTCGGAAGACTTCGTGGACCCGACGACCGAAGCATCTCTACTCTTCAACGAAGGCAAGTCGTAGACCTTTGAACATATTGAACCCATCTTTATAAAAGTATATTGTTTGATATAAACATGCATCACTAATTTTATAATAAACGATTTCAGGAATTAGTTAATTACCTAATTGCCATTATGCCTCCTTGATAATTTGTGAATGACATGTATCCTTGAATGACATAATCCTTGGACACCTTAGGATGGCTAATTATTGGTTGGACATTATTGCAATACCAACATGGGTGCGTATTATGCTTAACCATGCTTTAGTTATGTGATGGTCTCATGATCACATAGTCAAAAATGATTGAACTTGACTTAATGAGATATGGAACTATGGTGCGATACCACTGTTGTGCAACTGTGGTGCGAGATTACCGTTGTGTCAATTGTGGTGCGATGCCGTTGCTATTAAAATTTGTTGTGCCATGGCAAGGGTTGTCACTTGGTCGGGTTGAATGAAAATAATTTATGCTCGGATGAGTGGGCAGTGGAAAAGGTGGGTGCGGAAGCACATTTGGAATGCGAAAACGTCTCGTCTGAGCAGCCAACTAAGGACTTAACCTTGAACTATTGATCTGGGCCTTAACCGTACAACCACATGTCTAGACTGGGATAGATCTGGCCGATTAATTAGCAATGTTTTGGTTCGGCTCTGTTTTGGTTGGGAACGGCGCAAGAGGGGGCCCGTAATGGTAACCCCTTAGCGAGCAGAACCGAGTCAAAACAGAACTTTGCAAAAGCCTTGTCACATGCTCTAGACTACTTACCTAAGGAAGTGAGCGGTGGCATAGATATATGCCGAACAAACTAGAGAATTCATGTCTTGTGGGTCAAGTTGTATAACCTCTGCAGAGTGTAAAACTATTCGAATAGCCGTGTCCCCAGTTATGGACATGCCTGGTGATTTCACTAAGGGGTAGATCTTATCAAAATATTGGAATGGGTTGATCGAATCTTGTAGATGGTTGATGGTTGGGAAGTGAACAGGATGTTCACTAATTGTTTCAAAGAAAATTGTTTATTTATGTATTAACCTTTTAAATTGTGCCTTCCAATCTACTTATTGTATTTAATGTCAAATATTGCTTTCTGCAAAATAGCCATAAAGCTATCCTTGTCAAACCTTGCATGAATATTACTTGCATACATTTCTCTGCGACTTGCTGAGTACATTCAAAGTACTCACGGCTTTATGCCCTCTGGTTGATCAGTCATCGAAGAAGAACCAGGAAGCAACGAGTTCTACGAGGAAGACTACTTTGAAGACTATGCGAATTAAGTCGCGTCCTCCACTCGATTGCCTGTGGGCATATTGGGTGATCTCCACCAGGTATTTGGTTTCCTCTGCAAACTACCTTTTGTTGTTAAGCCTGCAAAATAAATCATTGTAAGACTTGACCATAAGGTCCTTTTGCTATAAAATATTAATTTGTCTGCTTCATCTATAGTTTGGTGTACGGTTTTGATTACACCAATGTTGCGACTGTGTGCACTAACTACTGATCCAGGGAATAGTGCGGATATACATAGAGGGTCCTGGATCTGAAGATCCGGGGTCCTGACAAAGGTGGTATCAGAGTTGTGTCGACTGTAGGACGCAACCATAGTTAGCATGTGCTCTAGACTGCTTACCTAAAGTAGTGAGCGGTGGTATCGATGAATGCCAAACAAACTAGAGAAGTCATGTTACGTAGGTAAAGCTGTACAATCTCTGCAGATTGTAAAACTATTCGAATAGCCGTGTCCCCGATTTTAGACAATGTCTGGTGATTTCACACGAGGGGTAGATTTTCATAAAAATGCTGGAATGGTTTGGTTGGGAAGCGATCTGGATGTTGGTTGAGGTTGGGAAGTGAACGGGGTGTTCACTAGTTGTTTCAAATAAACTTGATTACTTATATATTAATCTTTTAAATTATGCTTTTCAATCTAATTACTGTATTTACTGTCAATACTGCTTTCTGCAAAATAACCATAAAGCTATCCTTGTCAAGCCGTGTATGAATACTATTTGCATACATTTCCCTACGATTTGCTGAGTAATTTAAGTATTCACGACTTTACGCAATTGTCGAACATTCACAGAGGAAGAACCAGGGAATACAAAGATTTATGATGAGGAATACTTTGAAGACTATGCGAACTAGGATGTGTTCTCCACTCGATTGCCTGTAGGCATGTCGGATGGCTACCACGAGTTTGTTTCTTCTCCGCTGCAAGTTTACTCTGTTATCATTAAGCCTTGTGTGGCAAACTTTGTAAAACTTGACCATAATGTCCTTTGCTACTAAGTAATATTAATTTGCCTGCTTCTTAGCTACTTTGTTGTGTGAATATGATTTCATCAATATTGCAACTGTGTGAGCTAGCTACTGATCATGGGACTAGTTCAGAATACACAGAGGGTCCTGGAGTTGCATATCTGGGGTCTCGATAAAGGGGGGTGAAGCGAGAGACTGGAGGAGGCAAGGGCGTAACGTCCGTTAGGGACCAGGGGGGGCACAAAAGTCTTTTCACATGGCTTATAACGGGAAAACGCCTGAAAATGATTAAAAAATTGTGAACAGGGTATTTAATGAAGGAACACAGTAAGTGGGGGGCAGGGTAAAAATGTATTATGTCAGGAATGAGGGTAGATTCTAAATACGGATCTAACGGGAGGGTAAATAATGAATCCCCCCTTTTTAGTTGGAGGTTAGCTTTTGTCTTCTACGCGTTATCTTATCTTAATTAATAAAAGAAAGAGTTTAACCCCGCACCGCGGGACCATGTCCTTTCTCATTTTTCATATGTCCTTTTGGCATGTTGTGGAAAGTATTTTTAGCATGTTTTTGAAAATGTCCTCAAATCAATTATTTCATTTACGTACAAACAATAGCCTTAAAGAAATTGTAGAGAAAATTGCAGAGCATATAAAATTCTGATAAAATTACACAAGAAAGTACATCATGTAAGGAGACTTCACAAGAAAAATCATAATTTTAGAGCTTATTTGCTATATTTAGAAATTCCTACAAAAAAGTATCCTTAAAGGAATTTTCGAGGAAAATGCAAAATATATAAAGTTATGAAAAGAAATTACACTGTGTCAGGAGCCACCACAAAAAATTCATAGTGTTTGAAGCTCATCTGCTATATTTAGAAATCCCTACAAACAATATTTTTTTGGAGGAGAGAGAATCCGCGCCCCTAGGGTCCAGACGGGAGTATTTCCGTGTGGAGGGGCGGACGTGGTATTTCCGCGCCCCCAGGACCGGATTCACCATGCGTCACGTCCTCGGCAAACTCGGTCATCTAGGGCATGAACAATATATCATTTTTGCTGTTGCGAACGCCAACAACGCTATTTTAGCAAAAAAAACTCTGCCCTATTATCCTTTTAAAAAATGCCCTTCAAAGAAAGGAAACAACTCACGTGAAATTATACTAGCATTATACTAGCTGCACACAGGTCCCGGATATTCATACATCGTTGACATTACACTTGCTATACAAAACCCGTGCTCAAAAAACTCTATTACTATCATTTGTTTTCTTAGATGATAATACTGTATCAGTTGTTCTGTTGCAGATTCCAGCGTGCCAGCACTCTACAATAATCCATCACAACTCTTAACTTGTTTATGCCCATTGGGCCGTGGGTCGAAGCGATTAATTACTCATTCTCGATCTGGCTTCGCGGAACTTCGGTAACGGAAGCATCCGACATGAGACGGGCAAAAACGGGCTCAAAACAGCAGATATTTGATCACAGCCCATCGTGGCCTAACACGCACGCGCACGTCGCGACACAGGTGCACATCTCTGTGCCTGTGCGCGCCAGGAGGCCGAGTATGCAGCGCCGGCGATAGATTGGAGGCCCGGCCGGTGGCGCGCGGAGGGGGAGCCCATCGACGTCGGTCCGACGGGTGGGCGCCCGTGCGGCACATACGCGCGGTGACCGACGGTGGCGCCGCGCGCCGCGCATTTACGGTACGCGCATGCGGGCGTGTCTGGTGGGAGGAGGGCCGCGCGCGCCCGGCAGGGGAGTAAAGAGGGGCACAGTGCGCGGGCCGAGCTGTACGTGCGTGCGATGTTGATAACCTGGCCGCCGCCGGCTGGCTTGCTAGCTCCGTGAGTTTCGTGGCCAGGCGTAGC